>OY796674.1:2813842-4013842 GCA_963680715.1 Tetragnatha montana | reverse complement strand
GAGACTTAATTTAAGGAAAACGTGGATTTAATGCTGAGAGGAGCTTTTAATTTGGAGTTACAGAAAAAGGACAGCGACCACTTTATACTGGGTGATACTATATACTAGACAGCAACTTAAGTTGACCCTGCGACGTCACTAACAAAGTAGTTCCCATCGCGGTGAATTTTGAGTGAAATGAAGATTGTCAAATGAAGATTGTCACTTAAAAATATGATTATTTTGTTGAACCCATGTATATATAGCGTTAGGGTGGTCCTAAATTTTCAAACTCGGAATTTCTTTGGTCGCACCCCCCACCTTTTTTCCTTTAGGTATGAAATGAAAGTATACCAAATATTTTCCCAATATTTTAATATTAACACGTGCCGCATCGCGATTGAAGTTAGACTACGATAAAGGCGCAGAACTACGTAACAATCAGAGAGGAAAGCCGGCTCCCCTCGCTTTTTCTCCCGCATGACAGTAGACCTTACGGACGGTGCTCGGGCGTTTTAAAAAAAGATACTTTTAAAGGCGGAATCTTCATGGATTTTATAATAAACTTGAATGCATCCTACACTATGGTTATTTAGGGTAAGAAAATGTAAACATAAAGTGCAAATCATTATTATAAGTGAACTCCAATGGAGGATTAAAGGTAAAGTGGAGGATCTTCCAATGAGGGTTGTGAGAAGACATTGCAGCAGCTATTTATGGTTTACTCGTTGATTATGACATATTGGACACAATCAAAGCATTGTGCTGTGACACCAGAGTATCCAGTACGGGAATTAAAAACGGTGCATGTGTTCTGCTGGAACGAAAACTGAAGAAATATTTGTTGTATCTTCCTTGCAGACATCATAGTTAAGAATTAGTGTTAAAATCTGCTTTGGAAGCTTGTGTTATTGTATTCCTTGGACCTAATGTACTTTATTTAAACATTTTCAAAAAAATCTTGGGATGTTATCGATAAACCAAAGTACTCATCTGACATTAAAGATGAAGTTGTAAAAAAAACACCATTGAAAGAGACAAAGAAGAAATTCTTAAATTTGCTAAAAAAAAATTGAAGAACACCAACCGAGAGATAACTACCGAGAGCTCCGACAGTTGACAATAGCATTTTTAGATTATCAAGAAGTAAAAATGATTAAATTTAGACAACCAAGTGCTTTCCATCATGCGAGATGGATGTCTAAAGCAATTTATTGCTTGAAGATGTTTATTTTTACAAGCTAGTTTAATTTAATTTGGATAATCAAAAACTACAAGGATTAAAAGATATGAGTATATTTATTGTTAAGTTATACCACGGCTTACTAGATACTTATACAGGCTAGTCGAGTTTTAAACAATGAAAACCATTTGACACCTTTTCCCGCTTGGAGCGCTACAAGACCTACCTATATCACCCACCGCCTTCAACACTGTGGATATGCTTTGCGAGTTGGTCCAGTATTGCCATCTGGATTTGCAATGATTTCCGTACTCGGCTAGCCTGTATAAGCAGCGTTTCCCAACCTTTTTACACCAACGGAACCCTTTCGACAATGCCCAAGTTCCGCGGAACCCTAGCGTCCATGTAACAATATTTTTCTTACTATTTTTTAAATTATTACATAAAACGGAAGTTTATGTAAAAATTGTTTAAGTATTTAAACAATTTTAGCAAGTTTAAAAAAAATAAAACAATTATTAAATATTAATTAATGTGATAATTTGAGTCTGTTTTTGGCACATATATTTTCAATTCTGGGTCTTATTTTCAAAAGGCATACCCTACCCAAATCTCGTCTTCAATAGAAAGAAGACTATTCCTTTCTTTACTTTTTATGTTTTTTAAACAAGAAAAGGTTGGTTCACACATATATGATGTGGAAAATTGCAATAGTATATTAATTGCTTTTCTTTGAATATTTGGATAATCCTTTTTAACGGCCATTGGACATTTTAACCATTGGAAGGCCTTACCCCTGCCCCCCCCACTGTATCTTAAAACAGGGGTCTCCAAACTTTTCAGCCCGAGGGCCGCATTAACTATCAAACAGCAAGGGGCCAACTACATACTCGAGGTATTTTCAAGAAAAATTTCTTTCGGGAGGGGCCCAAATATCCTCTAAGGAAATTAAGTAATTTTATCAAGCCCAAAGCTAGATTTTTGCATCGGGGAGGAAGCCTAAAATTATCTCTAGGCCCATCTTTTGCATACTTAATAAGTTTAATGTACCTTTTTAATATATTTTTATGTAGGATTCTCATTTTGCTGAACTTAATATGAAAATAAATATAACTAACCGAGTTTAAAGTACAAAAAGAGGGGTCTGGGGGTCCTCTCCCAGAAAATTTTTTGAAATTTGACCCTAAAAAACAGGATTTTTACTCATTCTGGTACCCTTAATCCGAATTTCGGGGGGATCTTGTATCTTTTATTTTTTTAACACCTTTTTCGAATTTCTCGCGGAACCCCGGTTGAGAAACGCTGTGTATAAGTATCTAGTAAGCCGTGGTTATACATTAGGGCATGGTTTGATGCGTAAATTGGCTCACAATACCCTCTTTCAAGATTTGAAATTCTTGAGGGACCTGTTTTTCTACAGAGAAATTAAAAAAAAAATTTTTTAGCAATAACAAAGAAAATGATTAGTCATGGATAGTATTTTACCGAGGAGACAGTTACCTTAGCCTTTTTTGATGAGACTGTCCCCACACAGCAAAGAGCTTTGATGGCCAAAGGGTTTAAAGAGAAAGAATCCACCAATGTATCAAAGCGGTTGCAAATTAGTTTTAAAGAACTGGGTAGAACTCTCAAAGAATTTAATTTATTTTTTTTTAATTTATTTTTAAGGATCCTTTAACGTGGAGGTCGTTTGAAGATTCAGGTAGGGTTTATAAAGTCGTCAGTAATGATGTTTGCTGCAGAGAGGGGAATCAAGCTCATTGAAGAATATAACAACATTTTAACGCATAATGAGGATCAAATACAATACCTTTTAAAAATTTTCAAAGACTAAAGAGGTCATTATTCTTCCTGTTCTAAGCATTCTCTGTCAATAAACCATTGAAATATATTTTTTAAATAAAGTTTGTGATTTTTCAAAATTTTGAGAATTTTGCTGTTTTCTCAGATTTTCACCCCTTTTGCGGCACGTGTTAATATGTATGGATTCGGATAAAATTTTTACCAGTTATTTACTACCCCATAAGGAAAAAAGTTAGGGGGTGCGACTTAAGAAATTCCGAAAAAAAAAATTTACCATTATGCTTAGGACCACCCTAATATAGCGTCTTTTTATCACGATTTGCGTACCGAAACGCCTCCTAGCAACCCAACAGCCTTTGTGTTTACTCATTTTCTCCTTCTCCGTAGTGACGTACTGGGTTCAGGAAACGTTGCTGTCGAGTATAAATACTCTTTATAAACCTTTCTTTCTTCATGTTGATACTGAATAAACTGCACCTACGTAAGAAACTATATCAAGATAGGCCAAAAATGCTAAGCTAATATATTACTTTCCAAAATTGAATTAAAAATCAATCAATAAATTTAATAAACAGAACAAACAACACGTGTACAATATAATGCAAAAAAAAATCATGGGTTTTTCTAAATTACAATATCTCTCATATAAAAGCCCACGTCACTCACTGATTCTGGAACGCTCGCACACTATGATGCCATCTCGCAATAATAATCATAATCATCAGAAAAATATAAAAGCCCACGTCACTCACTGACTCGATGCCATCTCGCAATAATCAGAAAAATAAATAAATAAAAGTAATTAAAATTTTAAAATAATATAATAGCTTTTAAATAAATATCTTTCAAGAAAGTTGGTTTACTTAATAAAGGTTAAAAAGTTACTTTTAGGGAAGTTGGTTTCTAATTCAACAATAATAAATTATTAAAGTTAAACTTCTTATTTAATGTATAATTAATAGGAACTTGAAGTAGTAACGAGCGAAGCTCGCATAAAAGGCTAGCCTAGCTGTAAGACCCGGCTTTGCCGGGTCGTAACAGCTAGTTAACACAATATTCACCAAACTGAAAATATATACATAAAAAGCAACAAATATTTTTTTTATCATCAAAGGATCTACTATTTGTCTTTAGGTAAATTAAAATATAATATTTCTTTTAATAAAACGGAAGATTAATAATTGAAAATATTTTTTTTTTTCAAATTACTCGAAAATTATTAATGATTCTCTGTAGACGTAATTCGTATTTATGAAGAACATTCACAAAGACTCAGTATTTGACTTCTTAATTGGTTTTTTATCAAGTTCTCCAAAAAAAACTTGATACGTGAAGTGTTTACTATTTATTAATTGACTAGCTGAACAGCAACCCGATGCGTTGCGCCGAGTGTAGTTTTAGTTCTACAGTTTTTACGATGTATACTTTAATATTATATTTTTAGAGAAGAAAAGTATGTAAAAAAGAAAAATTCAATAATTTTCTTACATAACATTCTATCTTTCCAACGTAATTAAATATATGTTTTGACTTAGTTTTATCTGCTGTAGCCACTTGTCCCACATTTCCAGCCTTGCACGGTTGGAGTATATATGTTACGGGCAAAGTGATAAATCGGGCATTATTAATAATGCCCGGAGTGGAGGCTGGCAAAGGGATAAATTTCATTGATACATGGCACTGAATTTATTGCATTGCCCGCCTACTCTTCGGGCATTATTAAAAATGCCCGATTTATCACATTGCCCGTAACATATATATTTTTAAAAAGGTTTTCTCAAAATACATTTCTAATTCTGTGTATCAGCAATTACCACAATCGTTCAGGTATCCCAGGCTTCTTTTTCGTATTCCAGTGTTCCCGGTAATTTTTCCTATCACAGTTTTACAATATTTTACCTTTTTTGGTGTTCCCGGTAATCTTTCCTATCCCAGTGTTCCTTGTAATTTTTCCTATCCCGGTGGCCGTTGTTTTTATTTTTCATCTTAATAAAGCAATTAATTTGAAACCTTTTCATAAATATATTATAATCTTAAAATAAAGGAAAATAATGTTAAAACAGTAATAATTTTAATTTATTTTGGTGTTTTCATAACTGAAATTAGTTTTAATAGATATTTATAGGATTTTTACCCATTAAAATATTTAATTTTGAGGTTTTCATCTCATTTACAATAGTGAGTGGGTGAAGCAGATCTACTCTAGTAGAGAAAAATTTAAAAAACATAATACAAATCCTAGTAAATTTGTAAGTCTAGTGAACCGTGTCTTATGAGTTATTCCATAAATATTTTTATTTTAAAGGAAAAAATCTTAAAATTAAGGAAAATAACGATTGAAAATAAATTATTTAAATTTATTTTGGCGTTTTCATAGCTGATGGAGTTTTTAAATGGACAATTATCGAGTTTTTCCTGTTAAAAATATTTAATTTTGTGGTTTTCATCTCATTTTTACAATAGTGAGTTAAGCAGATCTACTCTAGTAGAGAAATGGAGAAATAAGCGTAAAAGAGCAGAAAAACGCAAATATCTCGAAAAGTATTTCGAATTTCGGAATGAAAATGGGTGACTCGGCGTCCCTGGGTCATTTGCCGTCTTTTGGTACCTCTGGCGCCCTTCTGCGTTCAGTGGTTTCGGAGGAGATAGAGGGACATACGGACAAGCAAACGGACATACGTTTGTTTACTCTCGGATTTTAATAGTATAGATTGTTTTTTTGCTGAATATAAAAAGAGAGAAAAACACTATTGCGTAAGATTGCAAAACTGTCCCACATATTTCTAAATATAACTTCTATACAATTTCCAATTCAATTTTTATAAACGGTATGATATGGGCTTTCAAACAGTTTGATAAAGTTCTTTTGTTATTATTACCCTTTTTAGCTTAACCTAAAGAACAAACTATGAATTTTTGACTTAAATATTAATTTTAAAAGTATATTTAACATTTTATTACATCCAAAAGTAGTTAGTATTTGTTGTCATTACAGTTGACTCCGCTTAATGTAATCATGCTTAATGTTATCAATCGGATAATGTTATCAAAATTGACCGGTCCAGATAATTCCTATTTAAAACTTAAAGTAAAGTGTATCGTTTTATGTGATCTTTATATCGCTTAATATTATCAAAATCTGGTGAAATACCAAACGAGCTTCCTTTCTTCCCATTCGGAGGCCAATTTTAATACACAAAATGAGTCATTCATTTATTAATGTTATATGTTCCCCTCTTGTATTTTTCTTTAAGAATGTAAAAGTTGCAAAATACGTAAGGTAATCGTTTTAAATACATACATTAGGACTACATAGTTGTGATTTTAATGCAAACACTTGAGTTACACAATTGAAACTTTCTAGTATCAAATCGCTTATTGTTATCATCAATCGGATATTGTTATCATTCTACTCTTGGACAAGTCGACTGTACTTAGAAAACAAATACAGTGCTGTCCTTTAAAAACAACCCTCTCCAAATTGTACCCTAAAAACAACTCATTGAGATTTTTTTAATTAAATAATTAAAATAATTTTACCATCTCATATACCCTGTCTTTCTATGCCCTTTAGAGTGTCAGGGGTGTGAAAACTGGTCAAAGAACGGTTTATTTACTTATTTTTTAAACAAGCTGAGATAATGTAGATTTTTGGAAAAAAATTTGCTTCATATTTACAGATATTGTAAAAATGCATGTTACAAAGACTTTAGAGCATTTTTCGCGCGTTTTTATGTTATCCCATTACTATGAGAATAAAATATTAAAGTTTTAGCTCAGTCCGCCAATTAGAGTCCTTCTAGGAAAAAGTGGGTTTTTTTCAAATTCTTACTTAATTGGCTGCCAATTTTTAATGGATAGTTGGAATTAAAAATGCTTAGCACTAAAATGTTAGGGAGGATGAGCCGCTAGTACAGTTTTTTGTTCGATTTAATTATCCTTTTTATTAAGCTTTTAATGAAGAAAATATGAAACAGTGGGTTGTTTTTAAAGGACAGCACTATAAGTACTTGAAAATCGGAACTTATGGCATCTATGCAACAAAAACGATCTTTTCATATTTAATTTATAAAACCATCCAAACCAACCACCTCCCCATTCTCAATCTCAATTACTTTAACCATTTTCAAAACTATCTGATGGAAAATACTTCTCTCAAAAGAACATAAAAGAGAAAACTCGACTTATAGAGGAAGAATGAAAACCTCCCTATCATCTATCATCGCGGGGATTATATTTCCAAGATTCCCCAAAACCGCAGATGTTTTTCCCTCCAACAAGGTCTGGTTATGACACTTGTCAACAGACTCTTATCAATATTTGCGACCGCCTGAGTCGAGAGTTTGTTACTTTATCTCATTACGATCCGACTCTGTATTTTTCTATTTACTCTCAGTTGTTGAAAAGACACATTTTTTGTCTTTTTTTTTTGTCGTGGGAAATAAATTTAAGAAGTTTCGATGATTAGTTTTTGGAGAAGCTTTTAGAAGAAATTTTCGCTTCTTACGTAATATCCTTTTAAAAGGTTAAATACAACTGTAGATTAATTGGCTTCGTATTTTTTTTACGTTTTGGGTGAAATATTTTTGGCACTGGTTATTTTCACGAAAGTAGCAACTCAACTCTACTCTAATCTAGCTATTTCTGAAAAATTACAAGTTAAATTAAGGGGACACATTCCTTTTAAAAGTCCAAAATGGAGGGGAGAAATGGGTATCTTTAAAGGGCTGCAATTTTTTAAATATTGCATACCTGGATTAGATTTCAGGTGATATGGTTAATCAAATATTCTTTTATTGAAAAAAAGTTCAACGAAAAAAATTTATTAATTTTTTTTTTTAAATAGAGGTTATCGTGAAACATAATTTTTAAGTCCATTTTTTAGTCCGCGCAGCTTTTTGAAAAAGTAATTGATATTTTCACCCAATTTTTTTTTCTGGAGAAAGGGATATATATAATCTTTAAATTAATGAAGCAAGAAACCTCTATGTTAAATTTTAAAACAGTAGTAAAATTTTTAATTTGAATTTTGTAAATTTTGAAAAAAAAAATATCACTTTAAATGCTTATAAAATAAAATATTCTTATTCAAATGACAATCTGGTTCATTAATGTTAAGATAACCATGTTAAGAAGATATGGTTAAATTTCATTAATATCCATCGAATAGATTTTAAAATATCATGCGCTTATTATTAAAAAAGGACATTCTGAGAAAATTAAAGTTAAAGATGAAATTTCTTACGGACAACCTCAAATTCGCTCTCACTATTTGTTTAATAACTTCTGTTCTAATTAAAATATTCGCATGCGTTTTTTTTAAACGATTCAGAAAGGTTTGCTCCATTTTTTAAGACAATAAAAAAAAATTCGATTTTTTGAAGCTTTAAAAGGTATGTGACCCCTTAAAGCAAAATACTCAAAAGTAGCAGCCAGGAAACGAACCGGCGGCCATTAGGTCACTAGACGCACACTCTACCACTAGGCCATCGGTGCTGATACCAGAATTGAGAAATAATGTAATTTTAATGGTTTTAAAACACGTAATAACAAACTCCTATTACTGCACATGCTTAAACCTTCGTGGAAATAACCACTTCGAAAGGTTAAATTATAACAAAGTTAAGTTAATGGATATTTGCCTCATAACCCCCTGCTTTTTAATTTTTGCTATGTTTCATTAACGCCATAAGTTATGTATATTTACGCATGTTATTCTTTTTTCAAATATTGAATGTCATGCGAGTTTTGTATGTTATTATTTTGAGTGAAATTGAGAACTTCACTTTAAAATGTGATTAGAGTGTTTAATCCATGATTATATAGTCGTTTCAATCACGATTTGCGTACCGAAACTCCTCCTAGCAACCCGACAGGCTTTCTAATTACCCAGGTTTTCCTTCCGCGTAGTGACGTCATAGGATATACGGAAAATTCAAACGTTTTGGGCCAAAAAAAAATCCAAGCCTATAACGAACACATCTCAGTAATTTCTCCACATCCAATCCATTCATCTAAACAGATACCACCACCAAATCTATTCCTATACAGAAAAAAACCCTCTTCATTACCAACCAAAAGAAACGAAGGTAAACAATCCGGCCAATCAGCACCTTTCCCCGATTTGCGTCTCGTCATCCGTGACCCAGAAAAAAAAGGCGCATATAACGGGACAAAAAAACCCTCCGGACCATGTTTATTCTCTGCTCCTCCTAACTAGTCTCACCCCGCTGACCATGCATCTATTCGCCGTACCTGAGGGTCCTATTCCGGCATGTTTTCCTACATTCCCTATTAAATCAACCCTACCCCGGAATAACCCCCTCGAGGGTCATATATATGCGCCCTCAGTCAGCCTGACGTTTACTTGTTCTTTATATGTTGTATGTAGATAGATAGAGAATAAAAAAAAACACTGGCTTGTTGATGTGGGATTAAAAGGACCGTATGGTTTATTAAGTGTTGAATTTACGCCGCTTCTTTAAATAGGGTCGTAAATTACGTTTATGTTTTATTCATTCCAACTAAGGGATTAAAACGCGACTCGCGGCGGAATTTATATTCGGATGGAAAATAAATTCGTGGGTTTTTAATTTCACTAAATGGAGTGAGTTTCTCTCTGGCTTTTAGGTGTGTTTTTTTTTATTTAAAAGTCGCGTGTGAAGTGATTTGTGAGTGGGTGTTTTTTATGATGTTAGCGTGCGCGTGTAAAAAAGTGTGCGTATTTTTATGGTTTCTATTTAGGTTTGGGATTAAGAATGAGTGTCGTTATTTTTTTTTTCATCGTTGAGGATTCGGGGATTAGCTAAACAATATCGTATTTTATTTGATTTATAAATTTAAAGAGAAGCGTTGAGTCAGATAATTTCTGTTACTCAATTTGGGTAGGATTAAAATAAAGATATATATTCACATTTTATCAATTTGCCATGATTGTCATAAATATAGCTAAATATTTTAAAGCAGATACATTTTTTGTGATAGAGAAAATCCTTTTTCATATGAGAACTTTTTTCCCGAAAATTCGTACAAAGAAAGCATGCATTCAACAACGAAAGAAGTCCTCGTTAGAATATTAATTTAAGGTTCTTAAAACATGGAAATTATTACTCATGTATAATGTATATCATATTAAATATACAAATACAAATACAAATACAAACTGACGACCAGCTACAGGCTGAAAACCCAACAAGGCTGGTCCTATGATTATGAATTCCCCAATTCCCACAGCCTATCCAGTTGCCTCTTAAACTCAAACACTCCCTTTGAATAAACTATATTTTCTGGCAACGCGTTCCATATGTCAATTACCCTATTAAAGTAGTAGTACTTCCTTAAATCCCGATTGACATGTGTCTTATTTAGTTTATACCCATGGCCCCTTGTTCTGTTATCCTTGCTGAAACTTAAGCCCTCCGTATCCCCTTGCTTTACCAACTTGAATAGCTGAATCAAATCCCCCCTCTCTCTTCTTTTTTCCAGTGAATACATGTTGAGCCTGCTCAAACGTTCATTATAATCCAGATGTGTTATCCCCTTAATTATTTTTGTAGCTCTGTGCTGTACCTTTTCAATTACCTCTATATCCTTCCTCATGTATGGAGCCCAGAATTGTACTGCATATTCAAGATGAGGTCTTACTAATCCCTTGTATAAAGGCAATATTATATTCTTATCCCTTGAAGTTACAGTCCTTTTTATGTACCCTAATAACCTATTTGCCTTTTTACCCGCAGCTGTACATTGATGACCCATTTTAAAGTCCCTATGATATATATGTTTCGGGCAATGTGATAAATTCAAAGGCATTTATGAATGAAATTTATCACTTGGCCCGCCTTCACTTCGGGTATTATTAAAAATGCCCGATTAATAACTTTGCCCATAACATATACATTAACCATATATTTTTTAATCGTGGCTGTCCTTCTTCTATCACCCCTATTCCATGTTTTCTCACTACTTTATAAACTAGAATAGGCAATTTATCACATACGTGTTAGACTATTCATTGTTCGAACTAAATGTTAAAGATTTACTTACAGCCCATTCAGAACTTGGTAAATTATGTATATTTTTAAATAACTTTAAAAGATAATTTTATATATATATATTATTGTTAAAGATATTTTCACAACTCAAAATTGGAAATTTTTGAAGTAAAACAGAACCATATTTTAAAGCTCTGCATATTCAACTTATTATTATAGTATTTTTTAAGTACAAGCTAAAAGAAAAAAAAAACGCTTAAATCGACAAGGGGAAAAAAGAACCCGTACAGACGAAATAAAAATTTACATCAACAACAAAATAAATGTAGCAATTCATCAATATAATTATGTATAATGACATACAATAATTCATTCATTAAAAATGTAATAGGGGATTCTAAAAATTCAATTGAAACGAACAACGGAAATAAGTAAATGAAGAAGAATAGAAAAGGCACAGGCAAAAAAAAACTATTGCCTTTACAATAATGATAAGAACTCATCAAGATCATAAAGGGTTAAAAGTTCTAAGTTAGTTGTCATGTGCATTCGATAAATTTCAAAACTGGGGTAGTTGGAAAATTTCAGAAGGTCTTCTTTCACACTGTAGTTTTTACTATAAAGATTAAACTAAAAAAATCATTAATAAAAATTAAAAAATAATAATGGACCTAAAAAGGAGCCCTGTGGGGCTACCCAATTTGAAACAGTCACTAAAAGCATTCCGAATTTTAACACAATTTATACTGAAATATAGTGTATCTGATAACAATCTTTTTAATGAAACACCCAAGGAGATAGTTCCTAACGGGAAAAGAATAGCTCAAGAAAAATCTTTCTGCCCCAGGGGAGGTTCAAATATCACTTTGTTTTAGAAACTCATTAAACGTTCAGAAACAATGAGAAGAGAAGTTGGGTTATTGAGGGGAAAAAACCTAACTAAAACTGGACTTCGGGAGTGGACTCATTTTTCTACTGTCGTGTCACCCGCCTTATCATTTTTGTCACGTAAACAACGCTAAAAATGAAAACGTCTTTTTTGAGACAGAAAAAACACAACCCCCTCGAAACAACTGGTTCGATGGGAATATATCATAGGGGTGTTATGCAAGGAGAGAACTTTGAGCACCTTCTTTCGTTGTAATGAGGGTGGCTGTTTCGTGCCCGCATATAAGATGTCTACATAATTCCTTGGTTGTTAGTGCTGGGTGTTTCAGAATTACGGCTTTTGTTTGGAACCAACGTCTCTTTAGGAAAAGTTCTTAAATTTGGATGTTTTTCAGTGTTATCATGAAGTTTTGCGTTTTTTAATTAAATAAAGACAAATTTTAATAACAAAAAACATAAAAACTTGCAAATGTGCGAACTTTCTTCTTTTTTAAGGCCTGAAAAAGTATTATTTTCACTTGCTTATACCACCTCGAATATTTAAGATATTTATAAGAAACTATAAGTTTAAGATAAGTTAAGTTAAGTTTAAGATCCCTCCCTTACATTACAAATTTTGCAATGTGAACTCCAAGTAAATAGAGAGGGTCTGGGGATCCTCCCTCAGGAAAATTTTGAAAGTTTGCCTCTAAAAATAGCATTTTAGCTCCATTTTGAGACCTTTTGGGTTCCATCCGAAACAGCTCTTCGTAAACTACTGATTTTTCAAGGGGGGGGGGTAAGTAGACGTCAAAATTTCGTGGGGTCTAGGATCCTTCCCCTAGGATTTGCTAGGATTGGTCTAGGATTGTCCCTTTAAACTAAAGCTTTATATCATTTTGAAACCTCCTCTTTGGTGAACACACAAAGGGAACTGCTACTTTTAAGCAGCAGAATTTACAAGGGAAAGACACTGCATAAATGAAGTCATATTTTTGGAGGGGGGTTTGGGGGTTCTCCCCATGAAACAAATGTATTTGCCTCCCAAAAGTAGTGTTTTAACTCATTTTGAGACCCTTTGGGTTACAACCAAAGAGGATTGCTCCTTATAAATTTGCAGAATTTTCAAGATTGATGTTAAAATTTCGGAAGGGGTTTGAACCCCTAGAACCCACCCTTGGATACGGCCCTATCATAGGGTCAGTTAACGTTGTTGTCTATAGTCTGTTCATTTTGAACTGGCGCCTGAGACGAAATGTATTAGAAGCAGTTACTATTGTAATTATCATCGAAAGCATTTTCTTCTGCAATGACAACAGAAGTAGCTAAAATACTGTAAAAAAATTGGTCACTGAAGTTGTGTGATGACCGTTATGAAGAATTATTGAGCATTTTTTATCCTGTTTCAGGCGCCAATTCTAAATGAACAGACAATAGTATAGTGCCCACTAACCTATTTCGACCACGCCGGTGCCGCATCAAAGCTATCTCTCCACCTACTACCTCTACGGAATAAATAACAAAACTCCATCCTCATATCTTTGGTTTTTAAAAAGCGAAAAAGACAATGGCTCCGTTTTTCCGATTCCCTGATAGGGCGCTCTTGATTTATGTGACGTCGCCCCTTTCATAGCCACGCGCTATTAATCATGGCGGCACGTGGGGATGACGCCGGGACGAGGGCCCTTGTCGCAGACGATTTTCATCTCTCTCTTCGAATAATAATAATGTTCCTTTTTTTGTGGGCGGGAGGAGATGTTGCGGGTACTCCGTGTGCAGTGGAAAGTTGTTTCGGTACGGGGAACATGGCGATCTGTGGTGGGAAAAGTGGATTTTTTTTTTCTCAATAACATCGGGTTTGTGTAACAGTGCACTTTTCTGTTGGATCTCTATCGATTTTAAACTTTTTAATAGCGTTTTAAGGAATTTGTGTTTTAATTTCAGAAATATTTCAATGTAACAAATTCCCTGTTAACAAATAATCTGTGAAACATGTAAGCTGTAAGCATGTGAAACAGTGACACATACATTTTTACATCATTAAAATCTGTAAATCTAAAGCACATTTTTACCAAAAATCTATGTTGTCTCTGCTTATTTAAATAATAAGTAAATAAACAGTTCTTTGACTAGTTTTTACATCCCTGTCCCCCCAATAGCATAGAAAGACATGATATATGAGATGTTAAAACTATTTTAATTATGTAATTAAAAAGTCTCAATGAGTTGTTTTTAGGACACATTTGGGAGTGGGTTGTTTTGAAGGACAGCACTATATTGTGAAGAAAAGGTTTCTAAGGTATTTTCAACTGTTTGATAATTATTTCTAACTAATAAGGTAAAATGTAGTAATATTTTCTTCAAAACGTTTCCATACTCTCTGAAATGTTAAATCATATGATATAAAAATAATAATTTTTTTTTCTAATAGAACATTTTTATCCCAAATGCAAATAATTGAAAAGGAAACTCACATAAGTTCATGAAAAACTCTGTAATCCTCAAAAATAAACAAATCTCTTTTAAATTATAATACACCACATAAAACAACTTGCGGTATGTTTGGAGAAAGTTCATAATATGCTAACCTTTTTCTCTATCATACAATTAATTGATTTCTATGGATCTTTTGGTTCTTAAGATCAGCTCTACAAGATTAGATGTTTCCTTTCTTCCCCGCTAAAAAAGTAAAATCTGCATAATTTCCCCCACAGCACGGTTAAAGTTTTGTTAAAGGTGTACTCTTTTAAAACGAATTATCATTCAACAGTTCACAAATACTGAACATTTAAATTAAAAAGAAATTGCTTCTCTAAAATTATTTCAAAAGAAGTGAAATAATCCTCACTGTAATTAAAGCGAATGGAATTAAGAGGCGACTGGAACTGTAAATGTGTTTAAATGTTAAAAGAGGCTTAAGGGCAATGAGGAGAAAAAAAAAGCTATTAGTGGAAATAACGTATTATAAGCATGGAGATTTTTTTTACTCCACTTTAATACTCTTCTATTGAGGTAACTGGGTAAAAAAAAATACATTTTCGTTTCGTACTCATAAAATGTGAACTGAAATAAAATGAAGATTTTGATTTTTTTTTTTGATTTTTTTTTTTTTAGAAATGGATTAATCCACGGATAAATCGCTCAGGTTAAGTTTTTTTTTTACTACGAGTTCAAAAAGCTATTTCGGATTTCCTTTTCTAATATTGCCCAACGCAATTTAATTTAATTATTCGACAGTTTTTTTATGATAAATCATTTGATGTTTAACTATTTCATTTTCGCTTGTACAAAGCACTCTTGATGAGTATATTCAGTGAGTAATAATAAGTAAAATATTATAAACCAGTAAAATTGGCATAAATTCTAACAGAATCCATTCTGAAATCTTTCCTGTATTCATTCATACACAAACACACAAAACAAAAACGCAAGACGCTTCGAAACTTAGCAAGAAAGCGGAATGCACGTCAGGACTCTTTATAATTTCGAGAATTCTTTAAATACTCAGAAACCAAATAAATAAATAATTTTCAAAAAGCAGTTCCATCTTTCCCAACATGAGGGGGGTCGAGCATAAATCAAGCGAGTTCAAAAGGGAGGATGAAACACTCACCGAATTCTAAGTGGGTCAACCAAATATCGGGTCAGTTTTTGATTTAGGTAATATATATTTTTTTATTTTTGAGTAACAGAAATATATTAATATATTTTTTTCATTTGGATTGAGTAATTTTATCTTAATTTTCAATTTAGATTTATAAAACCACTTAAAATTGGTATAAAGTGTATTTATATTACCTATAAACGTTTAAAATCTACCTAAGGGGGGTTCTACTTACTTAATTAGCTAGGCAAGGGGGAAGGGGGGTAGGAGTGATGCATACATAAGACATTTAGCACGCTGTATTTAGAAAATATATTGTAATTTTGAAAAATAATTTATCTTGAGAAGCTTAATCAATTAGCAATAATAAATGTAGTAAAGTATATTTATTGTTCCTAACCAAGTTCGTTTTTCATTCAAATTAAGTTCGTAATTTTTAATTTAGATCATTACTGAAAGTTTTGTACAAAAAAAGTTTAGGGGTTTGAAGATTCGCTTAAGAAGGGGTGCACGATTTTCTTATTTTTGCTGATAAACGGGAGGAAGGTTTAAAAATTGCCAAAAAAAATGCTTACGAAATATCTAAAAAACTTTTTAGTGGCATGATGCAAAATATAAGTATACACTGTAAAAAATCCCGTAAAATTTACGGTTTGAAAGGTGGGTTAGTTGGGGAAAACCGTAAAAATTACGAAGTAAATCCGTAAAAACATATGTGTTTTACCTTGTAAAAACAAAAAATATGGACTAAAATGGTAAAACGCCGTTGTTTTTACGGATTTACCTTGTAATTTTTACGGTTTTCCACAACCAACCCAGCTGCCAGTTTAAAACCGTAAATTTTAAAGGAATATTTTACAGATTTTACAGTGTAGGTACAAAAAAAATTAGTTATTTAAAAGTTATATGGTATTGGTAAGTCTCAAAACACATCTCGCCAAAAAAAATGGAGGGGATGCAAAATTTCGAAAAACCACCCGACTCACTGATTGGACATCCCCTTACGCGTTTCTTCCCTGGAAATGTCCTTTCTCGGGGAGTCGGAAGAAAACTTGTTATTTGTTGCAGACTGATGCCGCGCCATTAAATATAATTACGAGGGAGGAACGGGGCATATCCCTAATAAATTCCATCAGAGGCGGAGATGAAACGTCTTTAGCCTTATTCCGTCCTCTTGCTCTCTCCCTCTCTCTCTCTCTTTCTATCTCTCTCTTTTTTTCCCTGCCTCTCTTTCTCTCTCTCCCTCTCTCCCTGTTTCTTTCTTTATTTCTCTCTCTGTCTCTCTTTCTCCCTCTCTTTCTCTGTCTGTATCTCTTTCTCTGATGGCAATTAAAGTAGAAAATTATAGGTTATATTCTGTTGACAATTTCTGTTTACATATAACTTTATCATTACTTTTAACAGTTCTTAACTTTTTAAATTTTGATGTTCAGGTTGACATTTTCGTGGAATTGCCCTTAAAATGAAAAGAGACGTTCTGAAATATACCGCCCAGTAGTAAATAGAAACCCTTTTAAACAAAGTAAGCGAAACATGTCAGTGCACTCCCCCTGGATTCGGTCAATCTGTTCGGGTGATTTTGGGCATGGAGGTATAATTTGAAGGGAGATCTTTGACGTTGCAACCCCGTGGCCGATTCGGTGAGTTTATGATGTATAAAATCTAGGAAGTCGTATACACGGGTGGATTTTGATGTATATGTTTCTTTCTATTTTCCTTTCTCTTTTACTCACTATGTTTCTATTTTTTTTCTCGATCTTCATTTCTCACTTTTTTTTCAATTTTCCACTCTTTCTTCTTTCTCCTCTATTTATCTTTATCTTCGTATTCTTCGGCATAGTATATAAATTTTTAGGCGAGCAAATTAATACTGAAGCATTATTTCACATTTTACAATAGTCAGTCCAGCTTCTGTTGCAGCTTTTTCTTGTGTATTTCTGTAGGTATCAAGGACGAGCCCTAAGCTCATATGAAACCACATATCTAATTTCTTTCTTTTCTTTATCTTTTTCTTTCTTTTCTATTTCTATTTCCTTTTCTGTTTTCTATATCTTTTTCTTTTGTGTATTTATTATTTTTGTATATTTTGATGTTCCTTGTGTGTCTTTCGTTTGCCTGTTTTTTGTCTTTGTCGTTTTTCTGTCTTTGTCTTTATTTGTCCAATAAAATTTTAATTTGAATTATTCTCTCTTCATTTTCTCCCGTATTCTTACTCTTTTTTTCTCTCGTCTTTCTCTCAGAATACTTTTCACTCTCCTAGATAAAGGTTTCAAAGAGGGAACTCGAGAGAATGACGAATTGGGTTTTTTTTTATTTATTTGCGATGATATTAAGAGATATTAGCATGTGAAAATAGCACTTTTTTCAGGCCTCAAAAAAAGAATAAGTTCGCAAAATTGCAAGGTTTTTATTTTTTTTTTACTAGATTTTGTCTTTCTTTAACTAAAAAAAAAACACAAAACTATATAACAACACTGAAAATTTTGAGAATTTTCAAAATTATTCTTTTTTTGAGGCCTGAAAAAGTGCTATTTTTACATGCTAATATCTCCACGAATTTTCACGATATTTCCATTCTAATTAATTTTTTTCAGATAGTTTTTATAATACTGGCAACAACATTCGTTTTGAAGTTTTCGCTACATCCCCTTTAGCTTTTGAATTAATTTTTTAACTTTTTATATCGCCCCAAGGAGCACCGTAAGCCATCTCAATGGATTCTCCATGGTACCTTGGGATAGACCTTACTTCCATGACCCTAGCCTATAGAGTCCCTAGAAAACAGCTGTATTTGGTAGTGTTCGGCACTAGTTAACTAGAACTAGTTGTAACTAGTAGTTAACTACCGATCAACTAGTAGTTAACTAGTAGTTTAACTACTTTTAGTTTTAAGTAGTTCAACTATAAGTTTAACTTCTTTTTTAAATAACTACTAGTTAAAACTACTTTCAAATTATCAACTACTTCAAAAAAAAGTTTATTTAAAATTTTAAAAGATATTTAAAGTTTTTATAAAAGGTAGAGTACTCAAATACCATAATAAGAAATAAAGACAATTTTTGCGCGAAGTATGAATGTTTTTTGTGATATAGATAAGAAAGATGTATTAGAATTTTGCCAAAAAGTATGTTATGAAATTAAATAGAATAGTTAACTACTTTGGGAAATAGTTAACTACTAGTTGCAACTAGTCCCAGGAAAAAATAGTTAACTACTAGTTACAACTACAATTTCCAAGACTAGTTAGTAGTTGGTCGTTAACTATTTTTTTACAACTAAGTTGCCGAACTAGTATTTGGAAGATCTCCGTCTCCTAGGAGGATGTTGTTTCCAAATAATAGCCGTGAGAGGGTTTTTTGAAAAACCCTGTATTTTACCCAGAGAAAATCGTTCTTTAAGTTATCTGAGTAAAAAATGAGGAGGTTTAAGATGAGCAATTAGATCTGGTTTTTCCGTAGATCTGAAGCAAATGTTAAAATCTCAAAACGCTAACGAAGCTATTTGGTTGTGCAGAATAAAATTTCACTACAAAGTGAAGCACATCTCCAAAGCTCTCCCTATGTTTATTGCCTCTACGGATTTGCGCTTTGTCAAGTTCAAAGCTTTCGCATTCCAATGAACCCCTTGATTCGGCGAGGGGAGAGAATTTACGGGGCGTAAAATGGGTTTGGGTCCTCTCCTCCTCCCCCACTCCCGTTCCATGCAGGTCGGGCGCATAAATTTTCATATTATTAATACGGGCCGCCCGGAATTTGATCTTATTTGAGCAGTTGTTGGAGTTTAGTGTTGGGTTTAAGGTGGGTAATGACAATATAGCGCAGTTCAAGACTATATTCGTTTTGTTTCGGTAAAATGTATTGAAAGTATACATACAGTCACTCCAGGAAGTATTCGTACACTCAACGAATTTGTACTAGTATAGTGTGTGCTGTCCTTTAAAAAAAAACACTCCAAATTGTACCCTAAAAACAACCCATTGAGATTTTTTAATTACATAATTAAAATAATTTTACCATCTCATATACCCTCTCCTTCTATGCCTTTTAGAGTGTCAGGGATGTAAAAACTGTTCAAAGAACTGTTTATTTGCTTATTTTTTAAACAATTTGAGATAATGTGGATTTTTGGCACAAAATGTGCTTCAGATTTACAGATTTTGTAAAAATGTATGTTATAAAGACTTTAGAGAATTTTTCGCGCGTTTTTATGTTATCCCATTACTATGTGAATATAATAAAGTTTTAGCTCAATCCGCCAATTAGAGTCCTTCCAGGAAAAAGTGGGGGTTTTTTTTCAAATTCTTACTTAAGTGGCTGCCAATTTGTAATGGATAGTTGGAATTAAAAATGCTTAGCACTAAAATGTTAGGGAGGATGAGCCGCTAGTACAGTTTTTTGTTCGATTTAATTATCCTTTTTATTAAGTTTTTAATGAAGAAAATATGAAACAGTGGGTTGTTTTTAAAGGACAGCACTATATACCTCCTATTACGGCTAAATTCCAAGTGCAAAATCCAAACAAAAATTATCCTAACATAGTATGTAATTCTTGATTATAATCTACCAAATAAAAGAGAAAAAAGTTATTTAAAAAATGAAGTGATTTGAAAGCTATTGGTATTACGAATCTCAAGAAAAAAAATTGCATTCACGTGCTTTTAAATTAGTATTAGGAACAAAATATGCTTTTCAGAAATGCAGTGATCCCATGTTAAGTCTATGACTGTATTTGTTTGGGCTTTCAAATCGCTTCATTTTTTAAAATATATTTTTTCTAACTGCTTCTGATATTATTTTTCTCATTTTTTTTTTGGTAGATTTTAATGAGCAATACATACTATGTTAGGATAATTTTTGTTTGGATTTTGGACTTGGAATTTGGCCGTTATAGGAGGTATACTACTGCAAATTTGTTAGTTGTACGAATACTTCTCGGAGCGACTGTAAATTATACATCCGTTATCATAAAAATATTGTTAGTTTCGTGGGAATAATGTCACAACTAAAAAATACTTCATCCGGGTACCTAAAAAAATATTTAGTAGGGATCTTGCTTTAAAAAAAAGAAGTGTTTTACTCCTTTACTCACGGAAACCTCAATAAAAAACGCTGGTTAAATTTTAACAATTTTTCGGCAATCCTTCCCTGTTTACGGCCGAAACCTCCATCATAACTGACCCACTTTCATCAAGTTAAACTTTTTAACTTACTGCAAAACCAGCTGATGATTGATCTCGGTCAGAATTGCCCTATTCTTTCTCAAAATATTTTTTTAGGCTCTTCTTACATTTATTTTGCGTAATTTGTCAAAACGTTGAAATTGGTCTTGAATGCTGGAATTGTATAACTATATCACAAAGAATCTCCGGAGACACATTTTTGGCATTCAGCCTTTTTGCATAATTGAAAAAGGCAGAGAGTCCATAGACAACCTAAAGGAATAAGGCCAGGGTAGCTCTAAATTGCGACGTGTAAATAATAGACGTTCTGACGTGACGATAGAGAGCACTTTTACCAACAACTCAACTTTACACAGAATCTTTCATATTCCAACATATTTACAGATTTTACTGGGTAAGTTTTCTATGGTAAAAAGCAGCAAGTCTCCATATTTTTTATGCTTTTACTTCACTGAGGGCTTCAAGTAGGAAATCGCTTTTTTTAAACCAGGTATATTCCATTATACGTCGATATCAACCCCGTGAGGTTGATGGGGTTCTTTAAAAAGGGTGTAAGCAGCTCAATAGGTTCATTTAGTTTATAATGTTATAGCCAGCATAATGAAGTTAATGAAGTTAAATGTTAAAAAACACAAAAAAACTTTTGGTACTTACGTATTATCCCGTCGACCGATCAGCGGCTGTCTAATTCAGCGGCACAGCTATAGAACAGTCAATGGGCTTTGATAATGCTTCTGAATACAGCGGCACGGTCGACGGGATAATACGTAAGTACCAAACTTTTGATGAATAATAAATATAAATAAGTAAGTAAGTGTTCATTGTAAGTTCACAGTTTTTAAAAAAATGTTTATTCGCTTCTCGTACTAATTCTTTTTTTTTCATCTACTTTCATTTCTATGTATTATATTGTCATTATTTCTTCTATTTTTACTCTATATTTTTCACTGTGATTAGCATTATACCTCTATATGATCACTTCGGTACAACTTTAAAAAGAGTCCTACCGCCCCCATGTTTACCCACAGCTCAAATTATGACTGACAACCATAGAGATCTAATTATTAACATTAATATTATTAGATCCTAAAATAATAGTAATTAGTATATTTTTGTTAGAGATCTAATGGTAGTACCATTATATCTCTATGCTGACAATCATGTTGCTGTGGTTACTCATGGCGACTGGAGGACTCTTTCTAAAGCTGTTCCATCACTTCCTCCAGGTTTCGTTAATTCTTCTTTCTGTCAATAAATAAATTTTTTTATCCTACCATTTTTCCTGTATCCTTGGGGTGTCGGAACCCTTTTTACGGCAAAGCAGCTCTCCACATATTGAAAGTATCTTTTCTCAGGATCTATTATAGATACCAGCTTGTAATTTTTAACATACCTTAATTACATCTATTTCATTACACTGAAGTGAAAATTTGGCAAATAATTTTTTTTTACGTTTTTTAATGTTTTTACTTATTATCAAAAACCATAAAACACTATTTTTTCGATTTTCTTTTTCTCAGAAACTGCTGTTTCTATTGATCTAATTTTTTCACTGATTGTTCCTTAGGTTGTCTAGTTTATACTGATGTGAAAAATTTCCAAAAAAAAATCACTATTTTTTTTTTATTAAAATATATTGTGGGGAACATACACTGAATTTCACTTTTTTACGTAATTTACTGAAATTTTTTTCAAAAATTAAAAATTTAGCAAATGGTTAACCTCAATATAATTTCACATATATAATTAACTTATATTCAAAGTTTCAAATCTATATGTATTATAGATTTGGAGAAAAAGAAAATAAAAAAACGGAGTTTTATGGTTTTTGATAATGAGTAAAAATATTAAAAAACGTAAAAAAAAAATATATTTTTTTTTTGCCAAATTTTCACTTCAGTGTAATGAAATAGATGTAATTAATGTATGTTATAAATTACAAGCTGGTATCTTTAATAGATCCAGAGAAAAGGTACTTTTAATGTGTGGAAAGCTGCGTTGACGTAAAAAGGGTTCCAACACCCCTTGGAGAATTTTTAAGAGAAAAATTTGCTTTTAAAAAATTGATGTATTCTCCCCTACAAAATAAATCAGTACCTTTCATAAATAGAAAAATCACGACCCTTTAACACTATATTTTTTTTTAAAAAAAAGAACATACATTGTGTTGTGTTTTAATGGTCAATGCTGATAAAAAGTTTCTTTCTAGCTTCCCCTTCAGACGGAGCTGGAGACGCCGGACATCGAGCGAACGCGCACGTTCGTGTCCAGTCCCTCCTCCGGCGCGGCGGTCGTGGTCAAGCAACGGACACCGGACGACCCGACGGCCGTCTCCATAGCCATACGACACACGGACGTCTAGCCCCTACCTTCTCGCTCAGGTCAGCTATGCAACCGAATTCAATTACCTACCTATTGCCTCAATGTTAATTTGACTTTTAGTACTTTTAATTTAACTTTAACCGTGGATTTTTTAATGTTTCTTGTTTGTTTCATTCGTATCTCATGTATTAATTTAAATACAATTTTGGCTCACTTGGAATGGCCAAGCAGTGGTGGATCCAGCCTGGACCTACGGGGTGGGGTAACTACATTTTAAGAAGGTTGGGGATTCAAAAATTATTTATTGACTAAGTTTTATTGACGATGCTCATATGACGTCACAGGGAAGGAAGGGGTTCTGGGGGTCCTCCCTCAGAATTTTTTTAAAATTAGACCTTAAAATGTAGTCTCTTGACTCATTTTTCAACTTTAAGGACGGGATTTAAGGTCCCATCCTCCGAGATGAGACGTCATCTCTGTCCTAGATGGTCAAGGGATTACCTTGTCCCTCCTCCCCCTTGTCACATATTGAATACCTCCGAATACGATGTCATTTATGGATGGCACGGCCCCTAATATGTTCAATGTAGCTTTGAGTTGACATAGTGTAAACCACTTGCAGAGATTTTAAGCCGTGGGTAGCCTATTGGTTAAGGCATCGGCTTTGAGATCGTAAGGTCCCGGGTTCGATTCCCGACTCCGCGACCCGCCGAGTATATGCTCGTTAAATCTGTGGGTCCGAAAGTCCTGTGATTGGTCATGGCGCAGTTTATTTTCAGTCCAGGTCGTCTGGAGACTATTTCCCTCATCCCCTTCAGAGACATGGCAAAAGTACGACTTTGTGGATGGAGCTTAGATATTCCAAATGGCATTAGAAACAACTAACACAGAGGTTTTAGGGTTTATGCATTTTTACTGATTTTCGAAACATTCTTCATTTTTTTATATTTTCATAAATTCATAATCGTATGACAAATTTGGATTGTTCATATTCCTTTTTTTTTCGAAGTGATTATTTCCACGACAGTTAAAGCATGCGCAGTAGTAGAAGTTCGTTATTACGTGTTTTATAACATTAAAAGTACGTTATTGCTCAGTTCAGCCCCGATGGCCTAGTGGTAGAGTGTGCGTCTAGTAAGGGGCCATTAATTAATTACGTAAGGGTCCCGCGAGGGGGGTTGGAAAAATCTCTACATACCCTTACTTGGGCTGTGGGGGGTCAAACCCATTCTTACGTAAAATTTTCCAAGTTAATGCAAACAAGTTCCAATTATTCTAATCAAATCTGTGAGTTTTAGTGTAACTGATCCTTTTCTAACATTTTATTATTTTGAAAAACGAAATGGAATCTTACGTAAGAATAAGTGGGGAGGGGTTTGAAAAATCTTACGTACCCTTACATATGGGGATAGGGGGGTCAAGAATTACCAAAATCATCCTTACGTAATTAACGAATGGCCCCCCTAACCAATGGTCCCCGGTTCGATTCCAGCCTGCTACTTTTGAATATTTTGCTTTAATTTAACTCGTAATTTTTAAAAAAAAAGTGAGATTAGAGTAGAGTTTAGTTGTTACTTTCGTGGAAATAACCAGTGCCATTTTTTTTCAGGACACGGCGATCCCCACTCGCGTTGGTTGCCAGCGAGACCAAGAAATTTGTGATAAACTCTGTCTCTTTCGAAAAGCCAGTTGTTCGCCGAGAGTGTGAACCACCCCCCTCGGGACGAAGCCACGAATCCGGGTGCTTTCTTCTGGAGACAGAAGAGTATTAAAGGGGAGGAACAAAAAAATTCTCGAAGATTCGATAAGTCGTTCTCAACGGACACTTTAAAGGGTTGAGCAAGTTTTCTATACATACTTACTACAGTCTTTGGCCAAATCATCATTAGAGACGATCCCCATTGTGTTTTCGGTTTTTAAATATACGACGTACTTCGTTTTGAAACGTTTGTGTCTGAGAATGAACGGATGTTTTCGGGTGAAAAAATTGTGTACTATACTTGACCGCAACGTTTCTTGACCCTATGACGTCACTAACAAACAAAGTAGTTCCCAGCGCGGTGTCTGAATTTTGAGTGAACGTCAATTTAAAAATATGATTAGTTTCTTAAACACGGCGTTTTTTTATCACGTGATATACGTACCAAAACTCCTCCTAGCAACCCAACAGGCTTTCTTTTTACGCAGTTTCTCCTTCCGCGTATTGACGTCTTAGGGTCAGGAATCGTTGCTGTCGAGTATAGACGGAAATGTTTGTGTCTGAGGATGAACGAATTTTTGTGTTATACAACAGAACAGCAGTGAGTTTTTGGAGACTGCATGGGGTGCTCAAATATGGCGTAAGCATATTTTGTGGGATTTTTAAGCCTTTCTTCCTTTTTGTCAGCAAAAGTTAGCTAATCGTCATGCCCTTCTCTTATAATTACTTAAGCAACTGACCATTCTTTCAAAAATGATAGGGGAAAGTATTGTACCTCGGAACTAACTGTACCTCGGTCCCTCACTGTTTTTAGATAAACATTTTATAGTATGGCAACACTACACACTACCTTCAAAAGTTAAATTTTCTAAGTTTGGTTTTTAAGTTATATAGCTTTAAAAAAAAACAGATTCTGTTTTACAGTTAGATATGGGTCCGAAGTACAATACTTACCCTATTATTTAAATAAAATTGAAACTTAATTTTAAAGAACCTAATTTGACAAGTTTTTTTAATTACAATGGTTTATTCATATTGAAATGTCACTTTTCACATTAAAAGACTTGTGTCATACTAAATAGATTAACAGCTTCGGTGTTAAAAAAAAAAAAATACTGCTTTTCGCTGACTCTGATTAGTGGAATCCTTCTTTGACCAAGGATTTAACACCGACGCTGATGGTTGTAAATGGGACGGCAATTCATTATTAATATCTTGCATAACAATCACTTATATCCCCCTCCCTCCTTGGCAGCAAATTTCAAAATATTGAAATTAGGTGCTTACGTAATAATTGAATGACCCCTAGAGTAGAACCTCGATTGACCGGCTTCTTGGATTAACCGACCATCTGCCATCATTTTCAATCCGGACAAAGCCCGTTTTTTGAACCAAAAAAATCACTTAACACGTTTTAAAATAGTTTTTCAATGTCTAGATTGTTCTCTTTTCTTTTAGAAATGTGTAATTTTCTTCATTTTTGTTAAATATTACCTGTATTTTCCTCTTTTGATTATCCGATCTTTCTGTGGTCTCATAAGTAACGGTTGATAGAGGTTCTACTGTGCTACGGACCCCTGTGATGTGAGAAGAGTTGGAAGAACTTTTTAATGCGATAGTAATTTGAAGTAAGCCAATCATTAATTTTAACACTGGTTTCATTGAAACCAAAATCTGGAAACGATTATAATTCTTAGAGACCCATTACAATACAAATAAGAAAAGGTTAATAATAGTTTTCAAATATTGAATTAATATTTCAATCTATATTTGATTATGTTAAATGGAAACATCTGTGTGACTGTAAATTTATATACAAATTGAAATATTATTGATACAGGAATACCACAATGTATCATGTAAAAAACCTACTTTAAAAATGCTATTTTCAGCATTGTTTAAAATGGTGCTCCTAGTAATTTAGTAGTGAACTAAAAATGCAGGATAAAAAGTGTATTAAAATGACCTCGAAACAAATTTCGGATAACATCGGGACTTTACTTTATAAATCACTTATTTTAATTTCATTTCATGAAGTGTGTTTTTAGCATCGATTAATAGAGGAAACCTACATGCAACAAGAAGGGATACACTTTAAAAACAATACCGTAAAATTTACGGTTTTAAACTGTCAACTGGTTTGGTTGTGGAAAACCGAAAAAATTACAAAGTAAATCGGTAAGAACAACGGTGTTCTACTTTGCAATCCAAAAAAACATGAATTAAAATGGTAAAACGCCGTTGTTTTTACGGATTTGCTTTGTAATTTTTACGGTTTTGCACAACCAACCAAGCTGTCAGTTTAAAACCGTAAATTTTACGGTAATTATTTACAGTGTAGCAGTGTACTCACGGCTCAATTTGTTGTATAGTCCGACCACAACCAGAAAAACTTTTGACGTCGTACAATATTGTGGTCATTGTCATGGAAACGGGTCAGTCCATCACTCAATTTTGGGGGGTGATGGTAATTCACAAACGCTGAAAAAGCGCTTTGTGCCAGATGAATGTGGCTATCATTTAGATTTAAACATCTTTTCAGAGTTTTTTTTTTCCGTCTTAAGTTTTTCTAGTGGCGGTTGGACTATACGTTTTCTAGTTTGCACCTGAAAAGTTATTTTCTTTTACATTTGATTTGAAATTGTTTTTATGGTTGTTTGCAATTGTTTGTATATTTTTTGCATATAAGCCTAAACAAGTTACACAAATAATGAGGGTAATATAGATTTTTGTTTCGTGTTCTCTTCTCAGCGTTAAGGTAATTTTTCGAAGGTTTCTCTTATCTGAAGTATCAATTAAACCCCCCTAAAAATCTGAGTATAAATTTGGATTAAAATATATTTCCCTTAATTATTGTGGACATATTTGTTTTAAATTGTGTTTGACAAGTATCCCTTGTAATTTTTTCAAACTATTTCTGCTTGGAAAGGACATTTCAAACAAAAAAAAAACACAAAATAAGTAACCCTCAACAAGATATTAGACACCTTTTCTGATGAAAGAAAATGTCATTTTAAATTTCGCTGTGAAAAAAACCCAAAAACTAACATTATTTAAAACAATTATACTTAATTTATTTTTAGGCAATCAAATTTAATTACTGTGGATAAATATCTCAAGATAATCGGCGATTAACAATCTAAGTTAATAATTAATAATAAGGGTTAATTAAGTTAGTTTTTAAGTAATAATTTTTGGAGCTCTATCTAGGCTCTTAATAATTATTGCGGAATGGTCTTATAATTGTAACAATTTTATAAAAATCCAGCATCTGGGGCATTTCAAAATATTAGAATTTTTTTTTAGATTCCGTACTACCACGTAAGTTTTTGTCTCTTAATGTAATAAAATTCAAAATTTCTAAATTATTTCTGTATAAAGAAAATTTTGAATAATATTTTGGACAAAAATTACAATTTATGGACAAAATTTTAATAATCAAATAATCTTAAATATCGAAAATTGCCCGATTATAATGTTTTTCGTAATTCACGAACTAAAAAAATGGTAACCAAATACAAGAGCTGCACCTAAATTAGTATCTACTATTTTTAGTGTCAGACTATTAAAAGATAAAGAATAAGTCTAAGGAAAAATACAAGGTTATTTATAGACATCTTAAGTTTTTAATAGTGATTATTTATGGAATAGAATCCGAGTCACCGTAAAAATAGCTTTCCATTAAAAAGGTTTAATAATATGTTGTAGATCATGATGTGTAATCTTCGTTGGAATTGCCTAATCTAAAATTATCTCAGTATATTGTAGCGTCTTCTACGAAATTCGTTACAAAAATAGATTTCAGAGAAATGGAGTGTCATATTTTCCTGGTTCATATCAATGGCTAGTT
Source organism: Tetragnatha montana (assembly GCA_963680715.1). NCBI lineage: Eukaryota > Metazoa > Arthropoda > Arachnida > Araneae > Tetragnathidae > Tetragnatha > Tetragnatha montana. The sequence goes on along the minus strand of OY796674.1, from coordinate 3,985,362 downwards.
TTTCTCAGAGCTAAAATAAATCAGTATAATATTAAGAAACTACAGGAAAAAATCAGTTACTTTTTTGTATTTGTACGTATACTTTGCTTTAATACTGCTTCAGGTGAAGGTATTTTCGAATACTTAAATAATTTTGTCCCACTTCAAAATTCCCATGTACACAGTCGACTTCGCTTAATGTGATCACTTTTGTCCAAGAATAGAATAACAATATCCGATGGATGATAACAATAAACAATTTGATACTAGAAAGTTTTAAACAGTGTAACTCGAGTGTTAGCTTAAAAATCAACAACCTGTGTTAAAAACAATTACCTAGCATGTATTTTTCAACATTTACAGTCTTAAAGAAAAATATGAACGTGTAACCTATAAACTAATAAATTAATTACTCATTTTTATGATTATGTTAAAATCGACTTCAAAGGGAAATAAAGGAGGTTTTTAGGGGATTTCACTAGATTTTGATATTATTAAGCGATATATTGATCACATAAAACGGTACATTTTGCGTTAATTTAAATAGAAGTGACCGGTCAATTTTGATAACATTATCCGATTGATAACATTAATCGTGATCACAATAAGCGGAGTCGACTGATTTTTTTTTATATCTACCATTCAATCAATCGTTTTGGAAATAAGATATATGACTGCTTTTGTACTTTACATGTAGAGTATTATTCGGATAAATGAAAGAGCACCCTTTAGCTTTTATATAAATGTTCTTAAAGTAAGAAAGCCAATAACATTTGAGCCTATCAGAATGAAAGTCGTGTAAGTCTAATGTGTAAATTTACATGGATTTAGGTTATTTGTTCAGTGTATGTGTTGCATTTACAAGTTGATTCAAAACTCATAAGCAAAAATTAAAGTTGGTGTGAAGGCTACACTAGAGACCCTTTAATATATTACAGAGACTGGACAACGAATGAACGATTCGCCGCCATTTTAGTTACCATCTGCATGGATCTCCATAGGGTGTAATGTTAATTCATCCGCTTCAAACTCCTTTTATTACTCCGAAATCACAGAGAAATTAACTGCGAATTTTTAAAATTTCCAATGGTTTATTCAGAAGAAAAAATTATGTTTTTTGTTATTCTAGCACTAATTAAATTTATATTAAAAAATGCATTTTAAAACATCCAATAGAGTGTTTTCAGGTGACGTCACAACCGGTTATTTTCTTTTAACTGTGTACCTTCTGTAGGGATTTTAACTGTTGCTAAGGCCGTTGTTTATCTGTTGCTAAGGCGGTTTTTAGGTATGGGATCACGTGATTGCAAATGCTCCAATAGAAGAATTCCACGGCTAGTCATTTTCTGTAACTGTTAACCTTCTGTAGGGCAAAAAACTGTAACATCTTCTGTTGCTAAAGCCGTTGTTAGGTCCGAGTCATGTGATTCGAAATGCTCTATAGTCTTGAACCAGATAGGTGGTTAGAGTCCATTCTAGTAGTTCTATTAATTTCTTTTCAATATCTTATCCAAATAGGTAGCTAACAAATATTGGTCGCCAATGGCGGATGCCAATAATGTCACTAACAGTAGTTAAGCAATGAAATATTTTAAGTTTATCTCGCAGAATTTATGAGGGAAAGTAAGCTAATAAACCTAAATATCCTACTTGTAAACATTTTAGCTCTTTTTTATAAACTTTTCTAAACTTTAAACAGCAATCTACTCGATTTTTAACCTGGTCTCTAGACTACCCAAATACAATAATTCAGAATTACCCATTTTTGCTAATGAATTTTGAATCACCCTGTATAAAAAGTTCAATAATAATTGTCCTAAAAAGTCCCCCCAAATATGCCTTTCCATAGTAACAACCCAGGCGTCTTCACAGAAAACTTTAATAAAAAAAACTATGTTCGGTGGACTTACGCTCTTTACATTCTGAACAGCTCATTTACATACTACACAAGATATTCCAGACCCTAAAACCGAGATGCGTAACCGTTGGTTCCATACATATACCGAGAGTTTAAAACAGTGTTGATAAATCTATATATATAAATATGAGATTAAACGAGCAAAAAAGATGTATGATATCTATCTATATTTGTAACTTACTGCCGCATGTTTTGTATATCTTGTTGGATAGGTGTTTCAAAGACAAATCCCTATAACTACTGAATGTACTAATAATCACTTTAAGGAAAAAAATCAAACTGTGTGTTTTCTGTACACGTCGATCAAATAAATATCCAAGTTTTTTGAATGATAGGAGGCACGCAATGGTTTTTTATTGGGACTTTATTTTTCAAGGACGTTGATTTCTCCCGATGTGTGAATAAATGTTTTTGTCTACAAAATGGTTTGTATTTAGATTTTTCAAATAAAATTATGAAATATATTACTTGTTTTTTCCCCATTGGACTAAAAGATTTTTTTAAATGAAAGATGATCACACGGAACCCCAAGTAAAATGTTTGGAAGGGCCGTATTCAGAAACTTTAACACGATGATAAAACGATACGATAAGGATCAATTGGGGACGATCACTCCAGATCAATCGTGAAGGTCGATCATCCGCTGCTGCTGCCTCCTATCGGAAAGATTTACAAGTTTTTATACGCTGATACAACAAAAATTCTTCCAACACTAGATTTCCATTACTTTCGTAATATATTAATGTCTGAGGACTGTTTTTAGTCATTAGTAGCTGTTCTAGATTTTTTGGAACTATTTAACGGACCACAAAAAGTGTAAAAGCAATCGGAATACGGTTCGAATCTCGGAACAACATGGCCGACGAGACCTGCGAAGTTTGAAATATCTCTCGTTTAATGATCGTTCGTGATCATTACGATAGATCGTTCTCGTATCGTTTCATCATCGGTTCTGAATGCGACCCTAAAGTTATATTAGACAGCAATGTTACTTGACCTTGGAGAAACAAGCTGAGAGCAATAACTGAAAGTAGTTCCCAGCGCAGTGTCTGAATTTTGAGTGAAATTAAGAACTATAATTACAACTGTAGTCACCACTAACTCGACCTTAGGTTAACCTGGAATCAAGCTTTTTCGACAACTCTGATTGGCTAAAAACGTGTATCAACTACCGATTATAAGTTTTGATTCCAGGTTAACCTAAAGTTAGGTTAGTGGTGTATACAGCCGTTAGTTTGTTGAATCCACGCATAAATATAGTCTTTTTATCACGATTTGTGTACCAAAACACTTCCTTGCAACCCAACAGGCCTTCTGTTCATTCAGTTTTTCCTTCCACATAGTGACGTCATAGGGTCAAGAAACTTTGCAATAAAGTTCATTTCCCAACCGGTGGTGCGTATGGACCATTAAGGAGCCGTAAGTTTGTTAAAAGCGGTCCATAAAAAGGTGAGAGGATTGAGTTATTATTTTTCAATTAGAGTTTCACAGGGGAAATTATGTGTGGTACCAGCCATTCATGAGTATAAATGAAAGTGAATTAAAAGGCATCATAACCAAAATGCCAAATAGCAAAAACAAAATGTTATAGTAAAAGTGTTAAAAATAGCAAAAAGCACAAAATGCTGAAGAGCAGATATGTAGGCTAAGGATCAAAGTGATGCTAAAGTGCAAAGAAATATATAAGGCAAATAGAATCTCAAGAGCTAAGGAACGCTCAACAGTAAAAAAGATACTTAAGAGCAGAGAGAGGCTCTAGAGAGAAAAAAAAACGCCGAAGAACAGAGTGAGGGTATACAGAAAGACATGGGCGTAGCCAGGGGGCGGCAGGGGGGGGCAGCTGCCCCCCCCTAAATTTATCTTAAATCTTCAGAAATTTTACCCCAAAATAATTTTTTCTGTAAAATTGAAAAACATTTTTAAAACTTTTTTTTCTGAAAAATTTTTTAAAGCTGAAAATATGTGCCAAAAAAAACGAACTTATATGTGAGATGTGGCGGAAGAATTCAAGCAGAATTCATTTCATTCAGCATTTTTAGTTTCCCAAATGACCGGGCCAGTCAAAATATTCTACAAATTCAAAGATACGAGATAAGATACAACCCCAGTTGACCACCTCCCGCGGAGTGGAAATCTATTGAACGGCTAGAAATGGGAAGAGTTGACAAACAGCCCCAAGATAAGATAAGGGTAAAGTAAACTCGTTACTGGTCACACCTGTTGTTCACGTACAGGAGCCAGCGGGGAGTGAACGCTACCTCTTTCCTATGTTGTCCTCTACTGTCCTAATTGGAGAAGAAATGGGGGTGAGGGGGAAATGCTCTTCCCAAACCACAAAATCCAATTTTACGTACACCTCTGCCTTTGACAATGGATTAGGGTGTGAAAGGGTATCATAAATCTTCGGTACTCAACGACTCAAACAAGCAAGGGGGCTTCAGGTGTCTGGGTGTGTCAGGAAATTGTTTCAACGTGTTTCTCAAGTGTTTACACAAAACAGAGGGGTCTTTTGTGAACCCAGCCATTATTATTTCGAAGCTTCGGCTGACCTTTCAACGAATAGAAAGAAAGCCGTGTGGTCATTGGCTATTCCTGCAGAAAATACCCTTTAGGGCACGGTCAGCCAAAAAACCTATGGTATCTCTTCAAAAAATCTGCGGTATCTCTTCAAAAAATCTGCCCTATCTCCCCATTCATGACCCCTCCAACAATTATAGCGAAGGAGTCCGAAGTCACCTCCCCCAGTCAATTAGCAGACACCCGATAGTGACTTCTCGCTCCTCCCCGAGGGCTGTCTTTTGTTGGAGGGACCATTGAAGGGGTTTGATTGCGGTTTTCCCATTGTCCAATAACCAGATACTGCAGATTTTTTGAACAGATACCATACTTATTTTCTTGCTTACCGCAGCCTTAGTCTAAGATATGTGATTTTTAGTTTTCAAGCATTGAACTTAAAAAGAGTACGTATTTCAGTCCTCGATATTGATATCTAGACGTATTATGTAAAGCCTTAATCCAGCACTATCACCAGCAATTAAAGTAAGTTGAATTTAGTATTGCATCTTAGTTTTGGGGGATAAACTATTTGTTTTAAAATATCTAATAAGAGAATTTTTTCTTTAAGAGTGAAAAAAAAGCTAAATAATATTTGAGAAAGCAGGACGGTTTTACTTTTACATTTTAAGGTTATTGTTAAATGTTATATCTTATATCATGGTTATTCAAGTAACTGCAACAACTTGAACAGTTGATACAAAGTTGCTCGGACTATTTTCAGACTAACTGTAACTTTGTATTCTTTTTTATTCTCTTCTAAATTATTATGTAATTAAAGCAGTTGCGTATTTTCCTAAAGCTTGATGGGTTTTTTTTAATGTTCAAACATACGAAAGTTTCACCCGGTAACATAAAATAAAATAGATAAAATTTATTGAATTTAACTCAACTCTATTAGATTCTACAAATTATACTTTTAGTCATTGGCCACATAAATTTCCTAGAAAAGTATGTGGCTTACAACTTACAAGAGGTGGTTCTGTTCTGGCCAAAGAGTCTAAAAATGAGCTAAAACACTACTTTAAGGGGCAAATTTTAAAAAGTTTTCTGGGGGAGGACCCCCAGACCCCCCCCCCATTTTTCTTAGAGCACACATTAATTACACTATTATTTACGTTAAGTGTGCAAAGTGCAAAAGTTCAAACCCTTCGTGTAATTACTCTAAAATTTTACGTGTAAAGTAAAAGTTCTCCCCATGGGGGTACCTGAGACCATGCCATGGGGCAAAGGTAAGTATCCTTGCCTTGCCCCCCCCCCTAACATGGAGCCTGGCTACGCCCATGCAGAAAGAGATGCCGCAGCTCGTCAAACTTTTTTGCGGTAAAAATATTTTAAATGCATATAAGCTAAAGTTATCACTGTCTATTATAGAGTGAACTAATATAAATGAGATACAGTTCTCGAAAAATATTTGAGCATTTTAAATGAGCTATCACCATTGAACGGTTTTAAGTCTTAACCCATTAAACGCCGCAATATGAACCGCTATGAAAAAAATTAATTTTTTGTGTGTTTTGAGATTCAATATGTGTCTCTAATCATATACAATTTAAATTTTCAAAAAATCTTTATTTCAACCGGAGATATGGTATGTTCCCAAAATGGGAGCTTTGGCGTAAAGTGGGGGTAACGTAAAGTGGGCGTTTTCTATACCGCAGTGTTACGGGTTTGACTTTAGTTGCTAGCTAAATGAAGTTTAAAGTTCCGTAAATATTTTTCATATGATTAATAAACTATAGCATTCTATTTGAGTATTATCTATTTGAATTGTTAGTAAATTCATAGGATTTTTTTCAAAACATATTTTATTCTTTGTTTGAAAAATAGAATAATTTAGCTTGAATGGTTCTTTTCTTTTCTTTACCGATTTCTTATACTTTTTTGTTGTTTCTGAATTTTATATAGGTTATTTTAGTCGTTTTACGAGCAATTATCTTTTGGACATCCTTTTCTATTTTTTATGTAATAGTCATTATTGAAATGTCCTTGTTTTTCTCCGTTCTAATATAAATTAGACATCACCGAATTTATTCTCTAGCTTCACTAAATCAAAATTATTTACATTAAAAATTTTTATTCTAAATTATTTTAACAAGATTTGATGGCATCCATGAAATATTTGTTAATCTTCTGAAAATCCACGCGAATCTGATGATTTTTTTATAGTCTAAAACATATTGCGCAGCTAAAATGAACAGATATTTTACATTCAAATGAAAATTCTTCATAATCTAAATAAAGTTTCTCATCTGTATTTACTGGATATATAGTTTACTATGCAGATAAAGAATTCTACACGCATTCCTTGTCCATTCTTCAGAATAAAGGAGGTGGTACCGTAAATAATTCAACACCTGGTAAGCAATAAATCACTGGTTTGTTGATAAACACACATGTTCTTGAACAACAAAAGGCAGGAAACAGGGGGGCTATACCCCTTGACAGAAAAGAGGTAAGAATTTCAATAGAAAGGCAATAAACCCAGAGAGTTCCAATTCAGTAACATACCTCATAATACGGAAGCACGCGAAAAACCGCACTAGTCACTTCACGCCAAAGCTCCCATTTTGGGAACATTCTAAATAAACAGCTGTAAAATCCTTCTAAATTATTTTTTTGACCCCCGGTTTGTTTTGATTTAAAGACAAAACTATTGTTTTCCATATTCACTGGTTTAAAACTCCCGCATTTTAATAAATAATTTTTAGTGGATTTATTTTGTGGTGAAGAAAAAAGTGCCAATTTTGTCAAAGTTCAAAGAATTTTTAAAAATAGAATTTAAGTTGCAAACGTTTTGTAAAAATTACCAACAATTATTCATATTCTTGTTATTAATGGACAAAAATTATAAATATGTATCTTCATTTCTTTTTGGTGAAAAAAATCTTTTAAAAATGTTCCCAAAATGGGAGCTTTGGCGCTTAATGGGTTAAAGCAAACTTCAAAAATCCCGATTCTTGGTGATCGGATCGTTGGAAAAGCTCATTTGATTTGTTTTTGATCTAGATGATGTCAGCTTGAAGGCAATAAGAACAAATTTAGTTCAAAATTTTGTTAATAGATGAAGCCAACATAATTCACGATTCCAGAGAAGGTATCGAACTCGGAATCAGTGTATTAGATCACGGAACTGTGTGAATCACATACCACATCAAGATAGGATAAAGGCAAAATCGTTTTTTGCGAAAGTATAGGTTCGATTTCGGCCATTAAGGGATTTGCAGAGGATCGTGGGAAATTTTTTTTTCAGGATATTTCATTTTTCTTTAAATTGAAGCACGGGGGGCCCATCTGACACTACTACCAGTGACGTCACTGGCAGCGGAAGTGACGAGCCAAAGCTTACACTGGCCAATCAGGCTTGTTAAGGCGGATCGTAAAGTTTCCATGCCACCAGTATCTTTCCCTTATCCCGCTCAAACTGAAAGTGATTGGTTGTTCAAACAGTTAGGAGGCGTTACATATGACGTCACTGGCAGCGGAAACGAGACGTTACGAGCTTTTTCCATGTCTATGTGAAGAGCCAACCTTATATTCTATAAACCTTGAAATTGAAGGATGTTTTCAAGGTAATCAGTTTATCAATCGTTCTTTTCAATAAAATTTGGGCGCAAGTTCAGAACTGCTGATGGTTGGCGAGATTTAGCTTTTTAACGGCAAATTTGGCGTTTTAGCGGCACTTTTACCATTGTAGTAGGGTTGGTTTTATCGCTGAAAATTGGCGCATCAGCAGTTCTAAACTTGCGCCAAAATTTGTGGGTCACTCTGCCGGACATCACGGCGGGTTATTTTTGATATCGAACATGGAACCCCGTGAATTAGTTTGGCTCCATCTATTAACATAATTTTGAACTAAATTTGTTTTTATTGCCTTAAAAAATATTCCCATGATCTCAGGATGTATAGACTTAAGAGTAAAGACTGACGAGGATGTTAGTGAAAGATTGAAAGAGAGACGGAATTTTTAAAAGTGCATTGACTTTTTGCCCGCCCTGTAGATGGTCAACCTTACTAACTTATCTATTATAATCTGTAAGCCACTAAAATACCACATTTACAAGGTGTCCCAAAAAAGCTGACACATTTAAAAAAATTTTAATTAAAAAACTAAAAAAGATAATAATACTAGTTTTTTTTTGTATCCTACTCTGAAGACTAAGAATTTTATAACACAAATTTTTTATAAATCAGTGTTCCCCAATCCCTCGACCGAGTATAAAAGGATCAATCTTCCCATAGGAGATAATTGAAAATAGTGCTTCCACCTGTCGGGGGATTTGGGAACTACGATCCACGAAAAATTCATAAATTCTTTCAAGAGCATAAAATTCTTTCATGCAAGAAACCGTGTATTTTTATCTTTTTGAATTATTGATTTTTAAAATGTAATGTGTCAGTTTTTTTTGGGACACCCTGTAAGATAAAAACTAAAACACACTCTAAAAATACCATTCCAATACCAAAACAGTTTCTTTAAAATTATGAATTTCCGAGGCAAAGTAAGCACTCTTGAATTTCACATGATATTATTTAAAATTATTGTAATTTTAATTTATATGTGCTTGCATGTATTTTCCGTAACAAAAAAAAAGGATCAAAATTAGGAAAAACATGACATAAGATTTACTTTCAAAAATATTTCATTCTTCATGATCATTGCCCATAATCATATTAAAAAAAAAGTTAGTTTAATTTCGAAAATAAATTGGAACTTGCCGCGAAAGAGATATATTTTACTTATTTTTTTTTTCATTTATTTATATTTTAGAATCCATCACATTATTAGCTGGTCAACCATTGAGCCGTTGTGGCTCAGTGGTTAAGGCCTTGGCTCTTGGATGGGAAGTTCACGAGTTCGATCCTAGGTAAATGCATTTGGCCAAATGAATTCAAAATTCAGTAATTGATCTAAATTCCGATAGGTGTCGGTGTGAGATGATGTACCTGGTTGAATCTGGACTGAATGTGAGCGCATGGGGCCCCTCAAGCGAAAGCCGGGGGACTTCTTTCTCCCTCCTAAACGGGAGCATCCAGTCCTTTTAAGGATTGGCCAGGTACATCGAGCCAAGGTGTTTTGCCATTTTTGGTGGCACCTCATTAACATCTTTCTATTCAGCATGCGCAGGGGCATGCGCTCTTGAGATGTCACGTGATCGGCGATGACGCAAGCTCAAACTGACACGTGCCAGCTCATTTGGTGGGTGGCCGTGCTGAAGGAAGTTGCTCTCGCTGTTAGGAATTTCTCAAGGTAAGTCAACACTCTTTTCAATGCTTAATATTGATTGTAAATGCAGTAGTTAAATTCTCTTTTAACTTGTCAATAAACCTCTTTGAGAATATTTAATTTTAAAGTGTTTTCGTGTTAATGTTTTATGTAAGACTGTCGGAAAATTAAGTTTTGGCAAGAAATCTTATGTTTTGGTTACTTGTTGAAGTGCGTAGTACGTTTTGTAACTCAAGTATAGCTAAATTTTAATGAATGAATCCGTCATACAAGTCTTTATTGCTAAGCAATTCAAAATGTAATAGTTTTTTTTAAACTTTATCAGTAGTTGCTAAGACTAGACTCAAACTTGCTAATTGCTATTGACTGTAGCTTAAATTACCATTAAGCAGTATCATAATTTATGCTATATTGCGTGAATTGAATTGGAAAAAAAATCACCTAATCAAAAACAGAAATTTAATCGCAAATTACTAGTCTGCTTTTGATGACATTTTTGGATGTGCTGTTAGTCCAAAAAATGATTCTATTGTAAATGTGAAAAAAGTTCTATTGTAAAAGCAGTTATTTGAATGTAGTATAGCGAAGTGCGTTCATGATCCTTCTTTTTATTTTGCATGTTCTACGATTGCTGGTGAATCATCTTGCTGATCCTGCTTGCAGCTGGCTGACTTGGTGTTGGAGTATTTAGGTAATTCCATATTTTGATATTTCAGAATTTAAAACGCGGAAATTTAGTCTGACAACCAATTGTTATTGTTCCAGTCTATATCAGATCTGTTTCCAGTCTATATCAGATCTGTATTTTATGAAATTTTATTACTAAATAAATAAATTTCCCTGTAAGACTACATCTGGAGTTGCATCATTAAGACTATACTTAGATTTTTCAGAATTTAAAACGCGGATATTTTTTTCTGACCACCGATAGTTAATGATCCTTTCAATATCACAAATATAAATATGTGTAATCAAATACTCACAATATCATATTTGTATTTCACGAAATTTGATTACTAAATAAATTAGTTTATATTATTTCAAGTTAATCACCTAGTGAATTAAATAAAGAAGTGTAGATTTGTATGAAAATATTTTCTGATAACATTGGGTTTGAAACTTTAATGTTATGAAATGGATCACAGTTGAACCCAAAAGTGTATGGTGTTTTATAAAAACTTGGTTATTTTCCTTCAATCAGGTGTTCTATGTTTGTTTATAAATTGAGGATTTTAACATTTTGTAGTGATTAATGGTAAATTACCTATTACTGAGAATTTAACATAACATCGGTTTTTACTGACTTGAACGATTCATTTAATTTTGATAAGTCGTGTAAAAAAATCGAAATTCACAACCAAAATCCTAAAAAATAATCAATTATTAAAAAGTATTAGATTGGAATTCACATAGTTTCGATATTCGATGATTTCAAGCTGAAATAATTTGTAAATAAAATTAATGTGATTTAAAACTTTTGAGTGGATAACTGCCAATCATTCTGGAAATCGTTAAACTGTGATACTTAAAGTGGCTAAAAATTGTTTTCCTTGACTCCATAATCAGTCACTATCTATTTAATGGAAATGATCTATTATACAGTATCAACAGCAAAAAATTTCGAGATTTAATAAAGTTTCAAAGTGAATCTTAAAAAGTCGTATTGCTATTTTACGTTAAAATAGTTTAAGTGTGTCCTAATAGAAGTGTGAACTTTGTATAGTGTAGGGAATTTAGGTAATGAAATCAATGGTAGGGTCGGGTGGGGGAAAATGGGTCTGGGGTAAAATAGGGGTCTAGAGATTTTAACAGTTTTTAAAAGTTTCGAAGTGAATCTCAAAAAGTAATATTGCTATTTTACCTAAAACTAATTTAAGAATTAATTAAGTCCTAATTGAAGTTTGAACTTTGTATAGTGAAATCACTGGTATGCTATATATTTGCAGGTTTCCAGAATTTTGGCGATCTGAGGTGTATTCCAAACTCAGAGTTCAAAGAAGAAAGACTTCGTTAATTTCTTTATACTCTACAGCAACGTTTCCAGACCCTATGACGTCATTAACAAAGTAGTAGCTCCCAGTGCGGTGTCTAAATTTTGAGTAAATGAAGACCGTCAATTTAAAAATAAGATTTTTCTCCCCTTAGCAACCCATTAGGCATTCTGTTTACGCAGTTTTAGGGTCGGGAAATCTTGCCGTCGAGTATAGTCGAAGTAAAAAAAAATTAAGTTTTTCCTCCGTTGTGTGTATGTTTAATTTCAGGAAATGGTAGCAGTAGTCTGAAGAACGCTGTTTTTGAGTGAGTAAAATACAATGGTTATATGAGTCGTATAGTTTCAAAACCAGATCAGTTTCTCTTAATTTTTCAAGAATTTAATTTTTCTTAATTTTTAAGAACAACAAAAAACTAAATATTCAAACAAAATATGCACTTACAAAACCCTTATTTTTTATTTAAGATGGAAGGAGATGGTTACATTATCAACATGTATAACCTTATAGATTTAGTTGGAGCACTTTTCAGCATAAAAGTTTTAAAACACTGTCTTGTCACAAAATTAGTGACACATTATATTTCCTGTATTTTAACAATCAGAACATAACTTAGATCAAATTTTTTTCAGTTTATCTGGTTTTGAAACTAGACGACTCATTTTAGGGTTACATATGACTAAACGTTTTCAACTTTTAAAAGTTAACGATAGTTTGTACCACTGCTAGCTTAAATTCAATTTATTCTAAACTTAAAGTAAGGCAGGGTAAAATGGATGTAGGGATTTTAGCAGTTTATATTTTAAAAATTTATTGGTTTTTTTTGGCATGCTGATTTTTATTGAGGCTCAAGAAAAATCAACATTCCAAAAAAACATTATTTTTTTTTTCTAAATATGAACTACTAAAATCCCTTTACCCGTTTTATCCCGACCGAGCCTAGTATTTTCAAGTAAACTTTTAAGGTAATACGCTTGGGTAAAAAATATGTGTATTGTATAAAGTTTGCAGTTTGAATATCTCATAAGCTAGACATGTTTTAACTATTGGTAAAATAAAAGTAACACTATAGAGTACTAGCTAAACTTAAAGGTAATTCAATAGAATGATATTGATAAGTTGATATTATAATATTGGGTTTTAATATTTTTAGAAACAGTAAAATGTAATTTAAATAATGTCCAATGTCAGCTGTAATAGCATTTAGTTAATATTCGAAAACATTTTATTTTCCTATGTAGTAAATTTATCCTATCCTCAAAAAATACTTTTAGGTAGCTTAAATTGTAGCCTAACAATTTAACCTAATTAAGCAGTTTTAAAAGTACGATTTATCACAGATTTAGTTTATACTCTTAAGTTTTGAAAATTTAAAAATAAAATTAGTTTATTTTAAGTTTAATTGGGACTTGATCTGTTAAAACAAGAAAAACTAATTTACTACTTATGTTACTACTATAAACTTATGGTCATAAGCCTTCGTAAGAGCAGATGTAGAAGTTAAAATTTCTATTTGTACCTAATATCATTATTTTCAGGCAAGTCATGTTATCCATTTGGTTAAAATATTATTTGGTCAGTAGACTGTTTTTGGCACAGCTTCGATAAAAGTCCTCCAGCCGCCATGTTTACCCATAAGTTCAAATGATAACACTTAAGCTTATTTCTGTGGATAAACAGGGCGGCTGGAGGACTTATCGAAGCTGTGCCCTATTTTAATTGAAAAATGAATTTATTTCAGCCGCCTTCTGTAAGAGGTTCAAGAGTGAGTATAATGACCTTTATTAGTGTAAAAATATACATTTGTCATAGGTTAATATTTATTATTTTCGTTATTTCAATGTTAAACTCAATGGAAATCTGTGGCTCAGTTTAATACACTAAAATGTTTTTGTATAAATATCTCTATTACAAGAATAAAAACATTAATTTTGAATATCCTGAGCTAGATTAATTGATGCATTTTCATAATTCAGCAATATAATTTTTTTAACAATCGTAGATTAATAAGTAAATGGCAATAACTAGTATGTGCTTTAAACTTTTAAGTTATAATTGTGTAGTACCAATATGAGCTTAAAATGTAAATATGTACCTTAAAAATAGTAGTATATATTCAGTAATGTTATCAATTTTACTATAAGGATATTTTAAAATTTTATTTGATTACAAATTAGTTAAAATAATGAATATTGTATATTTTAAACATAATTGGTGAGTTCAAAGAGTACCTCCATAGAGTAATGTCTTTAATAGTTAAATCAACTGAGAGTAAAGACAGTAACCCTTGATTGATTGTAAAATTATAATCCCAGTAAAACTAATTTGTATTTAATGCTTTTAATCTTAAATATTTATTCAGAATAAAAGAAAATACTTTCCTAAACGAAGCTAAATATATTTAACTAAAATTAAATTTTTATTCATAACAGATTGAAAAGATCGATAATTTGTTAAATTATTACAACATTTTATCACTTGGAATCCAAATGTTTAATGTAATTTTTATGAAACTTTTATAGTTATCTATAGTAAAAAAAAAAAAAATTATTACATTACTTTAAACATGTAAATTTTTTATAGTTATCCTACTTGTGCTTAATGCAATTTATTACAGGCAAGCTGTTGGTTGAATGAAACTCCATTTGTGTACTTTGATCAATAAAGACTAATTTTTTCAGTTTGAAATGAATTTTTTTATTTCAGCAAACAGCAAAAGTAGACACGAGGACAGAACGCTGGTAAGGGTAGGTACAACAAGGGCGACCTTGAAAGGGGACGCTCAAAGAACAAACTTTCAAATCAGTCGGTAGGGAGGCCCTATTTCTGCCAAGTCCCCACTTGTAAACAAACAAAATGTCTGTTTACAAGCTGGGACTTAACAGTGTTGCCTCCTAGTGGCGTGTCCCAATACTTAGTTCATTCAGGTAAGTAGCTTAAGGTAGAATTAAGCTACTTAGTCTTATAGTATTAGACTGCTTACAAAACTAGCTTACTGATTAGACTAAGACTAATAAGCAAGTCAGTTTATTAAGCAAACTAACACCATAATACTAAGAAGCTTCCTACTAATTAGAAGTTAGACTTCTAACTACCTGAAGCTACTTACTCCTACTCCTAACCTGATTGGACTAAGTACTGGTTAAAAGCTAAGTAAGACCACACTAATTAGGCAATGCTTGATAGATTATGGGGGAAATAATCCAAGGAAGCACTAACATTAATTAGTACAGCTACTTAGTCACCAATATTAACGTTTTAGGGCTCCAACACGTAGATGCGCAGATCTATGATGCGCAGGGACTTAGAAATAAAATCTGAAAGAAATAAACATGCAAAAAATCGGGGACTCATGGTTACTCTACATGGCAACGGGATGGTGATTGAACCCTCAATCGTTTGGGAGGCATATTCTGGATTCAGACACTCTTGACTTCCAATAAAGGGCTCCAAAACTCAGTCCTCGTACTCGAACACATACCTCAAGATGCGCAGTCCTCACCTGCGCGTGGACTTAGTTTTTTTTTTTCGCCTCCAACTAAATGACCGGTGGAATCCTTACTCGCTAATCTTTGCCAATCATGAATTTAATAATCGATAGGGTTTGAAAACGGCAGCCAAAAATTTACTTATGCCGTCATCACTTGCGCTGGAATTTCCCTAGAAGCACCAAATATGTCAAGGTTACGTAACTGCAAACGAAATTTGGCCATACATGACGAATCTTCAAGGTTTGGGTTAGTACAATATTCTGTACTGAGAAGGCAAATATGCCAAGGATTCCAGCGGTCATCTTGGATTCAATGAAGCGAAAAAAACCAAGTCCACACATAACAACAAAACTTAGGAACAGATAAATATTAATTACTTATGCTTGCTCAGTAGTCTGAAAATCACGAATATAATAATTGATAATCAATATTAAAAATTGCAGCTAAGCAACTGCACAATTATCCTGGGAATGCACTGTCCTCACTTGGACTTAGTACTAAATAAGCAAATTTGCTAAGGATAACTTTAATTCAATGGGGCGAAAAAACTTATGAACTGCATATATCCTGAAATGAACAAATTAATAGGGAAAATCTAGATATAGATCCCTTTATTGCACTGCTAACTAAGGAATATAACTTCCTTAACTCAAACCATAGCCGGCTCAATGTCATAAGGATTTCTAAGGCAGGCATTTTCAAACAATTAAGTAAAACGTTTAGTAGGTCTAAAAATTTCGTTGGAAAGTTTTTCTGGGGGGAAAAAACTTACCCTGTTGTCTTGCTATACAAGACTGCAAAGTTTCTTGACCCTATGACGTCACTACACACAAGGAAAAACTGCGTAAACAGAAAACTAGTTGGGTGGCTAGGAGGAGTTTCAGTACGCAAATCGTGATAAAAAAGACGCTATATATATATAGTACGTTGGTTTAACTCTAACTAGTCATATTTCTAAATTGAACTTCACTCAAAATTTAGACACAACGCTGGGAACTGCTTTCTTTGTTTAATTTCAGCTTGTTTCTCCAAGGTCAAGTAACGTTGCAGTCTAGTACAGAATACTTCCCTTGACGTAAAAGTGAACACTGAGAATTTATCGAGTTAAAAACAGGTCTGCAACCGAAAAGCTGTTTAAATATTTTGATCAAATTCCCATTTATTTTAGCGTGCTGCTAACGAAAAAAAATTAAAGATCCCTATACGTCAGTATTTGACAAAAATTACAAAGTTATCTTCAACTTCGCACATTTTTCCAACATTTTTACCTTTACTACTTCCAAGAATTATCGGAGCTATGTAGCGAAGACCATACTGAACTATTTCACCAGGACATTAAAGAGCTTAAATATTAATTTTTTACAATTTTGACAGACTAATACAGGATACTTAGAAATGACATTTTTGCACACAAGGGTAAAGGTATAAAAAGGAGTCTCACAGGGAAACAAAATCAATTTTAGATTACGTTATTTAGCTTATTTCAATTATACATTGATTTTAATGAAAAATATGTATAAGAAGAAATTAGTTTTACAAGTCTATTTAAATTGAGGTATTGACTTATTTTACAGTTACCTAAATTGGCCGGAAACATGACGTTCAACGCAAAACTGTGGTCATTTTTGTAACAGTGTATAAAAAACAAATTCCATTAATAAAATTTTAATAAAAAAATCTATAAGTGTGCTATCATTTT
Organism: Tetragnatha montana; assembly: GCA_963680715.1. Taxonomy (NCBI): domain Eukaryota; kingdom Metazoa; phylum Arthropoda; class Arachnida; order Araneae; family Tetragnathidae; genus Tetragnatha; species Tetragnatha montana. Next base: position 3,968,504 of record OY796674.1, on the reverse strand, counting down.
TATTGAAATATTGCTCTATTAACTTAAAGTGTCTGGGTACGTAATGGTTTGAGAGAAAACAGGTCATTTTCAGATTCACCGAAAAATACTGAAAATTATAGTAGAAAAAATTTTGAATTCAAATTCAATAAAATAAATCAATTTGAAACAATGTGAGGTACTTTCCAATAACCTATATAAACTCTAAAGTCTCGGTACGAACAGAGATCATTTTTTAAGATTCAGCACACCAAAAGATTATGATAAAGTATATAAATCCAAACAGCTCCGATATTTTTTGCAGACCTGTGTAATTTTTGAGAAAAAAATACGGAAGCTACAAAGGATATTTGACCAATTAAGATTACAACAGCTGTAGAAGGACAATACATTGCCATTGACATTATAAGAGGTAATTAAATTCATATGAATTTACCTTTTTAGCGTTATTTCTCAGTGTTCACTCTGACGGAAAAGCTGAAAAATAAAAACTTAAAACTGTTACGAAAAATTATCAGGAATAGAAAAAAGATAACATTGTTAAAAGGACTTTATATTTTAATGTAAAACTTCTTCAATTGGTATCACACTTCCATACAACAATAGTTTCACAACATATTTGAAGACCAGTTCTACTGCAGTTTAGTGAAACTCAGACCTGTAATAAGTCTCGAACTTAAATTTGATACAGTTACTAGTCCATCGTCACTTATGACACAAAATGTCCAGACACATTTGTCTTTTTTTTTTAGAGAAGTCTTGATCATTCAATTCCAAAGATGCACTCAGCACGAAAGTTGCTTTCTGATGGCCACTGAAAAGAAAAATGTTCTTGTGATTTTATTTTGTAAAGGAATTATCGCATGTTAAAAAATGAAGAAAGCATACTATATTTAAAATTTAAAAACGAAGTGATTATTTCCACGACAGTTGAAGCATGCACAGTAGTTAGGAGTTTGTTATTACGTGTTTTACAACATTAAAATGATATTTTTGAATAATCCTGGCATCAGCACCGATGGCCTAGTGGTAGAGTGTGCGTCTAGTAACCTAATGGTCCCCGGTTCGATACCAGGCAGTTACTTTTGAGTAGTTTGCTTTAATTTAACTTGTAATTTTTCAAAGATAGCGAGATTAGAGTTAGTTGTTACTTTCGTGGAAATAACCAGTGACATTTAAAAACTACAGGGTTGGCAAAAAAGTCAGTACAATTTTGAAAAGTATAAGTATAAGCATATTTTAAATTATATTTAATAAAATATATGAATAAAGCAATAAACTTAACATACAAATAAAAAAATAAAAAACAAACATCCCAAAACTTTGCATTTTCACATATCCCAACCGTTTGGTCCAGAGGAGTTTATTGCATGTGCCTTCCTGACACGTGGATCAAACACAAAAGAAAACGAGAAAAAAATAAACATAAAGGAATGTTTGAGTAGTTATTTTTGATCGTTTCCGTTGAATGATTCCAAGAAATATGGAAGTGTGAAGGCACAAGAAAAAAATACAAAAATCAAGGGGGATATTTGAGGGATTACCTAGGTCGTTGGACCTTCAAACTCCAGTATAACTAGCCTCACTGGGTGAGGCTTGAGCTGAGCTGTACAGAACGTGTGACTGAAAGTCACGGTCAGCTGAGGAGTGGCTAGCTTGATGCTAACCCCCCTCTTGATTTCCCCAAGTAACCTTGGTACTCATTTTATCGACCCCGGAGGGATGAAGGGCTGAGTCTGCCGTGCCCGTGGACCGGGATTTGAATCCCGGGCCTGTGGTGTGGGAGCGCGGAGCGCTTCCTCTACGCCACCGGGCTTAAAAAAAAAAAAAATACAAGAATTTGGTCATATTGATCCCAACAGTACATTAAGAATAAGTTGAAAAATTTTGGTTGTAAATAAAAATAAATGAAAATCATTCAGTGTCTACGTATTTATGTCCTTTATCAACAAAGTCATGCAATTTCATGACAATATCTCCGGGGGTTTCCTTTTTATGAGCAAATGAAAAAAAATTTGGGTCAAATAGACCCCAGCAGTACAGCAGGGTTAAAGCATTCTTATATCTATTATCCCTATATTTCCCAGTTGTTCGTCTATCACAAACCAATTTTTTAACTAAATAGTTGCTTAGCTGATCAACAGAAATTCTAAATGATGGAACTATAATTTAAATTAAGATTCAATGTTATTCTTTAAGGATTCTTCATTAATTACGAATAGGTTGGAAACAAGTAATCTTACAAAATAAAAACAAAAATTTAGATATTTTTCTGGAAGATTTTAAAACTATCAAAATTGGTATCAATGGTAAAATTATGTTAGAAAAAAAAATAGAAATCTTATGTTTACTCATTAAAATTTTCTGCTTATAAGTAGCTAATCTATTACCCAATACATTAACCAACTTCTTTCAAACATGGTACCACTGAAACAGAGGAATTGTGGGATCGTTAACAAAACTGTCACAATTTTTTTTTTTTACAAAACAGCGATATGTTTTCTTCATAATCGATCAAGCTCTCATAACACTCGCAATAAATTTAAACAAAATACAATTAAAAATTAAAGACATGCATTTTGACACATTTAGTAAAGATTTTTAAAGGTAAGTTAGTTCGGAACACACAAAAAATAAGTAGGGTGGGTTGGGGTTGTGGCAGAAATGCGTGTCAGCGTGACGAAGATTAGTAACTGTAACCACTGTCACTGTAACCTTAACGTGTGTATATAAGTCTGTACATAATTTTATTTTAAGCTTCTTCTTCTTTTTATTCTTTCTCATCTCAATAAAGATCAGTTAGTTTTATTCTGACTTTGTTATCATTTCATGAAGAGAGTCCTTTGCTTCTTTGGGGATAAATATTGACAAAGAAAATGGTGCAGAAACCCGGGAGAATCCCTGCTTAGATGATTGGATGTAGATTAGAAGAAATTTTTGGGAATGATTACGGAGTCAGGAGAAGCTAAGATCGAGAAGTCGGAAGCATCTGACAAGATTGAGAAGTCGCAAGATTCTGAAAAGATCGAGAAGCCTGAAGAACTTGATAGAAAGATGTCAGAAGAATCTACAAGGAAGAAGAGAGGTGTGATTCGAACGAAGGTAACTAATGCTATCAAGAAGATCGACGATCTATTGGGAAAAGATGTTTTTGATCATGAAATTGTTTCTGATCTATTTGTTTTGCTCTCGGATTACAAGAATACCTTACTGAAGTTAGATGCAGTGATTGAGAAAGAAACTGAATTGGAAGATCTCGATGCAGAATTTCAACTAGCATTAGATTATCAAGAAAACATTGAACTCTGCCTTAGACGGACAGATAGAAGTTTGAAGAAATTTAAAGCGAAAGAAGAAGATTTGAAAAGGGAACCTGAATCTACAAAAAAAGACTGTACCAAGCTACCCAGGATCGTGATTGACAAGTTTTCTGGCGATGTTTGTAGATTTCAGGAATTCTGGCCTCAATTTCAAGCAGCTGTTCACAACAACCCTAGTCTGGAAGAAATTGAAAAATTCAACTATCTGAAGAGCTTGCTAACAGATACAGCCGAGAAGGCAATTAGAGGTCTCCCGTTAACTGCTGAAAATTACAAGGAGGCAGTTGAGATACTTTTTGAAAGATTTGGAAGAACGGAAGTTTTGGTAAACGCCCATATGCAGAAACTATTGGACGTAGGATGTGTGCGAAGATCCAACGATGTTGCAGGCCTAAGAAGATTTTACGATGACCTTTTAGTCAACACTAGAAGTTTAGAAACCCTTAAAGTTAAACCTGAAAATTACAGCTCTTTATTGATTCCTATTTTATTCAAGAAAATCCCTCAAGATTTGATGTTACAGTTTAATCGAGAGAATCCACGAAGACAAGCTGATTTGAACCTCTTCATGGACTTCATTAGAAAAGAACTAGAAGCAAGAGAGAATACTACGTATTTCTCATCACAAGAAGAAAACGAGAAGCGATCCAGCGAGAAGCGAGCTTCATTTGGCAAACCTGAACCTCGACAACAGAGAACATGGACGGCTAGCGCGATGGTAGCCGCCGGAAGAACCAATTCGTGCCTTTTCTGTACGGAAAATCATGACCTGAAGGATTGTCAGCTAACACTGAGTCAAAGAATGGAAGCATTGAAAAAACAATACAGATGCTTCAAGTGTCTTAAGAAAAATCATCGAAAATTCGACTGCAAAGTGAAAGTAAAGTGTTCCTTTTGCTCAAGTAAAGATCACGAGGTAGCCATGTGCTCGAAGTTCATAAAAAGAGACGAAAACAATGAAGATTCACCAGAACCAGTTTCAACAGAAAATGTTCTAACATCGACGATCCAAGATTCTGCCGAAAAGACATCAAAGGAAAGTACTGTTTACTTTCAAACCTTACGATGCAAGGCTGTAGGAGAAAAGAAAAATGTTGAAGTTAGATTGCTGTTCGACACAGGCAGCGCAAGAAGTTTCATTTGCAAGTCACTTTCCCAGAAGCTACAACTTAAGACGATTTCCAGTGAAAATGTGAAGATTTACAGATTTGGAGGTGGATCAACGGAAGAAAAAAGAAATTCTGTACAGATTTCCCTGAAAGGTATGAAATTGGACACCTGTTTAAAGTTGAATGTATTAGAAACTGAGAAGATTTGTGCGGACATGATTAGATGTCCAAATGATGTTAGAAAAGAGATTGAAGATTTGGGTATTTATCTGTCAGACTACTCAAAAAGTGAAACTAAGGAAATTGACGTTTTAGTCGGTGCTGATTACTACTGGAATATAGTAACAGGTAAGATTAAGCGTTTATCCCAAAGCTTAGTCTTAAGTGAAACCAAGTTAGGTTGGGCTTTACTCGGAAGAGTTTCTCATGTAAAAAGACCCAATAACTTAATTAGTGTAATGCATGTTCCCATTTTGGAAGAAGATGATAAACTTTCAAATAGTTTACAGAAATTTTGGGATCTTGAAGAATTGGGAATTAGAGAATCTATAGTAAATAAAAGGGATGAAGAGGCAATAGAGCAGTTTGAAAATTCTATTAAATTTGTAAATGAGAGATATGAAACAAGATTGCCATATTTGTATGATAATTTAGAAATTCCTAATAACTATGATGTTGCAAAAAGGAGACTTTGGAGTTTAGTTAAACGTTTTAGAAATGATGATTTGTTATTTAAGAATTATAAAAGGGTAATTGATGAGTATCTGTCTCTTGGAATGGTTGAGGAGGTTAAAACTAAGGATGTTAGTTCATCAGAGGGAAATGTAGTTTTCTATTTACCCCATCACCCGGTAATTAGGACTGATAAAACTACAAGTTTAAGGATAGTTTTTGATGCATCTTCGAAAACCCCTGGAAACCCTTCTCTTAATGATTTGTTATTATCTGGTCCAAATCTTAATTCAGACCTGTTTGACTTGTTGATCAAGTTTAGAAGTCACAATGTAGCTTTAGTTGCCGATTTGGAAAAAGCATTTCTTCAGATCAGTTTAGCTAATTGTGACAGAGATGCAGCACGTTTTTTGTGGTTTGATCACATTCCTGAAACTCATGAAGTATCTGCAGAACCAAAGGTACTACGGATGACCAGAGTTTTGTTTGGAGTAACATCCAGTCCCTTTCTACTGAGTGCAGTGATTAAGCATCACTTAAAATTGTGTGAATCAGATTACCCTCAAACATGTCAGGTCTTAAATCAATCACTGTATGTTGATGATTTAGTGAGTGGTGCCCTAAACCTAGATGAAGCTTTAAAACTAGCAACTGAGGCTAAAGAAATATTTGCCAAAGCAAATATGTCCCTAAGAAAATGGCAGAGTAACTCTGTTGAGTTGAAGGATAAGTTAAAAGAGTTGAACTTTTTGGTTGTTCCTGATAAGTTAGATCAAAATGCTGTGTTTAAAATTCTAGGTTTAATATGGGACACTGAACAGGATAAGCTCGGCATAGAGCAAAGAAACCTTCTACAATTTGTAGACGATTCAGATGTTACAAAAAGAAAGGTAATTCAAGTAGCTGGAAGAATCTTTGACCCCCTTGGATTGATTACCCCTTTCACAGTTTGCGTAAAAATTCTCTTTCAGTCACTTTGGGAAAGAGGTTTGGATTGGGATCAAAACTTACCTGAAGATCTCAAAAAGGTTTGGGAACGTTGGCGATTAGAATTGCCTTATCTTCAAAGAATATCTATACCTAGATATTATTTTCAGGGTTATTTAGAATTCAGTGAAGTTGAACTTCATTGCTTTACTGATGCCAGTGAAAAAGCTTACGGGGCTGTTATCTACCTTAAGTTTAAAACAAATGAAGGAAACTTCAAGTCAACTTTTGTAACTTCCAAAAGCAGACTAGCTCCGATTAAAAGGTTAAGTTTACCTAGATTAGAATTAATGGGTACATTAATTGGAGCAAGACTTACTAGTAGGATTGTTAATAACCTTGGGATAAAAGTTCTGAATACTTACATGTGGACTGATTCAAATATTGTATTACATTGGATTAGGAGTTCTGCTAACTCTTGGAAACCTTTCGTAAGCAATCGAGTTTCAGAAATCCAGAGCTTAATTGACCCAATACAGTGGAAACACTGCCCAGGTAAACACAACCCAGCTGATCGGTTAACGAGAGGTCTATCTATCCACGATCTTGAAAAGGATCGACTTTGGTGGTGTGGACCACACTGGTTGATTGAGACCCAAGATACTTGGCCAGTGCCGAAGGAGAGCGAGTTAGTTTTTCCATTGGATGAGAAACGGGAGAAAACTCCTCAAGTGTTAGTCACATTAACGAAATTAGATCCAGTAATGAAGTTAGAAAATTTTAGTTCTTTAAGGAGAGTCATTGGAGTTCTAGCATGGATTAAAAGATATTGTTTTAATTTAAGGAACGTGAACAAGCGTTCAGGATGTTTATCAGCTTCAGAATTATACGAAGCAGAAAGTTATCTAATAAAGCTGAGTCAAATAATTTTTTATGGAGAGGAGATTCTCAAACTTAAAGAAGGTTCACAGATCAACCAAAAATCAAGCATATTTGATTTGTGTCCATACTTGGATGAGTTTGGTTTGCTACGGGTTGGAGGAAGACTAAATAAGTCTAAATTTATACTGAATGAGAAAAACCCTATAATTATTCCTAAGGATGATAAGTTTACTGAACTTTTAGTTAAACAAGAACATTATAAGGTTAAGCATTCAGGAACTATCGAAACCCTCAATAAAATCAGAGGTAAATTTTGGATTCCAAAGGGAAGACAATTCGTAAAGAAGATCATCCGAAAATGTCTGGTGTGCAGAAGATACAAAGCTAAACCAGCAGATCAAATGACTGGACAGCTTCCGAAGGACAGAATAACCGAAGCTCCTCCATTCAGCATAGTAGGAGTCGACTTTGCTGGACCCATGTACGTGAAAACCAAAGAAAACCCGATGAAGTCTTACATAGTACTGTTCACGTGTGCAGTCACTCGAGCTATTCATCTGGAGTTGGCAAGTGGTATGTCAACCAAGTGCTTTCTCCTAGCATTTCGAAGATTCGTTGCCAGACGTGGTACATGCAAGGTTGTGTACTCGGACAACGCCAAAACCTTCAAAGCCAGTAACAAAGAGCTTCAACGCCTGGCAGACGTTTTGAAAGATCAAGAACTCCACAACTTCATATCCGCAGAAGGCATTACCTGGAAATTTAATGTAGAACGAGCCGCTTGGTGGGGAGGATTCTTCGAAAGAATGGTAAAATCCGTAAAAGAGCCACTCCGAAAGATCCTAGGAAAGGCAAGTCTTAATTTCGAAGAACTGACGACGCTCCTATCTGAAGTGGAAGCTGTAATCAACATGCGGCCCCTAACCTATTTGTCAAGTGATTCAGGAGACCCAGAACCTTTAACTCCTGTTCATTTTTTACAGTTTGGAAGAAAGGATACGACGAATCCACTACATTTTGTTGAGTTATTTAGCCGTACCCAAAGATCCGACAAGGAAGCCCTCACAAGACGCAAGCTTTACCAAACATGCCTTTTGAAACAACTTTGGAAACGATGGAAGGAAGAGTATTTACTACAGCTTAGAACAGCATTCCATCTCAAGAATCCGAAGAAATATCAGAACATCAAGAAAGGCGATGTCGTTCTTTTGGAAGGATCTTCCAAGTCCAAACTTCTATGGGACTTGGGTATAGTGGAAGAGATTTTTTTTGGAAGAGATGAACAAGTACGTTCATGTGTCATTAGAACGCCAAAGGGAAACCTACGCCGCCCAGTACAGGCGTTATACCCCTTGGAACTGAGCTGACTTTCATTTATTTATTTTTTTTTGGACTTTAGGAAAGCTCCAGGTGGGGAGTTTGTGGCAGAAATGCGTGTCAGCGTGACGAAGATTAGTAACTGTAACCACTGTCACTGTAACCTTAACGTGTGTATATAAGTCTGTACATAATTTTATTTTAAGCTTCTTCTTCTTTTTATTCTTTCTCATCTCAATAAAGATCAGTTAGTTTTATTCTGACTTTGTTATCATTTCATGAAGAGAGTCCTTTGCTTCTTTGGGGATAAATATTGACAGGGGTAAAGTGGATCTTGGGGTAAAATGGACCAGTTTTAATTAACTCGATATAAATCAAGTTTAAATTGAACTATTTTCACCCATTTTTTTGTATTGAATTATTTAATTTGTTGACAATATTTTCCGATCATCAAAAGTTTAGATTCATAAATTTGGAAACCAAAAAAAGTATTGATTTTGAACCGTGTATGGTGATGACAAAAAACAGTCTACCAACTTCGGAATATTTATATCGTGTAATTAAGTGCAGTAGACCTTTGAAGTACTTTTCAACAAAAGAAAGTCTGAAAGACATTTTAATCCAAACAGATAAAAAAAATATAAAATATTTTCTGTTTTGTATCAATATATCGTACTTGGGGTAAAGTGGATCAGAGCTGATCCATTATTTTCTTTTTGGAGGAGTCTTTCTGTATTAAGTTTAATGAATGTTTTTAACTTATTTCCTTGAAATATGTATTGAATTGTCAAGCAGTTTTATTTTTTTCTTTAAATGAAGTATTTTGATTTTTGAACAATGTTCATTAACTTTGAGAAATGTTTGAGTAGGGTCTGGTGGGGTAAAATGGATCACTTTTTAAAGTGTTATTTCATCAAAACTATTATTTTAAAATGATTTCTTTCAATTGGATATTGACATTACAATCCTATAGAACATTTTAATCCAATTTAATTTAACATTTTTCAATTATAAGTTGGTCAAACTTAGCATTAAAAGTAATGATCCATTTTATCCCTCAATGGATCCATTTTACCCCTCAATGGATCCCTTTTACCCCAGGTTGGGGTAAAATGGATCATTACTTTTAATGCTAAGTTTGACCAACTTATAATTGAAAAATGTTAAATTAAATTGGATAAAATGTTCTATAGGATTGTAATGTCAATATCCAATTGAAAGAAATCATTTTAAAATAATAGTTTTGATGAAATAACACTTAGAATGTGAAAATAGCTAAAAAGTGATCCATTTTACCCCACCAGACCCTACTTGACATCTAATTAAGTTTTTTGTGACGATAATTTGTTGATGGTTGAGGGGGTTTTAAAAAAGTAATATTCTTACAAATAATTTTTTTTTTGTATTAAGAGGAAACAAAATCAAAGTATTTGAAAATTATTGTTATTACTATGCAATTCAAACTGAAACAACTAATCATGTAAAAATCAAAAGAAACAATTTCCCAAGTATGTTAACAAGCGGTCGTACTAAAGACTATCTCATCTAATTAGGATGACAATTAAAAGTTTAAAAATCAGATTTGAAGTAAATTAATGCTTTACAATCAATGTGCACACATTGATTAAAATTTGTAGATTACACACTAGAATAATTTTATATTGCTTATAACGAATTAATCGGTGTAGTTCCATATCAAGTATTAACATGTTTTAGAGATAATAAAAATTTGAAATCTTTCAGGTAAACACATGTAAAATATTTGAATTTAAAAAGTCCCCCATCACAAATAACCATCAAATTTTTACTGTGATGGGGGCCAAAGTTCGATTTTTAACTTTCCGTGAGCCAAAATAGTTCTTGATATTGCGAAATTAAGAATAAATAGATATTATAGAAAAAGGAACCAAAATTAATACATTCTTAAAGATACTTAAAGTTTCCACTCTGTACCTATGATAAGATTTTCAAATTTTCAACTATTTGCAGGTTTTTTTTTTTTATAAAACTTGTGAAGTAATGTAATGTAACTGAACTTTGTAACTTAGTTAGTGAAGTAACTTGTGAATGGTAAACCTACCATTTCTTTTGCGATTCTGTGAAATAAAAATTTTGACATTTTCTTTTGAGAGAATATTTTAAACTTAAAAGATTTGCAAAACATTACGATGTAAAAATTCAAAAATTTTAAAATCAGAGTTAAAACTTATAAGGCACAAATTAATGCTTTATGGATCATATATGCTCTGTGCGAAATTTGCATAAAATGTTAAACTATAACAAGTTATTTTTGTCTTATAATTCACATGTTTACATAGCATGACAAGTTCATGCAAAATTGCATTGCAAAACAGCTCTACATTTCTGCACAAGGAACAGTGAGTGTAGTTTATTGTGAACTGAAAAGCAAATAAGTTAAACCACTACCTGTTGGATGACACCTAATTTCACCCCTTCTGATGAATCCTTAGTTCTGTAATCGCCAATACGGATTCAATCGTCAAAATTGCTGTAAAATATAAATAAGAAAAAGACAGTTTCTGGAATATAATCGTATAAATATCATCATACAAATCTTTGAGTGAAAAATAACATAAAAACTCCCAAAATAAGTACCATAACAGTTATAGTTGGAAAATAAACACTTCGTGTAGGAAAAAAAATTAAAATTATTTTTTTCTCAAAATTTGAAATTAAATAGCTTTAAAATTATTGGAAAAATTTTACTCTTAGACAAAAGCTAAATTAAAATATTGGCTGAGCAAGGATCATGATCAAGATGTTTTGGTCACCTACAAATCTATAAATTTCACAACTTTACTATGAAATTTTAATTAAAATAAATTTTATTTGAATTTTATTTTACTCTGGTTTCTGCCCATGGATCAATTTAGTCATGACACGTGTCGTGGACACGACATCATCATCATTTGAATTTTTAATGCTTTCAATATTCTTGGCACTTAGTATTGCCCACATGCCAGTGATTAATCTCTTTAAGATTTTACTTAAACATATAGATTTCAAGCAGATAATATGCAAGTACTCAATTCTTTATAACCTTAAAGCTATAATAGACTAAATTTTTGAACTAGAGAAATAGAATTAAACCTGATTTTGTGAGTCGGATAGAAAAAAATTACATTGAATGTTCCTGAAACTTGGCAATCAGATATAAAATGTATTGTTTGGAAATTTATAAATGATTGTACTTAATGATAGGGATACCATAAACCTCAAATCAGTTAACCTTCCATCAGAATTGGACTGCTGAATGTGTCAATTTAGATTCATTGCATATTATTTCATCAAAAACATAGAACTTTATCCTTATTGCATTTCCAATTAGAAAAAAAAAACAAGGAAGGATACTTGAGGGATACTAGGTCATTTAACCTTCAAACTCCAATATAACCGGCCTCACTGGGTTAGGCCATGAGAAGATCTATTACAGAACATGTGACTGAAAATCAGTCAGATGAGGCAAAGCCCCTTGTTTCCCCAAGTAAACTTGGACCTCATTCTAACGACCCCCGGAGGGATGAAAGGTTGAGTATGCCTTGCCCAACCAGGGAATAGAAACCGGGTCTTTGGCATTGCAGCGAGATGCACTACCACTACACCACCTGGCTTATGCCATATTTACAATCCATGTTCATTCATAACATGCAAGTTATAGCTATTTTTGATAGACCGCAGGAAAACTTCGCAAAGCTAGACAATCTTATCCTATACTCGACAGCGACGTTTCCTAAACCCAGTACGTCAGTACGCGGAAGGAGAAAATGAGCAAACGCAAAACCTGTTTGGTTGCTAGGAGGAGTTTCGCTACGCAAATCGTGATAAAAAGACGCTATATAAACACGGGTTTAACAAATTAATCATATTTTTAAATTGAAAATCTTCATTTCACTCAAAATTCAGACACCGTGATGGGATCTACATTGTTAGTGACGTCATAGGGTCACCTAACGTTGCTGTCTAGTATAGTAGCACATCTCATACCAAATATGTCAAGTTTACGTAACTGCTACTAGAAATAAACTTAATTTGGTCTTACGTGACGAAAATTGGATGAATCTTGAACGGTAGTACTGTTTGGGTACTGAATGAAACGCATCCAATTACTACCGACTTCCACAAAAAATCCCTTGAATTCTACTGCAAAACGTATCAGACTCTAAATCTAAATTTACTAAGCTTATCAATAGGTGGTAAGAGTCAAAATATAGTACCCAAACTAAGACATAACTAACATATTTTTTTGATTATTATTATCATCACGGTAGTTCAAACATGAACCTACTCAGACTCATCTCAAAATATATATGCATAATTCGAATAAGTTATTTACGTGTTAACTGAAGTAGCAAGAATTCAATTGATCATGCTTAGAGAAGGAGCTTAGGAAATTAAGCTTGATTACAAAGCTGAAATTACAAGCTTGACAAATACAAAATAAAATATACTTTTTATAACCTTGACGAATACGAAATAAAAAAAAGTATTCAAGAGTGTTCAAGAGAGTCAGAGATCAATGATTCCGTTATTTTTAAACATTAAGTAACAAGGAATTAAAATTGATTGCACTAGAAATTTGGAACTATTCGCTTTTCTATTCACGTAATACAAGTTTTAAAAAATGAAATCTAATAGTTATATGTTGAAACAAAAGCTAAATATTCAAGAGAGCATAGACAGAAACATTACTTCTTTTAAAATCAATGAAATCCAAATGTGTGCTATGAATTCTCGAAATCAGCGTGACTATTTTAACAATAAGTCTTGGGATCATGCCCTAAATATGGTATTCTCTCTTCAATAGACATTAAAAGTTAAGGAATTAATAAGTTACCTGAAGGTATACTTGAAAGTGAAAAGAATTCTGAGGTGTCCCAGCAAATGTTACCTCTCAAGCTTCCAACTAGTCGCCGTCTGCTCAAGCAGGCACCCACCTCAATACTGGCATTGCCACCGAAAACTCTAATTTCAGATGCTAAGGTGCAAAGCAACGCCGACTGATTGCTTGTTTGATTTAATTATTCCTGCATGAAGGTTGGTTTCTGTTAAAATAAAAGTGTTCGAGTCCACCTTGGCTGTCACCTTTGATTTTGACAAGTGGAAAATGACACGTAACCTCTTTTAAGATTTGATTAAAACCAGCAAAATCGTTCAATTCCGGCATTTATTACATAAAAATAAATTTAATAGCTGCAATTTTAGTACATGCTTAGCCAGACCCCTAGTAGCACAATTCGTACATAATATGTCAAGTTTACGTAACTGCAACTAGAAGTAAACGAAATTTGACCATACATGACGAAAATTGAACGATTCCTGAACGTTTGTGCTGCTTGGGACCTATCGGTTTTAGACAATAAATGCCGGAATCGAACGATTTTGCTGATTTTAATCCAATCTTAAAAGGTTACGTGTCATTTTTCCACTGGGGATTATACAATAGGGTGTATCGAAAAAAACTTTTTTTCGATTTTCATCACGCCTTAGCAAAAAAAGTTGTCTAAGGTCAAGGTTTGGTCTAAGGTGACACATAATACCTGCGAATTTTTTCAGAATTTTTGGGGGGTGTCTTTAGGCGCCGCCAAGCCCCCGAAGGTTCCCATGTCTTCAATCGAGTTATCGACCCTATATGATCTAGGCTATCCGACAAAACTTGAATAATAGCCTAAATATGTATCTATATAATACGTTTTTTTGTGTGCTCAAATTTCGTTGAAAATCGCCTATTTCCTTGTTCAAATAATCAATGAAATATAGATATTTAGGCTATTATTCAAGTTTTGTCGGATAGCCTAGATCATATAGGGTCGATAACTCGAGTGAAGACATTTGTCGTGTGATTAGGGTAGAAATGAGGGGCGATCGGCCTTTTTGGCTTGCGCGATCCATAGGATTAACATGGGAACCTTCGGGGGCTTGGCGCCGCCTAAAGACACCCCCCAAAAATTCTGAAAAAATTCGCAGGTATTATGTGTCACCTTAGACCAAACCTTGACCTTAGACAACTTTTTTTGCTAAGGCGTGATGAAAATCGAAAAAAAAAAGATTTTTTCGATACATCCTATTATACAACCTCCCGTGCCCGTTTATAGGCAGTATAACATTTAACATAAAATTCAGCTACGTATTTTAATTCGTTTTATGTAATACATACCGGAATCGAAATATTTTGATAGCTTAGGTCTTACATTTAAAGGGTTAAGATACTCTGGATACTTAAATTTATCATTTAAGAACAAGAAAATATTCTAAAGCCAAACTTTTTCAGTTATGGTAAACTCTTAAGGAAGAAAACTCATTAAAGAACACTTTTTATTAAAATTTATGTTTTATTTTTCGAATAAAAAAAATGAATTAAGAAATATCTAAGCTTCAAGATTATGATATTGAATAAAATTTCACAAAGAATTCAATCCAGACTGTTCCTCAAAAACCCAATATCCACAACCAGCAAAAGGAATATCCCACGTATAGTCAACCCCACCCTGCCAAAGAGGTATTTTCACGTTTGGAGATTAAATTTTATTAAAATAGTAGATAAGAAAAAATGAAGAATGACGTTTTCATCAAGTATTTTCGTAGCCTAGTTTCTGAGATATAAATTTTTGAAATTTCGTTTTTTTTTTTGTTTGAGCGCTAAAGCACTTTTGAATCACAAATCGTGCGCTGTGACGTCACATCCAATAGAATCCCGTTTTCTGATAACGTTACTTTCCTGGAGTTTTGGCAAAGATAAAATTGAATTTTAAATTACTTAATTTTTGAACTTAAAAATCATAAATTTTGGAGTTTTAAACCATAACGTATCTAAAAAGTATATAAAGTTAAGCAAATCCCTCACTCAAGGGCGGTTCCAGACCAGATTTTCGGGGGGGGGGCATGTCAAAGTCGGAGGGTATTACATTCGAAATTTTCAGTGCCTCAGAAAATTTTTTGAAGAGTGCTTGCTTTCAAGCAGCTTTTTAGGGGTTTATAGTAACAGAGGATATCCACGGCCCGTGCCATTGTTTTAGAAAGTGGGGGGTGAAACATTTTTGTAAGGCCATAATAATACTTGTGTTCGCGAGGTGTTTGGCTCCCAAATTTCCAAGTATAACATAAATAAAATGCGAAACTTTGTTAAAGTTATAAAGGTTTCTTCAGATAATGCTAGCTCGAAAGCAAATGTGGGGGGGGTCTGGGGGTCCTCCCTCAGAAAATTTTGTGAAATTTGGCTTCAAATAGAAGTTTTTCTACTCATTTTTGTACATTTGGTATCCATTGGATAACACCTAAAGAGGGTAACTTCTTGTACTCCTTAAAGGAGAGGAGAGAAACAAGTTCAAGGAGAAAACGGTAAGTAAGTAACCATGAGAAATTAATAGGGGGTCTGGGGGGTGCCCCCTAGAAAATTTTTGAAAATTTGCCTCTAAAAATAAAGTTTCAGCTCATTTTAAAAGCATGTAAACCACAGAATTTTCAAGGATGAAGTTATAAATAGATGCCCAATTTTGAAAAGGGCCGGGGGTCCTCTTCTGAAAATTTTTGCAAATACGCCCATTTAAACTATAGTATTACCGGTTTAAGAGGGCTTGAGCCCCATCCAATGTTAGCTGAAGGGGGGCTAAGCCCCCCCACATTATTTTGTGATGTTTGGATATTTTCTGGTTTGGAATCCCCTTCAAGAGCGGTTATTTGGGGAGAGGGTAAACCACAAAAGGTCTCAGAATGTGTTAAAAATTTCTTTTAAGGGTCAAATTTTAAAAATTTTCTTGGGGAGAGCCCCCAAACTTTGGAATTAAGCTGAAATGCTACTTTTAACAGAGAAATTTCTAAAATTTTTCTGGGAGAGATCGCCCAGACCCCCATCTTATTTCGAGCTCGCATTATTACACAAAACTTTTACATTAAATGCACCTCAAAATATTACACCTTGGCGATATTTAAAGGCACATGTAACGAAATTTAATCTATACATCTGATACAAAATTAGGTAATTAGGCACGTAAACTTAATGGTTGTTTCTTTTAATTTTATGTTTTTTGATGTCTTGTACTGGCCCTCCCCCCAATATTTTATAAAAGTTGGCGCCTATGGATGTCAAAATATTAAAGGGGGGCTTGGGGGTTCTCCCCCAGAAAATTTTTTGAATTTTAACATTAAGAAAGTGTTTTTTAAGCTATTTGTTAGGCTTTCTCGGGGGGGGGCCATGGCCCCCAGGGCCCCCCCCTGGACCCGCCCCTGCCCTCACTCATGCGAATACCTCATTGACCGGCCTGAGGCACATACACCCCTCTGACCCCTCTCCCCGTGACATAAAAGGGGGGGGACATGTCGCTATTAGTTCCTTTTGAGGCCTTTGATATTCGTGCCGGCGGAAGCGAATGGCCAATATCATCAAAAGCGCCCATTTTGTTGAGTGTTCTTAATGAGCCCGCCGAATGACCCCCCTTCGTTAGGGGGCAGCCGGTAATAATTGGGAAATCGAACGTCTTTTGGGGCGGCTGCACCCTTATGGGCATTAGCGGACTCTTTGGTTTGATCAGAGACTGTGGGTTGTTATATTTGATTTTTATGCCTATACAGGGTGCCGGGTTCCCACTCAATTTCAGAAATAAAATTCACTGACTTTTCCAGGCTATTTACGGCATTTTTCAGATATTTCTTGCTCTTATGAACATATGTTTTCAATAAATGGTCTATTTTTTCCACTTTCTAAAGCCAAAATTGACACTCAAACTATAAAAATTGTTCCATTTTCCAGGTATTCTTTATG
The DNA here is from genome assembly GCA_963680715.1 of Tetragnatha montana. Classification (NCBI taxonomy): domain Eukaryota; kingdom Metazoa; phylum Arthropoda; class Arachnida; order Araneae; family Tetragnathidae; genus Tetragnatha; species Tetragnatha montana. The sequence continues at coordinate 3,951,522 of OY796674.1, read as the reverse complement.
ATTTTCCAAATTTAATTATTATTATTTGGTTAAATTATTTTGGTTTTTGGCCAAAATGAGCAATTTTCCCTGACTATCCCCTGACTTTTTAGGTGAAATTAAAATTCCATGACTTTTCCAGGTTTTTCAGGTATTCCCTGACCAGTGAGAACCCTGAGGGTGTTTCAGAACTTCTACACTGTAAAAAATTTCTGTAAAATTTACGGTTTTAAACTGGGTTGGTTGTGGAAAACCGCACAAACTACAACGTTATTCCGTAAAAACGACTAAGTTTTACCATTTTAATCCATGTTTTTTTTTTGTTTTAAGAGTAAAACACCGTTGTTTTTACGGATTTACTTTGTAATTTTTACGGTTTTCCACAACCAACCCAGCTGCCAGTTTATAACCGTAAATTTTCCGGGATTTTTTTTACAGTGTAGGGGAGGTAGGCTACATCAAGACGAACAAGAATTGGTGTAGGTTAGGGGGTCGCAAGTGGGGCTCAAGGGGGGAAAATCACGGGGGGAAATAAGCGAAAAAACCCTCGCATATCTGAGCAGAAAGAGATACAATGGTTCGATTTCGTCATTTTATACATAAAACCAATTAGTGTAAAAATGGTATGAAAATGTTTATTCTATTCAAAAAACCATTTTATAATTTTATAAACATTTTTTTTATATTCTAAAACATTTTATACCTATTGCTCACTAAATCAATTTATTTTTTCATTAATTTTAATATTAATATCCTTCATTATTAATTACAATTCGTTTCCCTAAAAAAAACTACCCGTAAGTAAGTTATGATCTTATCTGTCGCATAATACGTCAAACAACTCTCTTAAAAACTGAAGAAACTCATGAATTTCAATAACTAAGCTATTACCAGATTATAATGCCAACCCAATTACACAAAAAACATGGACACTTTACGGGAAAAAAAAACTTAAAAGAGGTGAAAAACATATTTTATCCTACCAATTACTATTTTTTCTTTAACATTAAACAAAAATATATACGACAAAAAAAACAGATTTAATTTAGTGTTCTTATAGTTAATAATAAACCCCTTGCACGTATATATAAACAGGTACACAATTTTGGAATTTTGAAAACAAAAAATTTTGTCTTCAATCAATACACAAAAAGCAGTGCTATCCCTGACTTTTTCCAGCTCACACATATTCAATTAAAAAAAACGGTAATATATTTTTTAACTCATAATCACAGCTCAACCCTTTCAATCCTAAGGCGCCCAATATTACTTTTTCATTCTATGGAAAATTTGTGGCGGCTAGGATTGAAAGGATTAAACTTAAAGAAAAAATACATTGAAAAAAAAACAATGTCATCGAAATACACATCCGGGGACAAAAGAAAGTGAGAAAATAAGCAGGAAACCCGTCATTAAATGAAGTAATTAAAATATTTAATGAAAACTCCCGAATTTGACAGCGTTAATTACCGGACTTTTCTTGGAGTTCAGTTTTTAAGAGAAGAACAGATTATCATAAATTGAAATGTTGTAGAGGGTAATTAATAAGAGAGAGATGGGTCCTTTCTGAAATAGGGAGAAAAAAACTGTGGAAATTGTTTTTGAACGTTAACGGTATCGATATTTTCAAGCTCTTTTGGACGTTTCTAGAAGGCCATAATTAAGTTTAAAAAAGACTTTTTGAAAGTATATTAAGACGATAATGCATGCGTGTGTAGTTGAAATTTCTCATTCCTAGTTTCTTTGCTATGTCTTTAAGATTACGATGGCAGTACCAAATGTTTTGAGAGGCAAAGTTTTTTAAAAAGGTTATTTAAAAAAAACTCACTCTTCATAGCTTTTTTGGTCAACAGCGCAACTCCAGTCTGAAATCGTGTACCTTGCGCTGTTGAAAAGTGACGTCTTGCCTACTATTTCGCGTCACGATTTCGAGCTTCTATGGCCTTATGAGTCTAGATCAAGGGTCTCCAAACTTTTCAGCCCAAGGGCCGAATTAATTATTAAACAGCAGTTTGGGGGCCGACTACATACTCGAGGTCCAAATAAATAAGAATCAAAATCAGTGGCGGCTCTAGGGTAGTTCAAATGGAGGTTCACAATTATGTTTTGTAAGAACAATATTCAGAAACAACCTTACAATAAATCACAATTATTATTATTTACAAAAAGAGAAAAAACAATTTTAAGAAACTTTTCAATTTAAAATACGCATTCGTGTGTTTAGTTTTATAACATCTTGGATCTCAGTGACGTGAATAGAAATTTATTTTTCAAGGGGCCCAAATATCCTTCTAATAAGAAAATTAAATAATTATCAGGCCCAAAGCTAGATTTTTGCACTTGGGAGGAGGTCTAAAATTATCTCTAAGCCCCTCTTATGCATATGTAATAGGTTTAATGTACTTTTTAATGCATTTTTAGGTATGATTCTCATTTTGCTGAAATAAATATGAAAAATTAATGTTATTAGTTGAGTTCAAAGTACAAAAAGGGGGTCTGGTGGTTTTTTATTCCCTTAAAAAATTTCGGAAATTTTACCCTAAATAACAGGGTTTTAACTCATTTTGGTACCCTTAGTCCGAATTTTGGCGGGATCTTGGATCTTTTACTTAATTGTGTACACCATATATCCGTAATTTCCTTCGTAGATAGAAAGGTATCTGCGGGCCGGATGAAAGAAAGGTATCGCGGGTATCTGGCCCGCGGGGCGTAGTTTGCTAGATGGCCATGGTTCATTCCAGATCAACTTTTTGACCGTCGCGTCGGCAAGTTAAAATGACATTTTAGCCCTCAAAATAAGCGAATTTGCGTAATTACCAATCTAAACTCTAAAAAATTACAATATTATCAACAACACGCATCCTGTGGGGTGGCCTTATCATCAACTCCACAAATCCAAGTACTCCAACAGTGATAAAACACATCTCATCCTAGCACGGAAGCAGCAACTCGGTAAAGAAAGTCCATTAATTAATAGTCCTCCTTAAGCAAATGAGCTCGTTTTATGAGAGGGAGAGAGGGGCCAACCAGTAATAAAAGTGAATGACGGCGGGCAGCCAGCGAAGAGGCATAACCGTTAATCGTTTAGCAAGACGCTCGATTTGGGTCATGTGTGGGTCATAAGGCTTTCATCGTGCACTGGGGGCATATAACGGCCATATATGTGTGTCTTGCATAGGGGATTTTTGCCGGCTGTGGATGGGATATATGAGGAGAGGAGTGGCTCAAGTCCAGAGATATTTTTAACTCTTCTGAGAGAGTATTTCACTCCTTGAAAATCGGAAATACTCTTTAAAAAACTAGACAGGAGTATTTTCACTCTTTGAATTTTTCACAAAGGTTTAGCTTAAAAAATGCACCGCGTGGCCCCACCGAAATCAACAAATAATATTTTTCTATTCAAAACACCAACTGGTTTCAGCAGAGACATTTTCGTACATCTGGAAAAAGCCAATTACCAAAAGCCACGGCATCCTAATTATCATACTTTTTAAATATGTTTTCATACAGTCATTGTAATTTTTTTTTATTTATTGTTTTGATGCTTAGGGAGTTTGATGGCGGTTTTCGTGTCTCTGTACATGTAGTTCATGCTATTTCCGTATTTCACTCCTCATAATTCAATTTCACTCCTCCTAAAAAAGTCAAGGAGTATTTTTACTCCTCCAAAAAAATCCTAGAAATAACACTGCTCAAGTCCGATATTTGAGATGAGCTTGGATTTGGGTTTAGTTTGGAATCCTTTATCATACTATAAATACTCGACAGCCCCTGAACCCAGTACGTCACTACGCGGAAGGAGAAAATGGGTAAACACAATGCGTTTTGGGTTGCTGGGAGGAGTTTCGGTACGCAAATCGTGGATAAAAAGACGCTATAAGTATATATACATGTTTTAACAAGCTAATAATCATATTTTTAAATTGATGTTCTTCGTTTTACGCAAAACTCAAACCCCACGACGGGATCTACTTTGTTTGTTAGGGATGTCATAGGGTCAACTAACGTTGCTGTTGAGTATAGACTGCAACGTTACTTGACCCTGGCGAAACAAAACAATCTAAGTAGTTCCCAGCGCGGTATCTCAATTTTGAGTGAAATGAAGAACGTCAATTTAAAATATGATTAGTTTGTTAAACCCATGTATATACTATAGCATCTTTTTATCACGATTTGAGTATCAAAACTCCTCCTAGCAACCCGACAGGCTAGTTACGCAGTTTTTTTCTTAAGCGTAGTGACGTCATAAGGTCTGGAAATGTTGCAGTCTATAGTCTGTTCATTTAGAATTGGTGCCTGAAACAGGATCAAAAACACTCAATAATGCTTCATAACGGTCATCACACAACTTCAGTGACCGATTTTTTTACACTATTTGAACTAGTGTTTCGGCTGCCTTGTCATTGCAGAAGAAAATATACTTTCGATGATAATTACAATAGTAACTACTACTTCTAATACATTTCGTCTCAGGCGCCAGTTCTAAATGAACAAAGTATAGTATAGTCAGCCTTCTCTAAAAACACAGTTATAATGGTACTCACCAAAACACTCCACAAAATCCTGCAAAAAAACAAAAAAAACAGCATTATTTTTCCCAAAAAGCCATTGTAACAATGTATCATGTATCACAAGACATGGCATAATTGAAGCAAGTTAATAAAAAGACACGCAAGGAGTAGATAACGGATCGATCTATTACAAGACTCGATTCCCTCCAATGATCGATGATTTTCTCCTAGAAAAAGCTCGATCTCGAGAATGGAGCTTCTTCTAAAGGCAATCCGTAATCATCCTTCCTTCCAGAAGACGCATTAATAAACAAGGACTTCTCTCTCTATATATATTTTCCGCCTAAGTCCTCGGAGTATTATATTTCACCTGAATATCAGAGTCTGTCATCCCGTGTAGATTAATCATCCTTCCTTAGTGGTGGGGATCATGGGAGACTTTTTGAGGGAAATGCACGCGCACTGTGTGTGATATGGAGGGAAAATTTAGGGATTTTTCTCTGTTGGAGGTGTGGGGTGATGTAACTGGAATTTGCACTTTGTTGCCATTCGGGAGTGTATAGATATTTATAAATTAATGGACGGAAAAAGTTTTTGTATATAAGGCACTGTCTATTTGGAAGTACAATATACAACTGAACTCTACTCTTATTTACACGGCAATGGTTCTGATTGGAGCGCCGGGACTGCTACGTAACCGCGAGACCTACGGCGCATGGGCCAACTGCCGTTTTTGCCGTCCAAATAGACACTTCCTTGTATATAAAGCAAATTTTAACCATACAGTTCCAGAACCGAGAGTCCATCGCCAAAAGGGATAATGTACCCTAATAAGAAGAAGCTATTATACATGGGTTTAATCATATTTTTAAATTGACTTTCTTAATTTCACTCTAAATTCAGACACCGCGATGGGAACTACTTTGTATGTTTTGTTTCTCCAGGGTTAAGCAACGTTGCAGTCCAGTGTACCTGTTTTCATGAAAAAAGTGGGAAAAATTCAAATTATTGCATGAATTTGTACTAAAATTAGAAGAATTTTTTAATTTTATGGGGGGCTGCAGCCTCATAGCACCTCTTCGCCCTTGTAATCAACTAACTTAATACAATATATTACTTTGGGGGATATTGCAGTACAAAAGTTTCACGATACAACAGAGTAAAAACATCTTTTAAACTTTATTATTAAAACGATAACCTGCATAAGCCTTACCTTATCATTGCTTCAGCAGAAAAAAAAATAAGAAACAAGTAGTATTTTCACAAAAAAAAAACCTTCAACCTTTAATCTTTTTTTTCTGATATTAAATTCCTCGACAAGAGTTTATTATAATCGAAGAAATTTTCTTTAATTCCGGAATATTAATTAAAAGTAGAAAATTTTCCAGCCGGAAACATTGTTTAGCTTTTCTTCCATAAGTAGGTACAGAACTCTGTTTACTTTCCACAAATTAGTTCCATTGGAACAAAAGAATTTTCTTCCGAACATCCTAAGCACGGAAGAAACAACTGTTAAAATAATACTAAGCTCTATTTTAATTAATTCTGTTTTTCCTCTCTGTAGAAAATCATACTCTTTATTAGGATAATCTCATACTCGAGATTTAATGAACAAGTTTTACTTTTAATGAGCTATCCGAGAGAATTTTTTCGTCCGCTGAAATATTTTTTTTTTAAGTTTAATGCAATAAAAACGATCCATGCTTTTTAATGTTTTCTTTTTTTAAATTATAACAATTACCCTACAGGTGTTTTTATAACTCTAGGTGTTTTTATCATGTTTTTGAGTGTGAAGCAAACAAGACAAAAACTACGACACGAATAACCGTAATGCATTATTCATCTTTTCAGTAAAGGTAAAAATTAATTTTATAAAATAAAAACGAGATAATTTTTGTGGGTTATGAATAAAATTTTTTATGGATGTGTGATATCATGAATTAATTTTACATTAAAATCACTAAGCTATAATAAACCTGGAGTTCCCTATATTTTACTCTGGACTGCCCTAAACTTCCTATTCCTTAACATTATGAAACTCGTGGAATTTTTGTGTGTTATTTGCCGTCCTTTAAGGATACAAATCTGCTCAAATATGTTATTTTTCAAAGATGTTCTGTTATGTCAAAAGATGTAATTATATTATTTTTCAAAGATGTACTAGTTCTGTTATTTTTCAATTATATGATTCTTTTATTTTTCGAAGGTTCAATTCTCTTTTTTTTTCAAAGTTGTAATTCTATTATTTTTCAAAGATATTATTATGTTAAATTCCAAAGATGTAATTATTTTATATTTAAAAGATGCAATTCTGTTATTTTCAAAGATATAATTGAAAGTAACTGGAGAAATAAACATTATCTGGTTTATACAAGAAAGATACGCAAGCAAAGATATCATACTACATTATATAGTTTTTTCTTCGACTCTAACAACATTTTAACACTGTTGAAGAGCAAATAAAATAACTCTTGCAAGATGTGAAAGTTTATAGGAAATATGTTTCTGTACAAAGGATTCCCTGACTGAAAATAGAATAAAGAATTAGAACTCAGTTTTTAAACCAAGATACAAACTATTATTTATAAACACTCTTGGGTTTATACAAGAAAAATACGCAAGCATACGATACATTACTTCCTAAACTATTTCAGATTAAAACTATTATACACAAACAAATTCGTTTTACAGAGAGAATCTTATTCTTACCATCACAGGATTTGACTCCTTCACGAAAAGTCTACTTTAATGAAAAAGGAACGGCATGGTATAAAATCTAATGCCTATTATAACTTGATAAGAAATCTAATATCTTTGTTTTAAATGATAAGAAATAACTACAGCTACAAAATAATAACTCGCATCCAAGAATGAAATATTTCTGGACATTCCTTTGTTAGTAATTGCGATCTTTTTGCAGAGTTTCCGTTTTCACAATAATATCCATTACGGTAATTGAAACAAGAGTATCATGGGGAGTAACAATTTAAAAGAAGTTTTCATTGGAAATAAATGAGTTTCGGCGGAATTTTTCTTTTTGGCCTGATAAACAATAATATGAGTAGGTATCTACCTAAAATTAAAAGGAGTAAAAGAGGATAAATCTCATACTTGAATGTAAGGTTTTATAAACCTTGTTGTAACCTAACGGCGTTACAACAAGGTTTAGGGCCGTATTGTGAAAGACAAACACGTAGAAGACACGAGAACGGTACGGAAACGGTGAAAAAGGTCACGAAAAGTGATTTCAAACCGGAGCTCTCGTCCGCCATACTGTTCCGAGATTCGAATTTATGCGGATTGCTTTTACACTCTTTTGTGGTCCGTTAAATAGTTCCAAAAAATCTAGAACAGCTAGTAATTACCAAAAAAAAGTCCTCAGACATTATATTACGAAAGTAATGAATATCTAGTGTTTACATGAATTTGTATAGTGTTTTCAGGTGACGTCACAACCGATCATTTTCTTTTAACTGTGTACCTTCTGTAGGGCTTTTAACTGTTGCTAAGGCCGTGGTTTATCTGTTTCTAAGGTGGTTTTTAGGTATGGGATCACGTGTTTTCAAATGCTCCAATAGAAGAATTCCTCTGCTAATCATTTTCTGTAACTGTTAACCTCTGTAGGGCAAACAACTGTAACCCTTCTGTTGCTAAGACCGTTGTTAGGTCTGATTCATATGATTGAAAATGATCTATTTGTATTATCAGTGTGTAATTATATTTTAAGGATGTGTGACAGGAGGCGTCATGAGCACATGAGAGAAAGAACGGGAGCTTCGGAGTTCACGTTTGAAATCTCTCATTTTTGGGGCTTTGTCACCATTTCCGTATCGTATCTTCTATGTTTTAGTTTCAGAATATGGTCCTTAATTCTCAGTGTAACCGATAAACACAGAAATAAACTAGTTTAATTAACCATTAGTTTAATTAGCCCCTCACACACAAACCATTAATTTCAAAAGAGTAATGGTTTAATGAGTTGAAATTATTTTCTTCCCACCGGGTTCATTCATTCCTCAAGTGGTAGCGTAAAATTGGTTTCTCCTATCATCCCCTATATAGATTGATTCGTTCCATATGAAGAGAAACCAATTATACAACACATTCGATTTCTCCCCTTCGCCATCCACTTCAACCCTTTGAATTCCAAACCGGCCGAAATTTATATTCAATTCAATGGAAAACTAAGAGACGAATTTGCTTTATTCCCGATTACCCCCATGCCCGACCCAAAAACAAATACTACCCCGTTATTTGGATAGCTCTATTGTTTGCCCAGGTATAAGTAATGTCGAAATGTTTGCTGAATGAAGTCATTCAAATGAGTTGGAAATCGACGTGGGAAGGAAAAAACGAGCGGGAATCAGAGGGGGCTGTCTCTTAATTAGGTGTGATTGGAATCCGTGGGGAGCCTAGTGGTTATAACATTGGCTTCGGGATCGGAGGGTCCCGGGTTCGACTCCCGACACCGCTAAAGATCCATCGAGTATATGCGGAGTACAGGCTCGTTAAATCTGTGGGTCCGAAAGTCCTGTGGTCGGTCATAGCGCAGTTTACCACGGGTCCAGGTGTCTGGAGACTATTTCCCTCCCCTTCAGAGACATGGCTTAATTGTGGAGGTGGCAATCGATAGTGGTAGCATCTATCATTATCTCATGAGGCAGAAGTCGGACTCCTGCCATTTATGGGCCTCACTTTCTCAGGAGCCGCACCCCCTTTGCCTTGAATCCTTATAGAGCTTGGGTATTGATAATATTAGTGTGACGTCACGTGGTTGTTTGGAAACGTTGATTCCATCCGTGATTCGAAGTAATTCCGTACGGAACCAATCACGGATGGAATCAACGTTTCCAACCAAGCAAGTGACGTCATATAACTAATGTCGTCTATTTCAAGTGGCACACGGCAACAACAACATTAGAATGGAGGCAGAGTGCTGTAATTTATGCTTGTAGCATACAACATAAGTAATCACGATTCATGTATGATATTTTACTTACTTACTATGGCTTGCAATAAGATTTCAGACCGGAGTTGCGCTGTTGTCCGGCCAAAAAAGCTATGAAGAGTGACGTCTTGCCTACTATTTCACGTCATGATTTCGAGATTCTCTGGCCTTATGAGTCTGGGTGGCCATGGAAAAGCACGTTCTACAAGCAAGGTACTGTAAGAAAAACAACTTATTTGAATAAACTTCGGTAAAGACTCATTCAGACTAATACCTTTTTTTTATTCATTTTGGAGGAATCATCCAAAGTGAAATGAATTGGCATTTTACTCTTTTTACTCACTTTTCTGAACAATCCAGCGATTCACATGAGTGAATCACTCAGGATGAACTGAAACTTACAGAAATGGACGAAAATTTTACAGGCATAGGAAGATCAAAGGGATCAAAACACTTACTGTGAAAAAATTAGCTGCGGAATTTCATTAGGAGCGAAATAAATTAATGTTGAAAATTGGGTTCTGAGTTGCCAAACCCATTCAGATAGCACAACTTGGCGACTTGGCGTGCAGTTGATTAAACTCTATTGATCGGCCTATTCAAACTTCTGCAGAGAAAACGCGGTCTGTTCATTTAAGAATTTGTCGCTTTCTCTGCATTTCTCGCCTAGTAGGATTGCATTTGGCGTTAAAAATGATAATTTTTCAGATTTTTTTACATCTCTTTTGCTATAATTCCGCAGCTAAATTTTCCACAATAAGTGCTAACCCCTATAAAATTTTCGTCCATTTCTGTGAGTTTAGCCATGGCCACCTAGACTCATAATAAATACCATAGAAGCTCGAAATCGTGACGTGAAACAGTAGGCAAGAGGTCACTCTTCATAGCTTTTTTGGACAGCAGCGAAACTCCAGTACCTTTGTACCTTGCACTGTTGAAAAGTGACGTCTTGCCTACTATTTTGAGTCACAATTTGGAACTTCTATGGCCTTATGGGACTAGATAACCAACCATAGTTTAGCCTAGGAACGTTTCCTGGAAGTGTCTATTTGGACGGCAAAAACGGCAGTCGGCGCATGCGCCATAGGTCTCGCGGTTACCTATAGCAGTCCCGGCGCTTAATGTGATCTCCAATCAGAACCGTTGCCGTGGAAATTAGAGTAGAGTTTAGTTGTATATTTGCCGTCCAAATAGACTGCCACGTTTCCTTGTGAGTTGCAGGAAAAAAAACACCTCGTGTAATTTACGGACGTCCCCTTACAAACCAAAGTCCACCGTCCAAACAAAAGAATCAACCCGATAGTAAACGCACAGCCGTTCAATTCATTAAAATCATCTGCAACAAATTAATAATACAGTTCCTCGTACAAAAGATAGCGACCAGCCCTCTTCAAAGTGAATAAATAGGATAGATAGAACCCATACCATTTCGGGGTTTAAAAGATTAATTATCAGAAATCATTACTACACTCTGGAATGAAAGGGGGGGATAATGATGGAAAATACAGACGATTAGCGCTCTTTTTCGTTTTCGAGAAAATTCGATGTTTTGCTTTATTATTTATTTCCATTCCACGGCAAAATGTGAACAGTCTCATAATGATTCGTTATTGGGTATTCAAAGGCTTGTGTAGTTCAGATTTAACCTTTTCAATCCGCCCCAAATTTGCCATAGAATTCAACGTCAATATTGGGCGTGTCTAGGACTGAAAGGGTTTATTGAAGTTCGTGATATTGATGAGTTGAAATATTTCGATGAGTATAATATACTTTTGAATTGGATTTAAACTATTCATACTTCAGAATTTATAATTTTTGTTAAATAGGTTCCTCTTTGTCGAGGAAAGAGGCGGGAAAAAAAGACGTGAGCTTTGATGTTGCAGAGAAAATTATTTTTTAAATTGTGTAGATAAATTTGGGTTTATAATGGAGATTGTTGATGTTTTAATGATTGACCTGCGCAGTTCGTAAACGGTTTAAAATCTTACCATTTGGGTTTTGTTTGAAGATTTAACAATAGCATAATTTTGGATCCCATTATTCGATACAACCACTTAGAACCTGTGGAATCTTGGCTTTAAATAAGTATAATTCCCTTAAAAACACTTAAAGTCAAAAATAAAGTTTTAGTATCGAGGACCTGATGCTATATATGATACGATTCCTCGTTACAGTGGCGTATACAACAACATACATACATGCATAGCATATGCATATTGCATATTATACAACAGCAGTGGTATATACAAGGCAGGGAGTGAAATTTTTGCTCCTGGGGAGATATATGGAGTTGTCGAAAAAGCTGGATTTCAGGTTAACCTTGAGTCAAGTTAATGAGGGTATCTCGAATACCTGGGCCGTCATGGTTTGTACCAATTTTCGACTAATTTCTCACTGAAATATGCCTATGAACAATTATTTTATAATTTCTACTTAATTTACATTATATTAGTTAGTTTTAGTTACAACAGGTACACATATAAACACAAAGTTTTAAAATATTGTCTTATTTATTTTTTTAATATCTTTCTCCGAACATATGCAATTATCACTCTTAAAGTATCTATTGGCTGTCTCTATTTGATGCAACCGCATAGAACCAAAGGATTTCAACTCCTAAGAAGTCTACTTCCCTAAAAAAGCATTCAAAATAAAAAATGAAGCTATAATCATCAATGACCTAACGTATATGATATGAGATAAGATTCATCATTAAAACTAAAAACTTAAAACCATTGATCTTTCAAATATTTGTTTTAGTGTACACGCAATCAGATATATCTTTTAAACCTAAATAATTCAAAACCATCTCTTAAAATAATTTGCTACGACCACAAACCGCACAAAAGGACATCTCACAAATTGCAACCTAATTGGGCAATTCCGGAAGAACTGACGTTCGATTCCAGCCCCCCCCCCCCACCTATCGACAACAAGAAAACATTCCACAACCCCCTCCCTACGCATGAAACAAATGAACGTAATTGGGAAAACAAATGAAACTAGACCCCCGAACGGTAATTTAAAAAAAAAAAGAATTTTTTCTGTCTTGAAATAAAGCGGGGGTTGAAAATCCATAAAGTGATATTGGCTTACCTTCCGTTACCAATGGTTACGGGCGATTATTAAATCACACAACCAACGCCAGCCAATCAGCGGTGAGCGGATGTTTTCAAAACTTCGGCGATCTTTTCCATGCTCCAGAGGTTTTTGCAATAAAATGAAGACGCTTTGTCAACGAAGTAAAATACTTTTCTCTCTGAGGATTTTTCCTTTTTGCTAGTTGGTTGCAACCCCCCCCCCTCTTCTCCTACTAGAGAAAACTAAATTCGAAAAGAATTCAAGTGTATTCCCCCCAATTATAATATTTCTGTAGTAATTTTCTCTGTGCAACTTTTATTTTAAGTGAGCGTCTTGATTTAAAATCTTTCCTTTTTTTCTCTCTCGGAGAGGTCGTATTATTATTACGAAGCGGTTTTTTTTTTCGGCCCCAGGTATTATTAAAAATTTTCCGTAAACAAGCCGAAAGATAAATATGGTAATGTTTCCTCTGGATAGTTCGTTTCAATTTGTGTTGATTTGAAATCGTGTCAAAAGATTACAATGAAACTCAATTACTTTATTTTCCAAGCGGAAAGAACTTAGTATATTAATTTAATAAAAATATTATGTAAGTGTGAAGAAAATACATGCTAAATATTCTATTCTAGACTGAAACGTTTCTTGACCTTGGAGAAACAAGCTGAAGGCAAACAAAGAACGTAGTTCCCAGCTCATGTCTGAATTTTGAGTGAAATTAAGAACTTTAATTTAGAAATATGATTAGTTTGTTGAACCCATGTATCTTCTTATCCATGTATGTGTCTTTTTATCACGATTTACGTACCGAAACTCCTCCTAGCAACCCAAGAGGATTTCTGTTTACTCAGTTATTCCTTTCTCGTAGTGACTCTTAAGGTCAAGAAACATTGCAATCAACTATAGAGCATTTTCAATCACATGACTTGGAACTCGGACCTAACTACGGCCTTAGCATCAGTTAAAAGCTTGCATGTGTTTTGCAACCTAAACATTCTTAAAGAAAATATGAGACTGTAAGATTTATTCCTAATAAATTAATGACTCATTTTTGTATGTTTATGTAGTAAAATTGGCCTTCAAACGGGAGAAAAGGAGGTTTTTAGGGGGTTTCATCAAATTTTGATAACATTAAATGAGATACTGATCACATAAAACGATTCATTTTGTGCTAATTTAAATAGGAGTGATCGGGACCAATCAATTTCGATAACATTAAGCGTGATCACATTAAGCGGAGTTGACTGTAGTTCCAAAAAAAAATTTAAAGGGAAATTTTCCTACTGTAGTGGTTAAAAAAATACTCCATCGACCATTCTTCGCAAATGTTCCAGCTAGAAGAAATAAAACTTGGATCCCCGGCGGTTTTGCATTCTGTCAACCCCGATTGACAGCGTGCGTGACGTGTCCATTATGTCAAATGAACGGTTATTGATGGAGTGGCAAATTGTTTTCTCCTCCACACTTACTGCGCGTGCACTTAAGGGCTGACGAAAATTCAATGGTTGTTTTTGAAAATATCGATTATTCTTTGAATTTTGATTAATGTTTGGCATTTTCGATAGATTTACGGGTTTCAATCCGTTCAACTTTTGGTAAAATCAGAAGAACCTAGATGAAAATATATTCTGGAGTTGGATTTAGTACTTGTTGATTCACTAGTTGAAAATTGTCATTTTAGGAAATCGTCGGCTTACAGTCGAAAGGCACTAAGTCACTCTTTGCTCAACTACTCCGTACGAGGTTATGCCAAATTTGGCGATCATTTTACCGTTGTCATTCTAGTTATAGTGTATGAAAAATAAAATATTATTATAAAACCTTTGAAAAATCGAATTATAAAATCTTTTATAATCCCTAAAATAACTAAATTATGATCAAATAATTTCAATTTAATAAATTATTAATCGAGAACCAACATTTAAGCTTTTTACTGTATGAATTCTTTCTGGTTTAAAACAGTTTGACGAGATTTTAGAGATGCGCCAAGAGTCCGCTCGTTCGTTGGCGACATTCCACCGCTTTCAAAATATCTTCCATAAGTGACTTAGTGCCTTTCGACTGTAAGCCGACGAAATAATCCTATATTTTTTAATAGAGCATTTTCAATCACATGACTCGGATCTAACAACGGCCTTAGCAACAGTTAAAAGCCCTGCAGAAGGTTAACAGTTACAGAAAATAACTGGTCGTACAATTCTTCTATTGGAGCATTTGCAATCACGTGACCCCACACCTAACAACCGCCATAATACCTCGTCACCTAGCAACCGCCTTACCAACAGTTAAAAGCCCTGCAAAAGATTAACAGTTGAAAGAAAATAACTGGTCGTGACGTCACCTGAAAACACTCTATACAGTTGTTTCCGCTCAATGTGATCACATTTGTCCAAGATCAGAGTAATAACAATATACCATTGATGACAATAAGCGATTCTATACTAAAAAGTGTCAAACAGTGTAACTCAAGTGTTTGTATTAAAATCACGACTGTGTAGTTCTAATTTAAGTAGTATTTAAAACCATTTTTCCGGTATATGTATTTTGCAACTTAAACATTCTTAAAGAAAAATATAAGAGCGGATCATATCACACTACCTACCTAAATTAATGACTCATTTTGTATGTTTATGTATTAAAATTGGCGTTCAAACGAAAAAAAAAAAGTTTTCAGGGGATCTCACCACATATACACATTTGCCAGAGCTTTCCTTTTCCATTAGTTAGATTATCCAATAGTTACCATATACAGTTAAATTTCAGGTCTTTTTTAAAGCTTAAAAGTACAATTTATTGGTTTTTATCCATTAGTTTGGCATTGCATTTTCTAAAAAAACGAATGAGTATATAAACAATAATGATAGTATAAAGAGATAATTAAATAGGAAAAATTTTACTTTATACTCAAAAACAAATTTCTACGTCGTTTTTGCATATTTTCAAACATGTAGGTACAAACTAAAGTATAAAAAATATGTTTGAATTAAAATAATCTATATAGTACTTTATTCCATTGGATAAAAAATTTTAAACATTAAAAAGGATCAAAAAATGATTACTTAATATTAAATAAAGATATTTATCAAGCACTGCATTAACGGTGCCTTGTAATCTTAATGGAAGTTCGACGGTAATTTATCAGTTGATCATCATACTTTCCAAGAGAATATTAACGAAAGATTTAACGATTCTCGCTACATCAAAAAAGCAATTAAAACTCTTTGTTCTTGGAGTAATTCATTAGAATGTAGTATTTAATTAAAATGATGTTAGAATTATTCTCTTTGCATCTTTGGCGATTAGGCTTTCACCTTGGTAAGTCGTGACAATTTTAGGAAAAAAGCTCTTTGAGGACAGAAAAAAGCTCTTGCCATCGTAAAATGTTCGAACAATGTGTAATAATTAAACAAAATCAGTTGAAAAAAGATGCATTATATGTATTTTTTTCTACTCTTTCGATTTTATCGAATTATTTTTCTTTTTATAAATTATGTCTAATTAACTTAATCACATGAACTTGTATTGTTCGTTGCATGTTAAAATTTTAGTGTTGACACTTTTTGTTGTATCCCAGGAGGGGGGGGGTTTAGGGGTTCAACACCCCCCCCCCGAAATTTTGACATCAATTTTTATACAGCTATTTTTCTTAAAAATTATGTCTCACAAGGAGCGATCCTCTTCGGGTATAACCCAAAAGGTCTCAAAATGAGTCAAAACCCTACTTTTAAGGGTAAAATTTCCAAAATTTTTCTGGGGGAGGACCCCCAAACCCCCTCGAAATTTTGAATTCTATTAATTCTATTAAGTACGATTTTTCCTTCAAACTTTTGTGATTTACGTAGTGGTCCTCTTTGATGTAACCTAAAGTGTCTCAAAATGAGTTAAAATGTCACTTTTAGGGGAAAAATTCAAAAAATTTTCTGGAGTAGAAACCCAAAAACCCCCTCAACATTTTGCCATTTATTACAATATACCTTCTTTTTACCTTGAAAATTCGGCCACTTACAATAAGTGGTGCTCTTTGAGTGTAATCTAAGGGGTCTCAAAATGATCTAAAACACTCTTTTGAGGGGCAAATTTCCAAAAATTTTATGGGGGAGGCCCCCCAGACCCCCCTTTATTTACTTGGAATTCATACTGTTTGTACAATTTTGAAATTTAGTGCATCAAAATTTCAATCCAGTGTTGTAATCTAAAACTTAACGTATAAAAGTATCCGTAAGGAGGTACCTCAGAAAATATTTGAGTCAACCCCCCCCCCCGAAACTAAAGTCTGGTTACGGCCCTGTTGTATCCTACCTGTAGCTTACATCTTTTATTGCACGCATGCTTAATGTAAATTTAAAAGTTTCTTTCAATGCATGTTTTTTCTGTAAGTTGGTTGCTGGAAATTTTTTTTGGGGGAGGAGAGTGACATTTAGATTAAATTATTGGTGAGCTAGCAAAGGAATATTTCAGCAATAATTTTATTTGAGGGGGAATGATTTGGGTTAAATTATTTATGAGCACAATCGTAAATAAATAAAAATCAAACTATTGCCTCTTCTAATATTCTGAGATGGTAGCCATTTTGACTAACGTAGGAAGTAAGAGGTTGTATAAAAATATTTTCACATAGATAAAAAAAGATTACATTTCAAATATTAAATTATTATTTTATATTTTATGATTTATCTTACTGGATCTCAATATTTACTTTGATCTCTAATGTCTCAAAAACCTTTATTTTCCTGGAGTAAATTTTTCGTAAAAACCTCATGTCGTAATGGTTTCGATTTTTTATCACAAAAACCCAGACAACTTGAAAAATGTTTAACGCCCCTTCAACTTTGAGGTAGGAAAAGGAATTATTGGTTATAATTTTTCTTACGATAGGTACCCTTTCAATTCTAGACGCCCGACATATCGAATAAATTCCTATATTGAAAAGTTTGGACTGTCAGAAATGATAGAATTAAATCCCAGCAATATATACAGGGTGTTACAAAAGATTTTATTTGGAAACGACATATCCTAGGTTCATGGAAGTAAGGTCTACCTAACCTTGAGGTCTACCCCTAGGTAAGTGAACATGGAGAAACCATTGATATGACTTGCAGCGCCTATAGCGGCGAAATATGAAAGTTAAAAAAATTAATTAAGAAACTAAAGGAGATAGAGCAAACATCTCAGTGAGAGTATTGTTGCCACTGTTTTAAATCAGTGAGTCAGTGAGTTACTTATAACAGTAGCAACAATACTCTCACTGAAGAGTTTGATCTATCTCCTTTAGTTTTTTTAATTATTTTTTTTAACTTTTTTATTTCACGGCTAGGGGCGCTGTAAGTCACTTAAATAGATTATCCGTGGTCAGTTACCTAGGGGTTAAAAAGGATTAAAAAAACATCAGTTGCAGTGTCACCATCTACCCTAAATCTAGCTAACTGAACATATAGAACGCATACTGCCAGAATACTGTGAGAAAAACTATCGCAACAACACACCAATTGTGCTTAAAAGTAATGAAAACCTTTTTGACAGGTTAAATTTTAATGGCACGATTTCCAAACATGAAATAATGAGTAAAAAAAATTATTCCAAACTTCAAAAAAAAATATCCTCTTTGTTAATACAAAAAACAGCCAGAAGTCATCAAAAATAGAAATTCCAGTGAACTCGGTTTTTTTAAGAAGGCCTTTGTGTAAAACATAACGCGGAGTCAATTTGTAAGCCCGTAACTGTGCCTGTAACTGTAAAGGACAAACGCTTCAAACGAAAAGCAGCTCTGGATTCCGAAGAATTTCAAAAGAAAGCACAACAAAAAGAGAGGGAGTAGGAAAATAATAAAAAAACTTTACTCTCCAGGAAAAAGTCTTATTTTTGTGTTGATAAGGTACTTATTATTCAAGTACCCTGCGGATGCATGTAACGTTTTTGCTTATCATCTTCAAAACAGCTCCAACTTGCAAATTCGGTTTTTTGAGTAGACTTTTTCCCTCGCGAAGTTTTAACGACAGCTTTGGCAACAGTTAGATTGAAAGAAGAAGAGAGCGAGGAAATATTATAAATAGACGTTGAAAGCAGGTTATAGGGTTAAGGGGGGAACATTTTTGTGGGTTAAGGGGCAGAATTTCTTTTGCAGATGTTTTGTAGGGTGGGGGTTTAGATCATGAAGGAGCTCGATTATTTCGCATGGAAATTGATTCTTTCTTGAAGAGTTGTGGGTTGTTTATGGGGAGTGCAACCCTTGAAATGTTCTTTAAATTGTGTGAGGAGGTCTGATAAATGAAACTGCAGCATTTACCTTTTTTTTACAATGGCGTTTAAGATGGCACTTGTTATTTCCACGAAAGTAACAACTAAACTCTACTTTAATCTCGCTATTTTGTAAAAAAAAAATACAAATTAAATAAAAGCATAATAACAAAAGTAGCAGCCAGGAATCGCACCGGGGACCATTGGGTTACTAGCCGCACACTCTACCACTAGACCATCGATGCTGATGCCAGGATTGATCAATAACGTAATTTTAACGGTATAAAACACGTATAGTACGAACATCTACTACTGCGCATGCGTCAACTGTCGTAACATAGAGCATTTTCAATCACATGACTCGGACCTAGCAACGGCCTTAGCAACAGAAGGTTACAGTTTTTTGAAGGTTAACAGTTACAGAAAATGACTGCCCGTGGAATTCTTCTATTGGAGCATTTGCAATCACGTGACCCAATACCTAAAAACCGCCTTAGGAACAGACCTAGCAACAGCTAAAAGCTCTACAAAAGGTGAACAGTTAAAAGAAAATAGCTGGTCGTGACGTCACCTTAAAACACTGTATTAACCACTCCGTTCACTAAAAACTACTTAGGGAATAAACTAGGGAATTCTCAGCCGCTTTTCGTCGAGAGGGAGTAGGGAGAAAGGGGAATGATTAATTCATCCGCTGACATCCAGGCCCCCACAGGGACCGTTCCGCTATCTATACAGCCACGGAATTGATTTCTAACTGTCTTCGGATCTTGGATTTTAATCCCCTCCTTTTCCGCGTACGCACATCGATCCAGATCGAAATAATCGAATCGATTCGAGCGAAACCCGTACTTTTGTTGGGATTATCGATGTACTCGCTTACTCAGGTATCGAATATACTTATTCCGGTGCTGTGTTGCAAAAGTAATGGGGTGTATTTAAAGATTTGCGATGGATTGTATTGTAGAAATAAGGAGACGTGCCCATTGGCCGAGTTCGAAAACTAGAGCTCTTTGGTGAGATTTAGGGCAATGGGGTGTAACCCCCTCAAAAGAAACTTACTTATCCTAATTTTTTAAGTAATTAACTCTTAACTCCTAAACTCTTAAGTTTTTATGTTGTATTTTTCCAAGACAAGATTGAATTGAAACCCAACTAACCAACAACAAAATAGTATTCAAAATTAATTATGGTAAAAAAAATTAAGAATTTCCTGTGACACATTAGCTTTTACTTCCAATTTCGGAATTCAATTTCATATCGTGTTTAAAATTAAATAACTTTGGGTTCTCTCGCCCAAAACTCAAACTGTTTTCAAAGTTTTACGAAGGGGGATTGAACTGTACACCATT
Organism: Tetragnatha montana; assembly: GCA_963680715.1. Taxonomy (NCBI): domain Eukaryota; kingdom Metazoa; phylum Arthropoda; class Arachnida; order Araneae; family Tetragnathidae; genus Tetragnatha; species Tetragnatha montana. The sequence goes on along the minus strand of OY796674.1, from coordinate 3,931,423 downwards.
TTTAGAAAGTCAAAATTTTCATGGAAATTCACATTTAAAAGGTATACGAAAATACCTTAAATCTCTATTTATTTCTAATTAAGTAAGATGAAAGGGTTAATTATAAAATCTATCTACTTTAGTTATTCTTAAGATTACCCATAACACGTTAATATAGATTTATCAAGACTAAAAATTATCTTCAAAGGAGAATATTACTTAGTACTTTAATATTTCTTTAGATGTTCATAACCATTAAATGAAATTATTGGTGTGGAAAAATTTAATAAAATATTTAATCCACGAGAAACATAATTAAACTTAATAGATCCCTTTTCTTTAACGTGGTATAATAGAAAACAGCGCCTAAAGAATTTATCTCAGGTTAATTAATGCTTCAAAAACAACCAATTATTAATCGCACTTTACTTCGCGAGATCAACTTTTAATTCTCGGCGGGTTTACTTTACGCGAAAATATGATCACCTATCGACGCTTCAAAATAAGTAACATTAAAAGCATCTTTAAAATACTCAACTCGAGATATTTATCAACCGAGTTGCTCAGGATAAAAGTGGTCCAAAAATTACAAAATTTGGAGAAAAGCGCGCATTTGGATTTCTTTTGATCCTTTACTACGACACCTTTACTTTTGATCCTTTCCTTTGACAGCAACGTTAGTTGACCCACGGCTTACTAGATACTTATACAGGCTAGCCGAGTACGGAAATCATTGCAAATCCAGATGGCAATACTGGACCAACTGGCAAAGCATATCCGCAGTGTTGAAGGCGGTGGGTGATATAGGTAGGTCTTGTAGCGCTCCAAGCGGGAAAAGTTGTCAAATGGTTTTAATTGTTTAAAACTCGGCTAGCCTGTATAAGTATCTAGTAAGCCGTGCTTTACCTTTTGAGAAAAATGTCAAAATGTTGGTGATTTTCTAAACAGTATTACTCAAGATCCTCTTTTGGTACTCTGGGGGGTTGGGGGGTATGGGAGTCCTCCCCCATCAGATAAAACTTTGAAATTTGACCTGTAAAAGTAGGGTTTTAACTCATTTTGAGTACTTTCTGGGACCTTTTTTCGTACTTTTGAGTGATTTTTTGGGTCCAAGGGGAGGCACTGTCCAGAGTGGCTCCCCCCTAGATCCGCCACTGCTATGACGTCACTAACAAACAAAGTAGTTCCCATCGCGGTGTTTGAATTTTGAGTGAAATGAAGGAAGTCAATTTAAAAATATGATCCGTTTGTTAAACCCATGTATATATAGGGCCTTTTTATCACGATTTGCGTACCGAAACTTCTCGTACCAACCCAACAGGCTTTGTGTTTACCCATTTTCTCTTTTTCGTACTGGGTTCGTTGCTGTCGAGTATAGTGTGGTAGTTGGTAGTCGCCTATAAGTTAAAATCTCAATGATTGGCCTGTAAGAGCTGCCTAAAAATGTCTTTCCCATAGGAGCAACACAGGCGCCGTTAGAGAAAACTTTCAATTTCTCAAAACTACGTTCAGTGGACTTATAGCACTTTTATTCTAAGCAGCTCAACTGTTGAGAATGACAGTGTCGTAAGTCGAAAATAAATTAAAAAATTCGAGAGGAGCATGGGTGTAAGTAGGTTTCATTTTACATCCTACACTTCGTACGGTAAGTGCCTAAACAAATTGGGCTGCGAGAGGCAACTCCAGAAATGGCTTCTCCATAGGATCAAATACTAAAATATTACAGATACTGTTACAGAAAATGAGCTATTTGTACTTTTTGAGATTAAATTTTATTAAAATAGTAGATAAAAATCCATGAAGAATGACGTTTAAATAAAGTTTCCTAGTTTCTGAGATATAAATTTATGAAATTTCGTTTTGCGTTTTGGCGCGAAAACAGAAACACTGTTGTTTACATGCGCTGTGACGTCACATCAGATAGAATCCCGTTTTCCGATCATTGAAAAACAGTAAAAACACTAGTTTGGAGTGCGCTGTGACGTCAAATCCCGTTTTTTGATCACGTGACTTTACTAAAATTGAATTTTAAATAATTGAAAACCTATTTTTGAACTTTAAAATCTGATATTTGAGAGTTTTAAACTATAACGTATCAAAAAAGTGCAAAATTAAGCAAATACCTCATTGTTCATGCTACTCAAAACTACTATGTTTAACGGACTTACGCCATTTTCGGTAAAACCAGACGAATTATTATCCAGGCGTTGCTTTCTGGGAGTTTCTCAAGATCACTTTTGATTAAGTTTCGCAAAATAACAAGGCCTTATCGGATTAAATATTTACCAAAAAACGAACAAAAAGCAATTCCGATTCTTTTCATTTGAACTACTCGGGTTTCAAAGACGTTACTAAATATAAACATGAATGAATATTAGTTTGGTTATTGCAATGGATTTTTGTTCACAAAGTAAACAAATATACACTCTACGATATCAATGATTTTGTAAACTTGAGTGGTTTTAGAAGGTTAAAAGCTCGAAGCAGAAATATTTCTGCTAAAAGTTGCTATGAGGATAGCAGAGGTTTGGAGATGTAGTTGGTTTGGTTTGGTTTTTTGGTTACATATATTTTCCGATATGTGTGCTTGATCTCAAGGATCCGCTTATACACCTTCGTCAAGTAAGACAGACACAACAGAATTTTTACTGGCACAAAGAAGGAAATTACACCCAGGGGCGAGGTGAGAATCGAACTCACGACGGAGCAGTGCGCAGACTGCTGGCGTGAAAGGCAGAGGAGCAGACCGGACAGGCCATCCCGTCCCCTGGAGATGTAGTTTGGTTTGTAAGCCTAACAGTCTAAAATTTTACTTGTAAAATTTGAATTACGCGTGTCAAAGGTTATAACATGGGACAGTGGCGTATATAAAGGTGAGGCGAGGTGACCTAGTCAGCCCCCCCCCTTAAAATTCGGCCTTTGTGTACCAAAACAAGTTAAAACCCTGTTTTTTATGGTAAAACTTCCAAAATATTTCTGTGGGAGGACTCCTAAACCCCCTTTAGTACTTCGAACTTTGTTACTCAAAACTTTTCATTATTAAGTTCTTTAAGACGCAAATTCTACCTAAAAAAGCATTAAAAAGCTACCCCAGGGGAGCTTTTAAAAATATACATGAGGGGGCCGAGGAATAATTTTGGGTCCCTCCCAAAATAAATTTCTATATAGAAGTGGTTACAATGCTAGGACAGTTGAAGCATGCGCAGTAATAGGAGCTTGTTATTACGTGTTTTATAACATTGAAATTATGTTATTTATCATTTCTGGTATCATCACCGATGGCCTAGTGGTAGAGTGTGCGTCTAGTGACCTAATGGTCCACGGTTCGATTCCTGGCTTTGCTTAGTTAGTATTTTGCTTTAATTCAACTTGTAATTTTTCAAAAAGAAAGTGTCTATTTGGACGGCAAAAACGACAGTTGGCCCATGCGCAGTAGGTCTCGCGGTTACGTAGCAGTCCCGGCGCTCCAATCAGAACCGTTGCCGTGTAAATAAGAATAGAGTTTAGTTGTATATTTACCGTCCAAATAGACAGTGCCTTTCAAAAAATAGAGAGATTAGAGTAGAGTTTAGTTGTTACTTTCTTGGAAATAAAACCAGTGCCTTTCTATATATACGCCACTGACATAATGTGAGATAAAAGGGACCTACTCTGTTCCCCTATCACTTCCACCAAAGAAACAGCCATTCCATCAGAACAAATACTAACCAGACTATGGAGAATGGTGCTGCGGACGCAATTTCTGGCTTTCTCGCATTTGCGGCCCAAGAGAAGTCCCTGAAGGGGTTTCTGGAATCTATTTAGGTCGAGGCGTGGGGAGCTGAATACACCACCTAATTACTCTAAATGATTCCATCGAACATTGGGTTAGTGGGGGGACACGGATCGCCTAGCGATGTTCCGTTGTGATGTGGTGCTCGAATGAGACAGGTTCTGCTGTTTTGAAGTTGGATTGGTTGTTAGCGATTAATTTCGAAGTTGGGTAGATTTGTTTAGGATAAAGCTCTACTCTATTCCATAATACACAGATAGTTTTCAGTTATCTTTTATACCGCTAAAAACCACTAACAAGGAAATATTCTCAGGCTAAACTAAACTAAAAAAAAATCCTGTAAAATTTGCGGGAATTTTTGTGCAAAACCGTAAAAACTAAAAAGTAAATCCGTTAAAACGACGGCGTTTTACCATTTTAATCCAAGTTTGTTGGTTGGTTGTTTTGGGTTTTATGGCTCAAGGTCCTATCGGACATTCCGCACCAAACACACCCTGTTTTTTGGATTACAAGGTAAAGCATCGTTCTTACGGATTTAATTTGTAATTTTTACGGTTTTCCACAACCAACCCAACTGTCAGTTTAAAACCGTAAATTTCACTTGTTTTTTTTTTTTACATTGTAACAGAAATGGACGAAAATTTTGCAGTCATAAGGAGAAATTATATTATATTGTGAAAAAATTATCTGCGGAATTTCATTAGGAGAGGAGTAAATTAATGTTGAAACTTGGGATCTGAATTGCCAAAATATTCAGTTGTTAGCACCCCTTGGCGTGCATGTGATGAACGTTTTTGATTGACCGATTTAAACTGCTATTTTCCAGGAAATTTCCAGGATTTTTTTACATGTAGAATGTATCGCTAAAAATTTCTAATCAACTGAATTATTTAATTATCAAGTTGTGTTTATGGCTATGTAGAAGTTTGGCGATATTTGAATAATTGGCGTTAAAAACAATTCGATGTTCTTTTTAACGAGACAAATAACGTAATTGAATGGAAATCCATTTTTAAAATTACTTTTTTTTCTGCATAGGTTTCATTATTCCTTTTATAATTGACGAAAACAAAAGGAAAATTTTTGGTACCTACAAAAATTCAACATTGCAAGACTATTTACCACCAAAATTGATTAAGTCTGTTGCGCCACAAGATGAAGACAAAAGGGTAGTTTTTTCTGTTACCAACCAAAAAAAAAAAAGAATCAAACCGACACTATCATCACTATTGCAAAACTATTCACTCTATTACCATGATGTGGTGCTTAGGAAACACATCTTTTGATTTACACAAATCGACCATAAATTTAATACAGTAACAAACATCTAACTAACCCATATGATTTAAGTTTAATTTTTAGATACTACACATACTTTCTATATAAAATGCGGGACATCTATTTTCGTGAAACGTGTCTTCATAAAATAAACGCTTAATTGAAAATAGGAAGAAAAAAAATGACACAGGTAGAACCTTCCTTCCAGACGCAATCATTAAACGGGATGAAATACAACCGTGCCCCAGACATGACGGTTTTTGAGCCGCGTTGCGACATAAAATACAGATTAAACCATCGAAGCGCACACCGCCCTATCGGTTTAAAACGAACCGTAGAGGTAGTATGTAAGAGAGCGAGCTTTGATATGGAAGCCCTACGTGCCACCAAAAGAGAAAGAGGTGGTAAAAACAAGTTCATTTCATTTGAAATCTAACAGGCAGGGATTTAGAGGAATATTTCGCTTTCTTTATTTTTATCTCTATCCACCCCTTTCTTTTTTTTTCTTTCTCTCCCCTCTTTCTTTTCAGCTCTCTTTCCACCCCAGCATTCTTTTGTTCTTGAGTATCTCTGTGCTGTACCTTCAATTTTCCCTTTGCTCTTTATCCTCTTTTTGCTCTTACGCATCGCTTTCCTCTTAATCCTGCCTCTTCTCTTAAGCATCCTTTTGATAAAGATCATACCTTTGCTATTTTTTCTTATGGCTTTGCTCTTCAGCATATCCTTATATTGAATATTTCTTTGCTCTTCAGCATCTCTTTATATTGATTATTTCTTTGCTCTTCAGCATCTCCTTATATTGAATATTTTTCTGCTCTTCAGCATTGCTTTTCTCTCGGGCCTTTCTTTGCCCTTCATCACCCCTTTGCTCTTGCGCCTCCTTTTGCTCTTCCCTATCTCTTTTCTCTTAACCTCTTCTCTTAAGCATCCTTTTGATAATGATCATACCTTAGCTATTTTCTCTAATATCTTTGCTCTTCAGCATCTCTTTGTTTTTTAGTCATTTTCTGCTCTTCAGCATTGCTTTTCTGTTGGGAATTTTTTACACTATATCACCCCTTTGCTCTTCAGCTCTTCCGTATCTCTTTGCTCTTAATCCTCCCGCTTATTTCGAGCATCATTTTACTCTTGATCATACCTTTGCTCTTTATAGTCTATTTTCTCTAAAATCTTTAGCATCTCCTTGGTTTTTTTTAGCATCTCTTCAACGAAATAAAATCGTCGTTTTTGTGAATAAGAGTACAAAAGAAAGTTGGCAGATGGATTTGGATCTATACTCGACAGCAACGTTTCCTACTTCTACTATAAAAAGAGTATACTACTACTGCTACTATACACGTACACTACTACATACTATATGAAAAGAGTATTACTACTATACACGCTCACTAATTCTACTATAAAAAGAGATGCTCATGCTCAATGCTATCTCTATCCATAAGACCTCTACGATTAAACTCTCTACGATTCACCCCCCCCCCGCCCCAATACCTGGACGAGACCTGTCCGAACGTTCCGATCACCCTCTCCATCTCCGCGGGCACAATCGATGATCCCCTTTTCATTAATGTAAATAATAAAACACCCCCCCAAAAAAACCCTCAAAAGCAGAGACCTCGCTGATAAGTCGAGTTAACGGGCACATCGTTATCGATTATACTACGACGATAGACAACATTTTTGAGTAATAGACATCATCCTAAAGGAAAAGAATGGACTTTTTACGGGTAGTAATATGCATCGAAATCCGATAAGGTATCGCTCCTAAGTGGAACGGAACGAATGGAGGTACCCCTCTGATGGCCCTTGATCACGTAATAGTCATTTCTTCTCCCCCCCGGAAACCGGGTCTTGTCCGGACATGTCCCCGCGTTTGTCTTTTGGAACCTGTCACGTCCGGGTGTGTCTTTTTGATGTTATTGTATTATTGTGGATGGGCACTTCACTTAGAGGGGATGTCCGTTACCGAGGTGTATTGTATTGTGTGGTCGATGAGGTTTTTCCTCCTGGGTTTGTTTTTCTGCAGTATTTTGCCATATATTGGGATGAGACTGTTGACTGCCATTGGATTAAATTTAGAATAAGGCTCTAGTGAACAATTAACATTTTTTATGGAATAAATAATACAAAGAAGATTAAAATACATGGTGAACCAAAAGTTAAATATAATTGTTTATATTTGACTGGTATATGTTGCCGAAGTGAAGACGGGGAAAGGGATAAATTTCATTGATAAATTCCATTGAATTTATCACATTGCCAGAGCATTATTAATAATGCCCGATTTATCACATTGCCCGTAACTTATATACTCGATAGCAACGTTTCCTGACCCTATGACGTCACTAACAAAGTAGTTCCCATCGCGGTGTTTGAATTTCGAGTGAAATGAAAAACGTCATTTTAAAAATATGATTATTTTGTTAAACCACGGCTTACTAGATACTATACAGGCTAGCCGAGTACGGAAATCATTGCAAATCCAGATGGCATTATTGGACAAACTGGCAAAGCATATTCACAGTGTTGAAGGCTGTGGGTAATATAGGTAGGTCTTGTAGCACTCTAAGCGGGAAAAGTTGTCAAATGGTTTTCATAGTTTAAAACTCGGCTAGTATAGCATGTATAAGTATCTAGTAAGCCCTGGGGCTCTACCACCAGCGTGTCGTTATCGTTAATATTGCCGAAATTATCGACAGTCACGTGATGCGCCTGAAACTTAACTACAGGTCCTACCATGAGAGGAGAAACCAAGAGGAGAAAACGACAGAGAGGCGAAAAAGCTCTACGACACCTCTTATCGAGGGCTGTAGCATTATTTTCAAATTAATAGCTATTGTACATTAAAAAGCGCTCTTAGGAATTACTTTTCAACCTATAGATGAAACAATATTTTTATTTTGCGTAGGAACTATGTTTTCTCTGCGTAAACATCAGATCTTCCATTGCAAATAGCCCAAATCGCCGCCATTACTTGCTTTGTATGAAATAGATGAAAATTCTATTCATAAAAATACACGTCATTGGGTACTTATTTATGATGGAATATTTTTTCTTTCATTTTTAAAATATATTTTTACAAGTTTCAAGTTTATATTAATACAGTAAAAAGAGTATGGAGGTAGAATAACCACAGAAGTGATTTCATGTGGATTTCATCCTTCGATTTATAGATGGCAGCACGATGGTGTTGGGAATTCTGAAAAATCAAGATCAAATTGTCGATGGCCTACCGTGGCTTACCACGACGATGTAGTTTTTGAATGTCGACAAATGCAAGCTTTTACCGATTGCAACTGAGTTCGAGAGTATAGGTGTCGAGAAGAAATAACGCTTTTGATTGGTGTAAAAAGTTTTCGTCATCTTGTACGTCAGAAATAGGCGGGGAGTTAAGTTACATTGGCGTAATTTGAAATGATCACCAACGCAAGGGAAGGAACTCGTTTTTTCATGAGCAAAATTCTCGCCACTCTAAACAAGGGATGATCGTAATAAGATTAAGACGCTTAAAACGAATACCTTTACGAACATATAACGGAGGACAAACTTAAATTCGGGAAATTTTTGTTATCAATTGATTACAATTTTTTAATCGCAAAAAAATAAGTTTTGGATAACGAACAAAATTTTTTCCCATCACCACGGTGTTTATTTCTGATTAAAATTTTTTAAATCAGATAATCATTTTAAAGCTGCTTTTTGGATGCACGATTGTTTATATATTATCTGAAAAAAAAACGTATGAGTAATCCTCAATTCTCTTAATAAATAAAACCCACAAATCGACTTTAATTTTTAGTACATAAAACCGGCCCGATTTTTAAGTCGATAATTTAAAAAAAGAAGATGTAATGCAAGCCAATTTTACTTTAAAAATACCTTTAAGTATCTCAAAAAACGTGCAATGATAACAGGGTAAACAATACACATAATTTATAGCGTATAAAAGAGCTTGTTCTCGTGTCGTTAACAAGATATAGACACCTCTTGAGGTGTCGTTGAGTTTTTCACTTTCTCGATACCACTTAACGACAGTTAAAAACTTCCCGACAGTCTGATGGTAGACCCTCTTGTTAAGTGAGCCCATACTCTCGACCTCACTTGCGATCACTAATGCTATTTCCTATGGATAACCTTCCGCGACAGTGTGGTGTCGACAACTTGCTTGCTTCTTCAGCGTTCTCGACACGGAAGAAGTAAGGGTGTCGTTATTTTTGTCGAGAGGCTCGTGGTAGGCCCCCTGGTTATACGTTATACCCATCTATATACTATCGTCTTTTTATCACGATTTGCGTACCGAAACTCCCCCTAGCAACCCAATAGGCTTTCTGTTAACGCATGAGTGAGTGACGTCATAGAGTCAGTAATAGTGAAATATAGTTGTTTATATTTGACTCGTTAAGTCAAATATAGTTTTCTATAAATTTTAAGCGCTAATAAAATTATACTAGAAGAAAATATTATGTTCCAAATAATAACACAAAGATAATACGCTACCATTTTGTAAAAAATATTAACACACAGCAGGGTTGGGATTTTTCCGGAAGAAACTAGTTTCTTCCAGGACAGTGGAAGAAACTGGAAAAAACCGGAAGAAACTGGAAAAAATGGAAGAAACGGAAGAATGTGGAAAAAACCCACGAAAAGCCAAACAAATGCTCCACATTTTTAAATTTACTGACTACATAAATGAACAATTTAAACCACAATCTAAAAAATAAAAGTTAATTTAATTACTATTAATTAATTAAAATAATTAATTTTTGAAAAGGAAGTTACTTTTAACATTAAATTTCAGGTTACTTATGTTTTTAAAGGGGATGTTGGCTAGAGTGGTTTCTACTATTTCTGTATAAATGTTACCTAACCATTCTTTATTTAAATATTATTAAAAGATTAAAAAAAAAGAAAAGATTTCATCCAGTGGAAGAAACCTCCTAGTAAAAACATTGGTGTAATTATTAACTCAGTACAGTACTTGCATATAATTATATTTTTAATGGTATAATTTTATTAGTAAAACATTATAACTTATAAAGTAAAGCTTATTTGTCCATTTTTTTTTAATAAAAAAGGTTTCTTCCAGTTTCTTCCATCTGGAAGAAACCTATTTCTTCCGGCCGGTTTTTTCCATGGTTTTTTCCGCGGTTTTTTCCACTTCGGAAGAAACTTGCCAACCCTGACACACAGGCATATAGGTATTATTAAACTTTAATGCATCATACTTTGTATCCACATCTTAGCAATAATACCAACCAGAAGATTGCAAAATGTAAACTTTCGCAACAAACTTTCTAAAATCCCCCCATCCTCCCAAAAGCCCAAATTATTACTACGAAGCCCGACATTACGAAAGCCAACCTCAGGGTTAATCTCCGCAAAATAATCCACCCTTAACTATACACAAATCATCAGAGATTCCACCGAGGTGAGCAATTTTAACGAAACTCCCCGGAAAGGAACTTACTACATCGTAGACGGAATAGTTACGGTAGTAGGTACCAGCAGAAGAACGGGTTCCGATAATTGGCATCGGGCACCTTAAGCCTTTTTGTGCTGGAGGGTTAATTGGCGAGCGGCGCGGATTAAGTCGGGATTTTGGGGGGTTGTCTTCGGGACGGATTAATCGATGGATGCCAATTAATAGCCGTTCAGCGACTGCAGATAAGTGGCTGCTGTGACAATGACGAAATCCGGTGTTGTTTTAGTTTGATTTCATCGGGTATTCCTGGAAAGAGTAACTATTTATTATTAGGTACATACAGTCAGTCCAGGAAGTATTCGTACACCCGACATATTTGCACTAATAAACCTATTACGGCTAAATTACACGTACATAATACAATAAAACATTACTCTAACATAGTATGTTATTATTCATTATAATCTACCAAAAAAAAGAGCAAAAAAATATCAGAACAGTTAAAAAAATATAATTTAAAAAAAATGAAGTGATTTGAAAGCTCAAACAAATATTCGTACAGCCATAGACTTAACATGGGAGAATTGTATTTCTGAAAAGCATATTTTGTTCCTAATCCTAATGCACTTTTTTTTCTTGAGGTTCATAATACCAATAGCTTTCAAATCATTTCATTTTATTAGTAATTTTGTTCTAACTGTTTTTATATATTTTGCTCTTTTTTTTGGGTAGATTATAATGAAGAATAACATACTATGTTAGGATAATTTTTGTTTATACTTTGCACATGTAATTTAGCCGTAATAGAGCATTTCCAAACACATGACTTGGACCTAACAACGGCCTTAGCAACAACAGTTTTTTGCCCTACAGAAGGTTAACAGTTACTGAAAATGACTGGCTGTGGAATTCTTCTATTGGAGCATTTGCAATCACGTGACCCCGTACCTGAAAACCGCCTTAGCAACAGACCTAGCAACCACCTTAGCAACAGTTAAAAGCCCTACAAAAGGTTAACAGTTAAAAGAAAATAGCTGGTCATGACGTCACCTGAAAACATTCTATTTCTTACAGTTTCTTGCCGTTATTGGTTAGGTTTTATATAATCTAACATAGTTGGGTTTTTTTTCTTTCATTAATTATGTACTGAAATACTTCGATTAAAATCACGAAAAAAATATATGTTTTGTATGAAAGGCTAAAGTATCGTGGGAAAATTGTTTCATCAGATTATTTTCAATAAATAAAAAATTATGAGGTAAAATGTAAAAATAGGTCCGAGATATACGGCTCTATATGCGTCTCATTCCATTCTCTTAAAAATTTCCCCCAGTAATTCCACCCACAAATAAACCCCTTAATGCTTCAATTACCATCTTGAGAGGGGAAGAAATCAATGCTCCAGCATCGCTCGCCTCCCAATTAGGTCTTAAAGCCTAAGGGCGGATCTACATGCAGCGGTTTGGGCGACGCGATTAGCCGAAAATTCCCTCCAAATGAAGATACGTCGTAGCCCTAACAAGGAAATGTTCCCAGGCTAAATTCACAGCATTTTGAGTGAAATAAATAACGTTAATCTAAAAACAAATACGGTTATTTTGTTAGACCCGTAGTGTCTTTTTATCACGATTTGCGTACCGAAACTCATCCTAGCAACCCAATATAGGCTTTGTGTTTACCCTTTTTCTCCTTCCGTGTAGTGACGTACCGGATTCAGGAAACGTTGCTGTCGAGTGTAGACCATCCATGCTGATGCCAGGATTGATCAATAACATAATTTTAATGTTATAAAACACGTAATAAACAAACTCCTATTACTGCGCATGCTTCAACTATCGTCGAAGTAACCACATCCTTTCCCCATGACGTCCCTATCGCGTCACTCGGAATCGCCGCATGTAAAGCAGCCCTAATGCTCTCTCCCCCGTCTCTGCTTTCATGTCCGGACATGAAAGGAAGAGCCCGTATACATAAATTGCGGTTTTATTAAGCTCTCTCGGCTCGCCTCGGTAATCGAGTTTGTTGGCTCTTTTGATGCGGCAAGGAAGGGTCAGTGCGGACACACATTTCTGGAAGAGGGAAGATTTTGAATCGAGTTTCGGACTTCTCTCTCCTTTTGAGGGGACACAAAGGGGGAAGAATTGATGTGAGATGGGGTGTTGGTGGCAGTAGTAAAATTATTTCGATACTGTGCGGCTTTTCATGTAGTATGTATTAAGTAAGCATCTAAGGGGGGAAGGGAGTTGGTATTTGCGTATTATTGCTGACGATGAGAAATACATTAGTGATGGTTCCGTATAATATTACCGATTTTTCAATCCTAAAATCAGAACATTTCAATAGTTTCTAACAAGGAAAATAAATTTTCCATGAAACAGGCTCAAAACATTTTTTTTTGGAGTTTGGGTTGACCCAAATATTTTTTTAACTTTGATTCCACACACACACACAAACTTATATGGTCAGGTCAACGTAGATTTTTAGATCCTGAAAAAATATAATTTAAAATTTTAGGGGATTACCTACAGTCTCATGCCCAAAGAAGGGGGTCTATGGGTCCTCCCCCAGAAAACTTCTTACATTTCACTCTTTAAAATAGTGTTTCAACTTATCAGACACTTGAGACTGATCGACTTTTTTGGTACGGAACAGAGTTTTGAAGGGGAAAAGTTTTACAAAACTAATTCCTTCTTGAGGATTAGGATAGGACCCTGAGACGCATACCCTGAGACGCATACCCGAATACCCTTTTGCAATTGATATTTCATGAAATAATTTGTTTTTGAATTTTGAAATAAGAACAAATAAATGAACTACTAATTAAGCACACCAAAATATCCTAAAGTTCAGTGAAATAACCCACAAACAGCTCGTAAAAAGCTTTTTTTGCAGACCTCTGTTGTTGGTCCCATGAGGGTCGCTCTACCTAGGTTCTACTGTAATTCTTAACCAACCCCTCCTAAATAAAAATCAAACAATATAAGACCGAATCACACATTCTCTCCTTAATTACGATTGCATGAAAACTCCCCTAACCCATCCCTTATAATATAGAAGATACCAGATAGATAGGAATTTTAGGATGAAAACTTTTCATCAGAGCCAAACTTTTTCGCCCCCATATAATTAGAGTCGGAGAGAGAAGTCGTTTAAACTCGCGGCGAAATAATTTGTTTACCCCGAATAATGGTCTCCGCTTCGGCCCATTTAGCGCCCGATAATTTAATGAGCACATAAAGGGTCCCGAATTAATGGTTATGCCCCTCCATGCTGAGGATATTCGGCGGCCAATTCGTTTTGCTAGCCCGAACGCAAAACTCTCGACGAAATCGCTTTGTTGTTATACATCAGTGCTTCTCAAAAAACCTTTCAATATTGGCGACCCAATTTTCATCGCACGCCCCTTTAATACAGTAACAACGTATACGGAATAATATATTTTGAAGCTAAAACTACAATTCCAGAAGAAACACTGTTAGGAACCGCTGCCCAAGGGAAATAAGGGGTCTGGGGGTCCTCCTCCGGAAATTTTTTTAAATTTTAGTGTTATAAAAGCGATTCTAAGCTATTTCTTGGGGATTCTCGAGGATACATGGCACCCCTGGACCCGCTATTGATCCAGATATGAATATTGTAACTTTTTCGATATACTCACACCACATTGGCGTATAAAGAATTTTTTTCGGGATGGACCAATATTACGAATTTAATAATTTATATCGCAAGACCCTTACCTAGATTTTTATTTATTCTGGAAAGGATTAATTATTCCAAAGCCCTAAAAAATGTAGCTTTTTAGAAATCTTAAGGTAGGATTTGCATCTTTCTAAAGTTAATGGTTATACCCCCCTCCTATCCATTCTAAGGATATTCGGCGGCCAATTCATTTTGCTCACCCCCTGTCTGCTCAACGCAAAACTCTCGACGACGAAATCGCTTTGTTCTTACACATGATTCTCCCACGGATTATGCACAGATTCCGGCAGCATAGACGTTTAAGATTCGTACAATTTTTTTGTCACGTATGACCAATTTTGACTTATGACTTATTTAGGGGGGTCCATGGAGGACCAAGCACTGCGACCTGAGGTCTATTGTACTATAAGGTCTATTGTACCAACTTTACTTTCGCTTACTTTTATACTATACTCGACAGCAACGTTTCTTGAACCCAGTACGTCACAAATGCGGAAGGAGAAATCGGTAAACACAAAGCCTGTTGGGTTGCTAGGAGGAGTTTCGGTACGCAAATCGTGATTTGCAAGGAACCACTGACCAACCAAGGGGAATATTGGGTCTGGGGGAATTCCCTCGGAATTTTTCTTTTAACTTTCAGTGGGATAAATGGATCTTTAAGCTATTTTTTGAAGATACAAGGCATCCCTGATATAAGGAACCTTTAAAAAATTAGCAACACATGTACTCTAGCCTCTCTCAGAATTGCTCCGGGGACTTTCCCTTTCCACAGGATGGTTCCGCATTACCTTTGAATAGTTTAACCCCCCCCCCTCATCATTTTGCCCGTGAATTTTTAATCACTCAGTACAAAAGGTATAAAATCCTTAAATATTTCACAATTTTGCACCTATGCCACTCTCATTCCAAATATCCCACACATATTGTAACCATTTCTCCTGTACCAGATACATCATTCGAGAGGAGGCCAACAAACAGAAATTCGAGATTTCGAGAAAACAGAGATTCGGGACATGTCAATTTTCCCCTTGGCGTCAAATGTTTTTTTTCCTTGTGTTTTGTAAAAAATATTTCTGTGTAGTAAATAAAGTTATTATTATTTTCAGAACTATGCCTTTTTCGTATTAAATCATGGCCATCTATAGTAGACACATACGCCCAGAGAAGCTCGAAATCTTGAGTGACGTTCTGCCTACTATCATCACATCGCTTTTTGGGCAACAGCGCAACCCCAGTCTAAAATCTTGCACTCTCCCTTCAGACTGAAGTTGCGCTGTTGTCCAAAAAGGCGATGATGACGCGAAATAGTAGGCAGAACGTCACTCAAGATTTCGAGCTTCTCTGACCTTATGTGTCTACTAATAGATGGCCATGACATAAACCACTCTTATTCCAAACAGCCCACATACATTGAAACCATTTCCCCCACGCCAGCGATACATCATTCGAGAGGAGGCCAACAAACAGAAATTCGAGATTTTCAGAACTACAACAGCAGACAACAGCGCAACTCCAGTCTGAAGGGAGCGTGAGACTGGAGTTGCGCTGTTTTCCAAAAAAAATGATGTGATGACGCGAAATAGTAGGCAGAACGTCACTCAAGATTTCGAGCTTCTCTGGCCTTATGTGTCTACTAAATAGATGGCCATGACATAAACCACTCTTATTCCAAAGAGTTCGCGTACTGAAACCATTTCCCAGATACATCATTCGAGAGGGGGGAGGCCAACAAACACAAAAGCCACACTAGAGAGAGCGAGCACATAATCTTCCGATTAACCGGAAAACGGCGTGTATTAACGGAATAATTCCGTTCCTCTCGCATCAGCACGTGAGCTATTTAACTGCAAACCCACAAGGCCCATTTGGAACAGGGTTTTCATCAATTGAATTCCTCTGCTCTCGTGTGAGTGTTTGGCTAAGCTGCGCCAGGGTTGTTTGAAGTGCGGTTCGCTGTTGCTCCAGAGTTGAGCCACCTGTTGAAAATGAGGGGGATGAAACTTGGGGCAGATGTTTAATTAGAGGTTTTCTTGTGTAAACCGATTCCGTCTAAGCTCATGCGTAAACATTTTGGTGGGGCTCAAACGCTACGTGTGGTTTTAGTTGAGAGTTTTGTTAGACAACGGTCCGTATCTAGAATTGAACGGTCGTATTATCGTTATTCAACACACTATCACAGAGGTTTTTAAACTGTGGGTCACGACCCACAATTTTTGGTGGGTTGCGACCAGAGATATTTTTAACTCTTCTGAGAGAGTATTTCCCAGTTCAAGTATTTAGGAACCTTAATATCAAGTCGCAACAACCTAAAAATCGAAATAAATAACAGAATTTTCATGGCTAATAGAAGCTTTTACGGCCTCAAAAACCAATTCAAATCTAAGTTCATCAGTGTGAAGACAAAGTTAAGCATATATAAAACTTTAATCAGGCCTATATAGTTATGTATGGAAGCGAGTGTTGGACCCTCAATAAAACAGAGGAGGAAAAACTGCTGATCTTTGAAAGAAAAATATTAAGGAAAATATTTGGACCAATTCAAGAAAACAACGTGAGGAGGATTCTTTACAATCACGAAATTTACAAAAAATATGAAAAATTTGGTGGGACCGACTTTGTGAGAACTATTAAGGCGTCACGTATTAGGTGGCTGGGTCATCTCTTCAGATATCCCGATGCCGCCCCTACCAAAAAAGTGACTTTCTCCAGAATTGAAGGGATTAGACGAAGGGGAAGACCACCTACAAATGGATGGATGATGTCGAGGGGGACCTCAAGCTACTGGGAATTAACCGATGGCGGGCCGTCGCACCGGACAGGGCCAGATGGAGGAGAATCTGCGAGTCAGCCTTGGCCTGTAAAAGGCTGTTGAGCTTTTGAAGAAGAAGAGAGAGTATTTCACTCCTTCAAAATCGGAAATACTCTTTAAAAAACTAGAGAGGAGTATTTTCACTCTTTGAATTTATCACAAAGGTTTAGCTTAAAAAATGCACCGCGTGGCCCCACCGAAATCAACAAATAATATTTTTCTATTCAAAACACCAACTGGTTTCAGCAGAGACATTTTCGTACATCTGGAAAAAGCCAATTACCAAAAGCCACGGCATCCTAATTATCATACTTTTTAAATATGTTTTCATACAGTCATAGTAATTTTTTTTTCATTTATTGTTTTGATGCTTAGGGAGTTTGATGGCGGTTTTCGTGTCTCTGTATATGTAGTTCATGCTATTTCTGTATTTCACTCCTCAAAATTCAATTTCACTCCTCCTAAAAAAGTCAAGAAGTATTTTTACTCCTCTAAAAAAATCCTAGGAATAACACTGTCATTATAGGGAACGTACCATACTACGTGACCCATTTTTTACTATTTTTGACCCCCCTCCACCCCTAGGTGACCACCCGTAGTATATGCCAAGACCCCCCCTCCCCCTCTAGTTTTCACGTAGTAATTCATAAATACGGTTTTCAATCATTTGTTGCAATCGTAAAGTTAAAAAAAAATAATTTGGCTTAATTTGGGAATTTAGTACAGAACTAACCTTGGAGGTATTTCAAGAGCTAAAACATTATTTTGCAATTTAGTCTACATTCCTTTGTTGAGAATTCTATCGAATAAAGTAACAATGTAGAAGGACGACATTTTCGAGGAAGTAAAATTTAAAGGTATATATTCAGTAAATCTTCCTTACACGTGGAGGGTTGTTTGGACATTTTCAGTGTTTTATACGCTTTCTAAAAGCAACAAACGAATTTATTCATACTCATGCCATAGCGATTTCTTACTGCATTGTGTCTCACTTCCTTTCCCGGAAATTATTCAAGCATTATTCTTTGGAGAGCAAAGAGCACTTTTTAAACGTCTAGTTTCCCCATACCTTTTCAAATGCAAATGGAATATTTATTAATATTATTCTCTGTGCTGCAGTATCTCTCCTCCCCTAAAAACGATTCAATGAATGTTTGATGTCGCCTCGTGAAGAAAAGAGGCATGTCGTTTGTGTGTCACACGCATTTAAGAAATTCGCTCAAATTCCTTTCGAAAAGCCCGTCTGTTCGAGACAGAGCTTAGTATAGTACGTTCTCTGTGAAATCGTTTTTCTGCTCCCGTAAGTTCTTTCTCCCTCCTCCCTCCCATTACTTTTGCTCCCACTCGTGTCAGCTGTCGTCTTATAAATTTTCAAAAGCAAGAGGGGGAAAAGAAAACAGAGCGCGAGAGAGAAAACATTAACCGAAAATTTCCATTTTATTCAACAATTACGCAGAGTTTTTTTTTTCTTCTTCGATTTCGAGTCCTCCTCGGATACGGTCGCGGGTCTTGAAAAAGTTACTCTCGCAATAAATAAAAAAATAAGTTTCTGCTTCTCTCTGAGGGGAAGGGAGAAGAGAAAAATAAATAAGAATCCCTCCTCTCACGAAAAAGTGGAATTTCTCATTTGTTTGAGATATATCGTGTAACTTTGAACTTCATATTTTTCTTAAGAAGAAGAATATCCGTAATTTGCATAGCCGGCCAATCGTTACAGAACAGTGAAAGGGAAGTATCGATTTTTGCGTAGAGGTACAGCACCAAGAGAGAGCTTTGAAGCGTCGAACATCTGCTCCTACTTTTGTGGGCGAAATTCAGATAAACGGTGAAACAACTTTGTTCGTTTTTGAGATTTTGACACCTGCCTCTCATATATCCGAAGCATAGATCCATTGAGGAAACCAGCTGTCTCGCCAACTTCATGGTCTCACCCATGTCTCACCTAATTAAAATCATAAAACAACCGAAAAGCCTCAAAAACTCAACTTTTTCATTCATTTTCTTTCATTAATTTCTCTTTTCTGTAGAAAGAATGAGAAAATAGTAAAGGATAGCACGAGACGAAAAGAGAAAAACAAATTTCAAAAAAAAAAAAAGGAAAAACAATCCTAATCTCCAAAATTCAGACGTTAATTTAACTGTAAGTTATGTAAATTACGTAATTACGTAAGTAGTAAAAAAAACGTTATATTCTATTCATAAAAATTGCACCGCGATGTTAAAAAGTTTTGGAACCAGGGGTGGGCAAGTAATTTTTAAAATTTTATCGAGGTCCGGAGATAAATCTAGGTAATTACTACTTTGGATTCTTATCTTCAGATACATATGTTTTACCATGTAATTTGAGTAAGCTGCCTGCTTAATTAAATTGATAAATTAAAAAAAACCTTTTGTTAATTGCTATTAAATCTGTTTCAAATCGCAACAACACTATTTAAAAATCAAGTTACTCTACTTGGAAATATTTTAGAAAACATTGAGAAGGGTCGACCGTTAACAAGAAAATGTTAAGGGTGATGGGCAAGGAATATTAGGTATTCCTCCCCGAAAAAAATTTAAAAACCTTTGGTTTATTTACTAGAAAGATATTATACATACTATTATTTCAGCAGTCGTCCTAAATTTTAAGACTCAAAATCATTGAATCAACTTTTTAACTTTTTTCTTAAGAACGTGATGTTTAAGAGCTTTATTTATTAAAAAAGCAGGTCTGGTGATTTTCTCAAGTAATTTTTTTGAAATTTGACCATCAAAAATTACAATATTTTACCCAATGATTTAAAAACAGAAAAATACCCTATTAAGTTTAAAAAATTATTAAAGCTTTTTATTTTTATAATAGAAAATATTGAAGAACTTTTTTTAAAAAAAAGAAGGAACAAATGCTTTCTAAATTTTGAGTTAGTCATTCTGAAGCTTGCCTTGCGATGCCACTATTATGTATGTGTAATATTTATATGTGTATGTGTAATATCTATATGTATATATGTATGTTTTTTCATTTTTATTATTTTCAAATACAACTGATTTAAAATCAACAAACAACTGACAAAAGCATGATTCTAACTTGTAATTATCACGACTGACTGGCTAATGATTTGCTAGTTTGACTCTAAATCTGAGCATTTTTTCTGAACTTGTGCTAAAAAATATTAAAGAAAAAAACGTATATTTTCTAAACTAAAAGTTGACATGAGATTTTAATTGACTCCCACCTGGTGAGATTTGGTGAGATTTTCCTGGATCCCCCCTCCCCCTTTTGACCTCCTCACGTAATTTATGGATGTGCCCCTTGGCAACTCAAAAATGTCTTCCTGTTGTTTTTTTCTTATATATTATGTGTGAGTTTGTTTCAATTGTTAAATGTGCATGTAGTGTACGTAATAAATAAATAAAGAATTTGAATTTAAAAAAAGCGGGTCAAAGTAATTTTTATGGTGTAAGAATACATAATAATGATTTTCAAAACGTTTTGGCGGTCCAGAAAATAGCCTCACGCGGCAATTTCCCTTGTTACAGATTTACTTTTGCCACTGACTTCTATTAGCCTCAGAGTGGGTCACCATCAAAACTCTCCCTCCTAAAATCTACCTCTACGGTATTAAGAAAGAGACACGGAAGAAGTGCGTTAGGGAAAGTGGGCGCCCATTTCGAAAGGTAAACCTCTCTAATGAAATAGGGGGGCCTCCATGCGCGCAGCCTAATTCCCTCCTCCCCCTCTTATAAATAGGAAATGCTCGGTTTGGTTTTTATTGATATAATAGCTGCTGAAAGGGAGGTGAAAACACAGTGGTTTCTACCATGAGGATTTTATGGTGATTTTTTTTTTATTTAAAGTTGATCTGTTTGGGCAGAGGTTTGGTATAGCAGTTACTTTTGGAAGGATAATTTTATAGCGTGCTTATGTCTTGACAATTTTTTTCGTTGGTGCTATACTCGACTGCAACGGTTCTTGAACCCAGTACGTCACAAATGCGGAAGGAGAAATCGGTAAACACAAAGGCTGTTGGGTTGTTAGGAGGAGTTTCGGTACGCAAATCGTGATTGAAAAGCACTTATGTATACGTGGGTTTAACAAAATAATCCTATTTTTTTAAATTGACGTTCTTTATTTCACTCAAAATTCAGACACCGCGATGGGAACTGCTTTGTTTGTGAGTGACGTGGTAGGGTCAACTTAAGTTGCTGTCTAGTATAGTTAGCTTATAGAGCATTTTCAATCACATGACTCGGACATAACAACGGCCATAGCAACAGAGGTTGTTACAGTTTTTTGCCCTACAGAGGTTAACAGTTACAAAAAATTACTAGCCGTGGAATTCTACTATTGGAGCATTTGCAATCACGTGACCCCTTACCGCCTTAGCAACAGATAAAACAAACGACCTTAAAAACAGTTAAAAGCCCTACAGAAGGTACACAGTTAAAAGAAAATAACCGGTTGTGACCTCACCTGAAGACACTCTATAAACTTTAGGTAGTTTCAGTTTGGTTCTTTGATACACCAGTCTTAGAAGATAAAATTTAAAATATACATAATCCTCACTCTTTTCAACTTCCATCTATTAATTCCAACCTATCAATTAAATTATATTTTTATTTTATTCATTTACCTAATAAACTTTTATAGCATATTAACTTCTCATAAATGAATACCATATGCAGACAATCTTTATCCTCGTAAAATTTCAACCTTTAAATTTTCTACAGTTAGAAAAAATTATTTTAAAAAATTAAATGACTAGAAAGCTAAAGAGTGTTTTCATGTGACGTCACAACCGGTTATTTTCTTTTAACTGTGTACCTTCTGTAGGGCTTTTAACTGTTGCTAAGGCCGTTGTTAATCTGTTGCTAAGGCGTTTTTTAGGTATGGGATCACGTGATTGCAAATGCTCCAATAGAAGAATTCCACGGCTAGTGTCATTTTCTGTAACTGTTAACCTCTGTAGGGCAAAAAACTGTAACTCTTCTGTTGCTAAGGCCGTTGTTAGGTCCGAGTCATGTGATTGAAAATGCTCTATAGAGTGTTTTCAGGTGACGTCACAACCGGTTATTTTCTTTTAACTGTGTACCTTCTGTAGGGCTTTTAACTGTTGCTAAGGCCGTTGTTTATCTGTTACTAAGGCGGTTTTTAAGTATGGAGTCACGTGATTGCAAATGCTCCAATAGAAGAATTCCACGGCCAGTCATTTTCTGTAACTGTTAACCTCTGTAGGGCAAAAAACTGTAACATTTCTGTTGCTAAGGCCTATAGGTCAGAGTCATGTGATTGAAAATGCTCTATTGGTATTACGAACCTCAAGAAAAAAGATTGCACGCACGTGCTTTCGAATTAGAATTAGGAACAAAATACACGTTTCAGCAATGCAATGATCCCATGCTAATATAAATCTATGGCTGTACGAATATTTGATTTTTTAAAATTCCTTTTTTTTTTAAATATTTTTTTTTCTAACTGTTCAGATATTTTTTGCTCCTTTTTTGGTAGATTATAATGAAGAATAACATACTATGTTAGGATATTTTTTTTATTTTGCAAGTGGAATTTAGCCGTAATGCCGTAATAGGTATACTGGTGCAAGTTTTTTGGGTGTTACGAATACTTTCTGGGACCCTAGCACCAAGTGCTGCGGTTTAGTAGTCGAGCGACTAATCACACTTTTCGCTATCATGACGTCACATTTCGCAAAGTTGCAAAAAACCCCAGCACCAAGTCCGTGAGAAGTTCTCCCAGTGAGAACTTGTCACTTTTTTACTCGCCATGTCTGAAGCAGGCGAAAACTTCTCACTTGTATACAATATTTTTTTTACATCGTTTTTGCCTCAAACAGTGGCTCTAACTTTAAAATTGGCTCTTGTTCTGCAATAAACATTCTTTAAAATGCATTTTCAACGCCTTAATGAAACAATAATCTTTATTTTATGTCAGAACTATATTTTCAAGCCGTAGGAATAAAGTGTAACGTGTCAAAGCTTTTTGAGTTAAATCGCCGCCATATTTGATGAAGTATTAATTAATTAAACATACAAGTAAAATAAGATAGTAATAATGATACATGTTCTGCCTCAAATGGTTCAAATATATTTTTACGAGAGTCTAATGGAAGTTCATGCAGTAAAAGAACCTAGAATTCCGATTAAAAATGTATGTTCAAAAATTGAATAGAATCTGGTTGTATTTCTTTGTCCTGGTTGTATTTCGTTAAAAATTGCTCTGCTCTGATTGGTTCAACCCTTTTCGCCATGGAAACCGAAATGACAGTGAGAAAATAGTCACTTTTGAGTTGGTGCTGGGGTCTTTTTGAAGGTATCGACTATTTAGTCACTGTTTTTCGTTGTCGCTAGCGACTAATTCTCACGGTGAGAAGTACTCATGGACTTGGTGCTAGTGTCCATGGAGTGACTGTATACAGGGTGTCCCAAAACGACCGCATAAACTATGCATAGCTAGATTCCTCGTTGGGAGTACATAAAAAATGCCCAAAGAAGTGTCCCTCTACGATCCATAGTTTTCGAGTTATAGGAAAAACAAAGTATGGCTGTTACCCCACTTGGCGGCCATAGAACCGGACCCCACGTCCGATCCAGCGGCCGGGGTATTCCATATTGAGCCAACCACGTACATTAGCACAGAAATGCGCCGGAGCCCCATCATGCTGAAACCAAAGTCCCTGTACTGCCGCTAAAGGTATGTCATCGAGGAACTCGGTTAAGACCTCACTGAGAAACACCAAGTATGACTGTCCCGAGAGCCGTTCAGGCAACAGATATGGTCCAAGCAGTCGATCCCCGAGTATGCCGGCCCATACGTTAAGAGACCAACGTTCCTGATGTTTCTGCTGCCGGATTGACCTGGGACCACAGTGGTAACAGCCATACTTTGTTTTTCCTATAACTCGAAAACTATGGACCGTAGAGGGGCACTTCTTTGGGCAGTTTTTATGTACTCCCAACGAGGAATCTAGCTATGCATAGTTTATGCGGTCGTTTTGGGACACCCTGTATTAATTCCTCATAAATGATTTTTGTAGTCATAAATAAATGCAAGAAGACAATCTTTATCCTCATAAAATCTCAACCTTTAATTTTCTCACAACCAATCCAACCATAAATCCGCATCACGAAATAAAACTTTTGAATTTCTTTACTACGAGAAAAGTAAACAATGGGATTGAATTGAATTGAATACCAACTCCACTCACTCCAAAAGTAATGAAATATACATACACGAAAGAGCACGCTTAATAAAAAGAAAAACCGGGGGGGGGGCACCGAAAAATTTTCCATCAACCATTCCATTCAAATCGAACATCTGTAGCACGTCCATTGTATCGAAACAAAAGAAATCCAGCAAATGTTTCCCGAAACTCAAGGAGACATTTCCCCCCCCCCCCCCTCCTCTGAAGACGTTAAAAATAGAGCGTTTCACGTCCATTAATGTAAATCAAGCAAGCAAGCAAGAGAGAGAAACGTTTTATAGCATCTCCCCCCCGTCCTCCATCGATAAAAATGAACATAAACGGGGATCTTCGAACTCCCCTATTTACATAATTTAGGCACATCGAGAAAACATTTCTTTGTTCCCGTTTTTGGAAAATATTTTCATAGAGTAAAATGGTTTTCAATTGTAGAGTGAATGGAATTCGGAAGTTTTAAATTTTTTTTTTGACATTGGTGACATTTTGACTATTTTAAGAGACATCGCAATGGGACGATAAGCAGCGTCTTCGAATCTTGAATTTTTTTTTTTTTACTTTTCTGAGCTTTAACATCACTTGCATTCTATAAATAGTAGTATTATTTAGTTTATTGACTATGGTAAATATAATTTTTATTGTAAGTTTTTAAAGTTACGAAGTGGCTATTTCCACGAAGATTGAAGCATTCGCAGAATAGGAGTTTGTTATTAAGTGATTTAAAACATTAAAATTATATTATTTATAAATCTTGGCATCAGCACCGATGGCCCAGTGGTAGAGTGTGCGTCTAGTAACCTAATGGTCTCTGGTTCCATTCAAGGCTGCTACATTTGAGTTTTTTGTTTAAATTTAACTTGTTATTTTTCAAAAATAGCGAGATTAGAGTAGAGTTGAGTTGTTACTTTCGTGAAAATAACCAGTGCCTTAAAGTTTATAGAGTGTTTTCAGGTGACGTCACAACCGGTTATTTCCTTTTAACTGTGTACCTTCTGTAGGGCTTTTAACTGTTGCTAAGGCCGTTGTTTATCTGTTGCTAAGGCGGTTTTTAGGTATGGGATCATGTGATTGCAAATGCTCCAATAGAAGAATTCCACGGCTAGTCATTTTCTGTAACTGTTAACCTCTGTAGGGCAAAAAAACTGTAACTCTACTGTTGTTAAGGCCGTTTTTAAGTCCGAGTCATGTGATTGAAAATGCTCTATAAAATTTAAATTAAAAAATATCCTTAATCCACTCAAATGTTAATTTAAGCTGTTTAGTGCATTTAAAAGACACAATGCCTAATTTGTTGAACAGTTTAATTATCCATTGTTAGTTTAATGACCATGGGCTCAGTTGTGATAGTTAATTAATAATGTTAAAATTTTTTAAGAAAGAAAAAATATTATACCCAAACTGAAGATTAGGGGTTTTTATGGTGTGATCACCCTCCCTGAAAATTGTACAATTCCAGAATAGAGCCTATTTTACAAGGTTATTATTTTTTTTTTCAGATTTAAAAGCCTGTGAGGTTTAAAATGATTAGTATTAGTTTACCAATCTCAAAAAATTACTTTCACGTTGAAAAAAAAATATGTGTGAAAAGTCCTCTTGTCTAATGAACGTCAAACCTGCAGCTTAGACAGCTTTTATTTACAAAGGAATGTAGCGTACAAAAAGATATTAAAGGGGTTAAAATTTGTGAACTATACTAGACTGCAACGTTTCTTGACCCTGGAGAAACAAGCTGAGAGCAAACAAAGAAAGTAGTTCCCATCGCAGTGTCTGAATTAGAAATATGATTAGTTTGTTAAATCCATGTTATATAGCGTCTTTTTATCACGATTTGCCTACCGAAACTCCTCCTAGCAACCCGACCGGCTTTCTGTTTACTCAGTTTTTCTTCCGAGTAGTGACGTCATAGGGTCAAGAAACGTTGCAGCCTAAATCAGTTTTGAAAGCTTTGTGAAGTTAAAGGAATATAATACAATTGGATTATCTGGAATAGGAAGAATAGGACAGTAGGAGCAAGGGCACACTTAACAATTTATTGTGTAAGGTAAAAGATATAAAGATATTTCTAAGAGTTAATGACCTCAACTCATTATTTTTTATAAGAAACTTTTAAAATCTGGAAAAAAATCATTACTTACTTACTAAAAAACTTACACGTAATTAATATTGAGTATTTATTAAGCAATGCACCATTTTATATATACTTTTTTAAGTCTGAAAAGAAAAAACGTATCTGATTTTTGTGCATACTCATCTGATTTTCTGTGAAAATATGGAAATGCACTGCGGTAGTGTCATGTCAAATTAGCAGCAATGATTACATAAATAAAACCAAGCAAGCGCGTTAAGGAAAATTAAGCCACAAAACTACTTAAGGCCCGTCTTTACAAGCCGAGAAAAAACATATACTACAACACAATCCACCGGTCTTAAATTAACAAGGCGTTCATACATCTCTAGGGAGCCGGTAATTTACAGAATGCTTTTCGAATACATAAAAGGTCTGAATAATAAAATATTCTTCAAACAAAAAACCACATAAACTAGATGGGTTGAACTCTTGGGAGAGATCATATCCCTCATACTTAACTTTTTTGCGAAATTTCTTTAGAACATCGCTCTCTATAAACTTAATTTTTTGCCGCACATTTTTTTTCTCGATTTCATACTGCTACTTATTCATTTTTAAATTTTCGCCACGCGCGCACGGAACTTTGATTTATTTAAGTAAAGATTTTATCCAAAAAAAAAAAAAAAAACTGCTATTAACCTCTTGAAAATTTAATGAGCTATCTGACAATAAGAACCGATAGAATGTGCGGGGTTTTTTTTACCTTTTTTTTTTTGATAATCGTGTTTACTAAATTTAAACCGCTTAAAAAATTTACACGGCACCACTCTTTGGTTCTCAGAAGGCCCGATGTGTGTGTAAAAACAGCGGTTTTTTATACCATCATATTCCTGAGAATCATTCGTTGTTGTTGTTGTTGCAAAAGCTTATTAGCATTAAAGATTGTAGCTTTTTCCTTCCAGGCATGACTTAAAAATCTTGCAGAGGTTGCTAAGGGATGTTCAAAAATTACGCGAATTCAAAATATAGGATGAGACCGGCGCAAGGCCCGACTTACAAGTTTTGGGGGCCCAGGGCAAAATACCTGTTTGGGGGTCCCCGACATGTCTTAGAATAAAACTTAAATTTATTTGACTTAAAATAATAAAATCAATCATCTTGAAAATAAGAGTATACACTGTGTAAAAATTGTTTGTTCAAAAGCTTTATAAGATTAGTAAGTTTATTTTACACTTTTATTTCACATTTTCTTAGCTTTTTAAGCTTTTTGGGGGCCCCTTTGAAATGGGGGCCCGGGGCAAATGCCCCGAATGCCCTCCCAGAAATCAAGCTCTGGACCGGCGAAATATCATCAAATCTTACCAATAGGAGGTCTAAAAAAATCTCAAGTGAGCTTTTTAATTTTAGGAATGTATAAAGTTCTTCAATCTGTTCTTTGAGTGTAAGAATATAATTGACAAGCATCTATTTTTTAACTGGAAAAAGAAATTTTGTTTCAATTTTTGGTTTAATTCCGTTAACTGTCCCGTTAAATATCGCCAAGCAGTTTTAAAAAAAAACGCCCAGTACTCAAATATCACCACATTTTTATGGTTGTCATTGATATAACTGTATATTTTATCGGTTAGTTTGCAATTTTTGCCGATATTTCTAATTTCTGACATTCAAAACAGCTCGATGATATTTAAGAGGACAGTTAACGGAATTCAACCTAATTTTTAATTAATCTTATTAAACTACTGAAAATAAGTTTTAGTTCATATTTCATAGAAGATATATTTACTCTAAGGTGCGGTATGAAGAAAAAATATACGGTGTACTGAAAATTTTATCTAGTTTAACTGTATATTTTATCTGGTATTACTGGTATTTTATCGGTTAGTTTGCAATTTTTGAATATATTTCTAATTTTTGATATTCAATACAGCTTCGCGATATTTAACTGGAAAGTTAACGGAATTGAACCTAATTTTTAATTAATCTTAATAAAGTACTGAAAATAAATTTTAGTTCATATTTCATACGAGACATATTTACTCTTGGGCGTGGTATGAAGAAAAAATACCAAGGTGTATTTAAAATTCTCAAAATGAGACTAAAAATTTCAAGAAAAATGAAGTTAATGAAAAAAGAAAAGAAGAAAAAAGAAAAGAAAATCTTAACCCAGTGCATTTGCGACTCCACTTTCCAATATGATTTTGAGTTGTATTTTGATAGCGTACACCCATAAAATATGTTGAACCTTTTTACCAAACAACGAAAAAAATTTTCTACATAAACAATAAAAAAGAAAAATTAATTATTTAAAAGGGAGCCACACTACATCTCATTATATCTACCTCAAAGGGGGTCGAAATTATTGTCAAAACCCCGAATGTTATTAATGAACGTCCCCTTGTTACTATATTTACTTATCATACTCAAAATAGCCCCGTTGAAAATATTATCTCAGTTTTTCATAAAAACTTTAATGAAGGTCCAAATCAAAAGATAAACAACCGAATGTTTAAAACCGCAAATCAAATGGTTTGTGGTCTTACTTTTCCCCTATCGGCTTGTTTTAACCGGGGAATTTCCCCATTTTTTTTACCGAAGCATCAATTCTTTCAGGGGAAAACGTTTCTCTTTGATCATATAAAAAACCACCATTCCTCCTTCCATCAAATTATTTTTATACTGGAAAACCGATTCTTTATAAGGTTTTTTTTAAAAAAATAAACAGAAAACTATATACACTCGTCTCGATTCCACCACAGAGTCAATCTGAAAGTAATGCAATTATAAAGTTTTTCTGCGGTTTTTTTTTGTGAGTTGAAGTTGTAGTGGTGTTTTTCTCGTTCGTGCTGTGTGGCTCCGGTTATTTTTTTCTTTCTCTTTCATCGGCTCAGTTACAAAAAATAAATAGGAAATTGGGAAATTCCTTCGTTAGTGAAATAAGACCCCACATCCACTTCCTGTGTGTTTGTTTCTCTTTGGGACAGAGATAAGAAACTATAAAAGCAGGTAACTAAAAGTGGGAGATAAAATTACTCCTACGATAAAACTACGAGAAAAAAAACGAACGCGGACGGATGGCGGAAAACAATGAGTTAGTTGATTTCTCTTTTGTTTTTGGATGCCTGGTGAAAAAGAGATTCACTGTTCAACAAAATTCTTTTTTTTTCTTAATTATCATGAGAATCGATTTTGTTATTACATTCGACTCCGCTTATTGTGATCATGGTTAATGTTATCAATCGGATAGTGTTATCAAAGTTGACCCGTCCCGATCACTCCTATTTAATTTTATGTAGAAATAGTAGTGCCGTTTTATGAAATCAACATTTCACTGTTATCAAAATTCGGCGAAATCCCCTAAAAAACTTTTTCCCCGCTCGAAGGCCAATTTTACTACATAAACATAGAAAATGAGTCATGATATATGTTCCACTTTCATATTTCTTTTTAAGGTAACTATTAGTGTTCGGCACTAGTTAACTAGAACTAGTTGCAACTAGTAGTTAACTACCGATCAACTAGTAATTTAACTACTTTTAGTTTAAAGTAGTTCAACTATTAGTTTAACTACTTTTTTAATTAACTACTAGTTAAAACTACTTTCAAATTTTCAACTACTTCAAAAAAAAATTTATTTAAAATTTAAAAAGATATTTAAAATTTCTATCAAAGGTATAGCACTGATAGTACTCAAATAACATAACCAAAAATAAAGACCATTTTTGCGCGAAGTATAAACGTTTTTTGTGACATAGATAAGAAAGATGCATTAGAATTTTTCCAAAAAGTAGGTTATGAAATTAAACAGACTAGTTAACTAGTAGTTAACTACTTTGGGAAATAGTTAACTACTATGTTGCAACTAGTCCCAGGAAAAAATAGTTAACTACTAGTTACAACTACAATTTCCCAGACTAGTTAGTAGTTGGTAGTTAACTATTTTTTGACCACTAGTTGCCGAACACTAGTAACTATAGTAACCGTTTTAAATACTTCATCAGGACTACATAGTTGTGATTTTAATGCAAACACTCGAGTTACAATGTTAACCACTTTTCACTGTAAAACCGCATATTATTATCAATCGGATATTGTTATCATCCTGATCTTGGACAAATATGATCACATTAAATAGATTGTATTTATCTTTATTGTAATAGATTTTCTCCACTTCTTTTCTTATAAATAGAGGTCATAATGCTCTATATTTCATACGATAACTTCCTAATTTGTTGCATGCAAAGTACACCATAAATTTCATACGGGGAAATGTGTATGTTATAAAGTTAAAACAAAAATATATGGTCATTTAACAGTTGAAAATCAAGGGTTTCTGATGAATTTTGACTACTAATTAAAAGTTTATAATTTAGACGAAAAGGGGATAAAAGTAAGAGCCTTTGTCAATAAAAATTTAAATTAAACTGCTGTTAAACTTTCGTAAACTGTAACTGTAAACTATGCGGATAAAACACGGCCCCTTTCCTCCTAAGTGTCTCTTTTTAGAAACGTTTTTATGTTAATCTTTTGTGTAAAAATGTAAATGGAAATTTTTTGAACTATTTTTTTTTAAAGATTAATCTCCAAACTTTTTACCGTGTTTGAAAAAAGTTTAAAAAGAAAAAGAAATATTTACACATTAATGGATTAATTTAACAAAAAAAAAGGCTTAAGAGAAATATTTTCGCCTCTTAAAAATCACTGAACTGTTAACTTTTCATTTTAAAATTATGTGGGTTTTAGCATAGCCACCCTCCTACAAGGTGAAAAAATGTTTTTTTTTCTGTACTTAACTACAGTTCTATCTAGATAAAAAAAACATACAAGCAATTTTTTTCATACATAAATCGCCATTGTTTAGTTTAATGATATTCCTCATCAGGGAATTCATCTGAAACTGAATAAATAATTTTAAGATAATTACAGAGAAATTCAACTCAAAATCAACGTATCTAAATCAAGACAAATCAAATTAAGTTTCACGATAAACAGGTTTTTAAATGTCATTTTTGTATGTTTTTTTTTCTTACTACCCGCGAATGCAACTTCTTAAACGTGAAGAAAATGGTAAATTGAATAATCCCATTGTACAGCTGACAATTTGCACTTTTTGAAGATAAAGCGGCCGAGATAGGAGTGGGAAAAAAAACTGAGTCAGTCGTGACTATGCTATTAATGTATTTCTTTGTCTCCCCAATTGAAGTGGAGAAGCTGTTAATTTAATTTGCTCTCGTTCATTTTTTTTTCTTCTTCTAAACATTAAGGGAATTACACTGAATGAATGAATAATTAAGCACTGTATCAACAAAACTAATCAAAATAGTGTTTCTTATGGGGAAAAAATGTGTTAGGAAAATAGTTTAGCGTCTTCGTTTTTGTATGTATTTTGGTTTTGAATGAGAATTGTTTTTTGAATTTTGTTGTGAAATAACTATACTCGACAGCAACGTTTCTTGAACCCAGTACGTCACAAATGCGGAAGGAGAAATCGGTAAACATAAAGCCTGTTGGGTTGTTAGGAGGAGCTGTACAGAAATCGTGATTGAAAAGCACTATAAATACATGGGTTTAAAAAAATAATCATATTTTTAAATTGAAGTTCTTTATTTCACTCAAAATTCAGACATCGCGATGAGAATTACTTTGTTTATTAGTGACGTCGTAGGGTCAACTTAAGTTGCTGTCTAGTATAGAGAAACTGTACAGTGATCAACTCTGACCATACAATGAGGTATTTCCATGAGTGAGGGATTTGCTTTATTTTATACGTCTTTGATACGTTATGGTTTAAAACTCACAAATTTCTGATTTTTAAGTTAAAAAATGTGTTTTAATTAATTTGAAATTCAATTTTATTTTTGCCAAAACGCCAGGAAAGTCACGTGATCAGAAAACGGGCTTCTAATGAATGTTGACATCACAGCGCACGAAAACCATTGTGTTTACTGTTATCACGTGATCAGAAAACGGGCTTCCATTGGACGTGACGTCACAGTGCACGATTTGTAATTTGAAAATTTTTTTCGCGCCCAAACAAAAAACGAAATTTCAAAAATTTATACATCAGTTTTATCAGAAACTAGGCTACGAAAATACTTGATGTAAACGTCCTACTTCATGTTTTTTTTATCTACTGTTTTAATAACATTTAATCTCAAAACGTGAAAATACGTCATTGTTTTTTTTTAAACAAATCGCAAAATTACTGAACATAATCATTTTAAGAGAAATAACCATCATAAATTTCTTAAACTATTTTTTTGTAACCGTTCGTTTCAGAACAACTTCTTCTCGGATCTCAATGCTCGAAACAACTTCGAAAAGTATTCTTAAAAACCACTCCAAAGCGTTTCGAATCGTGAAACGAAGCTTGAAAGCGAATCCCGAAGATTCTATTAGTAGACCGTCACTTCTTTTATGGGTGTCATTCGTCAGCAGACGGGCTGCTTGTCCCCTCGAAATCTCTTTACTTTAAGCCTCATTGATGGCGAAACAAGACCTTCGATCCCCCAACGAACGAACGACACAGACCCCTAATTATATTAAGGAGGAAAGAAGGTGGAAAAATATTTTCCCCGTGGGAGGTGGAAAAAAAGAATTAGTGGTTCTTGTCGCGAAGTGATAGGAATTTCAGCATCTCAAGATATACGAAGGAATCAGTCAGTGGTTCCCAACTAGTAGTCCGTGAGACCTTTGGAAATGATCTGTGGAAGGTTACAGTCAGAAATATTTTTAACTCCTCTGAGAGAGTATTTCACTCCATGAAAATCGGAAATACTCTTTGAAAAACTAGCCAGGAGTATTTTCACTCTTTGAATTTTTCACAAAGGTTTAGCTTAAAAAATGAACCACGTGGCCCCACCGAAATCAACAAATAATATTTTCTGCTATTTCCATATTTCACTCCTCCTAAAAAAGTCAAGGAGTATTTTTACTCCCCCAAAAAAATCCTAGGAATAACACTGGAGACAGTACCCAAATAAATACAGGAACATCTATCAGTGTTGTAGCATTATTGGATAATATCGGGAATATCGTTAAATTTCCACAATCCAATTTTAAAAGGTTACGAATCAATTTCCATTGGGAGTTTGTTGCAACCTCCTAGGCCCGCTTATAAAAATCCCTAGAGCGATAGGGGTGTATTTCCGATCCCCCCCCCCCTCTTTTCATATGTGATTCTGAGTCATCTAGGTGTGGCCTACCTCCCTCCCTAGAAGTTCTGAAACACTTATCTGAAACACCCTGTATATGCTTAACACAACAAAAAACATTTTTCAGAAAAAACAACGCTTTTTCATTTAAAATTTATACTGCTTTTCACAAGATTAATTAACAAAAACAACAGTTATTTAAAAACAATAGCCATTTAAAACTACGCGCGTTTAGCAGAGCAAGTCTTTGTATTCCAATCGAAAAATCTCTTTTCCAGCCAGATGCTTAGGCTCGCTGCACTTCCCTTCAAACACGTAAGGTTGTCGGCTGTCTCTGATCCAAGCCAGCCGGCAGTCGCATTTGATGGGGTTATCTGGAAAAATTCAAGATAGGGAAATGTGGGGTAAAAATGGGTAGGATTTACACTGTTTATTGCATTCAAGAGAATGTACCCATACTGCGTGACCCATTTTTTACGATTTTCGACCCCCTCCCTTGGTGACCACCCGTAGTACTTAGTGTTCGGCACTAGTTAACTAGAACTAGTTGCAACTAGTAGTTAACTACTGATCAACTAGTAGTTAACTAGTAGTTTAACTACTTTTAGTTTAAAGTAGTTCAACTATTAGTTTAACTACTTTTTTAACTAACCACTAGTTAAAACTACTTTCAAATTTTCAACTACTTCAAAAAAAATTTATTGAAAATTTAAAGAGATATTTAAAATTTTTTTCAAAGGTAGATTACTCAAATACCATAACCAGAAATAAAGACCATTTTTGCACGAAGTATAAACTTTTTTTGTGATATAGATTAGAAAGATGTATTAGAATTTTGCCAAAAAGTAGGTTATGAAATTAAATAGACTAGTTAACTAGTAGTTAACTATTTTGGGAAATATTTAACTACTAGTTGCAACTAGTCCCAGGAAAAAATAGTTAACTACTAGTTACAACTACAATTTCCCAAACTAGTTAGTAGTTGGTAGTTAACTATTTTTTGCCCACTAGAGTTGCCGAACACTAGTAGTACTATATGGCAAGACCCCCCTCCCTCTCTAATTTTCACGTAGTAATTCATATAAGTACGCTTTTCAATCATTTGTTGCAAACAAAAGATGAAAAAAACTTATTTGACTTAATTTGTCTTTATTAATTACCGCGTGACGCCAAGAGTGCGTGCATACTTAATCAAGTGGAAAATATGTTATCAAGGGGAAAAAACTTATGTTAAAGATAGAGGATATTGACTACGTGACGAAACCCTAAACCCCCCCCCCACTGTGAACAAACGTGGTACCTTCCTCCCTCCCTGAACGGGTCAAGTAGTATGGGTACGTTCCCTAAGGCTGATATTTTCACTAAAAGAAATTTTATAATTCCGAATTAATTTTTTGCAAAAGGCATTTCACCTTAAGTAAAAGAATAAAATTAATGATGCCGAATGTTACCCTGGGTGCCTTAAGGCTGATCGCGCACGAGCGACTTTTGTCACGGTGACAAAGACAAAATTGTTGCCTTGGCTATTGAAACAAGTTAGAGTGCGCGCACTAGGCGACGTGACAGTTGGCCGATTGCCAAGAATTTCTTCATAGAGATCCATTGTTTTCTAGTGATATTTTTGATACTAGTAATCCTGGTCGCCGTGACTTTAGTCACTCGTGCGCGCCCAGCCTAAAAGGTTTTAAACTAAAAAAATCATTATTTTACCATACTTTATGCAATTTAAGGAACACTCTGAAAAATCCCCCATTTTACCCCACCTTTCCCTAAAATGTAGGGGGGGGGGGTAGTTGAACGGGAAACGTGTTGCTTAAACGGTTGTATATGTACAGTTGGGGAAATAAAAAACGACTCAGTTGAGATTTCTGACGAACCACTTGGGTTAGGAAGACAAATAAGGTGTCATTTTTCATGTCATGAAGTATTCTTTGGATGAAAAAAATTTCGAGTCCTTAGGGGGTCGTCTTCATATTAAACGAAGCACTAACTTTCTTTTTTCCTATGGGGACCCCCAATTATTATGCGTTTTTCTGAAAGAGCATCCTCATAAACCCCCAAATACCAAGTTTCATCCATGTAAGTATCCAAATAGAAGCATAATATATTTTTAAAATGTCAACTATTCAATGTGAAATTTGTCAAAATGTTTTCTGCGTAAAAATATGAAACTTTGAATTTAGATCAATTTTGTGTCCCCAAACAAAATAATTATGCTTTTGTAGCGATATTTAATGGTTAATAGATAGATAATTAACATTTAATTTTGACCCAAAAATTAAATTTCAAAATCTTTAAATATTTTTATGGTAATCGATTCTGGTAGTAATTTTATGTGGAAAACCAAAATTTCAGTCGATTTCATTTAATAGTTTAGGAAAAAACCGAATTAAACTAAATTCCCACTCTTTAAGGGGCCGTATACCGCTGCCAAATGCATACCGGCGAATGCTCTTTCTGGAAACAGTAGCCTAATTTTAATCACCATAAATTAAATTAAAACGCAAATTTGATATAAAATTTCAACAAATTAACTATAAAATTTTTAATAAATATTAAAGTGGTGAGTAAAAGTGTCTTAAAACAGAGACAGAAAATTAATCCTTCTCACTCTGGAGACGACCCCCAAAACGTAAAAGCTTAATTTACCGTCCGATGTGAATGAAACTTGGTATTTGGGGGTTTATTGGGATGCTCTTTCAGAAAAATGCATAATAATTGGGGGTCCCCATAGGAAAAAAGAAAGTTAGTGCTTCATTTAATTTGAAGACGACCCCCTAAGGACTCGAAATTTTTTTTCATTTAAAGAATACTTCATGACATGAAAAATGACACCTTATTTGTCTTCCTAACCCAAGTGGTTCGTCAGAAATCTCAACTGAGTCGTTTTTTATTTCCCCAACTGTACAATAAGACATTATAGTGATTTCTAACAGAGTTTTCTTTAATCAGCTATATTTTATTTTCATGTTTAAACTTTTACGTTTAAAAGCTCTAATTAAAGTTATTTCAAGGTAAGGCGTCCGAAGGTACAAGCGTTGTTTGTGGCACTGCCGTCACTAAATAGAATTTGGTAACTATTTTTTGTAATGGACTAAATGGGTTGTCCAAGAGTTTCTAACTTTTATGAACCTTCTACAAAATATGAATATTAAGGAAATATGACATATAAATATTTTATTTTATTTCATCCTATAGTAAAGGATAACTCAAACTGGTTTGTTCGTTATGTTATATTCATAGGTAATGATTATCATTTCACTTTTACTCCTATACTCGACAGCAACGTTTCCTGAACCCGGTACGTCACTACGCGGAAGGAGAAACTGTGTAAACACAAAGCCTGTTGGGTTGCTAGAAGCAGTTTCGGTACACAAGTCGTGATAAAAAAGACTATCTATACCAGGGTTTAACAAAAAAATCATATTTTCAAATTAACGTTCTTTTCACTCATAATTCAGACACCGCAATGGGAACTACTTTGTTTGTTAGTGACGTCATAGGATCAACTAACGTTGCTGTCTAGTATAGTTATAATTTTACCTTTTAAATATGATATTGGATTTTGATGATAAGCTTCATACTCATGCATTGTTTATTAATTCCTAACGAAATAATTCATCATGGTTTCGATAACAGACTCTCTGGGCTATTATTTATACAAACTAGATTACCAGGACATGATAAATAAATAAAAGAGGGAGTCAACTTCAATGAAAAATGAGTGGAATTCCTAATTCCCTCTGTACTGTCTTTATTGCTTATCTTGCCTTCATAATGCAAATAACAGCATCATTAATTTCTATTGTATGCGAAACTTTTTTTCGCAATTATAAATCACTATATTTTGGTAATTTATCACCCTTAAAAGGGCAGTCACTATTACTCAAAGAGCTTTTGAGTCATTTCATGCTCCAGTAAACCTTTTAATTTTTACACCCATCTGATGCTTTCTTTTACCTTTTTGCTCTCAATATTTTGTTTAGCATTTAGTATCGCTTATCAAAAACGTAAAATATAGGGCTAAAAGTGTAAAAAGGAGGCTTAAAATGCATATAGAGTATGTTTCCCTTCTCTTAACAACTCTCATAAACATAATGCAAATACTGTTGTTGTCGCTGATCCCCCGTAGTGCTCTAAAAATCAGACCAAATACATGAGTCCATGGATTTGGAGCCCATGGATCCAATATTGGTATTTTCTGTGCACATTTCAATAAAACAAAATTCAAGCTTTGTTTTTATACCCATTTTTGGACTTAAAAAATAACACCTTAAAGAAGGATACAAACTAAATTAGGTTACTCATATGAAAAGAAATGGAAGTCTTCTAAGACAAATACAGAAAAACGAAAGACACACAAAGAACATCAAAATATACAAAAATAACAAATACACAAAGAAACAACAAAGAAAGAAATTAAATATGTGGTATCATAAGAGCCAGCGGCTCGTCCTTGATACCTATAAAAAATCTTCTTACCGTAAACTTGAAATGTGAAGAGTTTTTTTAGTGGAAGTGCGAATATATCTTGAGGGAGACTCAGAATCTTGTTGCCTTGAAGACTCAGGATCTCTAGTTTAGGCATGGCTGAGAAGAAATCCTTCGGGAGAGAGTCCAGTTTGTTTTCGCTAAACGAAAAAAAAACTGATTGTGAGAGCAATAATTATCAGGGGCGTAATTTCAGTTTTTGGTTTGGGGGGGCAAGGATTTTTTTAAGTGGGGATGGACCACGCCGTAACCACACTTTGGGCTTTTTTTTTGGGGGGGGGAGTTGATTTAACGTCATTTTTTTAAAGATATTCTCTAACGAGTACATTTTATACGTTAAGTTTTAGATAACTTCAAAGTAATATTTGGATGGGTACCTATTACACATAGTTCGAATTTTACAATGTGAGCTCGAAGTACATATAGGAGGTCTGTGGGGTCACCCCCAGAAAATTTTTGAAAATTAGCCTCTTAAAGTAGTGTTTCAGCTCATTTTGAGACCATTTGGGTTACATCTAAAGAGAACAATTCCTTGTAAACCTCAGAATTCTCTAAGGAAAAAAAGTTATAAGTAAACGTCAAAGTTTTGAGGGGGGCTGGGGGTCCTCCCCCAGAAAATGTTTTGAAATTTGGCCCTCAAAAGTAGTGTTTTAACTCCTTTTGATACTTTTTGGGTTACACCTGATTCTATATACTCATTCCCATAGCATTGGCACCCATTTTAAGACACCTACCTCAAATCCAAAATAAGCAACTCCTCAGCCGGATAAGGCAACATATTCCTCTTGACCTCGGCAATCTCGTTCTGCTTGAGGTTGAGTATCCTGAGTGCGCCGAGGGCGGCAAAGGCGCCGTCCGCCAAGTGCGACAGGCTCGCTCTGGTGACGCCCAGGGCGGAGAGGCTTTCCAGGCCAGCGGGGAGGGGCTCCGAAACGCTCTCCAGCGCCACCTGGTTGACGTCTATGAGAGAAAGGCGCCCAAGGCGTCGCAGTTGAGACCACTCCCAACTGGTGACGTAGTGGGCGTCGGTGGCGCGCAGTTCCACCAGGGTGTCCTCCAGCCCTTCGAAGGCGAGGTCGGAGTCAGAGAGCGACATCACTTCGGAGCTCACGAAGCGGATCTGTGATGGAGAAAATGGGGGGTCTTTAGTTTTTTTTTTTATTCGATTCTTCTGGCCAAATTGTACAGTTAAGCGAAAATTCAGGTTCATATTGAGTCTTTTGTTTTCAATAATTCAATGGGCTAGACTGCAACGTTTCTCGATCTTTCTTTCTTTGACGTCACTACGTGGAAGGAAAAACTGAGTAAACAGAAAGTCTGTCACAAAAATGTGACAATGTAAGACACAGGGGAATGAGGTGTAAATGTGTGAGGTGTAAATTGTGTGACGCAATTTAGTGATAAATTGTCAATCATGTGGAAGCTTCAAAAAGTAGTTCAGTAGTCAGTGATAAGTCGAACTACAATGTATTAAACTTCCCAGAAATTTGTTCGTTTAAATTAACACTATTAATAACCTTTCACTCGATATCAAGTGGGTTACTTGAGTTTTAACAAACTTTAAAAAAAAAAAAAAAACTTTATCCAACATTAACAAAAAAACCTTGCTGCATACATTTTTAATTTGAAACATTCACTACAAAGTTATCTTTACTGTTAGATAGGGAAATAATTTAAACCAGTAAATGAGCAGTACAGCTCTTAAATGAAACTCAAGTTTAAAAATGTGAATAAGTCCATCAACTTTTTTGAACTGTAAAATATTTTTGATAATTGCTCTGTTTTTTTAAAAGGATTGAATTTCCAGTACATATTTGTTGGTTATACAACGAAAATTCCATTCTTTATTTAGGGTTTTTTTGCTTCAAATGTTCTCAAAACTTGGATTTTGGACTTATTCCCTCTTTCAAACTGACGATTCAAGTGTATCAAAAAGCAACTTATAAACTTGCCTTTTCAAACTGCGTTCCTTTGAAAAGGTCATGCGGTACGTATCGCAACGACGAATTGTTGATGACCAGGGCAAAAGACACGAACTTGCTCCCGGCCAAAGCGCTCATGGGCTTGACCAGGTCTTCCGCGTTGAAAACGTCGCTGCACGTCACCATGGACCCTATGGTCATATCCTTGCACGTGCAAAAGGGGGCGAGGAAATCGGAAGGGGGGCACAGTCCATCTGAGGCTAAGAAATACCCGAAAAGCGACAGAAGAAGTAGTAGCATGATGATTCCTAAAAAACAGGACAGTCACTCTTACATTTTCGAAACTCAGTTAAAAAAATACTCAAATCTGGGTAAGTCACTTAGTTAAACTGGCTTCGAATCAAATTTATTCAAATTCGAAATATGAATTTAGTCATTTCTGTAAGTATGCATGTACTTGAAAAAAATGATTCGTGCAGTTCACATTTTTCTCCAAATTACCAAACAAAAATTAAAAAGTTCAAAATTTTATTCGTAGACTAATTGTGGAAATTTTAAGCAAGAAAAAATATTTTTCTGCATAGTGGAAATTGTATATTAATATAGGGGATACTCCCCCCAAAAATGTGTAAATTTTCCCATAAAATGGACTT
This sequence comes from Tetragnatha montana, assembly GCA_963680715.1. Taxonomy (NCBI): domain Eukaryota; kingdom Metazoa; phylum Arthropoda; class Arachnida; order Araneae; family Tetragnathidae; genus Tetragnatha; species Tetragnatha montana. The sequence continues at coordinate 3,890,986 of OY796674.1, read as the reverse complement.
TTAATGCGTTTTGCAACACTAGGTTTAAAAATCCGAACTTCGGAAAAACTTTCTAAATCTCAATAAAAATTTTACTACATACAGGTAAAAGGACCTCTATAAAAAGAAAATGATACAAGTTTTTAAGCTATCTAATGAATCTGGTTCAAATTAATTTTAAAAAATTAGAATGTTCTGTGTGAATAGGCTACTATCTTTCAGGCACTTTAAGAGATTTGACCCACATGAACTTTTACACTTAAGATTCTGTTCAAAATCATTAATTAAATCGTGAAAACGGAATTGAGTTCTCAGAAAATTAAGTTAAGAGATGGAAGGATCACTGAAACCTTACTGATGACTTCACATTATTATTTCCTCAAATTTTTCCAATATCTTACCAGCCTCACTGGGTGATGCAAATATCCTAACTCCAAGCAAATGAAAACAATTAATATTTTTCTTCCATTTATTTTGCATGCATTTTTTCAGCTAAACCTTTGTGAAAAATTCAGAGTGAAAATACTCCTGGCTAGTTTTTTAAAGAGTATTTCCGATTTTCAAGGAGTGAAATATACTCTCTCAGAGGAGTTAAAAATATCTCTGCCTCCCCCCTTTTTGACCTCACGTAATTTATGGAAGTCCCCTATAGGAGTCCAATATACAACTCCAAGCAGTGTTATTCCTAGGATTTTTTTGGAGGAGTAAAAATGCTCCTTGACTTGTTTAGGAGGAGTGAAATTGAATTATGAGGAGTGAAATACGGAAATAGTATGAACTACATATTCAGAGACACGAAAACCGCAATCAAACTCCCAAAGCATCAGAACAATAAATGAAAAAAAAATACTATGGCTGTATGAAAACACAATTAAAAAGTATGATAATTAGGGTGCCGTGGTTTTTGGCAATTAATTGGCTTTGGCCATAAGTCGGGCGAAAATGTCTCCGCTGAGATCAGTTGGTGTTTTGAGTAGAAAAATATTATTTGTTGATTTCGGTGGGGCACGCGGTGCATTTTTTAAGCTAAACCTTTGTGAAAAATTCAAAGAGTGGAAATACTCCTGGCTAGTTTTTTAAAGAGTATTTCCGATTTTCAAGGAGTGAAATACTCTCTCGCAGAGGAGTTAAAATATCTCTGCCTCCCCCCTTTTTGACCTCACGTAATTTATGGAAGTCCCCTATAGGAGTCCAATATGCAACTCCCAAGTTAGGTTTGGGAACTCCTCAACCCGACCCAGGGAAGTTCAGCGTGAAATTATCCCTTTTCCCCTCTTATCACGCATCCATCGCCCTTTGATAAAAGAGTCATGGCTGTCGGAGGGAAAATAAGAACGCTCGTATTTCGGAATAGAAAAGGGGACGACATCTCACTTATTTCCAAAAAAAACAAAAGCCGAAAACACTAATATTTAATGAAAATCATTTTTCAAAGCAGGTGGCCGTCACGCGAGGTAATCGAAGTGGAGGGGATTTTTCACTCCTCTCTCCGCGTCTTTATTATTCCCGCCGTTCTTTTTGGAAATAATAAGACTCTTCTGAGGGGTGGAATATCTGATGCCTTCTTTTATTTAATAATAATAGTTAGGAAGAATGGCGATTAAAAGAATTATTTAATTAGCCGCTTTGCATTTTTGAAGGCGGGGTGGTGTTAGTTTTATGTGGAGTAAAACAAATCGGTATTGGTGTGGTAAAAATCGTAATTTTTATTGCATTCCCCGGGAGTATATCCAAATATTTTATTTTACAGGGGGTTAGGTAGGGGGGACGGATTGTTTGATAGAGGGCGCCACGATATTTTGAGAGAGCTTTAAAGGAAAAGCAGTGCTTAAGGTCCATATTTTCATGCGTCGTAGTAGAGAAATCAGATCTTCTCAAAATATCGTGGCACCATCTATTTAAAATTTTGTGAACTACTGATTTTCAAAAATCTGTATAAAAAAATTTATGTGTCACTCAGAAGAATGCATCAAACGGCGTATTTCTATTTTTATTTTTTTAATTGATTTTTAAAACGAGGGCAAGACTTTTGGTTGGCCCTGTATGTTAAATTTTCAATATTTACAAACAGTTTAACCACTACACATATACTAGACAGCAACGTTTCCTGAACCCAGTACATCAATACGCGGAAGGAGAAAATGGGTAAACACAAAGCCTGTTGGGTTGCTAGGAATCTTCAGTTTACTCCAAACTTCAATACACCGGGGAACTACTTTGTTTGTTAGTGACGTCATAGGGTCAACTGAAGTTGCTGTCTAGTATAGTAAAATTATGTCACACATCATCTCTAGCTTGTGTTCATTGCCCTTTCTTTAGCCACTCATATAAATTTTGCTTCATGTTTCCTACATACTTCTAAAATACTATAGTAGACTGCAACGTTACCTGACTTTAGTGAAACAAGCAGACAGAGAGCAAACAAAGAAAGTATAGTTCCCATCGCGGTGTATGAATTTTGATTAAAATTAGAAACTTCAATTTAGAAATGATAAGCTTGTAAACCCACGTATATATCCACTTTTTATCACGATTTGCGATACCGAAACTCCTCCTAGCAACCCAACAGGCTTTCTGTTTACTCAGTTTTTACTTTCAAGTAGTTACGTCATAGGGTCAAGAAACATTGCAACCAAGTATAGAATCTTCACTTTGAAAGTTTTATTTTCTGCATCTTTAACCAAAATAAAACCTTTTCTCTGTTTGTGAGTTTAGAAATTCGAAGCGGTTATTTCCACGAAGGTTAAAGCTTGCGCAGTAAGGTTATTACGTGTTTTAAAACATTAAAATTATGTTATCTATCAATTTTGGCATCAGCACCGATGGCCTTAGTGGTAGAGTGTGCGTTTAGTAACCTAATGGTCCCCGGTTCGATTCCAGGCTGCTACTTTTGAGTATTTTGCTTTAATTTAACTTGTATTTTTTCAGAAATAGTGAGATTAGAATAGAATTTAGTTGTTACTTTCGTGGAAATAACCAGTGCCTTAAAAATTACCCATTCTCCATATTTTACATAACCCTACCTAGTCCCTAATCAGGAGACCTATATTTATCCCATGCTATTAATACTACCACCAATACCTTTTTTTTAAAAGTAACTTCACACTATATTTGGATATTATGCTTGTGTAAACAACACTCTCAAACAATTTAGATCGGTGTACACTTAGGACAATCGGGATAAGTTAAAACTTTCCTGATTGGCAAAATAGCAGGGGGAACTGGGGAATTAAAAATTAATTAGGAAACTTAATTAATTTCCTGATTAAAGCTTAATTGGGAATTTTATTGAAAGGAGAGTTGCCTTTTAAAAGCTCTGGGTATCGGTGATCACTTAGTTGGTGGTACATCAGAAAACACATCTGATGCTAAGACTTTAAAGCAAGCTGGGGCTTGGGGAAGGATTCCTCCGTTCATGGAGAATGAATTTAATTCAAAAGTTTTCAGAAAATTTAGATTGAGTGGAAATATTACGAGTTTCTTGAGAACTTATTATATTTAATCTCTTTTTACTCTTGCTGTGTTGTCTTGTTCTTATCAGAGCTTTTTTTTTTAAATCAAAGCCATGTTTATTTTTTAATATACTTATTTTTATATAACTAGGGGGCCTGCCCCCTGCTGGCTATCGCTCACCAACCCCCGTAACTGCTTCGCAGTTCTTTTCAGATCGCTTCGCGATCTTAGCGAGCAGAGCTCGCTTGTTCATCTCAACAATCCAGCCTAACACTCTTCTCGACTTAATTAAGCCTCTTGTAATACCGAAAATACCTCTCTCTTGCTTATAAATAATTTAATTCGTATCATTCCCCTAAATTAACAACAAAAATGTTGCTGAAATACATTCCTTTTTTAGCTTATCAATAATTTAATCGAAATGTTAAGAAATATCCAGCAAGTCTACTAATAATCATCAACCATTTTGTAGAAAAAACATTGTTGAAAATAAAAGAAATTAGACTCATCATAAAACTCGCCTGTTTCTCTAGTGAATGGCAACAGAAAGAGAAGAAAAAATTAAAACTTTGAATCTTAATAACTCTAAAACTAATTAGAATTTTTTGAAAAACAAAATGCCAATATTTTTATAAAAAATAATTGTATGTGTGTTTTAAATATCATAGTTCTACTGTGATTAGTTTTTCTTTTATAACGAAAAAACCAAAAACCCGTCAAAAATTTCGAAACTTTAAAACTTAATTACTCCAAAACTAATTCGAAATTCAAAAAAAGGGCGACGAGGTGCAAAACTTCACATCTAAGAGAATGCGGCTGCAAAAAATCATATTTCTGCTGCGAATAGATTTTGCTGGGGGCGAACTCGCAGCAGAAAAAAATAATTTTCGACTTTGACATTAAATAATTCCAGAACTAATTATCTCATTAATTAGCTATTGGAACGAAAAGGACCCTCATACATTTGTCTACAAATGGTCAAAATTTCGATAATTTCCGTTCTATAGTTTTTGCATAGTGACAATTCAAAATTTTCAAAGTGAAGATTTTCTGAAACAGCGGCAGCGGCGGCGGCGACTGTTACTTTTTTTTAATATAGAGAGATTTCAAATATAGTAGAATAGTTTTCAACAACCTTTTTTATTGTAGAAAATACTTATACACTTCGTCATATTTGATAATATCGTATTCTTTTATACATTATCGTATTATATTTTATATAATGCAAAGTTTGAATTTTAAATTTTTAATCTGCGGAAGTTTTATCATACAAATAAGAATTTTAACTGTGTCTCAGGAAAAAATACTCTTATTTGCCAGAAATTTCGGCTGGAAGGTAGAGGATATATGCAAGGACTTTTTTTATAGGAAAAATGCCTCAGTCAATCTGAGAATATTTTGACAAGAAGCAATATATTTAACATATTTTACTCCATTGAAAATATTTGTAAAATTGACAGGAGTAAAAATACTTACTCAATTCCATCTTTTTTTATAGTAACACTGAAAAGGGGTTTGTCGAAACCAATCAGAATACCAGCAATTATTGAGACACCTGCAGCAACAACGGGAACAGCTTTAGAAAGAGTCCCCCATGATTAATGTTGTCATTATCACTTAACTTTATATAAACCTGGAGTGCTAACTTCCTATACGTTAACATTAGGAAAATAGTTATTATACAGCTCATTATATACTACTGATATTATAAATTGGTTATAATATAGCTCAGTGGTCATCATTTGAGCTGTGGGTAAACATGGCAGCTGGAGGACTCTTTTTAAAGCAGTTCCTAACAACGAGCTAACTCCAATGTAAAAATGCTTAATTTTCAACAAATTTTTCATTAAAAATGATTGAAATTTGATTCAGAAATTAAGTACAAATATATATCCTCTGTAAAATCCAATTAAAAACTATAGTATTTTAGTCTTTGATTCATTAAAACTTTTTATCTCGAGAAAAACCATCACTCCTCAATAACTTTCCCAGTAAGATCTAAAAATACTTTGCCCAATCTTAGCCACACAAGCTCCGGGCCCGATTAGAGCTAATGACTAAAACACGTCTCCGATTTCCTGGATTTCCCCTTTATCGTAATGAACCCTTTGAGGTAAAGGCCAGCCAAAAAAAAAAGAACAGTGAATTGCCTTTTACTCATATTACAGTAATGCCTCCCACTGTTATACACATTTCATTGTTCCCGGGAGGATATTTTGTCTATAGGAGCTATCCTTGGAAAAGGTGTAACTCTAGTAGATGGATGGAAAGGATAGATGCGTATATCCAAAGGAAGTAATTGCTCATGATTTTGAGATACAGAGTCGACTCCGCTTAATGTGATCACTTTTGTTTAAAATCACAATTATGTAGGCCTAGTTGAAGTATTTAAAACCATTACATGTTGTGTATTTTGTAAATTTTACACATAATATTAATAAATTGACTTATATTGTATGATATGTACTAAAATTGGCCTTCAAATGGGAGAAAAGGAGTTTTCTTAGGGGATTTTATCAGATTTCGATATATCGATAGTGTAAAACGATATAATGTATATCTTGCTTTAAGTTAGATAGGACTGATAGGGACCGGTCAATTTTGATAACATTAACCGTGATTACAATATAAGCGGAGTCGACTGTAATATATTAATATGCTTTTAAATAAATAAACATTTTATCAACGGATAAATTATCTATATTCTGACATTATGATAACACATTTTCTATCTCTAGCAACACTTTTACAATACTACCTTTTCCTCACACATCACAATCACAGCATAAACACAACCCAATCGGAATACAATAAAAACACTTTTTATTAGAAGTGTTCATTTTTTAGTTTTTTTAGCATTGCAAAAGTTTGTCACGTATTAGAAGTGTAAAATAATAAACCGAAATCATAATCATCTGTAACTCACCGATCGCCATGTTCTCACTTTTCGAAACCTTATGCATCTTCACCGATATAGTTTTAATAAGTGGACTCGGATTCAAATTACTAACGTATAAAAACACTCAAAACAATTTAGGAACCAAATGTAATTACAAAACCTAAAGTCTTAAAACTATTTACAATCAAAATATTATAAATGTATTTGTTTATTGACATCCTAATTTCAGAAGGGTTCTCGAAAAATAGAGTTGAGTTGCTACCACAGAAGTAGAATTTCAGTTTTCAAAGATCAATAAATTGCTTCCTAGATTCCTTGCATTCGACCTTAATTGTAAGAGTATAACTAATATGTCAAGGAAAGAAAAAGTTACCTTGGATCTTATGTAAAACCCTGGAATAGTGTTCTCACAGATTGGAGCCTAAAATGCCAAATTTGAGGGATTTGGAGTTCAGCAGATGGTTTGAATTCAGACGGTTCGAGCCCAGATATAAATTAATTAAAAGAAATAAGTAGCAACTCTCCAAAGAGTGGGCAAAAGCTCCCCCAAGAACACCCAAAGACCCAACTTTTGGGATGCAGATGTTCGAAAGCTGTTCGACCCACAGAATTTGCCCGATGAATCGACGAGAATCGTCATAATCATCATAGGACAAAAACCGGATTTGAAGAGAACAAGAGCCGACAGGCGTGCGGCGGCTGCCGCACGCACATGAATCAGGATCCCACAACGCAACCGTCCCAAGGTGGGACAACAGGAACAAGTTCCTTTGCCCCCTTAGGAGGAGGAGGCGTAAAACCGGCGAAATGCCGTAAAAGCTCCAACACTCCCCCCGGCGTTCGAACCTCCAAGGAGGTATGCGTACGAGACGCAAGCTTTCAAGAGTGAACTCTGATCTGAGTTCCGGCACTTGGAATGCGGTATACTTATGAGTATATCTCTTCAAGCCTAGCCCGAAGACCTCCCTCTTGCTCAAGATGCAGATGTAGATAATATTTAACTATACTCGACAGCAACGTTTCCCCAGTTCATCACTACGCGGAAGGAGAAAATGGGTAAACACAAAGCCTGTTGGGTTGCTAGGAGGAGTACGCAAATTGTGTTAAAAAGACACTATATATAGACATGGGTTTAACAAAATAATCATATTTTTAAATTGCGTTCTTCATTTCACTCAAAATTCAGACACCGTGATGGGAACTACTTTATTTGTTAGTGACGTCGTAGGGTCACCTTAAGTTGCTGTCTAGTATAGAAGCAGTTTCGGTACGCAAATCGTGATAAAAAGACACTATAAATATATGGATTTAATAGTTGGTTTTGGTTTGGTTTTTTGGTTACATATATTTTCCGGTATGTGTGCTTGATCTCAAGGATCCGCTTATACACCTTCGTCAAGTAAGACAGACACAACAGAATTTTTACTGGCACAAAGAAGGAAAATACACCCAGGGGCGAGGTGAGAATCGAACTCACGACGGGGCAGTGCGCAGACTGCTGGCGTGAAAGGCAGAGGAGCAAACCGAACAGGCCATCCCGTCCCCCTGGATTTAATAAAATATTCTTTTTTTTTAAATTGACGTTCTTCATTTCACTCAAAATTCAGACACCGCGATGGGAACTACTTTGTTTTTTAGTGATGTCATAGGGTCAACTTCTCTGTCTAGTAAAAGCGGAGTTAACTGTATTTGTAGTATATTAATGAAAATAACAATAAAAAATAACGAATTACGCATTAGATAAAAAAAAATGTAATGCGTGTGCTCACACAACACGAATAAAACGACTCACAAACGACGGAAAATACGGCACACAAAACCCCACAAATCACACACAAAAGAAGAAAGCGGAGATTACGGTCCTTCAAATCCAGGAGGGTTTTATATATTGTCTCTCGGAGGTATCTTCTTCTTCTTACAAAGAAATAAACGAGCACTTAAAAAGAGAGCAAGCAACCGCTCACAAAAGAAAGTCCGGAAGTTTTGATAAATTCAGCAAAAATTCCGTTTTGTTGGTATTTACTCCCCTCCCTCCCTCCCGGGGTATAACGAGGGGATGTTTTATGTTCCTTTCGAACGAGAACACGGTCAGGGATGCACGGACGGAGATTCCTTTCTGTGCTGTTTTGTGGACGAGAAATGGAGAAATTATACTCTGAGCTTCCAAAACCTAAAGATTAAATTTCCAGTTTGCTTCGCTCCCCGGAACACGATTTGTCTGATGACGAAACGAACCGGTTTACTCCCGAAATATTTTCTGCTTGTATAGTCTTCATTTAAAAAATGAATCCGTTACGTGTTGTTTGTAAACTCTGATGGGATACAAAAGAATGAGCTCTATAGTTCTGTTAGATCAGTGGTTCCCAACCTGTGGTCCGAGGGGGTCCGTGAGAGTCTTGGAAGTGGTCAGTGAATGGGCCTGGCGAAGCACAAAAAAAATCCAATGAATACAAATTTGAGCGAATTAAACGAGGAAAGATGGAATTATATCCGTGACGATGACTTTCGGCTGAGTAGTTGGTGGAATAGTTACAACTTAATTATTAAACAATACTTTTGTGTGCTATAAATTTTTAAAATGAAATTGAAAGCTCTGAAAAATTATATCCAAGCTACATTTCTGTAAGCCCCGAAGATTTAATTATATCATAACAAAAGATGTAATTAAAATTTTCTTAAAATATAATTATAATTCAGAGCATCATATAAATTTACACGCTAATTAGGGAATATACCTACACTTTCATCTTTCACTTTTGTGAGGGTAAAGGATTTTAAACTATGGTACAGGGTGGTCCGTGAAGGTTCCAATTTTAAACTTTGTGGTCCGCGGACTTCTCTGAGTTGGGAACCTCTTTGTTAGAGATTTTTTTTTTGTAGTACCTAGTTTGAAATTTCTTAAGTCCTTTGGTTTGTTTGGACTTCGAATCTATTTCAAATTTTCTTGTGAATACTGAAACTGTGGGGTGTGACCCTCTAGAGGGCGCGAGCCAAGTCCCGGGCCCCTCCCAAAATTTGGACTAAGTGTACAAAAACGGTCATATTTATAGCCTTTGGTATTCTGGAATACATTTGAAAACATCACTTTTAGTACAGTCGACTCCGCTTAATGTTATCACTTTTGTCCAAGAGTAGAATGATAACAATACACGATTGATAAACGATTTGATACTAGAAAGTTTCAAACAGTGTAACTCGAGAGTTAGCATTAAAATCACAACTATGTAGTCCTAATTGAAGTAGTATTTAAAACGATTACTACCCAATATATGTATGTATTTTACATTCTAAAAGAAAAATATGACAGTGGAACATAACACTAATAAATTAATGACTCATTTTGCTTAATTATGTAGTAAAATTTGCCGTCAAACAGGAAAAAAGGAAGTTTTTAGGGGATTTTACCATTCGATAACATTTAGCGAAATGTTGATCACATAAAACGGCGCATTTTATACTAAATTAAACAGGAGTGATCGGGACCTGTCAAATTTGATAACATTAACCGTGATCACATTAGGCAGAGTCGACTATAAAAAAATCTAAAACAATACCACGTAAAATACACATGATTATGAGTTATATTGGAACTTTAATTTCCAATTAAACAAAACAGAGAACAATTTCTCGAAAATAAACGAACTTTCGACGTTTGTTTGAAATCTTTTTTTTTTTATTTTAAGATAACCAGCCTACATTCCCGAACGATTCCGTTTTCCTGAAATCCCATATTTCCGAAAGAGAAAGTGTCCCCGTGAAAAGGGAGATTCTTTAATGCCCGTCTGAAAAATCGTGCGAAGGAGGGCGGCCCGGCGCAGATAAAACCATAGAGCTAATATACATAGAGAGCGCTTCAAACATCTGCTCTTATAGTGCCGAGGGGTGGCCATTAAATGTCCGAAAGTGTCTATTTGGACGGCGAAAACGGCAGTAGGACTCGCGGTTACGTAGCAGTCCCGACGCTTAGTGTGATCTCCAATCAGAACCGTTGCTGTGGAAATAAGAGTAGAGTTTAATTGTATGTTTGTGTATATTTGCCGTCCAAATAGACAGTGCCTAAATGTCCTTGCTACTCCAGGCGCGTATCCAGCACGGCTCCAAGGGGACGGTTCCACTTTTCCAGACCATCACTTCTACCTTTTGAGAAATATGTCAGAATGCTAGAGATTTTCTAAAAAGTATCACTCAAGATCCCCTTTTGGTACCGCTGGGGGGTATGGGGGTCCTTCCCCACACCAATCAACAAAATCAAAATCAACCAATCAACAAAATCATCGTATACTAGATAAAAAAAACAATTCCCATGATGATTTTTTTTCATTGAAAGGTTCTTCATTGATTGTTTTGTCCCATGTACAAAATTGAAGGTCCTTTCTTCCCTTCTTTTTTCTAAGGGGAGTTAAAGATAGGGAGAGAGATGAGAGGGTGGTAAAGAAAAAGAGAGAGAAAAGAGAGAGATATATATAGAGAAAGAGAAATTAGGAAAGTAAGAGAAAAAGATAGACTGAGAGAGAATAAGAGAGAATTCCAAAATCCACCAGCCAACAAGAAAATCCTTTTGTTGCAGATTACTGTTTGCCAATCACCATGCAGGGTTATCGTACCGAGTGTATCTCTATTCCTAATGCCTCTACGCGCATAACGCATCGTGCGAACTCTGCCTGCTGCCATTGCAGCTGCCCGCCAGATTGAGGTATCATTTTTCTCTTGCGGCTGACTCCAAATTCATATCCTCCATTTTTCCCCCTAGAAGGTTTTACTGGGTTTTACTCATGGTTTTACTCGTTGTCTTCAATATTTTAAAAAAAAAAGAATGCATTTTTCTCTCTTTCGATGTTTGAAAGGGATTATTAAAAGTAGTTTTTAAGGAGCGATTCCGGTTTGGTAGGTAATTTCTATAGGATTAGGTACTGTGAATTTGTTTAAAAAACGAATTTAAAATTGTTTTTGTTGAGGAATTTCAACAGATTTCAGGCATGGGTGGTTTTGGGACAGGTTTTCGGAAGGGGTCATTCCAAGTTTAGGGATTTGTACGAAAATTATTTTTTGACATGCTCATAGTACACACATTATGTATTTTTTTATCTGAATGGTGACACATAATTGTGTTTTGTTCTGCTTTTGTGGTCCATTTTTATTCATATACCTACAAATAAAAGGTATTCTCTGTAAATACTTCCTACGCAGCTGCAGAAACAACATTACCTACGAAAAGGATTTTTAACAACATGCATTTTTTCCTAAAATTATTTTCGGAAATAGTAACGATATGATATTGTTAGATTTAAAGAAGTTAAAAATGCAAAACAATGTTTATTTTGAGATTGCTATCCAGCGAGTTTAGATAGCTGATGAATATGCTAAAGTTAAGGAGAATTCAGAATCAGAGGAGGTTGTAAATTTCAAAATTAAAAAAAAAAATTAGTTAAATAAAAATAATTTAAAATGTTTATTTTTAGAAAATAATCCCTACCAGTAATATAAAATAAAGGAAAGTAATAGTATTTGCCATATACTTTTAATAAAGTCAATAATATAGCACTTACGTGAGAATGTGTTTTCAAATCGAGATGTTAAGCAAGCACACAATTTTCTGTACTTAGTTACCTGAAAAACCTTATTAATAGATTTTTTCGCGAAGCTATTGAAATATCAGTCGAAAGATTTGACATATTGGCGTCTTCTTATATATGAAACATTCTACTTTTATTTTGTTATCATACAGCTGTTTGTTACACTTACTTTACTTTTTTACTTACATTTTTACTTACACTATACATTTTTTTCTCACAAATGACAGATTTTCAAGGTTGTCTAACATCTCCTTTGTGCATTGAAAACTGACAAGGTGAACTTTCCGATCTAAAATTTATCCAGAAAGTAACAAGAAATACATATTTTTGTGTTACTGAATAAGTATTTATGGTTTCTTTTCTCTAAATAGCTATCAATGACTAATGTTTATAGCAAGTCGAATTGTAATTTTTCTGAACTTCTAGCACTTATACCTATAAATATAGTTTTTCTCCATTTTCAAAGGTAAATGTTTTGGGGTTAAATCTGGAAAAAAAAAGTGCACTTTCTTTAAATGGTTATAGACTAACTTTATGGTTTTTATTCTTTACGAACAATGTGATACATACTATATTATTTATCATTATCACAAATTTATATATGTTTAATTAATGTCACTACTTTAAGGTTTATAACTTTTTCTTTATGCATAACATATCATAACAGACAAGATGAAATTTCCAATATTAGATTTATCCAGAAAGTAAGAAGTAATACTTTATTCTAACTGAATCATAATTAACTTCCTCTATATTACAATAAAAGACAAATTTCTATTAGTAAGACGAAATACCATTATAACTGAACTTCGAGTACCCAAACACCAATATAGCCTCTCTTAGCTTTAAAGGACTTCTAAGGCAAAAAAAAACTAATATTATGTACTTCATTAAATATGTAAAGCAGAAAAATCAGAGGATTAAGAACTGAACCTCCAATTTCTGAAACTGAAATACGCAAATTAAAAAAAGTATATTACAATTTTTAAAAGTTATCCAAGAACATACAATTAATTTAGAACTAACACAATCTTCTAAAGTTATTCTTCGTTAGGTTCATACAGTTAAGCCACTTTAAGTTGAATAGTTTCTCTTTCCTCGTCCTTAAAGTATTATAAGCAAGTGGAAAATATTTAAGTTCCCCACTTCATTTTTCAAAACAAGCGAGCAAAATGAATGTTATTAATCTCAGTTTTCAGAAAGTCATGTCCTCGCAAAAACTACATAATATTTTGTCAGAGCTTCTTAAACTTTCAGAAAATTTTCTACCGACAAAACGGCATTTTTGAAGATTTATAGACTTGCGGAGCTTACAACGTTTTCTTAGCTAAAAATCATCTTTCAACGCATTTTGGAAGTTGATATCTGTGTGTGATATATCTTTTTAGTTTCATGTTTCATTTTACAAAAAGCATTTTTATAAGACTTTGTAGATGTATACAGGACAAAAAAGCTCGGGTGGGGAAAAATGTGTCTAGTGGGGGAAAATGGGAATAGGGATTTTAGCAGTTTATATTTATAAAATTTAATGTTTTTCAGCATGCTAATTTTACATGATTCTCAATAAAAAACAGCATATCAAACAACATTAAACTTTATAAATATATACTGTTAAAATCCCTAGATCTATTTTACCCCACCTCTAGACCCATTTTTCCCCACCCAACCCTACCAAATATAAAATATATTCTTGGACCCAAAATTCTCATAAATTATTTCAGTATTATTGAATGAGGGTATACTATTTTTAAAGTTAAATGATGATATATAAATTTTAAAACTTTGTGAAAGTATTATACAATATGAAATTTAAGTGCCTAGTATCAAGAAACCCTTTTATGACCATTCTTAGCAAAATAACCATCATCTTAACATGATCTTCACTGCTTTATATTCCGCATGGTTATTCCCAAGATGACACCCTGTATTGAGATAATCATTATCTAACCAAACTTTGACTTATTGAATAAAAAAAGATTTTATGTTTGATAGAAACCACATTTAAAAACGATCACAAGCAGGATTGGGATTGTCACATAGTATACTATACATCCATAACCATGTTAAAATGTGATTTTTCTGAAACTTCCAAAATTTGTATTATTTGCACCTTTTGTCTTGAACGTGCAATTACATTATTCACCTGAAGTATTCACCCGTTCCTAACTTACCCTAAAAGAGAATAAAGGGAAAAAATACCCACAATTTTCAGACATTAACCTATTACAATTACTACACTGATGATAATCTCAAAAATGCCTACTCCGACCCTTAAATCACCACTGCACCTTCTCAAAAGAACCAAACTACTCTGGAATGTCCCGAAACGGCCCCGAAACGAAACTACTCACACGCCACAAAAAAAAAGTCCCCCCTTCCAAATTGGGGGAGGGATTACTCTCTGAGAACTCCCCCTCCCTCAGAAAGTTCATCACCCAGTTCTTAAATTGGATTTTCGGCTCTTTTGGAAGATGTCGCCCGTAGAGGTATTATCAAGAGAGGGGAGCTTTGGTGTGGTCACCCCATATGGCCAAAAGAAGTGAGTGGCGAAAAGAGAGCCGTAACATGGGAAGTTCCATGAAAGACCAGGTTAACGGTGAATACAGGCATTAAAAATAAAGTTGTGGAGACTTATTAGCATCAGTTGGTTTTCTCTATATGACTTATGCTACCAGGCAGGTGTGAAAACTATAGAAAAAAAACATCTGCACCTCGAATAACCCAGATGCCCAAGCTTGCTGGGTGCTCTCTACTGTCGTTTCGCCAACTCTGAAATTTCCTACCCTCACTCGTTGGCCTTTCACAACACAAATTCCTAAAAAGCGAAGGTAAAACAGAAACCGGGGGGTAGGAAATTTCAGAGCTGGCAAAACGTCCGCGACACCGAATGTTATTCCTAGGATTTTTTGAAGGAGTAAAAATACTCCTTGACTTTTTTAGGAGGAGTGAAATTCAATTATGAGGAGTGATAGCATAAACTACATAAAGAGACACGAAAACCGCAATCAAGCTCCCTAAGCATCAGAACAATACAAAAAATTACTATGGTTGTATAAAAACACATTTAAAAAGTATATGATAATTAGGGTATTTTGTAGGGTGTTAGATAGTTGGTGTTTTGAGTAGAAAAATATTATTTGTTGATTTCAGTGGTAGCTAAACTTTGAGAAAAATTCAAAGAGTGAAAATACTCCTGTCTAGTTTTTTAAAGAGTATTTCCGATTTTCAAGGAGTAAAATACTTTCTCAGAGGAGTTAAAAATATCTCTGGTGACACCCATGGTGACACCGCTTACTGTAATATGAGCAGATGTCTTATGCTCTCCCTTTGTATTTTACTTCTACACTTTCTTTTTTTTTTGTGCGAGGACTTCCCGGTTGAATAAAGGCGTCTATGGAAGGAGCAATCGGTTCCCTCGTTCTAAAAAAAAAGGGTAACGGGACTTGAAGAGAGAGACCGTCCCAGTATTTCGTGGTTTTTCATTGGGTGCTCCAATTGTGACGTCATTCAGTTGACGAGTTTACAGTCGACTCCGCTTAATGTCATCACTTTTGTCCAAGAGTAGAATAACAATATCCGAATGATGATAATAATAAGCTATTTGATACAGGAAAGTTTCAAACTGCGTAACTCGGGTGTTTTCTTTAAAATCACAACTATGTAGTCCTGATTGAAGTATTTAAAACGATTACCTAGTATTGTAGCCCAGTCAAATGGGGTTCAAAAGTGACGTTTTCAAAACTTTCATATAGAAGTTTTTTTTTCGACGGTTTTATATGTTTTCGAGGTCGCTGATTACGAATATGAAGTTTGCTGCCACGTGGGAGGTCGGCTTCATATCGAAAATCGCAAAAAATCGCAAAATTTTTGCTCTTTTTTCGATCTTTTGCTTATACATCAAAAACTATAAGTTTCTCGAAGATAATCTCAATTATAAAGTTGAAGTAAACAAAATTTCCTACAAAATGCACTACTCAACATTGATTTTCTGAAGAGTGGTTCTGCCGCTAGAGCGCACTGAAAAACAGCGATTTTTTGGCCTTTCCGCAAAAAAATGAAAAGCGCGCGCTTCTACCCTCTACAAAAGGAAAACTATTCACGTTACCAACAAAACTTTTATACCACGTGAAAGAGAATTTAATTGCTTAAAAATAACCAACCTTACATTATTATTTTTTGAGAATGGGGGAGGGAGCGAAGCAAAGATCGGAAATAAAACTTTCGCGCCTTACAGCTAAAATGAACTCTCGCAGTTGTTAATTTCAAATCTGCGCTTTAATTCCGGTATATTACCAATAAAATTGGTTGTTTTGGGTGAATTGATGACTAAGCATGTTTAAAAAAATAATTTTTTAAATTTATTTATGAAATATTAGGTATTTTAGGCGAAAATTCAATATTTTTAAAAAAATGATAAATTAAATTATGGGAATTTTTTAATGAAGGAATTTATAGGTTTTTTGCATTGCTGAATCCGAATTTCAAGTTCATTTTCATTTCAAAAGTCATCTTCACATCAAAAAATGCAAAAAATCTCAAATTTTCGCTCTTTGGTTCGGTTTTTCATCGATTTTCTCAAAAAATTATTTGTTTTTCGAAAAATAACAGTACACCAAATTAAAGTACATAAAATTTTCTATAAGATACACTGGTTCGTTTTTATTTTACAAAGAGCGGTGTACGCTTTAGAGGGTTTTAAAGAGCAGCGATTTTTTTTCTTTTCTACAAAAAAAGTGAAGAGCGCTTGCTTTCCCCCACTACAGCTCTAAATATATACACGTAACAGACACATATTTTATACCATAGGAAAGTACATTTAATTTCCTACAAAATGCACTACTCAATTTTCATTTTATAATGAGAGGAATTGACGCTAGAGCGCGCTGAATTACAGCTGTTTCTTGACTTTACACAGAAAAAAGAAAATCATTTTTCTTCAGAACTCTCTAAAGCGTACACCGCTTCTTGCGAAATAAAAACAAACCAGTGAATCTTATAGCAAATTTTACGTACTTTAATTTGGTGTACTGTAATATTTCGAAAAACTAATAATTTTTTGAGAAAATCGGTGAAAAACTGAACCAAAGAGCAAAAATTTGAGATTTTTTGCATTTTTTGATGTGAAGGTGACTTTTGAAATGAAAATGAACTTGAAATTCGGATTTAGCAATGCAAAAAACCTACAAATTCGTTCATTAAAAAATTCCCATAGTTTAATTTATGATTTTTTTAAAAATATTGAAATTTCGCCTAAAATACCTAATATTTCATAAATAAATTTAAAAAATTATTTTTTAAACATGCTTAGTCATCAATTCACCCAAAACAACCAATTTTATTGGTAATATACCGGAATTAAAGCGCAGATTGGAAATTAACAACTGCGAGAGTTCGTTTTAGCTGTAAGGCGCGAAAGTTTTATTTCCGATCTTTGCTTCGCTCCCTCCCTCATTCTCAAAAAATAATAATGTAAGGTAAGTTATTTTTAGGCAATTAAATTCTCTTTCACGTGGTATAAAAGTTTTGTTGGTAACGTGAATAGTTTTCCTTTTGTAGAGGGTAGAAGCGCGCGCTTTTCATTTTTTTGCGGAAAGGCCAAAAAATCGCTGTTTTTCAGCGCGCTCTAGCGGCAGAACCACTCTTCAGAAAATCAATGTTGAGTAATGCATTTTGTAGGAAATTTTGTTTACTTCAACTTTATAATTGAGATTATCTTCGAGAAACTTATAGTTTTTGATGTATAAGCAAAAGATCGAAAAAAGAGCAAAAATTTTGCGATTTTTTGCGATTTTCGATATGAAGCCGACCTCCCACGTGGCAGCAAACTTCATATTCGTAATCAGCGACCTCGAAAACATATAAAACCGTCGAAAAAAAAACTTCTATATGAAAGTTTTGAAAAAAACCCCATTTGACTGGGCTATTGTAACTTTTACATTTTTTAAGAAAACTATGAGAGTGGAACATATAACACTAATAAATTAATGACTCAATTTTGTATGATTATGTATTAAAATTGGCCATCAAACGGGAAAAAAGGAGGTTAACAGGGATTTCACCAGATTTTGACAACATTAAGCGATATATATTGATCACATAAAACGATACATTTTGCGGAGTGATCGGGACCAATCAATTAAACTAACTAAGCTTTATTATTAATTATTAATCTTTAATTAAGCTTTAATTAATAATTTAATTAATAAGCTTTAATTAAGCTTATAATTAAGCTTTAATTTAATTGATAAAACTCAGTAAAGTTTTCGTTCAAATGGTATTTCAATGGTGTCCTCAAATGCGACAATAAAATTTTGTTACAGTAGCATTCTTACACATTTTTTTATAAAATTGCATAAAAACGTATACCTTGTGAAATTGTATAATTTATTTTTAATTCTAGAAGAATCCTTATTTTATCCCTTTCTAATCTAATGTGACTCAAGTGTGAGCTTTACATGAGACATGCTCATGAAAGGCATTCTTTAGGAATCAGGAAAAGGAATTCCTAACCATTTGAAGGATCTTCTCTGCAAATGAAGATAATCTCTTATTTTTTTTCACAGAAAAACATATTAAGATAATACACAAGAATACCTTAGGAGCAGGGTTTAGAGTTCTGTATGAAACAGTACTCTCCATACTGATAAAATATCTCTTTACTTAATTCTTTGAGTTGTTTTACTCCATGAAATTTAAAACAGTCATTATACCGCTTTTATCATTTCGGAAGCTACTTAAAATGTATTAACTAGATTTTAGTCGGGCAATTTTTAGAATAACAAACGGGAATGATGGTAATGAGTTGAGAGCTCTGAAATTCGGCCATTCATACACAAGACCGAAATATTTCTCCTTTGAATTAACTTCAAAATTATGAAACTCAAAAGCAAACTACTAAATCCAATTGAAAGTCTAAATATTTACCTTTACTCATGGGATTACTATTTCCCCGCTCTTTCTCTTTGGGGTGTTTATTAAACCGATAATTTCCTAATAAGGGTTGGGAATTTATAAAAGCTCGCATTTGCATGCCCAAATAGAATTATTCGTAGGCAGTGTGTGTTTGAAGATTCGATATTTCTGTTCTTTCTCTCATGATGCTATAACTGCTCATCTTATAAGAGGATTTTGGGAATGTATTGCTACTGAGAAATGTATAGGTACCGAAAGTTGAATTTATGAATGAAAATTCTTCAATTCCAAATTCAAAGGGCTATATATCCATGGCCACCTAGACTCATAAGCAGAGATATTTTTAACTCTTCTGAGAGGGTATTTCACTCCTTGAAAATCTGAAATACTCCTTAAAAAACTAGCCAGGAGTATTTTCACTCTTTGAATTTTTCCCAAAGGTTTAATCTAACCCTAATTATCATACTTTTTGTTGTGTTTTCATGCAGCCATAGTATTTTTTTTTCATTCATTGTTCTGATGCTTAGAGAGTTTGATTGCGGTTTTCATGTCTCTGTATATCGTCGACAGTCGAAAGGCACTAAGTCACTCTTTGCTCAACTACTCCGTACGAGGTTATGCCAAATTTGGCGATCATTTTACCGTTGCCATTCAAGTTATAGTGTGTGAAAAAGAAAATATTATTATAAAATCTTTGAGAAATCGAATTATAAAATCTTTTAATCCCTAAAATAACTCAATTACATGATCAAATAATTTCAATTTAATAAATTATTAATCGCAAACCAACATTTAAGCTCTTTACTGTATGAATTCTTTCTGTTTTAAAACAAATCAACCATCTATGCTAGGTAACTAGCTTTTCAGTTTGACGAGATTTTAGAGATGCGCCAAGCTTCCACCGCTTTCAAAATATCTTCCAAAAGTGACTTAGTGCCTTTCGACTGTAAGCCGACGATATGTAGTGTTATGCTATTCCCGTATTTCACTCCTCATAATTGAATTTCCCTCCTCCTAAAAAAATCAAGGAGTATTTTTACTCCTCTAAAAAAATCCTAGGAATAACACTGCTCATAAGGCCAGAGAAGCTCGAAATCGTGACGTGAAATAGTAGGCAAGACGGCACTCTTCATAGCTTTTTTGGACAACAGAGCAACTCCAGTCTGAAATCTTGTACCTTGCGATGTTGAAAAGTGACGTCTTGCCTATTATTTCGCGTCACGATTTCGAGCTTCTCTGGCCTTATGAGTCTAGATGGCCATGCTATATCTGTGTATAGAGGGCAGTTATTCCTTCCCTCTTCCCTCTCATGTGTAAAAGCTTGAAAAAAATTTTAGCACAAAAGGTCAATTTTCCATTTTTTGGACTTATTCCCGTTTTCTTTCAAACTGACTAATCAAATATCACACTGGGATAAAAAAGGATCCAAGGGGCCGTTCAAATATTACGTAAGCACCTAAGGGGGGAGGGGGTTTGCTCCTTGCTTATTTTTCTTGACAAGGGGGGAGGGGGTACGAATGATACTTACGTAAGATGCTACAAACACTGCATTTTCAAAAATCTCACGTTTCTCGCATAATTAATTTCAAAATTCAACCAAAAATAAATTTCATTAAATTTTTCACAAGGAAAATTTTAATGATAACTTGTGCTCATGGAGAACAATGAATTTCAGAAATCTAAGCATTACTAAAGATTTAGTTAAAAAAAAGAAAAGGGGGGTTCGGTCAGTTTTCTTACGTAATTATGAGATGGGAGTTGCGGTTTGCTTACCTTTGCTGATAAGGGGGGAGGGGGTCAAACAAAGATATTTTTAACTCCTCTGAGAGAGTATTTCACTCCTTGAAAATCGGAATTACTCTTTAAAAAACTAGACAGGAGTATTTTCACTCTTTGAATTTTTCACAAAAGTTTAGCTTAAAAATGCACCGCGTGCCCCACCGAAATCAACAAATAATATTTTTCTACTCAAAACACCAACTGATCTCAGCGGAGACATTTTCGCCTGAAATCTGGCCAAAGCCAATTGCTAAAAGCCACGGCATCCTAATTACCGTACTTTTTAATTGTGTTTTCATACAGCCATAGTATTTTTGTTTTCATTCATTGTTCTGATGCTTTGGGAGTTTGATTGCGGTTTTTTCGTATTTCTGTATATGTAGTTCATGCTATTTCCGTATTTCAATCCTCATAATTCAATTTCACTCCTCCTAATAAAGTCAAGGAGTATTTTTACTCCTCCAAAAAAATCCTAGAAATAACACTGGGGTCAAAAATGACCAAAAACATACCAACGTAATATTTTAACGGCCCCTAAAGAGAAACCCAAACCCATGTTCATCTGAATTTTTGTATTTTCTGACTTGGGCCGCTTTCGTTCAAAGCAACTCGATTGCTCTGTTTGTATAATCGATTTGGCAACACTGATGTATCGCCTGTTTTCCATTATTGCAGAGGAGGAGAATTAACCTTAATTGGTTCTTTTCCAATTTTTCAGCTCTCCAGACCTGATTAAGAGCAGATAGTTATACATCAATTTTAATGACAGCACAAATGTAACAATACTTCTTTCTATTCTATGGTATTATTTTTTTTTAATTTTTTGAATTGGGTTTATACGTAAATTGTGTATGTATGCGTATTGTAATGTATAGTTATTGTTCTTCGGTGTGTGGAGTTTTAATGTTGCATGAAGAAATTTTTGTTAACTATAAAAATGATTTAACTCCTTTTAATTCTCCACACCTTTAAGTGCAATTAAAAGGATACTTCCCTTCTCAGAGAATAACTTCACGAAACTCACTTTCATCACGAATATACTTTTTATAATAGGGGATAGTATAGGACAACTTGGAACATGACTTTTGAGAAAAAAAAATGACTTTTTTTTACTTTATCTAAGCACTATTTATGTACTTTATCTTAATTTATTTCAGACTCAGAGGTGTGATTTCAATCAATAACTGCAATGTTTGTTTCTGTAATAATGTCCATTGTTTTGTTTATGTTCATCAGTTAATCTCCAGATTTTCCCCCCGATTTCAGCTAGTCATGTGTAACTAGACAAAAAATAATACGTACTGTTAAGATAAATCTAATCGTATTACTGGAAAATTTCAAAGACACCACCCCATCATAACTTGATTTAAATTTCGCATGACATATTTAAGACAATGCTTTATTTTAGATGGCGACTTCTACAAAATCGTTTCAAAATCCAATTTATTTACATAGTAATTATTTCAAATCTAAAAAAGAATTTACACATTATGAATGAGATATTTGCAAGAGTGATGGATTTGCTTAATTTTATACTTTTTTGATACGTTATGGTTTAAAACTCCCAAATTTCTGATTTTTAAGTTCAAATATGTGTTTTAAGTAATTTAAAATTCAATTTTATTTTTGCCAAAACGCCAGTAAAGTCACGTTTTCAGGAAACGGGCTTCTTATTGGATGTGACATCACAGCGCACTAAAACCATTGTGTTTACTGTTATCACGTGATCAGAAAACGGGCTTCTATTGGATGTGACGTCACAGCGAACGATTTGTGATTGAGTGTTTTCGCTCCAAAACAAAAAACGAAATTTCAAAAATTTATATCTCAGAAACTAGGCTACAAAAATACTTGATGTAAGCGTCATTCTTCGTGTTTTTTTTTATCTACTATTTTAATAAAATTTAATCTCAAAACGTGAAAATACGTACCTCATTCACTTGAAACATTTTCTCAATTTCCTAATCATTCAATAACCTTCTGCATGGAAATAATATCAATTCATCTTAAAAATAGAACGAAATTCCCCACCCGGTGCACTATAACCACCCACAAAATCGTTCGAGAATTCCAAACTTCGGCAACCTGTTCCCCCTCACCGAAACGTTTACATTATGTTAATGACTCATTAAGAGTCAATATAATGTTAATGCGTAAAATCCACTGTTGCATAAAGGCGCATATACGGGAAGGGATTTGATTAATGCTTGTTGTCCGCTCCCCTCTTGTAAGTATTTGGGGCGGATTCCCAATAAAGTTAAAGCAAGAATCTACAATGAATTGAATAGGCGACTTCCTAACTCCATAACTAGACACGGAATTCAGCGAATATTTGTAGCTTTTCATAGCAATACGTCCTTCAGTAAAGCGAATATTCCTTGATTAAGTTGCAATTTACGTTTGAAATGCATTTAATAAATTAAGAGAAAATATCATGAAAATTCAATGAATTCCCTTATAGTAAAGTTGATATTCGTTAAACCGGGGACCATTAGGTTAGGGAACGTACCCATACTAGTGACCTGTTTAGGGGGGGTCTTCAAAATACCACGCTTGGTCACAGGGGGGAGGGGGGGGCTTAGGGTTTCGTCACGTAGTCAAAAAATAAAGAAAGAAAAACTTGTTTTTGTAAATTAAAAGTTACTGCTACAATAACTTTTACATAAGTTTTTTCTTCTTGATAATATATTTTCCACTTGTATGCACGCACTCTTGGCGTCACGAGGTAAGCGCTGTGTTAATAAAGACAAATTAAGCCAAATTAACTTTATTTTAACTTTCTGTTTTCTAAAAAATGATTGAAAACCGTATTTATGAACTACTACGTGAAAACTAGAGGGGGAGGGGGGGTCTTGGCATATACTACGGGTGGTCACCAAGGGGGGAGGGGGTCAAAAGTAGTAAAAAATAGATCACGTAGTATGGGTATGTTTAATGTTCGGCACTAGTTAACTAGAACTAGTTGCAACTAGTAGTTAACTACTGATCAACTAGTAGTTAACTAGTAGTTTAACTACTTTTGGTTTAAACTAGTTCAACTATTAGTTGAACAACTTTTTTTGATAACTACTAGTTGAAACTACTTTCAAAATTTCAACTACTTTCAAAAAAAGTCTTATTAAAATTTGTATCAAAATATAGAAAGAATTGTACTGTAACAAATTTAATTAAGATGGTAGAGTACTCAAAATACCATAACCAGAATTAAAGGCCCTTTTTGCGCGTTTTTTGTGATATAGATGAGAAAGATGTATTAGAATTTGGGCAAAAAATAGGTCATGAAATTAAATAGAGTAGTTAACTACTTTGGGAAACAGTTAACTACTAGTTGTAACTAGTCCCAGGAAAAAATAGTTAAGTACTAGTTGCAACTAGATTTTCCCAGACTAGTTAGTAGTTGGTAGTTAACTATTTTTTGACCACTAGTTGCCGAACACTAGGTATGTTCCCTTATTAGACGCACACTCTACCACTAGGCTATCGGTGCTGATGCCAGGATTGATCAATAGCATAATTAATTTTAATGTTTTAAAACACGTAATAACAAACTACTGTGCATGCTTCAACTGTCGTAGCATTAACCACTTCATAAAAGCTACTCTTAACATTTGATCCGACACTTTTCGGCCGCTAAAGAATATTTAAACAAAACAAAAATCCAACCACTTTTGGAGTGACGCCTTTTTAGACAAGAAGGTAATCGGATTTCGGGATCTTCCCCCCCCCCAAAAAAAAGGAATAATTCAGTAACTTCGAATGGCAACGAACGACGGGAATAAAACTCTTACCATTGCTCCAAAAGTCTTCCTTTTGTATTGAAAACAAATGGAATAAAACGTTGTCCAGTCTTGTTTTCCTGCCCCGCTTGTCAGAATATGCCGTATAACCTCACTTACTAGAGTTCTGTTTTTGAGACAATTCTTCCCGGATTTACGCCACTAGAAAAAAAAGGAAATTTATTCGGTATGGATGGAATGGTCGAATAAAAAGGTTCATGTACTGAGTGTTTCAAAAGACCGTTTCACGGCTTTTATTTGGAACCAACGTCTCCTAGGTCCTAGGCTCATGGAAGTAAGGTTTACCCCTAGGTGACCATGGAGAATTCAAATAAAAAAAGTTATAAAACATAATAAAATACGAATATTGTTGCCAATATTATGAAAATCATACTTGGAAAACAATTTATGAAAATTTCGTGAATATATTAGAAGATATTAGCATGTGAATATAGCCTTTTTTCAGGCCTCAAAAATGAAAAAGTTCATTAAGTAAGAAAGTCATTATGTAGTTTTGTGATTTTATAGTTAGATAAACACAAAATTTAATAAAAAAAAAAACCTGTACAATTTTTGAACTTTTTCTTTTTTGAGGCCTGAAAAAGTGCTATAGATTCACATGCTCTAGTTTTTTCACTCAAGTTTTCACTCTATCTCCATCAGGTTTTTAATTATTTTTTTAACTTTTTTTTATTTTGCCGCTAGGGGCGCTGTAAGTCATCTGAATGGATTTTCCATGGTCAGTAAACAGTTAGAGTAAATGTATCTTATTATTATTATAACCTAGAATAATAATTTTGTATAGTTATGATGAAGTTCTTTTAGGGTTAAAGCAATTTGTTTCTTTTAAAAATAAAAGTGTTTTTTTTCTTTAATAATAATAATAAAATTTTAAAATTACAGAAAAATAATATTAATAATTCATCAAACCAAATTCTTATGTGCTGTTAAATTATATATTTTCTCAAACTTTTGATACTATAACTAGCTTTTTTTTTGTGTTAAACAAAAAAGAAGGTAAATTCTACTGAATTATGAATTTCTTATGATGAACAACAATGTCATTAAATAACAGAACTTGAAGCTTTAAATAGTCTTGTATATCACATAAGTTTGCATATTAAAAGTTATAACAGCAATAAGATTATGAATAATTATTTTTGTTTTGTTTTTTTCAACAAAACAAGAACTCCCAAGAAAAGTGTTTTTATATTCTATGTATATATAAATAAAATTAAAGAATTGAATATACATAAATCACAGACTGAAATTCAAAATATACATAACTAGTTCAATAAAGAAATTTTATTCCTATTTCTTTAGCAGGAAAGTTCCATGGGAGTCGTACTAAGTCAATTAAAGTAATTATTCCTTCAAACTCTGAAATCTAAGTTTATCGCTGATGCCGGAGGAAACAACTCCAGTTATGCTCCATAATGCAAAAGTTTAATAGCATTTCAAGTCCTTCAAAGCGATACAAAACCTTTCATAAAACGCTTTGATGATAAAAAAAATCGAATTAGCCAATCTTTTCCGAAATGCGCATTTACTCGCTTTTAAATAAATAAAAAAAAGGCTTAAAACAAATTCGAACGAAACGATTCGAAATCACATTAGTTATTATTCGGCACCTGAATCATAATAATTGGAAAGGGCGATACACGGAATAAACTAATCGCGCAAAGGAAGGTTAATACCTTCATGGCAACAAAACGGATAACTGTAACTTTAACGGGTTTTTTTTTTCTTATAAAATGATATCATCCTCCTGTGGTGTAAATTGGATCCCGGACACTACTATAATGGTTAATAAATCCACTTTCTCTCAAATTTTCACGCTCTTCCTGGCCTAATCCAATTACATGAGGCCTTTGTTGTTTGGAATTTTCCCTCTTTGCCGATTTTAAACGAGCGATCCGGTCCTGATTAGAACACGGAGGTTATATACGTAGAGGTACTATGCGAGAAGAGTGAGCATTGGTGGGACAGCCTTCGTGGTGAGTGGCAGTAAAAACAATTTGTCACATGCACTGCAAATAAGCGCGGATCCAGGGCGGGCAACTGGTCAATTGCCCCCCCCCCTTGGGATCGAACCAAAACGAGTTTAAACCCTGCTTTTTGGGTCAAATTTCCAAAATTTAATGGGGGAGGGCCCCCCTTTTGGGTTTGTAACAATATTATTTACTACTTTTTATATTAAACTCTTAACGATGCAAATACGATATCTAAAAATGTATTAAAAAGCTACATTGAACCTATTAGGGGCCTTCTAAAAATGATATCGCGCTTTGGGGTATTCAATTTGTGACAAGGGGGGGAGGGCAAAAGTTAAACCCTTGACCACCTAGGGAAGAGATGACCGCTCATCTCTGGGATATCTCGCGGAGGATGGGACCTTAAATCCCGTCTTAAAAGTTCAAAAATGAGTCTAGAGACTACATTTTAAGGTCTAATTTAAAAAAAATTCTGAAGGAAGACCCCCAGACCCCCTTCCTTCCCTGGGGCGTCATATGAGCTGCGTGAATGAAACTTAGATATTTTTGTACGAAGGTTTGCATTTGATTTGTAAAATACTCGGGTGGAAAGACCATAGGAAAATCAAAACCCTTCTTGGAACACAAAAGTCTGGTTGTACGGCCCTGTAGGTGTAAACGACTTAAAATCGGTTTGTAGTGTCAAATTTTCAAAATTCTTCTGGGGAAGAACCCCCAACCTTCTTAAAATGTGGTTGCCCCCCCCCATAAGTCCAGGCTGGATCCGCCACTGCGCTCACCACAATGAGAGTTCAAGGCTCTCTCTTTTTATATTACCTCTATCTACGGGAGTTTCTCTTGACTCAAGTCCGCGGAAGCGAAAAGCAGGGAGGGATAACACGGATGTTTCCGGGCCGGTTGCTTCGAATCAACAATGGCCAAACAGTAGGAGGAATTTGTTGTTAGTTAATTGGGTTCCTTGTTCTTTGGAGCCTACAAACTTAGACACACGAGATAATCTGTGGGGATTCTTCTTGAACGTCATAATGGGTAGGAGAAAACATTTAAAGTATGTACTAAAAAGACACTATGTTCCTTGAACCCAGTACTACGTCACAAATGCGGAAGGAGAAATCGGTAAACACGAAGCCTGTTGGGTTGATAGGAGGAATTTCGGTACTCAAATCGTGATTCAAAAGCACTATGTCAGGGGTTGGCAACCTGCGGCTCTTTTGACGTAAAGTTGCGGCTCTCTAGTTCTATACGAAAAAATTAATAATTTACTATCAAAACCCTTAAAAATAAGTAAATATATATTTAAGTACCTAATTTTTCCAATAGCTTTTATTTTCATAATCTTTAATTATAAATCGCTTGTGTGAAATAAAAACATTCTACAATGAAAAAAGCACTGATTATCCAGAATTGGAAGACGAATGGCTGCAAAAATTCAACTTCATGGTAGATACCACAATGAAACAAATTTGGCAAAATCTAAAACTGCTAGGAAAGGGCCTAGCCTACGACTTGGGGCTCGGACCAAAACGAGTTAAAACCCTACTTTTTGGGTCAAATTTCGTAAATACTATATAATTTGGAAACGAAAATTTTTAGTGCGGCTCTTTAAAAACTGGGAAATTTTGTAAATTGTAACTTTTGGCTCTTCCGCTTCAAAAGGTTGCCGACCCCTGCACTATGTACATAAGTTTAACAAAATAATCATACTTTTAAATTGACGTTCTTCATTTCACTCAAAATTCAGACACCGCGATGGGAACTACCTTGTTTGTTAGTGATGTTATAGGGTCAACTAACGTTGCTGTCGAATATAGACTGCAACGTTACTTGACCTTGGCTGAGAGCAAACAAAAAAAATAGTTCCCCAGCTCGGTGCCTGAACTTTGAGTGAAATTAATATCTCTAATTTAGAAATATGATTAGTTTGTTAAACCCATGTATATGTAGCGTCCTTTTAACACGATTTGCGTACCGAAACTCCTCATAGCAACCCAACAGGCTTTCTGTTAACTCAGTTTTTCCTTCCGCATAGTGACGTCATAGGGCAAGAAACGTTGCAGTCTAGTAGGTACTGCAAGCGGACGATATCTAACTTTTGGAATACCCTTTAAATATGCCTTTGAGAGTCTTGAAATTCAAATTTATAGAAAAAAAAAGAATTGAAAAAATTGTCTCACCATTTAAAAATTATATTGAACACTGCCTTCCGTAATTATAACTTTAAAAAAAATTAAATAACAAAATATTAATTACCTAATTTTTTTATAATTCCAAAAGCGTTACTACCATTCAAGAATATCCAAAAAACAAAACAAACAAGCTCATAAATCAAGCATAATACGCAACTAAATAACTATAACTCAGCATGGGAGCAAAAAAAAAAAAATATCTCATGTACTTAAGCTTTTGATGAAGAATGCCAATATCATAGCTCCTCACAATACGTTGTCTCTCTAAGGGCTTTGAGAAGTGATGATCAATGAAAGAACTCCTTGGACTCAGGGGAAATAAATTAGCCCCCCCCCTGCCTTTATGGCCTACGACCGATTAGCTCCAGTTACACGATCATAGGCCTCCCATTTAGCAGAAGGGTTTAGTTGTTTCTTTACCGGTGTTATTTATCACTATTATAAAAACGATAGCTTACCCATCGGTTTTTATCCGGGCATTATTGGATTTTGATGCTTATCGATGATTGATAGGGGGAGACACTGGCCATTTAAATGACGTCGAGTAAGCTTTCCGTAAATAACCCTATTCATGGGACGAGAAAAAAAATGGCGGAATTATGTAATAATAACAGAAGATGAAAGGGGAAGTCCGTTAAAATGGACTATTCCTGCGTGGGCCTTCTTCTGAATTAAGGGATGTATTGGATGGAGTGGCTATTAATTTCTGTTCGAAGTCATTAGATGAGGTATTTATTGTACTACTTTAGACGGCAGATATAATTTGTCAAGTGATAGGATGTTTTGTATTGTCTTTTTGGAGTGGGGAGGGAGTCACTTAGTTGCCTTTTTATTTTCTGAGGAGCTGGAGATAGATTGATTGGTTTTTCGGCAAGTATCTGTCTTGTCCCTGTTTCACTGAGTGAGTATTTTTGTAAGGAATCGATGTTTTTAAAAAATCGATAAAGAATTAGTTTATAGTTTGAGAACTGATGACTGAAAATAATTTTCGAGATTTTGTTATGGGAGGAGAAAGATTGTAAATTAATTACAAACGCGTTACCTAATATTCTTACGTATTACGTACTTACGTATTAACTCCACCGCAGCTATGTTGAAAGTGTTTTGATTTTAAATAAAGCACTTTAAAATAAAAAACTTTATTTGAAATTTTATCAGTAAAATAACTATTCATCTAAATAACACTTTACCTGTAAAATAAAACACTTTATTTAAAATCAAAACACATTCAAAATAGCTCTGGTGGCGTTAATACGTAAGTACCAAACAGGGGTATATGAAGGTTGTTTCATTATTGTATTGAAAGCTATAATAAATAGTATTTGTTTTTTGAAGTAAGGTAAATGTGTGTATAGGGGACACTTTTAGGAAAATCGTTGCTTAAATTCTTAATAAATTCCAACCTATTTGCTTGGAAACGGTTACCATCCTATTTTAAGGTTAACTGGGTATTCTTCTTCTGATTTTACCAATGAAAATCCTAATTAGATCGGGGAAACTATTTTTAATTAATTTTTGAAAAGCACTCTAAATTGCTTCTACAGTGGCCACATAGATGTAAGATGTATCTGATGTTTCTATGGTGGCCACATCTTCCATCTAAAGTGGACACCTTTTTCTGCCTATACGAAGGATTTTATGCATGAAATTGAGTAGGTATGGTCGTTTAGTTCTAAAAACAAATTTCCCATTGGATTCATTTGCATTCTTAGGAGTCTTAATAACTGAAAATGTTAAATAACCCTTAAAACCCCAATTCAGCATACTACTAATTCGAAATACATAAGCGAAATTGTCCCCATAGTAGTCCTTCACCTCGGTCTCCATTCATAATTCTTCCGTTGTCACCCGCCCGACCACAGCCGCGTGTCGTTCCGGATTTAATTAAAGCGGTGTTGTCAATCAGAAAATTCGCTACAGCAGCACCCCCATAACGGGGCTTTGCTTCTTAATATCTCCTCCCGGATTGAAATTGAGATTTCTCGCCAAGCCCGCTGATTGAACGCTGCCAAGGGCTGAGTAATTTGATTTGGCCTCGTATATCGCTCTGTTTTCGTGTAATAACACGAGAAAATTTTACACCTTTTTAGTATGAGGGGAAAATCTTAAGGATAATTTTTAGAACTGTGATTTCAATTGATGTAAGTTTATTTGTTGAGTTTAGCGTAACTAAAAATGTGAGGAAGGGGGACAGAAAGGAGATTTAGAGAGAAAGAGAATTAAAGAGAGAAATGCTGTCGACTTCGCTTATTGTGATCAAGGTTAATGTTATCTGTCGGATAATATTATAAAAATTTACCGGTCCCGATCACTCTTATTTAAATTAACGCAAAATGTATCGCTTTATGTTATCAATATATCGTTTAATGCTATCAAAATTTGGTGAAATCCCCTAAAAACCTCCCTTATTTCCCGTTTGAATGGCAATATTACAAAAAATATCAAATCAAATTCTGCCCAGGCCTAGTGGCCTATCAGGCGGTGCTCATCTCTGTTTCATTTAGCCTTCGGGCCTGGGGTTCTAAGTACTTAGCTTGTGTCCAGGCCGAGTGGCTAGCCCGATGCTGGACCCCCAGTTGATTCCCCAAGCGAGCTTGGTGCTTATTCTATCGACCCCGGAAGGATGAAGGGCTGAGTTGACCCATGACCAGCTACCCAAGCAGAAGCCGCAAGGCATCAAACCTGGGTCGGTAATGCTCGTAGCCAGGCACGCTGACCACTACACCACCGCGGCCACATATTAATATAGTACATACAAAATAAGTCATTAATTTATTAGTTTTTTATGTTACACTCTGATACTTTTCTTTGAGAAGGTATAAAAGTTGCAAAATGCACACTATAAGTAGTCATTTTAAATACTTCCATTAGAACTACATATTTGTGATTTTAAAGCAAACACGCGAGTACCACTGTTTGAAACTTTCTAGTATCAAATCTCTTATTGTTATCAATCGGACATTGTTATCATTCTACTCTTGGACAAAAGTAATCACATAAAGCGGAGTCGACTGTAATAATTCTTAAGAGATAGTTTAGAGAAAGTAGAGGGAAAAGACGGAGTGTCTAGTGTTGAAAGCAGGTTTGTCAAAAGGAAAAAAATCATGTCAATTTCTCTCTGAAACTAACAGTATTAAGGAATTAAGTTCCAAATAAAATTAACCTACATAATAAATAGTTAAATAAATAAATAATAGTTAAATAGCAGTTAAATAAATACTTAGAAATGAAATTCAACATTGGTTTTATAGTGTAGTTTCTTTCCGAAACGAATAAAATACTTTCAAATCACATATTCGGATGATTTTTTTGTGGCTGGCAAAAGGAAAAAAAATGTTCATTTGAGTACTACTCAATTAATTACTTTGTATTTTGGTGAGTGTCCAATAAAGTTCCAGAACAAAATTACTCACACTAAATAAACGGAGGCTGTTGCTAGAATTACGTTATAAGAAAGTTAACGTTCTAATGAAATTAATTTTGTAAGGTTTTTTCTTATGGTGTGAGAATTTTTAATAAGTATAACTCCAATTATCCGAATCGCTTTTAGGTTTTCAGAAAAAAAATTAGACTGAAGCGTACTGCGAATTTGAAAAAGCTTCCCCTCTTTTTTAAAAAAATCAACCTATAAGGATTACGTAGGACTATAGACGTAACGTTTACGGAGTGGTGCTACGGAATTTTCATCTCTAAAGTGAAAAGGCACCAAAAATATCTTTGAAATACAATTTCTCTCCCATTTTCAACATACCTACAGTAATTAATTAAAATAGACCCTTTTTTTTTCGGAAAAAATATAGTTATCCGAATGGGGTCTGGTCCCAATTGATTCGGATAGTAATTGGAGTTCTAATTGGGAGACACCATCATACAGAGCCTTATTTCCGTCTGATAAAAAAATAAGGCCAACTCTCTCAAAAAAACTTCTGCTTTCTGTCTTTCCTATTCAAAGTGAGAGTGACGTGGCATGAAATGAGATTTATACACCACAGACTTTAGCCGGAAAACCTCAGCCTATAATAATAAGACAGGGGTTCGCACCGAGAACGTTTTCCATGAACTTAAAAGCATTCGAGAATTCCTCATTCTTTTCTTATCCAGATTTATCAGGTAAAAAATGTCTATTCTACAGTTTGTCTACCATAAAATAAGTAACCATAATACTTATTTTATGGTAGCTATTAGCTGAAGTTATTGGTATTATGAATCTCAAGAAAAAAAAATTGCATGCACGTGCTTTAAAATTAGGATTAGGAACAAAATATGCTTTTCAGCAATGCAATGATTCTATGTTAAGTCTATGGCTGTACGATTATTTGTTTGGGCTTTCAAATCGCTTCATTTTTATAAATATTTTTTTTCTAACTGTTATGATATTTTTTTGCTCTTTTTTTTTCGGTAGATTATAACGAAGAATAACATACTATGTTAGGATAATTCTTGTTTGGATTTTGCACGTGGAATTTAGCCGTAATAGGTATACTAGCGTAATTTGTTGGGTGTACGAATACTTACTGGAGTGACTGTATGAGGGTGCTTAGGTAAATTGAAATGACCCTTCCACCGAAAAAAAAATTGGGACAGACCCGATTATACAACAGTCTGTATCACAGTAGTCCTAACTATATTTTTTATACGGATTAAATATTTTATTCTTATTACTCGATATTTTTTTCCAAGTCAAATCAAAGTTTATTCCCAACAATATGCAATGCAATGCATACAATAATACGAACAATTTAAGAAAGGAAACAAATTACAAGGGGGAAAAAGGCAAAAGGCAAAAAAAAAACATTAAAAAATATTAACTAATTTGTTAATTCCAAATAGGAATATTTTTATGACTAGAATTTCAATACAATTTATGTATAAAAATAAAACAAGTTAGGATAACGTTTTCTAGTTTAAAATCTAGTACATAAGGCACACTGTAAAAAAAAGTTTCTTCAAAAAACGGAAATTTCCCGGCAGCACTGCTGCCGGATTATTTCCATCATTTGAGAAGGTGTCCGTATTTTCTTTTTCCATCATTTGAGGGAATGTCCGTTTTGTTTCTTTTCTGTCAAAGGAGGGAAAACTACCGTTATTTTAGGGAACGTCCGTTTTATCTTTTTCCGTTAAATGAGAGAAACTTTCCGTTATTTTAGGGAACGTCCGTTTTATCTTATTCCGTTAAATACGTTAAATGAGAGAAACTTTCCGTTATTTTATGGAACGTTAGTTTAATATTTTTTCGTCATTGGAGTGAAACTTTCCGTTATTTTAGGGAACGTTCATTTTAACTTTTTACGTCAAAGGAAAGAAACTTTCCATTATTTTATAGAACATTCGTTTAATATCTTTTCGTCATTGGAGTGAAACTTTCTGTTATCTGATTCTATTGCGTCTGATATTTTTTCTTCAAAAATTAGAATTTTTCCCCAATTTGAAGAAAACGTTTGTACCTTTATTTTTCCTATACTCTATAATAATTAAAGATATTCCTCGAGGAAAAAAATATTCGTTCTTTATTTCAATTGAACTAATCAACAAGCTTATTTCTATTTTTATGAAATACGCTTATTTTACTCGTCATTTTTTTACATTTTTACTTTCTTTACCCTGCCTCCCTGTAGCTTAACCAGCCTGAAAATTTGATAAATTTCTAGTAATATTAAAATATACTTTAATAAGAGAAATACTAGAGATTATACGTTTGTTACGTGCAATGTAATAAATCCGGACATTATTACTAATGCCCGCGTATTTCGGGCAAAGTGATAAATACCATTGAATTTATCACATACCCCGTCTCAACTTCGGGCATTAATAATCCCCAGTTTATCATATTGCCCATAAAAAATTAGTTATCAATTATTTCACCTGCTCCACTATTAAAATTTTTGAGTTATACTTTGATTTGTCTAATCAAGCTAAAAAAGTAACGTTCATTAATACCTTTCTAAGTAAAATTTTAAGATCCAGTTTTATTTTCCTGTTTTAGCATAGGAATTAGGAATTATATTAAATACTTCAATGTGGATACATACACTATATTGTGGGACGTTGGACGGACCCCCTGATGTGAGTCCAGCCTCTCAAAC
Source organism: Tetragnatha montana (assembly GCA_963680715.1). Classification (NCBI taxonomy): domain Eukaryota; kingdom Metazoa; phylum Arthropoda; class Arachnida; order Araneae; family Tetragnathidae; genus Tetragnatha; species Tetragnatha montana. The sequence continues at coordinate 3,856,352 of OY796674.1, read as the reverse complement.
CTTAATTTAATTTACATATTTACTTCATGTTTGGCTATACAAATCATGTCAATTTATAAAAAAAATACAGTCTGTAATATAATTTTCCCAAGTAGCATAGTGAATTGAAGAGAAATTAAGATAATTTTCAATGGATCTCTAAATATTTTCTTTATAGGGTAGTGGATTTTCATTATATAATTCACAACTTTGGTTGATTAATAAAATATTTTAATATGAGATGAAAATATAGAATCAAACATAACTAACTAATCAAACCGAAAATTTTTATTGCTTTCAGAAATGAGTATTGGGTTTTACAATCATGATTAAAAAAGTAATTTAAACACAGTAATGGTATTTTCAAAATATTGAATCACATCAATATTTCATTATTCAGCAGCAGGATTTATTTCAGCAAAGACTCTGAAATGAAAATGTTCTTTATTGCAGTACATGAATTTATTGTGACTAATGTTTGCAGGATTTGTTTGCCAACCACACAATTTGGCAGGCACGTCAAGCGATCATATACTATAAAACAAAATTATTAATGCTTCTATTTCTCTAATGTTACAGTTCTTTGATTCTCTACGTACCAATGCAACAATGAATAAAAGTGAAGTATTCACTGATTATCGTAACTGAGAAATTAAGTCCTTTTCTAGGGTTGATTTTGTATTTTTCCAAACCCAAGATTGGCCATTCTGGTTGGATTTTGCCTTTAACCCAAAGGAGAGTTCTGTGTGCTCGCAAAATTGTATCGTTGGAAAATAAATCAATTCAATAATAAATAATTCAATCTTGATTTAATCAATTGCAACCGAAGGTAATTTAAATAATTTACAACACCGATCACAGTATCACAAAGTTAAATCAAAAGTTACAAGTTATCACAAGTATTTAGACCATATTTTTGCGATCTAATATATTTTTTATTTCCAATGGCCAAGGTTACAGAAAGTCCACTACGCCATAGGCGTAGCGTGACCTAAAATGTTGGGGGGGGGGCACTGCTGAAAAGTTTTCAAAGACTCGAATTTGCATTTGAACCTAATAAACGACCTATCGATGTAGAAAAAACTCTAGTCTTAACCACAGGTAAAAGAACTACTATAGTTGCAGTGGCGTATGTATAGAAATTTATTTCGGGAGGGGCCCAATATATCCTAAAAGAAATTTTTTTAAAAAGCCAACAGCTAGAAGTTTGCACCGGGGGAGAGGACCAAAAATATTCCTAAGCCCCCCACCATGCACATTTAATAGATTCAATGTATTCTTTGTTAACATATTTCCAGGTATGATTTGCATCTTGAAGAAGTTAATATTTAAAAATTGTGAATAATGAAATGTGAAATGTGAAAAACAGGGTTTTAACTCATTTTAGTACACCTAGTCAGAATTTCGGGGGGGGGGCACGACTAGTTGCAGTAAATATATAGAAATACTTAGTGCAAACTAAATCTGATGTAAAAACAAGCATATAATAAGCACAAATAAAATGGACGTGAAAGCTGGAATACTGCTGTTTCGGAGACACCAAGCATCTCCTTCGTCTGTACCTAGAAATTTGGGTCAGCTTCTTTGCCCCCCCTCTTATATACACCCTTAGTACCAAGAGATATACTATCATTACCGCCGAACTCAATTGTTATAGCTCTTTCATAAATTCTTATGACAGTTTTACCTCCTCAAAGAGCTTAAAAGATCTGAAATGAAGGAACTTGAAAATTAACGTTTTTAGCATTCTGATTTTTCGTTGATTTCAGAATTTTTAGTTGACCGACCAGTTGGGGGGGCACATGCCCCCCTGTGCCCCCCCCCCCCGACGTTACGCCTATGCACTACGCCACAAAGAGGTATAAACAGAAACAACAAACAAACAAATGAAATGTGGCGAGAAAAGTCTAGGAACCCAATAAGTCCCTAGCGTGCCACGATCTAATATATTTTAATTGTGATTCAGTATATTCCCGATTATAATTTTTAAGCAAAAATGACAAACCATCCATAAAATCTAAATAGACGATTCTTTTAAATAATTTATAATACCGATCACAGGTATTACAAGTCTAATAAAAAGTTACATGTTATCACAAGTATTTAAAACATATTATTGCGGTTGGGGGGGCACATGCCCCCCTGTGCCCCCCCCCCGACGTTACGCCTATGCACTACGCCACAAAGAGGTATAAACAGAAACAACAAACAAACAAATGAAATGTGGCGAGAAAAGTCTAGGAACCCAATAAGTCCCTAGCGTGCCACGATCTAATATATTTTAATTGTGATTCAGTATATTCCCGATTATAATTTTTAAGCAAAAATGACAAACCATCCATAAAATCTAAATAGACGATTTTTTTAAATAAGTTATAATACCGATCACAGGTATTACAAGTCTAATCAAAAGTTACATGTTATCACAAGTATTTAAAACATATTATTGCGATCTAATATACTTGAATTGTGGTTCAGTATATTCCCGATTATAACTTTGAAAAAAATATTGACAAACAATCCGTAAAATCCAAATAGACAATTCTTTTAAATAATTTACAATACCGATCACAGTATTACAAGTGTAATCAAAAGTTAGTAGTTATCACAACTATTTAGAACATATTTTTGCGATCTAATAAGACTAGTTAGCTATGCAATATTTTAAGACTTGAGCTACGTGGCGAAAAAAGCGATCGTACGATGTTTAAATATCTGTTTTATCAGAGTATTTCTATTTTAAAGCATTATCATTTACAGCCAATAATGAAAAAAAAATAAGAACAATATATTTTACTTACACATAATAAAATAGCTGAAGGTTCGTTAGGCCTGAAGACGCTGGCACAAACTCTCATTACTTATTTACAAGTCGTTGCTTTGAGTCTCACCAAAACAAGTGGAGAAATAGCACAATACGCATGCGTGAGGAGAGAGAAATTAAATAACGGAAATTTTCACGATAAAAATTCCGTTTTGAAGTTTACGGAATTAATCCATGAAAAATTCACGGAAAAGAATACGTAAAAAGACGTTTTTTTTTTACAGTGCACCACACATTTTGCGAAATGCTGCTTTAAGTCGTCCTTAACTTAAACAAATACGGCAAATATAAAGATATTCAAGTCACACATCTAAAGCTTCAGCCGAAGATATTTATAGAACAAGAATACATGAATGGCGTTACCGGTGTTGCTCCATTAGTTCTGCTAACTTTCTGAAACTCGGAACTTAAAATGGAGATTATGCATTGTGGTTGGAGACGCATCTAAAGTCAACTGTAGGATCTCCAGTAGAAGCGCAGTCATCATTACTATGTATGTTTTGAATTTTCATCCCGTGTCACTTGATTCACCAGGAATCATTATTAACTGCGAATATCGTTTCATCTGTGCTGGTTAGAACGAAAGTGGTATAAGTCCACTGAACGTAGTTTTGAGTACTAATAGAGCATTTTCAAGCCTAACAACGGCCTTAGCAACAGAAGAGGTTACAGTTTTTTGCCCTACAGAGGTTAACAGTTACAGAAAATGACTAGACGTGGAATTCTTCTATTGGAGCATTTGTAATCACGTGATCCCATACCTAAAAACCCCCTTAGCAAAAGAAAAACAACGGCCTAAGCAACAGTTAAAAGCTCTAAAGATGGTACATAGTTAAAAGAAAATAATCGGTTGTGACATCACCTGAAAACACTCTATGAGGGATTTGCTTAATTTTACACTTTCTTGATACGTTATCGTTTAAAACTATCAAATATCAGATTTTTAAGTTCAAAAATATGTTTTAAATAATTTCAATTTTTTTTTTTTTTGCCGCCAAAACACTAGTTAAGTAACGTGATCAAAAAACGGGATTTGACGTCACAGCGCACTCGAAACTAGTAGTGTTTTTACTGTTTTTCAATGATCGGAAAATCTATTGGATATGACGTCACAGCGCATGTAAACAACAATGTTTCTGTTTTCGCACCAAAACGCAAAAACGAAAATTCAAAAATTTATATCTCAGAGACTAGGCTACGAAAATACTACTTCATTTAAACTTCATTCTTCATGGTTTTTTACCTACTACTATTTTAATAAAATTTAATCTCAAAACGTGAAAATTCCTCATTGAAGGTTTTCTCTAACGGCGCATATGTTAATCCTATGGAAAAGGCACTTTTTAGGCAGCTCCTACGGGGGCCAATCATTATACTTTTGACTTGGGAGACTACTACACTAGGAATGGACCTTAAAAGGAATCAAAATCCACACTTATCTCAAATTTTGAATTTTTGGACTTATACCCCTTTCATCCTGAGCAGCTCATATCTGGATTCGGTTAAAGGACATTTTGCCCCCAAGGGAAAGCTTTCAGAAGCATGGAAGTCCATTTGAATACTTCACTTTGTGAAGCAAGTGCTTTTTAGTTTGGGGATTTAGCTCTTAATTTCGCGAAAAGCACGAATGCATATTTGTTGCTCTAACATTACCATCAAAGCGGATATGCGATATAGCATTTTCAGTGATGATAAAGTTTGAAAGATTTTAAGAGAAAAACCCATATAGTAGTACAGCACTAAGGTTTACCGACGAAAGTGGTTAAATTGGGGACGGATTCTGACTCCATTTTACTCAAATCTTTAATAGGTTTCCTTTCTTCTTCTAGCAATAACTTAGAATGCGCGGATCAGTTTAAATTAGGGGACGTCCATAAATTACGTGAGCTGTTTTTTCCAAATTTTGGACCCTTCCCTTCCCCTTGGTGAGATTTAGTGAGATTTTGCTGGACCCGCCCCCTACCCCCTCAATATCTCACGTGAGATTTTCTCAAATAATAAAATTTCTCTCGTAGAAACGCAAGTTCTATTTTCGACTTATTGGCATTACACTTGCAAAAGTTTTGATACAAATGCATGTTGAAATAAAAACTATGGTCTAATACTGGTAAATATCAAGGTTAATGATTCCATGTTTGGAGTAATTGCGCATTTTTCATGAACTTTTGCTGAAAAAAAAAGTAAAAAGACGCATATTCTCGAAACCTAAAGTTGACGTGAGATTTTAATTGACTCTCCCCTGGTGAGATTCTGCTTGACCCCTCCCCCTTTTTGACCTCAGGTAATTTATGGATGCCCCCTTACTATACGACGTATTACCCTCAAAGTGGTGTCTAACGAAATGACTTCACTCGAGAGAGAAAATTTTCGAAGAACCAGACAGACACTTAAACTGCGCTCATTTTATCGGAAGTGGTTGACAAAGGGGCAGACAAAAAAAAGTGGGGAAAATTTTCCCCTTTAAAATTAGAATAAATATTCTCTCGTAGAGTATAATTTACAAGATGTTTTGGGAACAGCTATTAAGTGAGGTCTGGGTATTTATGTTTATTAGTCTATAAATGTTTAATAAAATACTTGGGATTTAACGAGAATTCGGAAAGTATTTTCTGATTTTTTTTATTTTTGTTAAAGGAAGGTATGTTCAGCGCTCTAATGTAGGCCATGTTCCTGAATGTTAATTTATAATGCATATATATTACTTAGGGATATATATTAATAAGTTAATTTAAATGTATTATTATTAGGGTAAATTTTTCGACGTTTTTGTTGTATTTCACCCACTCCGAAGAAATTTCCTGTTGTAATAATCGAATAAATATTTACATGATATTTAATTTGGGTATCGTAGCTTCAAATCCGATTTCAACTTAGGGGACATCCATAAATTACGTGAGGTGTTTTTTCCAAATTTTGGCCACACTAGGTCTCCCTAGTGTCATAAAAAGTAAATTTATTTTTCAGTAATAAGGTTTTTAAATTTGTATTTTACAAACAAAAAACACCGGATATCGAAAGAAAAAAAGCCATATTAAAACCCACACTAAATGGACGTCACACCCATTTAGTGTGCCACTGTAAGTTCTCTTTCCTGCATTGTAAGTCTTATGAAGGAAAAACACGTTCTACAGGGTATTGTGAGCATTGTAAGAGAAACAACTTTTAGGGTGAGCTTGATGGGCTGTGCGCGCGCACCTCGGCGGGGGAATCGGATGGTAATTCGGAAAAAAGATGAACGAGGGAACGAAAAGGTTTTCCTATAGAAGCACAATGCAAAGGAAGACCTTGGGATATTTTCGGGAGGGCCCAAATCAAGCGAAGGGGGGAACAGAACAATATTATTTACTACTTCTTATATTAAGTTATTAAAGATGCAAATACTACTATCTAAAAATGTATTAAAAACAACATTGAACCTATTAGGGTCCGTCCACTAGGTTTAGGTTTTGTATCCACTCACCCAAATTTAGCCACGGAATTACCACTCCAAAGCTCCATCTTCTCCTATTACCCCCACGGGGATTTTTTTTATCCCCCGCACTCGTTAAATTAATGGATGAAACGCAAGCGCGGCGGGGAAGCTAATTTTACGGGCGTTTTTTTCCTGCCGCAGTAGTAGTAAAAAATGAACTTAAGATGTGGCGGCACCTCGACAACGCGTGTTGCGAAACTCTATAAATCAGAGAATAAGAGTCTGCTTCCAGAAGGTTTTATGGAACAATAGGAGCAACTAGGGGAAAAGGACTCGAAAAGGACTTTTTATTGCCCGCTGCCAGAATTACTTCTGGCAATGAAATGCTGGCCGATTCATAATGGGAACGTCGCTGCTAATACTAGTGTGTGAATACAATCGGAATGACGAGGTTCTTGTGGAAATCATTTTGTGCCATATTCAGAAACTCGAACACGTAGACGAAACGATACGGAAACGGGAGATTTCACACGAGAGCTCGGAACTAAACGTTTCTCTCTCACGTGCGCTGCTGGCGCCTCCTGTCGGCAAGCTTGTTGTCTGCAAGCTTGTCTGTTGTTAAGCCCTGTACTTATCTTTTGACTGCAGAAAATAGCTGCAGTTTTTGTGCAGTAGTCTGAAAGGAATTGAAACATTTGCTCTGCCTGCAGTTTTTGTCTACAGACCGAGTTTGTTACGTCCGAGTCATGTGATTAAAAATGCTCTATAATCAAACTAAAACCCCGCGTATTATTAAAAAATTAAAACAAAAAAAAACTTACCTTTTCCCGAAAAAGAGCATCTGTAATTTCTTTCTCTTTAAACTTTGAAAAGGAAGCAACCGAGAGATTTTAAACATAATATTTTTAGTTGTATTATTTTACTGGTGAGGATATGGTCTGGGGAGATATAGAGTGTTTTCAGGTGACGTCACAACCGGTTATTTTCTTTTAACTGTGTACCTTCTGTAGGGCTTTTAACTGTTGCTAAGGCCGTTGTTTATCTGTTGCTAAGGCGGTTTTTAGGTATGGGGTCACGTGATTGCAAATGCTCCAATAGAAGAATTCCACGGCTAGTCATTTTCTGTAACTGTTAACCTCTGTAGGGCAAAAAAACTGTAACATCTTCTGTTGTTAAGGCCGTTGTTAGGTCCGAGTCATGTGATTGAAAATGCTCTATATTCCAAATAGAGGATTTTCACGGCCTCTTAAAATTTGAAAATAAAAATATGTGATCTGTTTCTCAAGATACAATAGCAAAGATCCTATACGTGAAATTTCAAAGAATTTTATCCCAACAAACATCTAAAGAACCACAAGAAATCTGGTTATTAAGTTAGCTTTAAAAATCCCCTTACTTTCCTAAGTTCCAAACCTATTAGACGAAAAATTGTCTAAGTTAGACAAGACTGGAAGTTTCTTGCCGGAAGATTAGACAGTAAATCTCCGCTTGGTCTGGTTTCCTTCACCTTGCCTACTAACCACACACTTCCAAAGTTAGTTACAGACTAACGACTCGCAATTGTTTAGGGAGTAATTAATTTTGAGCCGCGGATTACTACACACTGTAACCGGCGGTGAACTAATTGTACGCTCCGAAGTATTAGGAGCTCCCTGGGCGACCATTATCTAATTGAGATTTGATTAACCCATTTAATCCGTCCGTTCCGAGAAACGCTGCTGTCCTCTCGTTATCCCATTAGACGTGCTGAGCGTGCTCTTTGCCTGCTGTTGCTGCGTTGGCGGTCCGTTTTGCGCGTATTGCAACTGCTGTAGTATATGAATGAAGCGGTGATTGGGAGTTTTGAAATAGATTTTGTAGCTTAAGGTGCACTATATAACTCAATTTCCCTAACTTTTCGGGAGAACTGACGCAGTCACTTCCAATTTGGCGGTATCCGATCGCTTGTTTTGGGCCATGCAATATCACCAGCATACTATTATACTAGACAGCAGCGTTTCTTGAACCCAGTACGTCACAAATACGGAAGGAGAAATCGGTAAACACAAATCCTGTTGGGTTGCTTGGAGGAGTTTCGGTACGCAAATCGTGATGGAAAAGCACACAATACACTACATGGGTTTAACAAAATAATCATATATTTAAATTGACGTTCTTCATTTCACTCAAAATTCAGATATCGTGATGGGAAATTTACTTTGTTTTTAGGGACGTCATAGGGTCAACTTAAGTTGCTGTCTAGTATAGACAGCAACGTTTCCTGACCTTATGACGTCACTAACAGTTAAAATTTCTAAATTATTCCTAATAATAATGGGGAGCTTGGGGGTATCAATTAGAAAAAGTTTGAAAATGTGCTTCTAATAGTAGTGGTTTAGATCGTTAGCGACATTTTTGGTTACACCCGAAGACCACAGAAGGATCAAGGAAAAGAATTATAAATAGAAGTAAAGTTTCGAGGGGTGCTGGGGGTCCTTCTCCCAGAAAAGTTTTTGAAATTTTCCCCTTTAAACTAGTGTTTTATATCATTTTAAAACTCTTTGGGGAACACTCAAAGGTAACTTGAGTGTTCCCCAAGGAAACTCGCGGACCCCTAGGAAGGCGCTGGGGATCCCCAGGTGTCCGCGGACCACAGTTTAAGAACCACTGCAATACAGTGTTGTAACAGGCAAGTTTCAGTGCACAACACTTGTAAAACTATTTCGTATTCAAACCAACCCCTTAAACCTCTAATCCAATGTATGGATAAACTAAATATTTGCCCAAAAACGTCTTAATTAGAAAAGTTTTACGGCGACCTAAACCATTCTAACAACGCTAAAATTCTTCAGAAAAAAATAAATTAGCTTACCCTTGCTCTATTATACTTTTTGAGACATAGTTTAAAGGAAATAAAACACAATATTGTTTTTTAACGACCTAAAAAACCCCTCAAAGTTCAGCTATTTCTTAATTTCTCCCAAGAGACTCTCCCATTGAAAAAGTGGTCTGGCCTCAGTGATGTACCGGAAGAATTAAATTTAATTTTCTCCCTAACTGTGACTGTCTAGCTGCGAGCACCCCAGAGAATTCTCTTAATTAGAGGTGATTTCAATCCTTCAGCTGAACCATAGAGGTAGAAGGAGAATAGAGGTGGCATTGACGGTAACCATGTGTGCCCAACATCAATGTCAGACAAAAAAAAAATAACATTGGAGCTCCCATAGACGCATCGATTTCGAAGGCGAAAAATCGCTGTAATTCCCAGAAAATGATCGCAAAAAGAAAAAAAAATAACTGTTTATAATTTAGGAAGAGAAGACTAAATGATTTTGAGCTTTAAAACTCATATAATTCCGAAATTTTTGCAAAATACATACCATTTAGAAAATATGGTATGTTGCAAAATACATAGCAGCTAATCGCTTTAAATACTTCAATTAGGACTACATAACTGTAATTTTAAAGCAAACACTCGATTTACACTGTTTGAAACTTTCTATAGTATCAAATCGCTTAATTGTTATGAAACAGATATTGTAATCATTCTACTCTTGGACAAAAAATTATCACATTAAGCGGAGTCGACTGTATTGTGAAAAGAACATTTGTGATTAGATTGGATTTTTTTCGATTCATTCATTACCCTTACACTCGACAGCAACGTTTCATTACCCTATGACATCACTACACGGAAGCAGAAACTGCGTAAACAGAAAGCTTGTCAGGTTGCTGTAGAAGGAGTTTCGGTATGCAAATCGTGATAAAAAAACGCATATATGCATGGATTTAGCAAAATAATCCTATTTTTAAATTGACGTTCTTCATTTCACTCAAAATTCCGACACCGCGATGGGAACTACTTTGTTTGTTAGTGACGTCATAGGGTCAGGAAACGTTGCTGTCGAGTATGGTAATGTAAAATGAGCATTTGTGATTGTGTTTCATTCCCTTAGCTACCACTGCCAGTTGATACAACATGATGCTTCCGTTGAATTCGATACGCACTCTATTGTTATTCTTTCCTGATGAGCTGAACCCAAGGATATTGGAGAAAAGCGTTAAGTAGGAGTCCTGGCGGAATACTTTTTTGGCACTCTGTTTAAGTAAAAAAAAAAACATATAAAAATCGTGTTACATGCGTATAGTAAAACAAATATGGAATAAAGTTTGAAATAATTCACTCATTAATGCCTCTTTTTATATTTTGTGTGAAAATATAAACTTCACAAGAATCGTTTCATACTTTTCTCATTATACAATTTCCTAATACATACTAACTTCAATGGTTCCTTTCAGCTATACCATACTATTTAAGAGTTACTATTTTTAATAATAAGTTTATCATACTGTTTTTTATTCCTATATCATCATCATGTAATGTGATTATCTTAAAGTAATTTTATAGATATTCCTCTCAACAATTGGGAATAGAAAATTTTTTAAGTTGCATAAGATTTTGTGTACTTAGTAGTTGTACCTTTTTGCAATTTGTTGTGAAAAATGTGTTAATACTTCTCTTAATAAAGATTATTTTGAATTTTTGTTTCATTATTGAAAATTAAGTTCTTAAAAAAAAAATTTCTCAATGCTCTTTTCACTAAATATTTACTCTTTTCAGACATTTTTTCAAATAGAAAGGTTTGAGAAACATTAATATTCTCCCTTTTTCTGCTAAAATATATTATCGTATATTTTGTAAAGGAAAATTTTGCCGTTCTAAGAAGGCATTCTGCCATGACTTCACAACATATCCTATTCTCTTCTATATCCTATTTTTCACGTTATTATTGTAGCTTAAATCCAATTAAAAATCTACTTAGTTCTTATTTTCCCATATAAAAACATCGATAACATAGAACTGTGTTAATATCAAATTTTTAAACTACTTAAACTTAGAACCTTAGTAAAATTTGTTTTTTATAGAGCACTGAAATAATTTCACCAACTCTTTAAGAACAATAATTCCATCCAATAACCCAGACCCTCAATCCCATTTTTAATAAATTAAAAAACTGCTTAGTTTTTAAACATAATAACATCGATAACCATATAAAAACATCGATAAAATAGAATGCAACTTCAATTTTTATTTGCTGTAGTGTTCATATCAAACTTTAGAACTATACTTGAACTTTAGTAAAATTTGTTTTTTATGGATGGGTTTCACTAGCTTCGTTCTGCATCTGGCAGTGCTAATATATTATTTCCGGGTTACCACATTAGCGTTATTCTTGGCATTGCTTTGGCATCCTTTTCATTCTTGTTAGTTCTTTGTTTATGTTTCGAAGTCAACTTCGACCACGTAAATTCGTTTTGCTCTTTTCGTATTAATTTTTTAATGTATTATTTTTTATTCATTCAGTAATCAGCCTTTTCTTGCATTCACTCTTTTATTATTATTATTTTATTAGCAAAGGGTTAGAGAGAAAAATAATATTTTTAACCTCGCCAAGTTGCCAAATGCATCTACTATGTTGAGGTTCTGTACCGGAAGTCTCTAGGACTTTGTTTTTGTTTACATTTTTCAACCCATCCATAGAGCACCGAAATAACTTCCCAACTCACCAACTCTTTAAGAACAATAATTCCATCCAAGAGAACCGAGACGACCCTCCAATCCCATTTTTAATCAAGACTTCAACTCTCCTAATCAATCCTACCCTTCCCACAACACCCCGCGAGTTAAGTCGAAGTGTATGACCCGCGCTGCTTAAACTTTCATCCTTTTCAGATCGGATGGTATTCGAATCAGGCGTCTGCAGCTGCAATTAGAGCCGCCCCATTGTGATGCAAATGGGGGTGTCCAGAAAACGCATTGCTTCCCTCGAACTTCGGTGTCGAAGTTCAGAGAACAAACATTTCGGCGTCTTTGATCTGTGGCTTCCGAATCTTAATTACCGCTGCCCCGTCTCATGCTCTGATGTAGGACTTAAAAATGGCTTTTCTTGAGGATATGGAGGAGAGACTGCTTTATGTATTTTTTTGTTAAAGTTTGATATGAATATTTAGATTGAAGGTCATAATTATTAAGTACTAGCTGATATGCCCGGCCTTGCACGGGTGGAGTGTATCAATTTATTAAAATTTTCTCAAGTTACATGCCTAATTTTCTGTAACCATAATTACCAATCATCCTGGTAGTTTTTCATATCCCGGTGTTCCCAGTATTTTTTCATATCCCGGTGCCTTTTTCATCTTGGTGTCCCCGGTGCCTTTCCATCTCGGTGTTCCCGGTGCATTTTCATCACCGTGCTCCCTCTGCCTTTTCCCTCCCGGTTCCAACTGTGTAAATCTAACCTAACCATCGAGTTCCGGTGTTGCACATTTAATTACGACAGTTACCCAATTATCCATTCTAAGTGAAAAAAATCAATTAAAATTATTACAGACTTTTGAAATCCCAAAATTTGTAAATACCCCCTGTTTAAATTGAAAAAAAAATCCCGTTAAACTACACCAAAGAAACAAATTATAAGGTTAAATAACAAATTGATCTAGTGTTTCTATCATCAACTTTCTAAAAAAACTGCATGATGTAATCTTTACTTTAACCAGTCTAATTCTTAAAACTTTCTATTTCAACTTAAAGTTTCATGGAAAATGAAGTTTTTAATAAGAAAATACTGTTATAAAGTTTTTTATAAGGGCCGTTTTTAATTTTTTAAATTATTAATAACCTTTTTAAAACAATTTTAGCCAAGTTTTATCTTTAAATACTTTGTTTTATGTTTAAAATTGTTTTTGTTGTATTATTTGCAACAATGCGAGTTAAACAGATCTTCTTTAGTGGAGAAGTAAGGCGATTTTTACAAAAAGGCCTAAAAGGGGGTGAAGGGGTGGTTTTAGAAGTTTGGAAATGATGTCATTGTCTTTCCCCCGTCCCCATACGTATGTGTACCAAGTTTGGTTCGATTCGGACGGGTAGTTTTGGAGAAATTGAGCCAAATCTGTTCCGGACAAACCCAGGCAGGCAGGAACCCAGGAACCCAGGGACACCTTCATTATATATAGAGAGATACTGTCTGTCTACCTCAAGTTGAGCTCTCGCCTAGTAGCCTGGTTGTGGCGGTTGCTATAGAGTGTTTTCAGGTGACGTCACGACCAGCTATTTTCTTGTAACTGTTAACCTTTTGCAGGGCTTTTAACTGTTGCTAAGGCGGTTGCTAGGTGACGAGGAATCTGTTACTAAGGCGGATTTTAGGTATGGGTCACGTGATTGCAAATGCTCCTATAGAGCATTTTCAATCACGTGTCTCCGATCACGTGATCAAGCTGGCTTGGAGGATAGACAACTTTTCTTTAACATTAGGCTCCCATAGAGAATACGCGCTGCATTTAGTTTTTATAAGAAAAGTTCATTTAAAAAGATTCTTTAGGCTCGGGTAAAGATCGGAACGAAAGAATAATAGTTATTGAAGGTAAGTGCATATGTTTTTGTGTTTTAGTGGTAAGCTAAATTTAGAAAAAGACTTATTATGAGGTGACATGTTTTTGTTTACATTTGTTAGAACAATATGCGAGTCCGATACATCTGTAAAATACTTATAATATAATATAATATGCTACTGAAACTAAATATTGAATAATTAATAAATAATTAAGAATTTTAAAATATGTTAGTAGCATTGTGAATGGTACTTGCAATTAGAACACTGGCAGAAATGGTTTCAGCAATTAGAACACTGCTAAATATAAAATGTAGTATTATTGAATGACTTTTAATATGCAGAGATGCTATTTTAGAGTAAATAAAGGTTACTTTAAAGTAAACTTTGGAGAAAAACATAAAACATCCTTATTTTTCAAAATTCACATCAAAAGTAAACAAATAAACGATGTGCATCCTATAGTTTTCCATCATACTGTCTGTCATCCAAGCCTCTGACGTCACAAGCCTGTGACGTCATGTGCGAATGCTCTATAGAAGAATTCTACGGCCAGTCATTTTCTGTAACTGTTAACCTTCTGTAGGGCAAAAAAACTGCAACCTTCTGTTGCTAAGGCCGTTGTTAGGTCCGAGTCATGTGATTGAAAATGCTCTATAGAAACATGACCGGTTCATTTTAAATAGGGATAAAAACTGTATTATGATTTGGTGGGGATAAAAGCCGACGGAGGATTATTGGCAGAATTTTTGGCGATCACAAGCACGGTTTTTTTTCTCGGAATTGATGCAGTTGGACACATATGCTAGCGGATGGGATTAGTGAACTGTTAAAATAATAAACAAAGAGGATTACGGCATTATTCACATCCCTCTTGTAACCGTAAGCCGGCCGGTCTAGGTCAGCTTTTGTATTCATATCCTCTGGTTAACGTCGTTTTAGGAGCTAAGCCAACAGATTTTAAGCCGCCCGATCCTGCGCTGGCTTAGCTTTGGTTAACCTAGGGAGCATGCGCAGTAGTTGTTTTTCTTGGCGAAATTTGTTTTGTTTACAAAATGGCCGACTACCGCGATATTCACAATTTGCTCTTTGTAATCTGTACAACTAAAAAAACATTTGTGTGAGTCTAATCAGAATCCGGAATCTTACAGTAATTGTGTTTTTATTTTAATTCATCATTATTGTTTGTTTTGAAAGCCCAAAGTTTATATATTTTCAGGCAAGTGAATTGCAATTTTGCTGAGAGAAAATTTTGCATTAGGTTTGAAGCTGCATTTAAAGTTATATAAATAATTTTAATAAGCCTTTTTTTCCAATAAATTGTTAACCTGGAGGTAATTAAAACTCCTACACTTCTTTTTTAATTATTATTTCAGTGATTAAATACATGTATAATGCCGCATCCACACATTCGCGCGAACGCGAATCCGAATAACAACAAAGAATGTGTAAGCGGACCGCTCGCGTTCGGACGAATGTTTGCACCTGGCTTTGCGAATCACTCGCCTACATTCGCGCAAGAGGCGGTTTTTTGAGCACGAGTCAAAGGATCAGAAGCGAACACGAACTACCCCATTTACACATTCGTTGTTTCGATTAACTTTTATCATTAATCTTTCATACTTTTTCTATAAATTCATAACAGTTCAGTTAATTTAGTTTTAAATATAATAAGTATTTAAAAACTTCAACTTAATAGATTAATATTTTATGTCCCGAACATAAATTATACAATTTTAAAAGTCAACTTTTTTTATAAAATTTTGATCTTACAGCCTTAATAGAATTTCTTGGAAGTAAAATTTATCAACCTTATTTGTCAAAGTACAATTTTTCTGATTGAGAAATGAAATCATTAGTGTCCCCAATTACATCTTAATGTTTGAGACGTACTTTTGGGAATTATAAAATTTGCATAAACCCTATTCGAATTGAAAATTTATTTGTTGCTAGATAAAGGGCATTAGAGGATACCATCTTTGGCATGAATTTTGTATAAATTTAAAATAGTTATTCAAGTTTAGAGCACACGCCTAGAATCAAAAACTGAAAAGGAAATAATTATTTACGTTGTAGGCCATTGCTATTTTTTTTTTTTTTTTTGAATTTCCCAGGTGCACCCCTCTATGTTATTACAATTACTGAAACACAACAGGGAACTTCCCCCCAGCAGGTACCATTGAATTTTTTCCAATAGGATCTTGGGACAATGATATCCTGAAGGTGATATATAAGTTTTAACGTAATATTTACAGCGTTCAGGCTTATTAAATTAAAAACAATAAAAAGTTGAAGATATTTTCAATATTTTCCCTATACAAAACATGGAAAAACTATTTTTGAGGTGCGCAGGGGTCAAACATTGGCCTAGTGACTTGAATAGCGGGTAATGTTTCGTATTTGTAAAAACATGAGAGGGTGCACCTGGGGAAATTCCCCTAAAAAATATTCCCATAGACTTTTGCAATGGCCTATTACGGAATCCTCTTTTTTTTCAGATGACACGATCTTGCCCAGTATCTTTTTTGTTTTAGCTTTTGCTTATTTACTTCGTATTTTAAAAGTTCTAAATCAGTGTTTTCCAACCTTTTTCGGTCCATGTCCCAAAGCCTTTCTAAATTTTCCATGCCTTATGTCCTTTATTTTTTTTTTCGAAAATCCTTCTTGAAAAGTAAATAAAACATGGTGGTCCATGCCCCACCTGGGGGACAATTTGGTTAAAATTTTTCAAATTGCCCTTTAGAAGTTCATATTGCCCCCAGTGGGGCGTGCGCCTCACGTAGGGATTCACTGTTCTAAATAATTATACTCGTTAGTAAAGAGGGTAAAGAGCAAGCCTCTTCCATTTTGACCGAATGCTCGTGGAATCGCGAATGTGTAAGCGGACATTCGCAGTTCTAAAAAACAAAAGAAATCCAATTAAAATACTCGGCGAATGTTCGTGCTCGCATTCGCGCGCATGTGTGGACGCGGAGTAAGAATTCTAACAGAACACGCTTTTCCATTGCTAAATATTTTATATCAGAATGTTCAAAGAAGAAAAAAAGTATAGTTTTTTTTGTTTAAATTATTTCACATATTTAATAAAAGAATACCAAACAAAAACAAGAGATAAAATATGAATCTCCAAGTGGAAAGACTAGCCCTTCCAGGCGATAGAGAATCAACACTTAAATAAAATTGCAAATTATTTAAGAAATAATAACACAAGAACAAGGCATGAAAACAATTACTAAACAAATATAAATTAATGAAAATGGCAGAAAGCTGGTAACAGTAACAAAATAAATATGCTTCATTAGAGTGAAAAATATAAATCCAGGTCGTCGATGTTTATAAGTTGAAAATAAATTTCTTTTGAAAACTGAATATGTACTGATTAGACTTAAAGGATATTATTATATATATTTGGAGCTAAATAATAGAAATGTTTACAAACATTTATTTGGAAAATTTAGGGATTTGGTAAATTGCTATTGATTTTGTGTTATATGGCCTTTCTCTAATTTTAAACAGATATTTTTAAGATTAAGATAAAGCAGAATATGAAAAAAGGCGTTAGTGGAGAGGCAATAAATTAAGACATCTAAAATTATATGGATAAAACTGCTGATTTAGAATTGAAATTATTGGTTGTGAATTGGATCTATATTCACCAAAAATAGTGACACCATAATTTATTGAGGAATAAAACCAGGAAAAATATAAGGTTTTTAAAAATGTTGAATCTGTTTCACATTTAGGTGGTAGAATTTAAATAAAGAACCCTAATTTTCCCAAATTCAAAGATGTGAGTGTTCCATTTCAGGATTGAATCTATATAAAGTTAAGATATTTGTAACTCACAGCATATTGGAGAATGTGACAATGACAGTTTTATTTATTTATACAAGATAAGGTGGTGATATTTTAATTCACAAAATTTAATGCCAAGTAACTGTAATGAATGTAGGGTAGGGTGGTCCTCATTTTCTGAAGTTTTGAAATTTATTGTTTTCACCCTCTAAATTTGTTCCATTATATCTACAAATAATTCTGTTAAAATTTTATCACTTTCAAATTATATTTATTGTTAGCTCAAAGAAGTTAAAGTTGGAAAAATTTGGGGAAAATGACCATTTTTCAGAATGTTTAAAAAATATATTTCAAGATTCATATTGTGATAAAACTGGTTCAAATGTGTTATTTTTATTTAGGACTTATTTAGATTGATGGCTTAAATTTTATTTAGCCTACATTTTTCAAACTTTAACTTCCTTGAGCTACCAATAAATATCATTTGAAAGTGATAAAACTTCACCAGAATTATTCTTAAATGTAATTGAACACTTTTAGAGGGTGAGGGCAATAAATAGATGTAAAACATATTTTGATGACTGTATTCAGAAAGTTCTTAAAATTTAGCAGTTTTCTAGGAAACTGACAATGGAGGACATTTTACCACAACTTGCTAGTTTCGTCTGATCCATACATTATTACATTTGTGAAGTAAACTTAAAACCAAAAATTGTCACTTTTTAGAGTACCCCTAATACTTGAAGGATTTATCAGAAGAAGTTTAAAATTCATTCAATTTGAAAACTTTTAATTTTTTTTAGAAATTTTCAGAATATCTTAAAAATGAAGGAAATACGCATCGTAACTATAAAAGGAAAAATAAAGAAACAATAAATAAACACAATATTTTCTGCAAGCACACTTTTCTTAAATAATTTTTAGAAGACTATGAAATATTGAATTAGCAAGTATATTAATTATTTTCGAGTCTGTTATATTGGATATTGGATTGGTTACATTACATTTTCCGGTCTGGGTGCTTGATTTCCCGCCTGAATGAAGCGTGGTGAAAGCCGAAAATAATATCACATGACAGTCAACAACCAATGACAACGCTTCGTTGAAGTGCGCCAAAGGCAAACACTAGTTCGCAGATATCTCGCCAGATCAGGAAACGGCTTATGTGCTGGCTAAAAAAACCAGGCGATGTGAATAAGGAATAAGCCTAAGCCAGCCGGTCTAGGTTAAAGCTCAAACTTTAACCGGCCGGCTTAGGCTAGGGATGTGAATAATGCCGTTAGTGATTCAATGCAACAATTTCCCCCGTTGAAAATGAGGAGAGTCTTGTTGCTTTGCTTGGCAACAGAAATGTTGAACGAGAGCTGAACTTGTTATTTACAGAAATTTATGTTGTACTTACCCAGCACTAACATCTGAAGGGGCCACAACTCCAACGTCCATAGCAGGGACGCTTTCATAAGAGGATGAACTGCTCATCCTTTCGCGCCTGTAGGGAAAAACAACTTAACGTCGGGTATTTTTTTTATAAAAGTTATCTTTAAAAGTCAGGTTATAGGGGATTCCAGACATCGTTTAAAAATCAGAAATTGTGAGTATTTTTTCTGTCCGAAATGGAGAAAATACTTAAGAAAATATTTGTTAAACATATTTTAATCACTATAGTAACCAGGCTCATGGCACAGGGTGGAACTGAAAACCACATATTATATTTTTACAATACACCTAACGATACTTTATGATTAGCCGAGCAAAAATCTCGCCAATTGGACTTAATTGGCAACGTTTTACAACTTACACATAAAAACATTAAAAGCAAAACTTTTAAAGTATTGTCCACCAAATATTTTTGTTTTAAAATGTGCATAAGCTTTATAACAATTTGTTCTTAAAATCTATATACACAATATCATTAAAAACAAAAGTAGATTAAATACGAAAACTATTTGATAATATAGGCGGTTAAATATTTGTTTTCTTGAAACGACGTAAAGATTGAGAACCACTACAAGTTTTCTATTGTAAGCGTCTTTGAGTCGATTTCTAAAATGATATAACGCTTCTATCTAGTCGTTCTTCCCAAATTCAATTTTATCTCTCAGTTTCTTTTGTGTAGATTTAGTGCTTATTTTTTTGTGGTTATGTGTGTCCTTTTATATTTAATATGTTGTATTGTTTGTGTCTTTTTCTTGCCAAGTAATTGGAATTTCTCTTCTGTTTGGGAATTTATTTAAATAAATAAATAAATATCAAGCAACAGAAGAAAAAAAATTGCAGAAAACTTCATCCTCTAATGGAGCACAAAAAAAAATTCCAGCGCTAATTGAGAAAAAAAACAGGCCTTATCTGTCGTCCAATGCAACGCAACGTCACCGCAGCTTAATTCAATCACTTTCATGCCACGAAAACAGATAACATGCATGCGAGCAGCTCAGAATGAAAACGGCGTAAAAGCCCCCCGAACTTAGTTTTGGGAGTCATTTTAATGGGATCCCACCATGCCCGACAACTCATTTGATCTAGATAGGATTCTATTGCATTTTTGTAATATGAGGGCGCTTAATATTTCAGGTTTTGGTGGTTGTATGAAATTTTTTTGGACTGAACGACGCCCCCTTCCGGCAGAAATTTATTTAAAGGACTGAACGACGCCCCCTCTCGGTAAAAATTTATTTTTCGACCGACCGACGCCCTAACCCGGTAGAAATTAATTTTTGACCCAGCGACGCGACGCCCCAACCCGGTAGAAGTTTATTTTTGACCAATCGACGCCCTAACCCGGTAGATTTTTATTTTTGACCCAGCGACGCCCCAACCCGATAGGAATTTATTTTTGACTGAACGACGCCCCAACCTGGTAGAAAAAATGTGCCTTCGAAAAGGGAAAAATGAGGATTTTAGCGGATTTCCACGAAATTTTGATAACGATATAATGATCACATAAAACGATATATTTTCGTTAATTTAAATAGGAGTGATCGGTTCCTATCAATTTCGATAACATTATCCGATTGATAAGATTAACAATTCTTGTTGTTATTTTGTCCAAGAAATTGGTGCAGAGGAGTCAATTAGGTCCGAAAGTATCTAGGACAGCCGCAGCAACAGCATCCCTCGAAGAATAGAGGAGTCGACTGTATAGAGCATTTTCAATCACATGACTCGGACCTAACAACGGCCTTAGCAACAGAAGATGTTACAGTTTTTTGCCCTACAGTGGTTAACAGTTACAGAAAATGACACTAGCCGTGGAATTCTTCTATTGGAGCATTTTCTATCACGTGATCCCATATCTAAAAACCGCCATAGCAACAGATAAACAACGGCCTTAGCAACAGTTAAAAGCCCTACAGAAGGTACACAGTTAAAAGAAAATAACCGGTTGTGACGTCACCTGAAAACACTCTATTAAATTTTAAATAAATAATTATATTTTTACTTTTTGGTGAGCAACAAGAATTTTCACCGAGCTGATAGTTCCTTCCACCATTCCAAAACCGAAGGAAAGAAGGTCTAACGAGGCCTCCTGCCTGCACGGCACACGATAAGAGATTTTGGAATTCATTTTCGGCAACTGCGGGGTAATGGCGTCTCCGCTCCGGCGACCAACAAATGACACGATTAATTGAAGAATAGCAATTGTTACTTTCTTTTGGGCTGGAACACACTAGAGTCGCTTGATGTCGTTAAGATCCTTTATTAAATGGATAGAAGAAATAAGGGGAGTTGAGGCGATTATAGGTGCACTTTATACTATACTGGACAGCAACGATTCCTGACCCTATGACTTCACTAAGCGGAAGCAGAAACTGAGTAAACAGAAAGCCTGTTGGGTTGCTATGAGGAGTTTCGGTACGCAAATCGTGATAAAAAAAATACGTGGGTTTAACAAACTAATCATATTTGTAAATTAGAGTTCTTCATTTCACTCAAAATTCAGACACCGCGATGGGAACTACTTTCTTTGTTATTGATGTCATATGGTCAGGAAACGTTGCTGTCGAGTATAGACAACAATGGTAGTTGACCCTATGACGTCTGTAGCAAAGAAAGTAGTAAGTGCGGTGTCTGAATTTTGAGTGAAATGAAGAACGTTAATTTAGAAACATGATTAGTTTGTTAAACCCACGTATATACAGCGTCTTTTTATCACGATTTGCGTACCGAAACTCCTCATAGCAACCCAACAAGCTTTCCGTTTGCACATCTTAACGACTTCTAGCGATTCTAGTCGCCCAGTGTGTTCCCAGCCCTTCGGGAGCGGCGCTTTTCGTTCATCTGTCTCTGTGGGGTGCAGAACACAGTTAGAAATGGTTGGTTTGTTAGGATTTCATGAGGTGGAACTGTGCTCCAATGCCAGCAGAAAAGTGCGTAATACGGTGTAATAACGAGAGCCCAATGAGAGATAAAGTGGCATAACTCGAAATTTACATCTGATTTTGTGTTTGACCCCTCTTGGGGATGTTCTTATTCAGAGGTGAAGTTTTACGTCTAGTTTGTTGTTGTATACGACGGATTAGACAAAGTTAAACTAGGCGTACAGTTTAAAAAATGGAAATATTTAAAAAAAATAATAACTACAATAAACATCGAATGTTACTGTATCACCTAAGGTAGGCTGGGAAAAAATGGGTCTAGTGGGGTAAAATAGGCCTAGGGATTTTAACAGTTTATATTTATAAAATTTAAGGTTTTTTGGCATGCTGATTGTTATTGAGACTTAAGTAAAATCATAAATCGGCATGCCAAAAAACCTTAAAGTTTATATATATAAACTGTTAAAATCCCTAGACCTTGACCCATTTTTCCCCACCCTACCCTATAAAAGATGGTGTTAAATTAAAGAATATTGTTAAGAAGATGTAGATGGGAAAAAACCACGAACGAAATTACGTATACAAAGAATACACATATGAATACACATCAGTGGCGGATTAATACAATTTTGTGGGAGGGGGCGGTTAAATGGAATAATTCAATTTACAGTAGGTCCTCCCTGGGATATAAATTTTTTCTTGAAACTTAATTGAAACTTAAAACTGATATAAAATAAGTTTAAAAATAGTGGAGAAGGGGTACATTAATTTTAAAAAATTTGGACGTAATAAATTATTTTTTGGAAATTTGACCCTTAATAACAGCATTTTAACTCGTTTTTATCCACTTAGTCCAACTTTCGAAAGGGAGGCCGGGTCCCTTTAACCCCCTTTATATACCCTAAATTTTTTAAGGTTTAACAAGCCCAAAAGTGTTTTTCAGACACTTTTTGAATCTTAGCATGTCAAAAAGTGTTCTGAAACTGCTTTAAGGGGAATTTCCCCCCTGATATACATATATTACGTATGATATTGTCACCAGCCGAGATATTTGCAACCAATGAATAACAACTTGGATTTGTCGAGTGCTTTTTTCTTTTCGCTTCTCAGTCATTCTTAGTGACTAGAATATTAAATTTTAGTTCTTCTTATCTCCAGGATCAAAATAGTCTTAGTCTTTTGCCTGTTCGTCACATTGCTTTTTTTCGTATAATTTTATTTTTACATCGAAATAAAAATATTTGTATAACTAAAAACAATATCTCTGTTAGAAGACCATCTGAAATATTTCAAGTCCCTCGCGTACACAAAGAAATTTTTCGTAAGCATTTCTTTTATCTTGCCCCCAAACTATATAACAGACTACCTTACAATCTTCAAAGTATTCCATATGTAACCACTTTTAAACGATTATTACATAATTTTTTAAAT
Source organism: Tetragnatha montana (assembly GCA_963680715.1). NCBI lineage: Eukaryota > Metazoa > Arthropoda > Arachnida > Araneae > Tetragnathidae > Tetragnatha > Tetragnatha montana. Next base: position 3,833,228 of record OY796674.1, on the reverse strand, counting down.
GAAATAGATAATTTAGATGTATTTTTTTTTCATTATAGTGAAGCAATAGTAATTATATAACGCCTAGCTGTGCCTGTTATTATGTATGTTTTATGTTATTGTTTTATTATTATATGCTTTGTGTAATATAATGTTTTTTTTTATAATTTAATTTTTGTTCCAAATTAATTATATTATACTCAATTTATTGCTGTCACCTAAACAAGTTGTTTTTCTTCTTGGTGACAAATATAATTATTTCCTAATTTCTGTATTAAACCTGTACTGTAATGTAAATAAAAATTGTATTGTATTGTAAATGATAAACACTTGAATACAATTTCTTCAAATAATAGATTCAATACGATTCATAATTCAACTCACCCACAAATCCCGGGTTTTGGCACCAGAATGTTTCAGGACGTGTTGATTCGATTAAACGATTTGGATGCCAGTTAAATTTTAAAAACGACTTAATCGTTTATTAAGCACTCTTGGCTTGAAATGAAGCAATATAAAATCTTTTGGATAGTTGGGAAAGTTCGAGATTGACGGGCTTTTTCTCCTCGTTCGGAGCGATCGTACCTGCGTAGTCCGTGTGGTCAAGCTAGCATCGTTCTCGTTCTGGAGGTTCGGTCGGTTTTTCTCCTTCGTCTCCGGTCCTGCTACTTATTCATGACAGTCCCGCAGTCAAAATTATGCGTCGCTGGCTATGGAGCTCCAGATTAAGTTGGCTTACCATACAGCCTGGTTTACCCAGGACAGTCCTGGGTTTCGGAGGCTATCCTGGGAAATGTCCTGGGTCCCAAAATGTCCTGGGTTTTCGTAATTTTTGTTTTCCCAAGTATGCACCCAAACAAAAAAAATTTCCAATCTGGTTCAATTCTGATATCATTTATCATATTAAGCTAAAAAATAGATTAAGAAAAAAAATGTGTGATAATGTAATATTAATAAATGCCTACAAAGCTTTGAGACGTATTGTCAAAGTTAAAATTAGAGATGCATATAAAAACTATATAAATATAACTAATGATAATTTAGTAAATGATGCATCTAATTTTTGGGCTTTTGTGAGAAGTTCTAAAAATAATTGTAATGAGTGTAATTCAATGACATATAAAAATCAAAATTTGACCAAAAATGTTGACATTGCTCAAGCTTTTGCTAAACATTTTAGTTCTGTTTATTCACAGAGTTCTAATTTTGTATCAAATGTTAATACTAATAAAAGGGATAATTTTTGTCATGATTTTAATCACATTTCAGTTTCTGAAATTATGTCGGAAATTAAATCCTTGAAGGGAAATAAATCTGCTGGACTTGATAAAATTCCTCCATATCTCATTAAGGGTTGTGCTGAGTTTTTTGTTTACCCTCTTTTAATTTTATTCAATAAATCCCTAAAAACTAACATTTTTCCGGTTGCATTTAAAAAATCCAAGATTACTCCTATTTTTAAGAAAGGAAATAGAGCAGATATCGAAAATTATAGACCTATTACTATTGTGTCTGTTTTCTCTAAAATCTTTGAGGGTGTAATACAAAAACGTATTTTTCTTAGTATAGGTCAACGTATATCAGATGTTCAGCATGGATTTTTAAAAGGACGATCAACAGTAACAAATTTGTTGTCTTTAAATTCGGAGATAGTTTTGGCTCTGCATGAAAATAGACAAATTGATGTAGTATACACGGATTTTACAAAAGCATTTGATTCTGTTGATTTTGGCATTTTGATGAGGAAACTTATTGATTTTGGATTGAATGGTGGATTGGTAAAGTGGATTTATTCTTATTTAACTAATAGACACTTAGTTGTTTCATATAAAAATTGTTTGTCTAGTGTTTTTACCAGTTCATCGGGGGTACCCCAGGGCTCAACACTGGGACCATTGTTATTTATTTTGTTTATAAATGATTTACCTGAATGTTTAAGTTATTCCAAATGCCTTATGTTTGCTGATGATGCAAAAATATATAATCACATTTATAATTTTGATGATTGCAGCAATCTTCAAGATGATTTGATGTCACTAAACAGGTGGTGCTTGACAAATCGATTATTTCTAAATTACAAAAAATGTTCTATCATGACTTTTTCGCATAAGTATTCCAATTTAATTTATAACTATTGTATTGATAATATTTTTTTCTCTAGATGTAATAGTGTTTTTGATCTTGGTGTAAAATATGACTGTAAATTTTCATTTTCTGATCATATTTCAAATATTGTTTCATGTTCTTTCAAGAATTTAGGTTTTATATTAAGGGCTTGCAGGGAACTTAATTCAGCATCCAAAATTTCAATTTTCAATTACTTAGTCAGATCTAAGTTAGAATATGCTTGTATAGTTTGGGATCCTCATTATGAAATTTATATTAAAATGATAGAAAAAATTCAGAATATTTTTTTAAGACACTTGTTTTTTACTGAAAATGGATATTGTAATACTTATATGCCAAGCCAGATTTTGAGAGAAAATTTTAAAATTCAAGATCTGCAATCTAGGCGTAAATTTTTGTTAATGTTATTTTTTCATAAACTATTAAATAAAAACATTGACAGCAATACTTTAACTCAAAATATATTTATAATAGTTCCAAGGCATTCTGCAAGAAATAAATCTTTAAAATTTTTTGGAACTGATATAAGGACTGTCACAGATAAAAACTTCTATGTAAATAAATTTTGCTCACTCTATAATTTGTATACGGATCGTTTGGATATTTTTTCTATGTCTTTTTCAGTTTTCAAGCAAATCTGCATGTCCTTAATCTTCTAAATTTTTCTAATGTTTCTATATGCATTTGTTTATTGTGTTCTTTTGTTGTCTGGCTTTTGATGGTTGTTGGGTGTTCTTGTGATTTTTTTTTCTGTACTGGCAAATGTAATTGGACCGAAAGGTCTGTTTTTTGTCTAAATAAATAAATAAATAAATAAATAAATAAATAAATATGAGTAAAGTGAAGCCGTTAGAAGTAGGTAAAAAAATGCAGTTCGAAAATTTCACAAAACATTTTGTCCAGTCTTAAAATTACGAAAACCCAGGACATTTTGGGACCCAGGACAGCCTCCAAAACCCAGGACTGTCCTGGATAAACCAGGATGTATGGTAAGCCTACCGATAGGTCGACAAAGTGTCCTGGGTTGAGCTCAAGAAAATATGGTAAGCCTAAGATTAAGGGGGGAAGAGCAAGGTTATCTCCAACAACGTACTTGGGCAAAAAAAATTCCCCAGAACTGCCTGAATTTCTTCCCGAACCTCGTTCGGACATAATCTGCACCTCTCTCTGCAGATATAGGGTGTCCCAAAAAAGACTGACACATAACATTTTAAAAATCTCTAACTCAAAACCTAAAAAAGATAAAAATACGCGGTTTTTGCATCCTACTCTAAAGACCAAAGAATTTTATGACACAAGTTTTCGTAAATCATAGTTCAAAAATCCCCCGAGAGGTGGCACTATTTTACATTATCTCCAGTGGGAAGATAGATACTTTTGTACCCTGTTGGGGGATTTGGGAACAATGATTTCAGAGTAGGATACAAAAAACCGCGTATTTTTATCTTTTTTAGTTTTTTAATTAAAAACTTTTAAAATGTGTCAGTCTTTTTTGGGACACCCTTATATCCCCTTCTTAAAACCGACGATTTTCGGGGGTGTTTTGGACTCGTCATTTTTTCTGAGGTACCTCCTTTTAGGAGTACTTTTATACGTTAAGTTTTTAGATGAGACTTACACATAGGATTTTCACTCTGGTGCATTAAATTTTCGAAATTGTGAAATCAATGTGAATCCCAAGTAAAATTGGGGATCCTCCCCAGAAAAATTTTGGAAATTTGCCCCTCCAAATATAATTTTAGCTCATTTTGAGACTCTTTAGAATACACACAAAGAGCACAGCTCATTTTAAGGGTCAGAATTTTCTAGGAAAAGCAGTATAGTATATTAAGTGGCAAAATTTTGAGGGGTATTAGTAGGGTTCCTACTACAGAAAAAAATTGGAATTTTGCCCCTATAAACTAGTGTTTTAACTCATTTCAAGACCCTTTTAGTCTAAAGGACTCTTCCTTGTAAGTCAAAAACATTTCAAAGAAAACCTGTACATAATAGATTTTTTTAAATTTTTTTGGGGGTCCTCCCCCATAAAATTTTTGAAGTAGTATAAACCTTCAAAAAGTAGGGTTCTGACTCATTTTGAGACCTTTAAGTAATGTTGGGCACTAGTCAACTAGAACTAGTTGCAACTAGTAGTTAACAACTGATCAACTAGTAGTTTAACTACTTTTGGTTTAAACTAGTTCAACTATTAGTTGAACTACTTTTTTTAATAACTACTAGTTGAAACTACTTTCAAAATTTCAACTACTTTCAAACTACTGTAACAAATTTAATTAAGATGGTATACTCACCATTAATTATACTCACCAGAATTAAAGGCCCTTTTTGCGCGTTTTTTGTGATATAGATAAGAAAGATGTATTTCACTAGAATTTGGGCAAAAAATAGGTTATGAAATTAAATAGACTAGTTAACTAGTAGTTAACTACTTAGGGAAACAGTTAACTGCTAGTTGTAACTAGTCCCAGGAAAAAAATAGTTAACTACTAGTTGCAACTAGATTTTCCCAGACTAGTTAGTAGTTGGTAGTTAACTATTTTTTGACCACTAGTTGCTTTAAGGTTACACTCGGAGAGGGCCGCTCCTCGTAAGTCGCATAATTTTCAAGGAAAAGAACAGTATAAAAATTGCTGTCAAAATTTCGGGAACCCCTAAATTGATACGGCCCTGATCAAAAAAAGGGATATAAGAAACAATTATTGCACGACAGTGGCAGAGGAGTTCTAATCCAGCAGCAGCGATAAAACGGAGCCTTATCTCTTTGTTATCGGAACTTCTCGGACGGAGGAATCAAGTGGCAAAGGAAGCCCTCCGTCACTCTTGCGGCAAATACTCCCTTTCTTCCTTTTCCTTACTCCTTTATTGCAACGGCCGGTTTATTTCTTGCGTTGCTGCTGCTTAGGCCCTGGCCACAGTGGGCGATAATCGTCGCTCGAAGCGGTTAAGATCCTTATCAAGCTGTTAGAAGAAAGAAGGGGAGTAGAGGGGAGATGCACTCAGTGGCGGATCCAGGGAAGGCACTCTGGACCCAAAAAATCACTCATAAGTACAAAAAAAAATTCGCACACAAAAATACTCAAAATGAGTTAAAATCCCAAACACACACGTTTCACACGTCAAATTTTAAAAAACAATTCTGGGGGAGGACCCCCATACCCCCAGTGGTACCAAAAGTTGATCTTGAGTGATACTTTTTAGAAAATCCCCAACATTTTGAGGTTTTTCTCAAAAGGTCATGCTCTGGAAAAGTGCCCCCCCTCTTGGAGCCGTGCTGGATCCGCGCCAAGATGCACTATACTAGATTGCAACTTAACTTTTCACCCTACGACGTCACTAACAAACAAAGTAGTTCCCATCGCGCTGTCTGAATTTTGAGTGAAATAAAGAACGTCAATTTAAAAATATGATTATTTTGTTAAACCCATGTATATATATTATATAGTGCTTTTCAATCACGGTTTGCGTACCAAAACTCCTCCTATCAACCCAACAGGCTTCGTGTTTACCGATTTCTCCTTCCGCATTTGTGACGTACTGGGTTCAAGAAACGTTGTTGTCGAGTATAGACTATAGACCAGGGGATTCCAACTGGCGGCCCGCCGGGTCATTTTCGGCGGCCAGCGAAGCTCCCTGAACCCTCCCCCCCCCCCCCCAAAAAAAAAGTACTTCAGAACACTTTTTAGCATGCTAAAATTACAAATTACAACAGTTTCACACATTCAAACAAAACGGGAGGGCCCCCGACCCCCTACCCTATTTACCTCCTCACTCCCCCCTTATTACTTTGATCGGTCGTTTTCTACGGTGAAAATTAAAAGTTTGAGGTTTCGAGAGGTTGGATGTATTGTGTAGGGGCATCCTAGACTTTTTTTAAGGCCGGGAGAAATCTCAGTTTATGGCCCCGGTTTCTTTGTGTGGTCAATTACCGAACAATATAAAACCCCTCCTCGGACGTGAGTACCCCCAAACGAAACAAAGTTATTGGGGAGTTAAGACTAAGGTTTCTCCGGCCGTAATAAAAGCTTAGGAATGCCCCCTGAGCGATGTAAGGGGTTATAAAGGCTTAGGTCAACCTTTATCACGAGGGGGGACAAAATAAAGTATCCAAAAATTAGGTGAAACACTGTTTTTAGGGAAATTTACAAACCTTTTTTTTTGGAAGAAGACTTCTCTTTAATTAATATTCAGTATTAAAAGATGTATAGGGGTCAAAAATTTATACAGTGGGTGGCCATTGAATTAGGAACACTACTGAAATATTTATAATTTTAGTATTAAACGATTTTTAAGCATATAAATTAACTTCGATTATGTTTATTTTATTTTTTATTGATTCTGGCATTATTTTATAAAAGTTTTATGATTGGCAACACTAGATAATTGTTTTATTTTCGAAATTAAGTGATTTTATTCGAATCTGGAATAAATTTGCTGAAAATTGCTAATAAAGATAAGATAAAAAAAATCAGTTTGAAATATTCTAAGCACGTTTTTCTTGTCCAAAAAATGTATAGAGAACATGCCCCGACGCGTAGAAGCAGTACTGCTTCTACGCGTGCTGAAATTACGTAATTTCAGCAAAAGGCGGAATTACAAAAGATTAAGATTTTTCTTATTAAATTTCTATTTATTCATACATTTATTCCAAATAAAAAAATATTAATTTTACAAAATAGTTCTGCTGTATTTATTATCCTAAGAACACCCCCTATTAAATAAAAAATACACGAGGTTTAAAATAAATAACTTAGCTGAAAAATGCAGTCGTTAAATTTGAAAAAACTGAAATCCTAGAAGTGTCCCTAATTCAATGGCCACCCACTGTATATTCTCAGAAAGTTTTGAAAATACAGTAGTACCTTCACAATATGTAAATAACCTTCGTCCCTCTCTCGCCGGAAAAGTTCCATATTAAAGACTCTACCCAAGAAAAATATATTATGGATAAAAAGGAGCCAGATTACTTTGCGGCCCGCCACTCACTCGACTTGTGATTTCGGTAGCGGCCCTCGAGTATTTGGAAGTTGGAAATCCAATTATCTCCCCTTAAGAAGAATCGATAGGATATTAAAATAACGTTTGTCATACTAAAGTATTAAGCAATCCAGAATCAGAATAACAGAAATGAGAATCATAACAATTGACTGAGCTTCAGCTTTTATACACAAACTTAGAATCAGTAGTAGTTGTTTATCAATCATTTACATAAAGTGTGGTTCTCTTCTTGAACCGAAAAATTAAATAAAGTTCAACACTACTCCTGTAGCAGAGCCGTCGAAATACTCTCCGCTGACAAGCCTCGCATAATATTCCGAAATTTCTTCGAATTCACATCAATCTAAGCCAAAATTTCCCTTAGATTCCAATTATGTTTAAAATATAGTTCTATCACAAGCGCGTCAAAAGATAGCGGTTGGAAGGGAAAGGATGACACCTGTTTTTCTCCGCTACTGGATAGTAGTCTAATTGTGCATCGCCCCTCAAGTCCCCTTCTTTCTCCCCTCCGTTTAAAAATAATAAATCATAGTTTCTCTAAGTAGGGCTTCCCACCGGGGGGATCAATACAAATTTTAAGAATTTTCTTTTAGGAAAAGATGTTGTAACAGCACACTGCAAAAAATAATCGTAAAAAAAAAACAGAAAAGCTCTGGCAGCAAAAGCCTTTCCACGGAATTTCTCTGTTGACTGAGTTTGTTCTATATGAACGACTTTTTCTGCGAAAATATTTAGGGATATAACCCTCTAAAATTTCCTTAGTTAGGGAAAAAAATGAGACACCAGTCTGTTGAGGGACAATATGTAGTTAAAAAAATAGAATATTTCCAATGGATAAGTTCCCTCAAGTTGCGAAACAATCATTAGCATACAGAAAAAGTTCAGTCAACAGAGAAATTCCGTGGAAAGGAAAGCTCTGGCAACTTTTGCTGCCAGAGCTTTTCTGTTTTTTTACGATTATTTTTTGCAGTGCAATTTTCCCAGATAACTATAAAAACCGAGTTGAAACCTAGTTTTAAAAAGTCAAACTCTCTCTGGGGAGGACCCCCAGAATCCCCTTTTAACTGTCGAGCTCATTGTTGTTCCGACAATTAAACAATTCGATGCGCTCAGAATAAAATCCCTTTTTTTTATTTCCTAAAATCTAATTTTAACATCTAATAATACATACTTATAATTTACTGTTGTAACAATAGTTGGTGACCAAACCCCACGCATGCGAAGCTTAAGTCTAAAAGGCAAGGGAAAAATTAACTAAAGATGAGGTGGGTCGCGTTAGATTTTGTTTATAAAAAGTGGGTCGTGATGTTCAAAAGTTTGAGAACCCCTGGTCTAGTCCATCTCCCCTCAACTCCCCTTATTTCTCCCCTGCGTTTCAAGGGCGGATCCAGGGGGTGGCAACTGGTCAATTGCCCCCTCCCCGTGGGCTCAGACCAAAATGAGTTAAAACCCTGCTTTTTGGGTCAAATTTCCAAAACCCCTTTTGTGTTTATAACGATATTATTTACTACTTCTTATTTCTTATATTAAGTTCTTAAAGATGAAAATACTATCTGATGATGTATTAGAAAGCTACATTGATTGAACCTATTAGGGGCCGTCCATAAATGACATCACGCTCGGAGGTATTCAATTTGTGACAAGGGGGAGGAGGGCAAAAGTTAAGCCTTTGATCAATGACCGCTCAATTCTGGATGGGAGCTTAAATCCCGCCTTAAGAAAGGAGTCAAGATACTACATTTTAAGGTCTAATTAAAAAAATTTTTGGCAACATTTTCTTTCTCCTTTCCTTTCCTGGGCGTCATATGAGCATCGTCAATAAAACTTAGATATTTTTGCACGAAGATTCGCATTTGATCTGTAAAATACAAGGGTGGGAGAGACCTTAGGGAAAAAATCGGCCCCGTAGACGACATAAAATCGGTTTTTAGGGTCAAATTTTCAAAATTCTTCTGGGGGAGACCCCCAACCTTCTTAAAATGGGGTTGCCCCCCCCATAGGTCCAGGGATTTTAACGACTTCTAGCGACTCTAGTCGCCCAGTGTGTTCCAGACAGCGAAATCTATCTATCGGCCGGGATTCCAATTTGGGAGCCGACGTTTCGGTTTCTATGGGGCAAAGTAAGTGGGGACGGCTTTGACGTTTCGTTGTAAAGAAACCGAGTACTAGTGCAAAACGAGCTATATAGAATGGAGGGGCTTGAAAAGGAGAGAGAGAGGCGGAAAATGAAAAGGAGTTAAGAGAAGGAGAAAGATCCCGTAATAGTATAGTTGAGTTGGTGATAGTGGTGTTCCCTCAAAGCGGTGAAAAGATGTCAGGGTACCGCGAAGAGCTTCTTTAAAGAAGGATTATGAGGACTTTTAGGGATTATCTTTGAAAATAATGTAGATTCACAAAAGCTGTAAAAGAAATCTTAACTATACTCGATGGCAACGTTTCTTGAACCCAGTACGTCACAAATGCGGAAGGAGAAATCGGTAAACACGAAGCCTGTTGTGTTGATAGGAGGAGTTTCGGTACGCAAATCGTGATGAAAAGACACTATAGTAAAATATGCATGGGTTTAACAAACTAATCATATTTTTAAATTGACGTTCTTCATTTCACTCAAAATTCAGACACCGAGCTGGGAACTACTTTGTTTGTAAGTAACGTCATAGGGTCAACTAACGTTGCTGTCTAGTATAGTATAATTTTATGTATTGTTTTTTCTGTTGGGTGTGCATAACTTTAAAATACCACTTGGGAATATTATTTTTTTATAGCTACAGAATCTTTAAAAAGGGTTAAAGGGGATTGAGAAATAAGAAAGATGGGAATGGAAAAAAATTCCCAAGCAGAACAAATAAAGCTCTAAATAGTATAGTTAAGTTAATAACCCTGTGGTTTATCCATTGAGAAACACCTTTTGTCGAGCGAAACTAAAAAAAAAACTTCACGAACATTTTTCTGTGTTTCTACGTAACACTTTCTGAAAAAAATTCAAAAATAAATCGAAATATGTTGAGGCGCATCAAGAGCACTAATTACGTATAGAGCATTTTCAATCACATGGCTCGGACCTAGCAACGGCCTTAGCAACAGAAGATGTTATAGTTTTTTGCCCTACAGAGGTTAACAGTTACAGAAAATGACCAGCCGTGGAATTCTTCTATTGGGAGGATTTGCAATCACATGATCCCAAACCTAAAAACCGCCTTAGCAACAGATAAACAACGGCCTTAGCAACAGTTAAAAGCCCTACAGAAGGTACACAGTTAAAGAAAATAACCGGTTGTGACGTCCCCTGAAAATACTCTATAAACAGATCTTACAAGATTGGTGAAAGTGCATCCGTTGAACAAAAAAAAATTAATGTCGGAAAAACATAATTCAATTTATTTTAACAACTCATTGGTACAAATATAATAAATAACTCATCATACAAAACTTATTTTAAGTTTCGAGGATTTATATAGGCTTCCTGGTCACTTCTTTCAAAAACACAAATTTAAATTAAATTTAAAAATAAACCAAAGAGTTTGATGTTGATGATGTAAAAACCTTTTCTTATATAACTAATACTATTATTCATAATAAGCCCACATTTCCGTGTAATTATGAACTTAATTGAAAATTTTCTCGCACGTTAAGGAATGCAAGGAGGAAAAAAAATTATACACATTTATCACTTTGGAAATTCCCTCCAAGACGCATATCCATTCATATAAGACGGTTCGTGAGCTTTCTTAATCCTGCCGCCCCAAGTTTTCTACAGGATTCAAGGGAAATCTCGGCCGGGCTAGGCACAAAAGGGCGATGAGACGTAAATCCGACAGAAATCAAATGAAGCTAATAACAAACGTCTTTAAGAAAAGCAAACACAAATAAAGAGCACGAATTGAAGGTAAATAATGATAACAACAATAGCAACAAAAATGCACAGAAGAGGGATTGAAATGGCATTCAAGAGCGCGATATTTTCTAATTCCACACGTCTTAGGGTTGGGAACACACTGGGTGACTAGAGTCACTGGAAGGCGTTAAGATCCCTATCAAACGGAGAGAAGAAAGAAGGGGAGTTGAGGGGAGATTCACTAGACCAGGGGTTCTCAAACTGCGGGTCGCCAGTCAATTTTTGGTGTCTGATTATGTGGTATCTTTTTTAATAATTTTTGCGAACATGTTGCTGGGGCTTTTGAAATTTATCTACCATAAAGTAAAAAGAATAAAAAGAGCAATAAGAATATTACCCTAATATGTGTCGAACGCAAAGGAAAATTAAAGTAAAATACATATGTGTGTCACTTTAATGTGCTGATAATGCAAAATAAGTCGGTTATTCAAATAAAATTTAAAAAAAATAATCAATGTTTATAAACGTAGGGAGAGCTATCGGGGAGAGCAATACAAATGTTAAGAATTTTCTTGGGAAATGATGCAACTGCAATTTATCCCAGATTACTAAAAATCGCGTTAAAACACTGAAAACATTTCGAAAATCTCTCTGGGGGAAATCTCTCTGGGGGAAATCTCTCTCGGGGAACTCATTCTTGCTACCACAACTAAAGAATCTGATACATTCAGGTTCAAATCCTTCCTTTTAATTTTCTAAAAAGATAATTATTTCCTCTAAGGGCGAGCGCGCACGGGCGACTTTTGTCACGGTGACAAAGACAAAAACAACGTTGCTAAGGCTGTTGTTAGGGGCGGGACATATCAGCATCCAATAGAAGCATTCGCACATGACATCACTGGAGGATAAAAACAACGTTGCTAAGGCCGTTGTTAGGTAAAGTCATGTGATTGAAAATGCTCTATTGTTTTCTTGTGATAATTTTGATACTAGTAATCCTGGTCACCGTGACAAAAGTCGCCCGTGCGCGCTCGGCCTAATACATGAATTAACGTATTATAGTAACAAAATTATTGGTGACCAAATTCCACACATATTATGAATCAAAAGTTTTGTAGGGGGGCATGGGAAATTTAAATGTGTGTCGCGTCAGATTTTATTTATAAAAATTGGTCCGCGATGTTCAAATGTCATCCCACTTCCAACAGCTATGTAGTGCATATCCTCCCCAGCCCCTCCCACACATATTTAATAGGTCCAATGTAGCTTTTTAGGGGATAATTTAGGCCCTAAAAACTTAATATAGGAAAAATTGGTTAGTAATAAAAATACAAGTACCAAAGGGGGGTCTGGGGGTCCTCCCCCATAAAATTTTCGGAAGTTTGACCAAAAAAACCCATGTTTTTAACTAATTTTGGTACACTAAGTTCGAATTTTGGATGTATATTTTTATGAAATTAATGTTTAAAAGTTATTATAAATAGAAGTTATTATAATAGAAGTACAAAAGGGGATCTGTGGGTCCTTCCCCAGACAATTTTTGGAACTTTACCCCTTAAATCAGGGTTTTAACTTGTTTTTGGTACACTTAGTCCGAATTTTGGACATATTTTTTGGTAGGTTTTGGATTTTGATGAACTTATTGTAATAAAGTTGTTAATAAAATTCCAAGTACAAAAAGGGGGTTTGGGGGTCCTCCCCCAGAAAATTTTATGAAATTTGACCCTAAAAAACAGGGTCTTACCTTGTTTTCGTACACCTAGTCCGAATTTCGGGGGGGGGCAGGGCCCCTTCGGCCCCCCCTTATATACGCCACTGCCTCAAATCAAATCCCTTTCTTTCTCCCCTCCTTTTGATATAAGAGGATCTTAGCAACTCGGAGCGACTCTAGTCGCCCAGCGTGTTCCGGCCCTCAGCCGGCAACTTCAATTTCAATTACTGTCAAGCCGGCGATTATATCTTTCATCTTTGCTTAACGCCTGTCAGCGCCGCTGTAAATAGCAGAGCTCCCTCCCTCCCTGTGATAATTTGAAGCATTAAGCAGATGATGGAGAAATAACCGAATCAAATGAAGACGAAGTGCCAAAGTGACAGTTCTTTTAAAAGGGGGTTCTTTTGAGACAGACACCCCCCTCTGTTGCCAGGGGTAACGCCCGAAGCAAATTTAGATGAAGTAAGGTGGAATGGTTATTCCGAATTCATCAAAATCGATTCTGTAGGAAGTTCGAGATTCGTGGTTGGTTGGTTGATGGTTGATTGATTGAAGCTTTTTCAACTAGATAGACTCAAATTAGAGCATTAGAGCTCTTGACAAGAAAAAAAGACAAATTAAAGCGCCAAGAAAAGTATACAGTCACTCCAGATAGTATTCGTACACCCAACAAATTTGCAATATAATATAAGTATACCTATTACGGCTAAATTCCACCTGCAAAATCAAAACAAAAATTATCCTAACAGAGTACTGTTATTCTTCATTACAATCTACCAAAGAAAAGAGCAAAAAAGTATCAGAACAGTTACAAAAAAATTATTTTCAAAAATGAAGAGATTTTGAAAGCCCGAACAAATATTCGTACAGCCATATAGACTTTACATGGAATCGTTGCATTGCTGAAAAGCGCATTTTTTTTCTTGAGGTCCACATAGTACCAGTGGCGTAACTAGAGTTTACTCATGGGAGGTGTTACTCCAACCAGTCAACCCCTCCAACATATTATTCCCTTTTAAAAAAATGTCTCATATAGGTATAATATAAACAATTTTTTTTTACAAAACTTCCGAAGGGAAAACTTCATCCAAGAGGCTTTACTTTCAAGGGGAAAACACAGTATAACAGACGTAAAAATTTTAGAGGGGGGTTTTGGGGTTGTCCCTCAGAATTTTTTTAAAAATTCGTCTCAATGTAGTGTTTAAATTCATTTTGAGGCCCTTTGGGTTAGTTCCTAAAAGAAGAGTTCCTTGTGAACCGCCTTACTAGTGAAGGAAAAATTTTTCACTTTTTCATGTTTTAGAAACCGTCGATGTAATGGGGGGGGGGGTTACAACCCCAATAACCCCCCCCTCGTTACGCCTATGCATAATACCAGTAGCCTTCAAATCATTTCATTTATTTAAATAATTTTTTTGAACTTCGGAGATAATTCTTATACTATTATATGATAATGGAAAAGTAACAAAACGCGAAAGATCACATTTACGTTTCAAAGAGAGAACCTTAAACTAAACAAAAATGTTGCTATTAGTATAACTATGAACACTTTATTCCTGACCTAAAAAAGAAAAAGAAAAAAAAAACGAAAACAGTGCCAAAACTTTTTCACCCACTTACTATTATACCACTTATATTCCAAAACTTCTTCACCCACTTACTATTATACCACTTATATTCCAAAACTTTTTCACCCACTTACTATTATACCACTTATATTCCAAAACTGTTTCCCCCCACCCCCAAAGAACGTAAACGCATTTGTATCGAAATTGTTCGTAATCCTCACCATCAATACACTTTTGGAGGATTTGCAGTCTTTGATAGGATCAATTTCTACCATTCCCCCCCCCCACCAATAATACATACTTAAAGTCGAACGAATACTTTCTGTTACACTACAGCATCCTCTGAATATAACAGGGGAATAACACGCCGCTGCTGGAAGCAAAGAGATTATGAGCTTAACTCTTAACTACACATTGTTAACTCTGGGAAAAAGTCTCTTTCTTCTTTCCCGTCTTGTTAGAGCAAAAACTTTCTCGCGAAATCTTTTGTTATACCCTCTTCTATAAAGTATCGGGATTTCAAGATGCCCCAACTCGGTTCTTTTTTTATTTTATTTGTATGGTTGTCTCCCATTCGAGGTCATTTTTGATCTTTGTCTAATTAGTAGTGCACGTAAAGCATCTTTAAAAAAAAAAACATAATATTTAGGTTTGTTTTGTGTTGAGGATGGTCTATACTAGACAGCAACTTAAGTTGACCCTATGACGTCACTAACAAAGTACTAGTTCCCATCGCGGTGTCTGAATTCTGAGTGAAATGAAGAACGTCAATTTAAAAACACGATTATTTTGTTAAACCCATGTATTTATAGTGCTTTTTCATCACGATTTGCCTACCAAAATTATTCCTATCAACCCAACAGGCTTTGTGTTTACCGATTTCTCCTTCCACGTTTGTGACGTTCTGGGTTCAAGAAACGTTGCTGTCGAGTATAGTTGCCGTTGGAGGTACCTTATTATAAATAATGTTGAGTCAACCCCCCCCCCTGAAACAAAAGTCTAGTTATGGCCCTGCTCGCTGATCAAGAATATAAGCCGCTTTTCATTCCCGGAACATACATGTGGTTTTGCCCGTGCCTTTGGCGCGCTGGCTAATGTGAAGTCTTTTCCCCTAGTCTCCTCTCTGCGAGAAGAGCGAGTGTAGTAGTAGTTGTTGTGTTACTTTCGGTTTTTGAGAAGAATGGCGGAGACTGCGGTCTGATCTGTCCTTTGCGAAGGCCCGCCAGCTGTAATTGTTTTCTATTTCCTCCATTAAATATTATAGTTATTGTTAAACCTAAGTTGTTTTCCCTGTCGACTTGTCTATCCACACCCCTGGTACCATACCACATGGGGGCTCCTGGCCGCGGAATCTGCGTTTGATAAATCCCTAGACTACAGTGCCATAGACATCGTTCTGCAAAACGGTGAGTCCGTTCCATTTTATTTCATGCTGAAAATTAATGAAAATGACTTCCCCAAATGTGAATAACTCTGACATTTCAACTGTTTTACGAACAAATATGAATAACTCTGTAGATGTCGCGGGTGGAACCGGTGCATTAATCAATCTGGACAATATGTCGTTAACCTGTGAATCCGAAAATGAGTTTACTGCTAATACTACTCACCCAGTGCATGACAGTGTTCCAATTCCCCATTACATGCTAAACGAACTAGTAAATGAAATGCGTCCGTTTTCTGGTCAAGATAATTATTATATCAATATGTTTATCACGGATGTTGACTATTTTTTCCGCTCGTACAATGTCACGGACAGTTTCCAAAAACTATTGATTTGCCGGAAAC
Organism: Tetragnatha montana; assembly: GCA_963680715.1. Lineage (NCBI taxonomy): Eukaryota > Metazoa > Arthropoda > Arachnida > Araneae > Tetragnathidae > Tetragnatha > Tetragnatha montana. The sequence goes on along the minus strand of OY796674.1, from coordinate 3,817,225 downwards.
TTTTGACTGGAATTGCTAAAACATTCATCCAATCACAAAGAAATATCACTACTTTTTCCGCCATCATAGAAGCTTTGAAAAGTGAATTCGAAACTACCGTTTCAGCGAGAGACATCCATGTCCAGTTGAGCAAGTGTAAACATTTACCCCATCAAACACTTAACGAATATCTCATTACCTTAAGAGAACTTGCATCGTACGCACCGACTCCTATGGATGATGTTTCCATTATTGATTACTGTATTCGTGGTATAAACGACTCCAACATTAATAAAACTATCTTGTTTGGATGTAAGACTATCCCTGAATTTAAAGAAAGATTGAAGATTTACGAAAAATCATTTCATAATGTACGTCCAACCCCCAATCAGAGAAGATATGACCCTAAAAACCAAGAACCTTCGTTTGCAAACCGAAGAAATTCCCAGTTTAACTCTAGAAATCAGCATGGCTCTTTTGTGCGTAGCTCAGCACATAACACCGATAGTGATGTCATTTGTTACCTCTGTAACGAAAAAGGACACAAATCTTTCCAATGTTCCCTGAAACGAACACCTCGAACCACAAGATATCCTACTCCAGGACAGAAACCTTTTCCCCGTAATGACGTAAATGCTATCAAGTTTGAAACTCCCCAAAAAATCTACAAAACGGTTCAGCTACTTCAGCATACAGTCAACGCTTTAATTGACCCAGGCAGTGATGTTACTTTGATAGATTTTGACCATTATCAGCAAATTGGAAAACCCCAGTTAACCTCTACTGATGTCCTACTATCGGGAATTAGTGATCGTGAAATTAAACCCTTAGGTCATTTCTCAGCTGAAATTACACTAGATTCTTTTTCTGTACCAACTCGAATATACGTCTTGCAAAACTGCAACCACCCTTTCATTATTGGTTTGGACATTTTGTCTCATTTAAATATCCAAATTTGTCAAGGCAAACTCACTATTTTATCCCTACCAGAAAAACCTCTTCGAAGAATTTCGATTAACATCCTCACAGCAAAAAGCATATCGCACAAAAAAGAAAACTTCGAAACTGCAGAAAGCGAAACTGAATTAAAGAATAAAAACATCTCGGCGCTTTACCATCGTACGCCAAGGTCAGGCGGAGAAAAAGAATTAGCTTCCGGTATTGAACCGTTGAAAAGCGAAAATGATGCTTCATTCCTTCACCACCTGCCTACTTATGCAACTAACGCGGTTGATTTAGAACACATTCCCTCTGACATTCGAGATAAATTAATGCCGATGATTGAAAACTACGAACCCAGAAAGACTAAAAGCACTCAAATAAAAATGAATATCGTTCTCAGCGATGAATCACCAGTTGCATCTTCGCCTCGCCGAATCTCCCTTTACGAACAAAAAATTGTGGAACAAGAAATAAAAAATTGGATGGATTTGGGAATAATAAAACCCAGCTGTAGTGACTTCTCAGCTCCTTTGGTTTTATGCAAAAAGAAAGATAATTCCTACCGATTGTGCGTTGATTTCCGACGTTTGAACAAGAAAATAATTAAAGATCGTTTTCCATTACCTCTCATTGAAGACGTACTTGATAGTCTTGACGGAGCAAATGTATTCAGCACCATTGATTTGCGTAATGCCTTCTTCCATGTTGATGTCGAGGAAAAATGCACCAAATATCTTTCCTTTGTAACCCATAACGGACAATATGAATTTACGAAAACTCCCTTTGGTTTATGTACTTCCCCATCAGTATTTCAACGATATATATATGCTGTTTTCCGAGAATTATTAGCTGACAAAACTCTAGTTATCTATTTGGACGATATTATCATCCCATCTCGTGATGAACAAGAAGGACTGTTAAAATTACAACGCGTCTTCCAAGTTGCTTCAGACTATGGTCTTCAAATTAATTTCAAAAAATGTCAGTTCCTGAATCGCAACATTACATTTTTAGGCTATTCCCTTGCAAATGGACAAATTCGCCCTTCAGAAGAAAAAACAAAGGCTGTGATGAACTTCCCTGAACCCAAAAACGTCAAAAGTGTACAATCTTATCTTGGTCTCACAGGATATTTTAGAAAATTTATTCCTAACTATGCCCAAATTGCAAAACCTCTCAGTGATCTACTCAGAAATAACACTCCTTTCAAATTTGGCCCTGAACAAGTTAATGCTTTCCAAAACCTGAAAACTGCCTTATCGAAAGATCCTGTCCTACACATCTACAAGCAAGGAGCACCATTAGAACTACACACAGATGCCAGCAGCCTAGGATTTGGAGCAGTTCTTTTACAAAAGTCTGATGACGGTTGCTTTCACCCAATACATTATATGAGTCGAAAAACTACTCCTCAACAAGAAAAATATTGCAGCTATGAACTAGAAGTTTTAGCTATTGTGGAAGCAGTCAAGAAGTTTCGTACCTACCTCCTTGGAACAAAGTTTAAGATAATTACTGATTGTGAAGCTTTTAAGAAGACTGTCAACAAAAAGGACCTTCCCCCTAAAGTCGCTCGTTGGGCTATTCTCCTGGAAGAATTCGATTTTGAAGTAGTACACCGCCCAGGGAAACAAATGAAACATGCAGACGCTCTTAGCCGAAATGCAGTGCTGATGATAAACTCCTGCAACGAAATGACTAAGAAGATCGCCATAGCACAGAACAATGACGAATACATTGGAACTTTAAAACAACTTGTCAATCAAGGTGATACCGCGTATGTGATACGTAATGATATTTTGTACAAGATAGTCGAAGACAAGGAATTATTAGTCGTGCCTAGTAATTTGCAGACAGAAATTGTGAGAAATGCTCACGAAAAAAATGGACACTTTTCAACATCCAAAACAGAAGACATCATCAAAAAAGAGTTTTATTTCCCCCACATGCATAAATGCGTCGAAAATGTCATAGCTACTTGTGTTCCATGCATATTAATTAATAGAAAGAAAGGTAAATCTGAAGGCTTACTTCATCCCATACCCAAAGAAGACATCCCTTTTGGAACATATCATATCGACTTTTTAGGTCCACTTCCTTCAACTAGTAAGAAGTACCAGTATATTTTTGCAGTCACTGACGCTTTTACGAAATTCCTGTGGTTATACCCTGTTAAAGCAACCTCTTCCCATGATGCTCTTCTCAGTCTCCGATTACAACAAGAAGTATTTGGAAATCCCTCTCGTATTATAGCAGATAAAGGCTCAGCTTTCACCTCTAAAGACTTTGTACAGTACTGTGAAGACGAACACATCGAACTTGTTCACATCACAACTGGAGTACCACGTGGAAATGGTCAAATAGAAAGAATGTTCCAGACCATCATTCCTGTCCTTTCAAAGCTTTCAATTGACGACCCAACTAAATGGTACCAACATGTTCGACAAGTACAGCAAACCTTTAATAGCACGATTACCAGAAGTACTGGATCTTCACCATTTCAATTACTTACTGGCGTAACAATGAAGCGTAAGGACAACATCAGAATTCTAGATATCCTTCAAGAAGAACTTATCAATTCCTTCAAAACTCAAAGAGACGATCTACGACACAAGGCCAAAGAAAACATCCTCAAGATTCAAGAAGAAAACAGACAGAATTACAATAGAAGACGCAAGACTCCTCACCATTACAAAATTGGAGATTTAGTTGCCATCGCTAGAACCCAGTTTGGCACCGGACTTAAGCTGCGACCTCGTTTCTACGGACCCTATGTTGTGAAAAAGGTTAAAGAACATGACCGTTATGAAGTTGAGAAAATAGGCGTCCATGACGGCCCTAACCTAACATCTACAGCAGCTGATCATATGAAGATTTGGACTTAGAACTTTGGACTTGGACACCTTAATGACTTAGTTACTTTGCAGCATTTAATTTAATTTTAATTTTAACTCTAACTGCAAGTTTATCCAGCTTTTAAATTTGTATCTAATATTTTTCTCTTTTCAGATTTCTCATGATATTATCTTCTAGAAAAATGGATTTGTAACTTTTTTCATCCCAGCAGTTATTTTTTGAATTTCTAATTTCAGTTTATTTTTGTTTTCATATTTTTTGATTTTGCCAAAGTCTTTTCCTTTTTAGTGTTTATATTTGTGTTTTTCTACTTAACTCATTATATTTTTTCAGCTCTTTTTTATTTGTGATTTATTGTGCTTATTTTCATATAATTAAGTTAGATTGTACTTTAATATGTTCTATTATTCTCTTCGTTTTATTTGTCTACTTAATATTTTTGTATTGTATTAGAGATAATTAATTCAGGTCACCAGGAGGTCCTGGTCTGTCAAAATAGCCGAGTGTGGTTTTGCCCGTGCCTTTGGCGCGCTGGCTAATGTGAAGTCTTTTCCCCTAGTCTCCTCTCTGCGAGAAGAGCGAGTGTAGTAGTAGTTGTTGTGTTACTTTCGGTTTTTGAGAAGAATGGCGGAGACTGCGGTCTGATCTGTCCTTTGCGAAGGCCCGCCAGCTGTAATTGTTTTCTATTTCCTCCATTAAATATTATAGTTATTGTTAAACCTAAGTTGTTTTCCCTGTCGACTTGTCTATCCACACCCCTGGTACCATACCACATACATTCCCGAAATTTTCTAAGAGGAAGGGTCTATTTGGACAGCAAAAACGGCAGTTGGCTCATGCGCAGTAGGTCTCGCGGTTACGTAGCAGTCCCGGTGCTCCAATCAGAACCGTTGCCGAGTAAAAATAAGAGTAGAGTTTAGTTGTATATTTGCCGTCCAAATAGACAGTGTCTTTCTAAAGCCGAGTTCACAACAGCCAACCTGTTCAACCGGAGAAAGAGCTAAATATAAATATAAAGACTTAGGGAAAAACCAGAAGTGTGAAAATTGAATAGCCCGTTCACTAGAGCACTCGTCCTACCAGTAGAATGAATCACGTGACAAGCGAGCGAGTTTGTAGAAATGCATTACGGGAAGCGAGCGAGAGCGCCGTCTACGTTGATATCCAATTAAAATCTTTCCTCCTGCTATAGCCCAGGGGAGAATTTCCAACCGATAGTCAGGTGGCATTTTCCCTAGCGTAGGGAGAGCGATGGAAGAAGAACCAGTTTTCTTCGCCTTTCCTTCTGTAGAATGGCTCTTGTGAACGCGGCTTAAGAGTCGAAATCGTCCGTTTTCATCCGCTTGTATCAGATAGATTCCTGATACGAATCAACACCCTCCCAACATCTCAACTCCACATCGAAGGTCAATTAGCAGCCCCATTCAAGCCCCCCAGGCAAGGTCCCGTTCCGCGCCTTTTGAAACAGGCTGGATGGAAGTAGAACAGCATCGCAGACAACAACAAAACACAGGCGTCTGATGATCATAATCTTCGTAGGAAATATTCGAGCGATTTAATTAGGAACGAACGAAACCGCCCCCGGACCCCGAGGGGGGAGAGTCCTACCCCCCCCCTCAATCTGCTAACGAAGTTGTAACCATTCGAATCGTCGGAGGGGGTTGTTAGGCATTTATTGCCCGGATTCAAATATTTGACGGAAGAGGAGAGGCGCGGAATTTGCATGTTGATACGACGAAGGGAGGACTTAATGATCGCCTGAAACAGTCCTCGAACGGGTTTAGAAGGGGGAGGGATGAAAGAAGGAATATTATCGGTTCTTAATATACTGGGAGATTATTATTGAACTGGGACTTATTTAAAAATCTGCAAAATAAGAACTACTATATTGGTCATAACTGAAGTTTCAAAGAAAAGAAGAAAACAAATGGTGTAAGTTTTGATAGCGGTTTTCGTATTTCTGTATATGTCAGTGGTTCCCAAACTATTTTGCTCCTGGAACCCCCCAATTTGTTGTCAATGATCGCGGAACACTGAATATTTTTTAATCAACGACTTTTCAAAATTTAATATCTCGATATTAAATTAAACAAGCCTACTTAATGTTAAAAAAGTTGTGATTAAGAGAGTTCAAAGAACCAACAGGGGGGTCTGGGGGTCCTCCCCTAGAAAATGTTTGGAAATTTGACTATAAAAAGAGGGTTTTAACTTGTTGTGGTGCACCTAATCCGAATTTCGGACATACATTTTTAAGAATTCAATACATATTTTTGGTAGGATTTGCATTTTGATGAACTTAATATGAAAAAAAACCCACCATTCTTATTTTCTTTAAGGAAATAAAATTTGTCACGCGGAACCCCTAAATTTTTTCATGGAACCCCAGGGTTCCACGGAACCCACTTTGGGAACCACTGGTATATATATGTCATGCTATTTCCGTATTTCCCTCCTCATAATTCAATTTCACTCCTCCTAAAAAAAAAGTCAAGGAGTATTTTTACTCCTCCAAAAGAATCCTAGGAATAACACTGCCGGTTGGGAACAACTGCTCTATATAGTGTCGGCCGAATAGACCATCAATGGAAGTACCGAGGTTTAAAACTCTTGACTTCGCCATTCATCCCACATGGCAGTTATAAATCGTTCCAAAGGGGTAGTATTGTGTTCAACGAGGGAATGGATGTTGATTAAGATGAGTGTGCTGAGTTCAAGACGGTTCGGGGTGAATGGGATCTCTATAGTATTATAGTACTGAATTGAATGTACGGAGAAGCTGTGAAAGGGTGGATTTAATTAAATAGTTTGGAGGTGACGGACCTATTGCTTAAGATTTCACAAATGATTGTATTGTAGAAATATAGGGTAAAGTCTGCCATAGCCGGGTATAGCTAGGCCGTAACTATACTAGACACCAACTTAAGTTGACCCTACGACGTCACTAACAAAGTAGTTCTCATCGCGGTGTCTGAATTTTGAGTGAACGTCAAATTAAAAATAGGATTATTTTGTTAAACCCATGTATTTATAGTGCTTTTCAATCACGATTTGCGTACCGAAACTCCTCCTAGCAACCCAACAGGCTTCGTGTTTACCAATTTCTCCTTCCGCATTTGTGACGTACTGGGTTCAAGAAACGTTGCTGTCAAGTATTAGATAGTATAGACTTTTGTTTCGAGGGGGGTTGACACAACATTTTTTCTGAGGTACATCCTTCTTACGGGCAGGCCTGAGGAGTGGGGGGCAGGGGGGTACAATCCCCGAGGCCCAAAGAGGGCCAGGGACCCAGAGATTTTCATATTGGGTACTTAGAGGAACATAATTTTGAATAATTTGGAAATTGATTTGTTCACCCGGAAGTCCGAAAATGTGTAAATTTCGGTTTTCCGGCGTATTTCCAAAAATTTTCTGGGGGGTACCCCCAGACACCTAAAAGAATTCATTACGAAAATGGAGATAATTCACTATAATTTCATACTCTAGATAAATAATTATTTCAAAGGATCCTAAGTTTAACTTCATTTCAGAAAAAGTCCATCCCTGTGGGTGTCTCAATTGTGAACAGTATCCAAAAATGAGTTTAAAATTTCCTTTTTAAGGGTCGAATTTCCAAATTTCCTGGGGATTCAGTGGCATAATTTTCAAGGAAAAAACACAGTACAGTTTAATAAACAGCACTATATTCAAAAGGGTCGGGTGGGGTAAAATGGATATAGGGATTTTAACAGTTTATATTTATAAAATTCAATGTTTCTTTGACATGCTGATTTTTATTTGGGGTCAAGTAAAATCAGCATGCCAAAGAAACATTAAATTCTATAGTAAATATAAACTGTTAAAATCCCTATATCCATTATACCCCATCCGACCCAGGGGGGGCTCATCTGGCTCTCCGATTACTTTCAGCCAGGATGACGTAATCGGCTGGAAGGCGTTAAAGTTTTGACAGGAGTGACCAATCAGGGTTACATAGGGAAATCGCGCAGCTTCTTATAGGGATTTTCTTACGTAGAAGGGAGTAATATAAGACGCGGAAGGGAAAATATAGACCTGTGAACTTGCCTAAGCAACAAATCATATATTTAAATATCATTACTTGTGATCTATATGGGTGCATTCAATTTTTTAACTTCTGATGGGTTAAAACTGATTAAAATTTTTCATTGAATTAAATTATGAGTATCTTGTTTTCCTTCTCATAAGCAACTTGAAGAACAAGTTTATAGCTTACCAAATAGTGGATTAAATATAAACTATGAAATTTAAAACTGATTCCTATGCATAATTACGGAGGTTCATTACTTTAATCAATAGTGATCGATTTGTAACAATATTTTAAAAGTTAAACAAATTCCCACTATCTGTATTTTAGAAAATTCTAAATACAAAGAAAATACCGTTTTTTAAAGCAGTATTTAGTTACAATCCAATACCTTTAGATCACTAAAAAATCCTCAAATTGTGAGCTATTTTTGGGTTGTTCTTCTTTTGTATGTTTTGTATAAAATTGATTACGCTACTGATCGCTTTTATTACTAATTTATTAAAATTCAAAGTTAGTTTATTAGGTACTAATTAATCTGATCTCACTGAATTTATTATTCTAATGTATCTTATATTCTGATTATGATTGTAGTAACACTGATCTATCTAAGACATATTGATCAGTGTTAAAACAATCACATAATCAGATGATAATAAATGATCACTTAGATTCTAAGTGATAATTACATGAAGAAAAAATCAAATAATCTGTTGATTTCGAATTCAATTTTGATTAAACATGACAAACATGAAGGAGATAATTTATTGGGTATAAACCTTCACCAACTTGCCGACTCCCACATACGATCGCCAAAAGAAACTCGAACTGAAACGGTTAGTTTTGAAGTTGGATCAGTGTTCCAAAGTTACGATATGATCATTTTATAAGATCTCCAAGGTGAGGTCACATTGATCATGTTTTAGCGTAAAATTTGAATAGTCTTCAAATTAAAAAATGATACATGATAATAATTAAAAAATATTGCCAAGCTTTAATAAAATATAATCATTAAGTCTATAAATTGCTTTTAGTATTTTATTTCAACTCTTTTCAGTTTCCATGAAGGGAGCTAGAAATATATTGTCCCTCCCAAATCAAAATTGCTTTTAATCTAAAAGAAATTAATATGTTCCTAAAACCAATCTATGGATTCCCCTTGCCTTTGGGACGATCTACTTCGGTTTCTTACTTCAAATTAACAATAGATATTCATCAACATAAAGCTATAATATCAATTTAATCTAAAACGAAAACCCTTTTAGATTCATATCTTAAATGCTTCAAAACTGAATTGTTGGATCAAAGTTTAAGTTTCCCTCTCTCCTGTCAAAAAAATCCCTATTCTATCCGACCCAATCGAAGGAGAAGCTGGGGTATCACGCGAATTACGTAATCGGCTGGAGAGCAGTACGTCACACGAATTTTCATTCCTATGTGAAGAGCCAACCTTATCTTATTCTATTAACCTTGCATCCGACCCTAATATCTAACCTTCACTTTTAGAATTAATATTACTTCTTTAATCCTAGTGTTCGGCACTAGTTAACTAGAACTAGTTGCAACTAGTAGTTAACTATTAACTACTTTTGGTTTAAACTAGTTTAACTACTAGTTGAACTACTTTGTTTTAATAACTACTAGTTGAAACTACTTTCAAATTTTCAACTACTTTAAATAAAAGATTTTTGTTTAAAATTTCAAAAATATTTAAATTTTTTATCAAAACATACAAAAAATTACACTGCTATTTATAACTACAATGTCATGGTAGAGTACTCAAATACCATAACCAGAAATAAAGGCCCGTTTTGAGCGAAAGTTTTTTTGATATAGGTAAGAAAGGTGTATTAGAATTTGGGCAAAAATAGGTTATGAAATTAAATAGACTAGTTAACTACTTTGGGAAATAGTTAACTACTAGTTGCAACTAGTCCCAGAAAAAAATAGTTAACTACTAGTTGCAACTAGATTTTCCCAGACTAGTTAGTAGTGGGTAGTTAACTACTTTTGAACCACTAGTTGCCGAACACTATTTAATCCTTGAAACTCGATTCTGCATCGCACACGCAGCAACTTATTGCACCAACTGAACGAAAAAAAAAAACCTCAACCGTTGCGGATAGAGCCAAAACCATTCATTCAATTACCAAAAATATCTCATGCATATTTCCATCCCCCCCACACACACAGATAGAATCTTTCCACCTCCCTAATTCTTCCCATTCTTAACACGATCAACAGAAGAACAAAAAAAAGAACAGAACTCGCTAAGCCTAACAGTAGGCTTATCGCATTATTCAATGACGGAATTTCATTCCTCGAAGAAGAACGTTCTGATGGCAGGCGGAGAAATTAATTTTTACGCCTTTATTTTTCTCTCGGAATAACTTTTCCGGGCCGTAAGAAAGGCAAAAATGTACCAAGAGGGAGGGGAAAAAGCGCGGAAATCGAGTTAATCTTTGGGAGGTGTGGATCGAATTATCCATCATCCGATTACTCCGGATTATTGATTTCCCAGCAGGCGCGCGTCTTTGAAAAGAAGCTTGATTGCGATGTCCCGTGGCTGCTGCATGCTTGGCTTTGCATCGATATTCGGTTATCCGTGCGTTCTTGTTTTCCGAATATGTCTGCTGCTTTGATTTGCTTCGATCCGTTACATTGATTTGCACCAAAGCCTCGAGCTTCATGAAGTTATACAGTCACTTCAGAAAGTATTCGCCAAATTTCGGACCCCTCCCTCCCCCTAGGTGAGATTTTGCTGGACCCCCACTCCCCCCCCCACGTGAGTTTTTCTCAACCACTAGTTTTGTTTTATCGGCATAAATATACCATAAAGATTGCAAAAATTTGATACAAGAACACGTCGAAATCGAAAACATGGTTCTAACGTGTAATTATCCCGACTGACTGGCTAATGATTTGCTGTTTTGACTCTAATCTGAGCATTTTTTCTAAACCTGTGCTAAAAAATATTAAAGAGAAAACTTCTATTTTCTTAACTTGATTTGAGGTGAGATTTTAATTGACTTCTCCCTCCCCACTGGTGAGATTTTCCTGGACCCCCCCCCTCCTCCCTTTTGACCCTCCCGTAATTTATGGATGTCCCCCAAAGAAAAAAAGGAGGGGGTTCGGGCAGTTTTCCTACGTAATTATGAGGGGGTTGCGGTTTGCTTATCTTTGCTGTCAAGGGGAGGGTGTCGAAAAGGACCAAAAACATGCTTACAGTAATATTTGAACGGCCCCTTAGAGGGGCCGTTAAATATCCCCCCCCCCTCAAATTGTTGTCTTAAAAAACCGTCACCTCGGGATGCTCAGAGTGAAGACCGTTTTTTATTCTGATTTTCCCCCCGGTTTTTAAGGAATTTTCAAAAGTGTTTTGTGCCCACCCTGTATTTTCCAAAAGAAATTTCAACCAACCAGAGATATTTTTAACTCCTCTGAAAGATTATTTCACTCCTAGAAAATCGGAAATACTCTTTAAATAACTAGCCAGGAGTATTTTCACTCTTTGAAATTTTTACAAAGGTTTAACTTAAAAAGTGCTCCGGACCCCACCGAAGTTTTTTTTTGCAGTGATTCCAATCAATCAGACTTTGCAAATACCTATGAAATTTAACTTTATAGTATAAATGGTTTGTGGCCATAATGGTGAAGCCAGAAAAAAATTTGGAAAGATTGGATCTAGTTTTGGTCGTTTTAGGAGAGGAATAGATTATATTTGTTTCACTTATTGTTCTGATGCTTAGGGAGTTAGATAACGGGTTTCGTGTCTCTGGTATATGAAGTTTATGCTATTTCTGTATTTCACTCCTCCTAAAAAAAGTCATGGAGTATTTTTACTCCTCCAAAAAAATCCTAGGAATAATACTGCAACCAACCAATTCGACTGTAAAAGTGACAGATTGCGAGTAGAATGAATATAGATGTAAACCAACTCTTCTACTATAAATCTGCTATGCAAACAATTATAACGGTCATTAGCCTTTTCGATGAACCGGCAACGTCATCAGTTACGTCAAAAGAGATAACAGAGGAGAGGGGACTTCAAATAAGGCCGTTTCTTCTTGTGAAAGAGAGAAATGATTAAAATGCGCGTTTGTCCGTTTTCATCCATTCGTTTTATCACCTGCTGCAGATAACGAGCGTTGTTTTAATTCATTATTAAAAGAGAGAGAGAGCCCGATTGTTCACTGACGCCATTATTATCGTGCTATTCAATTCGCAAAGCAATCTTTAAAAGTTGATTAACGCTTTGGTTAAACGACGACGCTGTACATGATTTAAGGAGAACTCGTCCTTTGTTTTGTAACGGAATGGGTTATTATAATCGTCGGTTTATCCGGTGATGAAAAATGTCGAGAATAACGAATAATGCAGTTTTGCTTATGGACACAGGACAAAACATCAACTAGTATCATTACAACGAAACAGAAGGGTTAAAATTAAAAGCTTACTACATTTTATCAGAGTTAAAACAGGTTACTTTTTACTGGTAAAATATTCTAAAATGCTGCAGAGGGTATTTTTATGAGTAAAAACCACAATTTCTACAGTTGAGAAACCAACTTTCTATTAAATTTTCATTCCTAATTGGAAGAAGCAAAATTTTTACTTTGAGAAACCACCATGCTATTCTGTAAGGATTCATTTCTTATTTAAAAATGACAAAGAAAATATTTTCCCTGTCAATTTAAATGAGGCTTAGTTAGGCAATAAAATCTTTATAAGTACCTAATGCAAAACGAGCACTTAAAATTATTTCAAACCTGAAGAAACTAAAAGAAAATTATTTCTACGGCCCCTAAATTGTGGGGTTCCTAGGCCCGAGCCTAGTGGTAAGCCTACCCTTCCTTGACCCTGTTTAGTGCCCGTGAGCTCTATTATTTGAAACAATTCGAGTGTTCGAATCGTAACGAAATAGAACGACCACAGACAGACCCCAAACATGCCCGTCACGTAAAAAACCAAGAGGTTAAGTACAGAAGAACGTGATGCCATTTTACCGGGACATGGCCGATTTTATCATGATGATAGCCCCCCTCGAAATTAGTATTCCTTCTTCCTCCGAAACTTCGAGATAGGTTGGTCCGTTGTCGTCGAATTAGGGAAGATACGAATAATGAGTCAATTTACTGATAGTCCCCTTCTAATTCATTTTGGTCCACCCAGTCATCGGGAGGTCTGATTAGTTTGCTTAATTCTTCTTTCGGTGGTAGTTTTTGCGCTGTCAGCCGGTGCTTATAGTAGCACTTCTTGTGATACTCCCCCTTGTAATTACTTCGTTCTAAGGCCGTGACCGGACTTTTGTTTCGTGGGGGGGGCGGGGGACTGGGACTCAACGATACGATATTTCTGAGGTTCCTCCTTACGAGAACCTTCCAATACATTTTTAATCGTAAATCGCGATACAATTTTTAATCGTATTTTCATCGCGCCCCCTTTCATCAGTGATGTATATAAGGGGGGGCAAGGGGGCCCTGCTCCCCCCCGAAATTCGGACTGGTGTACCAAAACAAGTTAAAACACTGTATTTTAGGGGCAAATTTCAAAAAAATTTCTGGAGGAGGACCCCAAAACCCCCTTTTGTACTTGGAATTTTACAACTTTATTATAATAAGTTCATCAAAATCCAAATCCTACCAAATAAGTGTTTCAAAACCAAGATAAAACCCTCTTTTTAGGGGTAAAGTTCCAAACATTTTCTGTGGAAGGACCCCTGATTCCCTTTTGTACTTGGAACTCTATTTTAATAACTTTAAGTTCATAAAAATGTACATACAAAATTCGACCAAAACTACACTATCTACCAATAAGTATTTGGACACCTATGCAAATGACTATATCTGCGGTCCTGAGATACGTCCCGCCCTCTGCCGGTATATATCTTGCAGGGAACAATATCTGCATTTGTCCCATAAAGATGCCATGCAGTTCAGAGCGCACTGATTTCGAGAAAGGTACAATTGTCAGGTATCACAAAAATGGACGATCCTTAAGGGACATATCTAGCGAGCTGAATTACCCAAAATCAACAGTGGCCTATTTGATTAAGAAGTGGAAGGTGAGCGGTGATTGTCGGAATGTGCCCCGAGTCGACAGACCAACGAAGCTGGGAGATAGAGACCGATGGGTGCTGTCCAGAGAAATTCGGAAGAACCGCACCCATCCGATGGCCCACATACTCCAGGAGTTTCAGCAGGCATCCGGGAGCGTTGTTTCAATAAATACCATCCGTAAGGAAGCACATCTGCTTGGTTTTCATGGTCGTGCTGCTGCCCATAAGCCTTTGATAACAAAGTCCAACCGCGCAGCTCCATTAATGTGGTGCAAAGCACATCAAAATTGGACCGTAGATCAGTGGAAAGGGGTTCTTTTGAGTGACGAATCAAAGTTCACCATCTACCGTTCGGATGGCAGGGTCTGGGTCTGGCGCATGCCTGGAGAACGTCTCCTGCCAGAATGCATTGTGCCAACAGTCAAGTTCGGCGGAGGTGGAATTATGCTCTGGGGGTGTTTCTCCTGGTATGGATTGGGACCCTTGGCCCCAATTCATGGTTATCTCAACGCCGATGCCTACTGCACTATTTTGGATGACAATGTGCTTCCTACGTTGAGGCAGTTTTACGGGGTGGACCCCTGTTACTTCCAGGACGACAATGCCAGCTGCCATGTTGCGAGGGTCACCAAGGTCTGGTATGGCGCCAATGGGGTTAATCGAATGGACTGACCTGCCCAGATCCCAGACCTGAACCCTATCAAGAACCTCTGGGACGAGTTGGATCATTGAATTAGGGGGTGCACTACCCATCCAAAATAGGCGAAGGAACTTACATGTCTTCTCCAAGCCGAGTGGAAGAAAATACCACTCGCTGTCGCACAAGAACTTGTGGAAAGTATGCCCCGGAGGGTTCGCGCTGTAATTGCCTCTCCTGGAGGCTCTACCAACTATTGATTATAAAAAAAGCTTGTTTTTCTTTTCTATCACAGGTGTCCAAATACTTATTGGTAGATAGTGTAGTTAAAAACCTGGGTTTTTTTAGTTAAACTTCCAAAAATTTTTTTGGGGAGGACCCCCAGGCCCCCCATTTGGTACTTGTATTTTTATTACTAACAACTTTTCCTATATGACGTTTTTAGAACCTAAGTTATCAACTAAAAAGCTACATTGGACCTATTAAATATGTGGGGGAGGGGCTGTGGAGTAATTTTGGGCCCCTCCCGAAATTAATTCCTATATACGCCACTGCCTTTCATACAGTAACAATGTATGCATAGCAATGATAATCAGGGCCCGATTTAGAAAATTCGAAACACTAGGCCCAACATACCGGAAGGGGGCCCCCGTTGCCACATCAGATGTTATATGAATGTAGAAGCGTGAAAAATAATTGTTCAGTGTGAAAATTCACTATCGTCAGGGAGTCAGGAGCAGACACGTTCTCGGTTATCTTTTACGTTTTTTACATCGCTAAAAGGTTTGGATTTTTATTTTCGATTTAAAAAAGGAATGAAAAAGCATTCTAGGAAATATAAAAAGTTATTTCTACTGTAAATTTTTGACAACTTTTTAAAATTAGGGGGCCCCTAAGCCCGGGCCTAATGGTAAAAAATCAGGCCCTGATGATAATATTTTTTGCTGATAAAGCTACAATACCTGAAGAAAACCAGTTATGAACCACTGCCCAGGAGGAAGGGGGTCTGGGGGCTCTCCCACGGTGAAAATTGAGTTTTATGAAAGCAATTCTAAACTATTTCATGGGGATTCAGCATGTCTCCTAGGGGGAGGGGTCCTTTTTCAGACCATCACCTTTACCTTTTGAGAAAAATGTCAAAATTTTGGAGATTTTCTAAAAAGTATCACTCAAGATCCCCTTTTGGTAGCGCTGGGGGGTTAGGGGGGGGCCTCCCCCAGAAAAAGCTTTGAAATTTGACCTGTTAAAGTAGGGTTTTAACTCATTTTGAGTACTTTTTTCGTACTTATGAGTGATTTTTAGGGTCCAAGGGGGGGCACTTTCCAGAGTGCGTTTACAGATTTATTAAAGAATTTTTTTTTGGCTCTGGAGGTATGTTTTCTCCCATAAAACTCACAGCTCCCAAAGCTTGCAGATTATTTAATAAGCAGTGGTTCGCGACCGGTGGTACCATGTGGCAGGGCCGTATCCAAGGGGGGTTCAAACCCCTCCCAAAATTTTGACATCAATTTTAATGCTTCGTTTTTCCTTGAAAATTCTCTGACTTCCTAGAGCAATCCTCTTTGGGTGTAACCCAAAGGGTCTAAATATGAGTAAAAACATTACTTTTGAGGGTTTCCCCAGCACCCTCGAAATTTTGACTACTGTTCATAATTTTTTCCCTTGAAAATTTTGGGATTTACAAGGAGCCATTCTCTTTGGATGGAACCCTCAAAATGAACATCTCAAAATCAACCAAAATACTACTTTAAAGGCAAGTTCGTTTTCCAAAACTTCCACTGCCTTTTTTAATAATGTAAGTCGTAATCTATGTTTTTAAATTTATAAATTCATGCCTTTCTTTATTGACCACTCGTGCCACCTTAATAAAACATGTCAACATCTAAATATAAATGAAAATATAGAAACAAGTAGGGGAAAGTGGGGCTATTTTATACAGCAAAATTCACATCCATTTCTTGAGTAGAAAAAAAAATTGACTTATTCAGATACTTTTTATCTAAAAATATCTAAGAATGACTCAATTTTATGATGCCAATTAGACAAAAATAAAGTTTAATGAAAATTAAACTATAACTACTTTTGTAAAAAAATCAATTTTGTATCAAGGTGCCCAACTGGTGGGGCAGTTGCATGCATTGCTTGGGGCACATTGATACAATGATTAATTTGCTCAAAATTAGTAATTAATAACAAAAATTTGGGAAAATAATAAACTTTCTTTTATTGAGAGCGATCCCAAGCTCTTTTACATTACCTTTTTTGAATATAAATCATTCAACATTCAAAAATAAAAAAAAATCAAAGAATTTAACAAATGGTCATTTTTAACAGATATATAATTAATGAAGTTAGATGCAAATTTTCATAGATATAATTGTTCTTGAATTAAATTCAAAGATTGTGGAAAATCATCCAGAAATTTAAAAATACGAAACTAATTATACTCTGTCTCACCCTAACTTGGCAGCACTGGGAAAGGCAGAGAATGTAACAATCCGCCCGAAAAAATAGTACAAGGTTGTATTGCAATTTAAAGTAAAGAATATGCACACATTTGTAAAAATGTGTCACTACAGTATAGTTTATTGGGATTTTTATCTTATAACTTAATTTAATCATACATTAAAAATCTTTAAATCCAAGTGAATGAATACAGTCCGTAGGGTAGAGCCGGGTAGAACGGGCAACTCGTTTCCGCTGATTGGCCAGAAACCGGTTTCCTGGCTGTAATTCGGTCACCGTAGCCTTTTCTCCACTGCCAAGTTAAGGTGAGACAGAGTATAAACTGGTTAGTTTTCAACCATTAATAGGACTACTTTGTCACTGTTTTTTTGAAAATACAGTTCTTTGTTACCTGTAAAAGTGCTAAAAACTTCTCAGATGTTTCAGAGCCCTGATTCCATCGTTTGGTCACGTATTTATCAACTGCCTTTTCTTTTTACAAAATTTATTAATACACATAGCTACAATGTGCAGTTTCCAATCTCAAACACTTGAAAAACCCAAAGATTTGAAAATTGACATAAATATCCTTCACTGTATATCTAACTTGCACTTAACTGATTTTTTTTTTAAATTGCTGAGAGATATTTTTCTCCCAACCCAAAATATGCAACACAACATTTTTTTTTTGTTATTATTTGTTAAAAAAAACACCAGGGAAATGACCAAATAATGAAAAAATATTTCATGATTTTATGCTGGGCTTTAAGCTTTCATAAAATTTTTCTGTAAAAGTAGTAAAAAATACAGCCTTTAGTTTAACATTATGGGGACTGTATTATGCTGTAAGCCACCCCTATATGAAGTCCCATCGAGTTCCAGTTGAATGGAATCCATTGTAGTTGCCAAACACAATTGTAACTGAAAAGTAATCAAACCAAAGGAAAAGAAAAATTGATGGATATGGATTAATGCCAGAATAATAACAGAAGTCAAGATGTAGAATACAAAACAAACAAAGCATCAAAAATCATGATAGATCATTTAAGTTGGCAAAACTTATGGGTAATTCATGGACCTTTCGAGAGATAGTAAATATAAGTACAAATTACATTGGCTGATGAGTAGTGGATATTTTTGCATTTTTCAAATGCTACATGAAACATTCTGATGTAAGAAACTAATAAAATTTATTCACACCAATTACAATTTTCACTCTTCTTCAAAACAACTTTTTTCGGGTAGTTTTGCTTTCCTTAGGAATGGGTTTTAATTTCTTTGATGGAGGAGAAACATCTGAAAGTAAAAAATGCAATTGCAATGCTAATTTTGAAAACGGAAGTTACCGGGATAAATTTGGCAAAGAAAAAGTCTGAACAATGAGAAAATATTAGAGTTATAATTTTAAGATTTCAGCCCACCAATATTACGATTTTCATAAATACAGTTTACATTAAAAATCCTTTTGTTGGTACAACTCAGTTAGAGTTCCCACTAAATATTGCCCAGTTTTATAGTAAAGTAGTATAAAAAATAGAAATATTCATAAATGATTTCAAACTCTTGAACTAAAATGGTTAATTAGATCAATAACTATTCAGTTTATTATTAAAAGTCAGAAAAATTTGTTGATATTTGGATAAAATGTGTCCAAAAGTACCGGGCGATATTTAGCGGGAACTCTAACGGAATTGAACCCTTTTGTTTTAGTACCACTTTAAATGTTTTTCATAAAGTTAATAAAGCAGATGTATCTCTAATGTAACAAAAAAGTAGAAAAGCAGTTACTTTAAAAACTCGTGTATTCAAATTTTTGAGAATCCCTTGAACTTGAGAGTATACTAAACAAAGATTAAAATTGATGTAGGTTGTCCATGCTGGAAGTTTTAGAGGAATCTTTACTCTAAGTAAGATTAAGTCAATCAGAAAATACCTGGTATGAAAAATAACCAATTTATACAGTAACTTCTCTAATGTGTTATTAGTAAATAATGTGTTCTGTGTTGTAAGAATTCACATTGAACAAAGAAATAATCAATGTTAAATGACAACACTTATAAGATCAGACTGTAAAGCAACAACATAATTTGATTCCTGGAATTAACACACTTTAATTGCTTGTTTATATCTTCTCTCCAAAGGAAATCCCAATTATTATATATCAGACTCATTGAAACTCTTTAGTGAGTTAAATTTAAAATTTTTATTCAGTGATTGCAGTAAGAATTCACACAGTTTCAATGTATTATTTTTTAACTGAATACAGGGATTTCCGTATAACATGTATACCATTGTGCTCTATACATATAATAAACACAATTCTACTGTGTTGCCATAGAAGGTTTCCAAGCTTTTAATCTTTTAAATAAAAGCTATTAAGCCATCATAATGCAGCAAGTAAGGAACTCATAATGGAAAAGTAGTCCAATTGCATTTTGAATTGACTAAGTTAAAGATTCTTTTCAAGAGACTTTTAGTGATTTCAGGATAAAATATTTCAAATCAAAGTTTGAAATAAAGTTTAATTAAAACTAAACTAATATTTAAACATCTCAAAGAAGTCTACAAGATTGTATTAAAGAGTCTTGTGCTTAAAATGAGACACTTCTAGAAGGCAATTAATCCTATAAAGAAATGTTATACATGTTTTTAAAACTTTAATCATATATTATAATAATAAGATTTGAAAATATTATTTTGTATGTTTAGAGTGATTAAAGAGCATGCCTCACATACCCTAACTACCTATAAGGAATTCACATATTAAAAAATTGAAATTTCTAGTTCATATTCAATTTCAACAAAAACATTATTTATTCAGCAGAAGATTGTTCTTGAAAGAAGCTATGATTTTTTTTAAATGTTTCATTACTTATATGACTTGGAACACTTTGTACTTAATATAAATAAGTATTCTGATTTGATTGATATGACATACTCATAAAAATATATAGGGTGTCCCTATTTTGTCAGACTTAGTTATGTAGCCATATCATCAAAGGGAATAACATTAAGTGCTTAAGCTTATAACATTGCAATTATAAGCACAAACAGTTTCTTCACAGAGATAATAGAGATGAGTGGAGGCCCCAAAACATCAGAGCGGATTTTCGTTATCAGAGCAATAACAGAGAGAATAATTCATGGAATAGGGCGAAATTTGGTAATGGCCAGCGGGAAGATTCTGATTATTGCTTTAGGTGCTTGGAGAAAGGCCACAGGGTGGATGAATGCAGGTACAGAGGAGAGGGCGTGCGATGTAGACGTTGTGGAGTTTTCGGGCATAAAGAGAAAAATTGTGAAAGCAGAGAAATTAATGTGACTAAGTGCAGTATCGATAGGAAATTCCGCAAGAGAGTGGGACTGGGAGACAAACAGGTGGAGGCCTTGATTGATACAGGGAGTGATTTAACCCTGATTTCAGAGGAGGTCTATGAGGAACTGGGTGAGCCGGAGCTGAGTCATGACGGAGTGTCACTAACGGGTGTTGAGGGTACTACGGTAGAACCGGCGGGACATTTTAAAGATGAGATTCTGGTTGATGATATGCGGATACCTGTTGATATATATGTAGTGAAGAACCTGTGCACTCGCATGATTTTGGGAATCGACGTTTTGTCGCAAGTGGAGGTGTCTCTTTCCCAGGGGCAGTGTGTAATGAAAGAACGACCTATGGTGGGAATTTTACAGGCTAAACATCTGAGTAGGGAAGATAAGGAAGACAAATGGCGATGGTTCAGGAAAAAGAGAAAACCCCTCAGAGATGGCATGATTGATGATCGGGTGGCCATGAGGTATGGAATTTAAAGAGTCGGGAGTCCAGGAAGAATCTTTGAGTTTTGAAGGGAATGATGAGTCTGATGTTAATGTTTTTGTAAAGAATTGTATGTTTTTCTCTTTTTGTGTGTTGCAGAACTGTTTTAATGGCAGCCGAGGACGTCTGTTGCTTCAGGATGGCCGAACTGTGGGAAGTGAGAAGCTAGAAGGGCGTGTGGCAACGGCTCGAGTAGCACGTCAGCTATACGTCAGGACTGGTTTGAGACGCAACGCGGCACGAGTCAGAAAGGAAGAGGAATCCGGCAGAAGGCCGATCGACGGGTTTTCGAGAGACGGCTGAGCGAGAGGTGTTGGGTATTCGGCAGAGGGCCGTGCTGGTTCGGAAGTAGGGATCGTGATTGCTGCTGTGTCTTTGGTGATCGTTCGGCACGTGGAGTTGGAGTTTTACCTATCAACAGTTTTAATTGGACCGGCGTTTTTATCCTGTTCACGTTTTTATCCTATTCATCGCTTTGTTTTAACTTTTACGTTATGTTCAACAGTTAATAAAGCTTCGTTGCTTAGAAAAGTGCCCTTATTACTTGCCCCAGACCATCAGTCTACCACATGATTTTATGCTGGGCTTTAAGCTTTCATAAAATTTTTCTGTAAAAGTAGTAAAAAATACAGCCTTTAGTTTAACATTATGGGGACTGTATTATGCTGTAAGCCACCCCTATATGAAGTCCCATCGAGTTCCAGTTGAATGGAATCCATTGTAGTTGCCAAACACAATTGTAACTGAAAAGTAATCAAACCAAAGGAAAAGAAAAATTGATGGATATGGATTAATGCCAGAATAATAACAGAAGTCAAGATGTAGAATACAAAACAAACAAAGCATCAAAAATCATGATAGATCATTTAAGTTGGCAAAACTTATGGGTAATTCATGGACCTTTCGAGAGATAGTAAATATAAGTACAAATTACATTGGCTGATGAGTAGTGGATATTTTTGCATTTTTCAAATGCTACATGAAATATTCTGATGTAAGAAACTAATAAAATTTATTCACACCAATTACAATTTTCACTCTTCTTCAAAACAACTTTTTTCGGGTAGTTTTGCTTTCCTTAGGAATGGGTTTTAATTTCTTTGATGGAGGAGAAACATCTGAAAGTAAAAAATGCAATTGCAATGCTAATTTTGAAAACGGAAGTTACCGGGATAAATTTGGCAAAGAAAAAGTCTGAACAATGAGAAAATATTAGAGTTATAATTTTAAGATTTCAGCCCACCAATATTACGATTTTCATAAATACAGTTTACATTAAAAATCCTTTTGTTGGTACAACTCAGTTAGAGTTCCCACTAAATATTGCCCAGTTTTATAGTAAAGTAGTATAAAAAATAGAAATATTCATAAATGATTTCAAACTCTTGAACTAAAATGGTTAATTAGATCAATAACTATTCAGTTTATTATTAAAAGTCAGAAAAATTTGTTGATATTTGGATAAAATGTGTCCAAAAGTACCGGGCGATATTTAGCGGGAACTCTAACGGAATTGAACCCTTTTGTTTTAGTACCACTTTAAATGTTTTTCATAAAGTTAATAAAGCAGATGTATCTCTAATGTAACAAAAAAGTAGAAAAGCAGTTACTTTAAAAACTCGTGTATTCAAATTTTTGAGAATCCCTTGAACTTGAGAGTATACTAAACAAAGATTAAAATTGATGTAGGTTGTCCATGCTGGAAGTTTTAGAGGAATCTTTACTCTAAGTAAGATTAAGTCAATCAGAAAATACCTGGTATGAAAAATAACCAATTTATACAGTAACTTCTCTAATGTGTTATTAGTAAATAATGTGTTCTGTGTTGTAAGAATTCACATTGAACAAAGAAATAATCAATGTTAAATGACAACACTTATAAGATCAGACTGTAAAGCAACAACATAATTTGATTCCTGGAATTAACACACTTTAATTGCTTGTTTATATCTTCTCTCCAAAGGAAATCCCAATTATTATATATCAGACTCATTGAAACTCTTTAGTGAGTTAAATTTAAAATTTTTATTCAGTGATTGCAGTAAGAATTCACACAGTTTCAATGTATTATTTTTTAACTGAATACAGGGATTTCCGTATAACATGTATACCATTGTGCTCTATACATATAATAAACACAATTCTACTGTGTTGCCATAGAAGGTTTCCAAGCTTTTAATCTTTTAAATAAAAGCTATTAAGCCATCATAATGCAGCAAGTAAGGAACTCATAATGGAAAAGTAGTCCAATTGCATTTTGAATTGACTAAGTTAAAGATTCTTTTCAAGAGACTTTTAGTGATTTCAGGATAAAATATTTCAAATCAAAGTTTGAAATAAAGTTTAATTAAAACTAAACTAATATTTAAACATCTCAAAGAAGTCTACAAGATTGTATTAAAGAGTCTTGTGCTTAAAATGAGACACTTCTAGAAGGCAATTAATCCTATAAAGAAATGTTATACATGTTTTTAAAACTTTAATCATATATTATAATAATAAGATTTGAAAATATTATTTTGTATGTTTAGAGTGATTAAAGAGCATGCCTCACATACCCTAACTACCTATAAGGAATTCACATATTAAAAAATTGAAATTTCTAGTTCATATTCAATTTCAACAAAAACATTATTTATTCAGCAGAAGATTGTTCTTGAAAGAAGCTATGATTTTTTTTAAATGTTTCATTACTTATATGACTTGGAACACTTTGTACTTAATATAAATAAGTATTCTGATTTGATTGATATGACATACTCATAAAAATATATAGGGTGTCCCTATTTTGTCAGACTTAGTTATGTAGCCATATCATCAAAGGGAATAACATTAAGTGCTTAAGCTTATAACATTGCAATTATAAGCACAAATATTAAAAAAATTAGCAATAGCTGGCCACAGAAAAGTCTTGCATTGAAGCATTAGCTTGGAAGACTTGAGAGTTAAGGTAAAAAATACAGCAAAGAAATAAAAGAATATTTAAGTTTAAACAGCTCAAAATTTGTACTTTATTCATAGTTACACATGTCAAGACACATAAGTGAAAACAAAGGGGTTTTTTAAACAAACTCCAAAGTTTTTAGACATTAAGGGCTACATTTATTACTCCATGAATTAAATCCTAAAAACTTACTAGAAGACCTTAAGGCTGAGATCTAGATAGCTCATAGTAATGAATTAATTACAAGCAATTTTTTTTACTAATGTTGTGGTCCTTTTAAAATTTGTACTTAAATATTAACATTTCAGGTTTAATGTAAAATCTTGTTATCATTTTCTTAAATATTTGTAAGTTCACTGGTTGATTGTACTTTTGTAAGTTCACTCTGATGAAACTTATGAAATAAATGTGCTAGCCATATATATATGGTGGTGAATTGAATACCAAACCAATCCAGATCAATACTACAAGTAAAATTGGAGGTGCTCATAGCTTAGCATACTTAGAAGAGTCACAAACAGATAAAAAGAAAAAGAAAAACAAGAAATCCTTAAGAAAAGTACCATATGAACAAAAGTACTTACCAAACAAAAATCTAAAAATTTTCATCAGTAGTTGCATTTATGGGGTGCATCAATTTTTCTTTTCAGATCTCTGGGGATTACATATAAGATTAGAAATATGTACAATCAAATATTGTAAATCAACTGGTGTAAATGTAACACATTTATACTGATGGCAAAAACAATTTCAAATTTATAGTTATTTGTTTTATTTTAGATAGCAGTAAAAATTAAAGAAATCTGTCAGATAATATAGAAGAACAGTGGAACTGTTCCAAAATTAACATGAATCATAATCATTAAATCATTTATTAAAAGATAATTTAAAATTATGAGTGTAAAATTTTGTACAGTGGATCAATTCACATAATCTGACTGAAGTTCATATAGATTAGAGATGGCCACAAAGTGGCACGACTAAGTTAAATCAGTGGCACACAAAGATATTGGAAAACTTGAGAAAATAATAATGTGATGTCATCAATGAGAGTTCAATGTTCCACCATCGTCCTCTTACTTAGTTTTCTGAGAATTTCATTCCTTTTTTAAGATTTCATTAATGATTTAGAACAGAATCTTAAGTGTAAGGGTTCAGGTTGTTCAATTTAGGTGCCTGAACAAAGGTGCAAACAGAATATTCTCATTTTTTAAATTAATTTAGACCCAGATTTATTAGATATCTAAAAAACTTGTATGATTCTCTTTTCAGTTAGGTCCTATTACATGTAGTGAACTTTTTTTGGATTTTGGGATTCCAGGATTTTCAAAACTATGGAGGATGTTGCACAACACTGGACTGATGATGACTTGTCATCATCAAAGTATACATACATTAACACCTAAAAACTGTCAAACGAAACTACACAACACATTGGTTTAATGAATTGATTTTTAAACTGATTTTTTTTTCTTCAAGTCACAAAAGGATAGTTGGTGTTTTAATAATTGGAATTCTACTATAATTCATACCTAACAAGATTACTAAATACACTTCATGACTAGTACTGAACCTATTTTTTACCTTTTGCCATAGAAACTAATGGCTGTGATTGCCATAAGGGTCCTCAAGATATGACAGGCAAATAGTTCTGCTATGGCAAGTAGCTAACAATATTTTGATTGCGAATAAGTCTGGTTTTTGAAATGAAAGGCTACAATAAGAATAGATGGTTTGGAGGGAAGAAAAATACATCAGAATACTATAAACAATTCCCACACATGAACTCTAATTATTTCATACTGAGTATTTAAAGAAAGTTTTATGTAAAATAAACAAATGAGGTTCTGAAAGGTTTTTTTTTAATCCATTCAGATAGATAGATGCATATTTGCAGTATAAAAAAGCCTTTCAATAAAAACATTTTCATTATAAAAAACCACATATTAAAAAAATATATTTAGCTGGCACTGACTTGAGATAAAAGAAAAAGAATGAACAAAGACATTTTTTTAAAACTTAATTTTGTGCATGCATGAATAATATTTTATAATCTATACACAAGTACTGCTTCATCAACATAATATAATATCTTAAAATCTAAATATGCATACATACCATAAGGTGAGAAAAGTTCTACAAGATAATTTCTGTTCCATTCTTCAGGAAAGCCAACATAAAATACATGGTCCCTTTTAGGTTCAGCTAAAGAATAGAAATAAAGAAATGAATTAAATTAGAAACATAATAATCTTAAACAATCAAAAGTAAGAAGATTTTACTGCATATAGTTGCTTATAAAGCAACCTTATCTATTTGATTTGGTTAAGTTTAGTTTTTGTCTTTCAAAGAGTAAGGTAAAAGTGAGTTACCTTATGTCCTATTGCACCTTAACTAACGACAAACTTAACCCTGCTGTACTGTTGGGGTCTATTTGACCCAATTTTTTTTTCATTTGCTCATAAAAAGGAACCCCCCGGAGATATTGTCATGAAATTGCATGACTTTGTTGATAAAGGACATAAATACATAAACACTGAATGATTTTCATTTATTTTTATTTACAACCAAAATTTTTCAACTTATTCTTAATGTACTGTTGGGGTCAATATGACCCAATTCTAGTATATTTTTCTTGTGCCTTCACACTTCCATATTTATTGGAATCATTCAACGGAAACGAACAAGAATAACTACTCAAAAATTCCTTTTCGAACTTTTCATGTTTATTTTTTTCTCGTTTTCTTTTGTGTTTGATCCACGTGTCAGGAAGGCACATGCAATAAACTCCTCTGGACCAAACGGTTGGGATATGTGAAAATGCAAAGTTTTGGGATGTTTGTTTTTTGTTATTTTTTTTATTTGTATGTTTAGTTTATTGCTTTATTCATATATTTTATTAAATATAATTTAAAATATACTTATACAACTGCAACTTATACAACAACAACTTAAGATATAATTATTTCCAAAATTTAACTTTTCATTTAAGTATTTTTGAGTTGTTCATTTGTTTTTTTTATTTGTATGTTTAATTTATTGCTTTATTCATATACTATTTTATTAAATATCATTTAAAATATACTTATACAACTTAAGATATGATTATTTCCAAAATTTAACCTTTCATTTAATGGTAGAAGTGATAATATTTTGAATGGGGTCATATTGACCCCAACAGTACATGCGCATAGCAAGTCGGAGCAGTGCAGCAGGGTTATTCTTATACAGGTTTTGATTAAATGAATGAACTCAAACTTCTGAAGTTATGGTAACAATCTTAAGACTCTCTGTATTTGTATAGGAATTTCACTTTTGAGGTTATGAAACATCCACTGATGAGATCAGATTGGATATTGAGAAGATATTGTTTCAATGCCAAATAATACAATGTTGTTATGTTCCCATCATCAAGAGAGCAGTGGAGGGATGTCCCTAAACTGATCTGATCAGAGGAGCCAACAAGGTTTTGTTTACAGATGGATCTAAAACATCATCAGGCACTGGTTCCGGAGTATTCCAAAGTATTTAAAATATTGTTAAAAGTTGCATGCAAAAATGAAACTAAGCAGAAAAATAAATTTTAAAATAGCTCATAGGAGAAGATTTAGCATTTAGTAACTATCGAGTTAATGGCTAATAATCTTGAATCCTTCAAAATGTCTTTTAACTGTCTAGTTCTTGTTTATTGCAAGAAAGTAGAGAACGCAAGTATTACAAACAATAGGTACATTTGTTACAACGAGCCGCTGGCTCTTATGATACCACATATTTAATTTCTTTCTTTGTTGTTTCTTTGTTATTTTTGTATATTTTGATATTCTTTGTGTGTCTTTCGTTTTTCTGTATTTGTCTTCGTACAATAAAATTTGATTGATTGATTGATTTAAGATTACAATTGGTACAATTCAATTGAATAAGAAAATCTAAAAGAAATTGTACGTAGTAAGTTATACACATGTTTTTAATTCAGCAGTTATTTTGCATTGATTCACAAATTTAAAGAAAATAAAAAAAACTGCTTTGATTGATGTTAAATTCATAGGTGTACAAACTTGTCTCATTTAAATTACTTATATTTATTTCCCTAAAAAATACTTAAAGCGTCTGCAAGTAGAAGTCCCCAAACAGTCCATTAGAAAGTAAAATAATCAAAATACTTTTTCCTCAAGTAAATTAATATACTACATTTAAAATTAAAGTAAGTTTATAATGAAAATAGGAATGAAAATAGAATCCAGGCTTTGCTGGGTTTTAAGATTTTAACCTGGTTTTATAATTAAGGGCACAAAATTCTGCTCACCAACTTGCCGTTTGCAAGCAAATATTCAGGGTTCATACTCTATCTAACATAGCAAAATTCAGGAGTCTTTAAGGAGTTTTTCTGGAGTAAATTACAATAAAATCGGGAGGTAACGTGAATAATTATTAACCTTAATCTACTTTACATGTTACAAGCAAAATGAGTTTAGAATGAAGTATGGAACAAAGAAGTGCAAAAGAAGTTAGAATTTATCATTTCAACATAATTATATCAATTTAAAAACTATTACTTTCACAAAATTGATGATAAAACTTCGTTTTGCTTTTCAATACATGTTTTTCAGGAGTTAGAGGGAAAATTCAGGAGGTAAAACACAATTTTCAGGAGTTTTAAGGGCCCTTAGAGAAATAAAGCAAATTTCAGGAGTTTTTCAGGAATTTCAGGAGGCGTACGAACCCTGAATATTTAAGGTTGGGGAAAAAAGTTAGTCTTTTAAAATGTGGTTTTAAATTAGCATAGGCTCAGATTATACTGCCTCTATCTAGAGGTGAGAAAATTTAGTATGGACAATACTACTTTTTAAAACTGGAGTTTTTCATGGCATGTCTTAAACTTAAACTTCAGGCAGAATATAAAGAAAACCATGAAAATCTCTTTCTTGTTCAATGCAATTTCACACAATGCATAACATATTAATCTTACATAATAGAGTCTACTCTACATACAATACACTAATCATATTTAGTCAAGGGTCATTCCATGAAAACAGGGACACAGAAGCAAAAAAAAAATTTTTTCTTGTTCAGTTTCCCCCCCCCCCCCAATAGAGTAGTAGAAAAGAATGAATTTTTATAAAATTGTACTCAAATGTTGGCAAGACCTTTTCTGCAGATTTAATATGAGTATTAAGTTTAATCATTAGTTAAAAATTAAGTTTATGTCAGTGTAACATCAGTCACAAGGATTCCATAATTTCTGAAACTTCAGTTTTCATTTTTTTTTTTAATGAAACAAAGCCTTTTAATGAAGTTTAAAATATCCTCTTCAATGGAAAAACTAACTTTAGGCTGGAAGTATTATGTTTGAAGATAATTTTGAAATAATAAAAAGAAACACACTTTTCTCTGATGTCACTTTTGTGTAACATAGTCACTTTTTTTATTACCCTTTCTATAGTAAAACAAACCCCCTTATCATTTATCAAAACAGGTGTGGATAGCATAAATGTATTAAATTAAAAAAACTTAGCATCAATTTGGAAACTATAGTACTTAAAATTTTAGACAGAGCTGGCTTAATAAGGTCAAAACAGAGTCTAAATGTAGCATCAGTCTGTGTTAAAATATAAATTTCATAAATGTTGACAATTGAGCTCAGCTCAAAAGATATTTCTGCACAGTGTTTTTACATAGAATATGACTCTAAAGAAAAATAATTTGAACTTTTTTTTACATGAATGTTAGATGGGGAAAGTTGTGCTCAAAATTTACTTCCAAGATTTGGCAAGCTAAGCAATACATAAATAAAAAAAATTACATGTAACATCTCTTACCAAATCAATATTTTCTTAAACTTGAAGACATTTCTATACCAGTTTTAGGCTTCTGTTGCAACTTGATGTCAGCTTGCTAGTTGAAATAAAAAAATAAAATTATTTTAAAAAGAACACAAGAAAAATGCAAGGATATTTGACCTAATAAACTGGCCTCAACTGAACACAGCTTCTTTAACTTACATATAAAACAAAGATAGGAACTAAAACACAAACAAACAATAAAATAAATAGATAAAATCTACATGGGTTAAATTAGAACAAATTAATTGTGGTCATTCAGTATTCAATTATTTTTACATGTGTTTTTTACATGTGTTTTTTAAAGAATTTAATTTTTAAGTATGGTTTTCAAATTTAGTTTAGATTAAATCATCCATACTAATGATACAGATTGGTAGTCACTTTAAAATATATATTTGATTTAAAGTAAATTAAAGATTGTTAAGAAATCTGAAAATGAATGAAACACCTTAAAATCCAGTTGGATTATGTAGTGTTTAAGAAATTAATAGGATCTAACATAAACCCCAATGTTTGCCACATTTAGGAAATCAGAGAGACAATTTCCAAAAGGAATCACATAAACAAAAATTTTGTAAAGGAAAAAAAGGTTGGAATTAAGGGTTAATGTATGAAATTAGGCAGTATATGGTGGCATTAACTACTTGTTTTAACACTGAAAAAGTTAAAGGATTAACATTTAAATTAATTATTTTAGAGAAATTCAATCCTTACAATAGAGTTTTTTACTGAAAAAATCATTAATTCAGCATGAAAACTTATTTAAATCATTTCACAAACAAAAATTACAGTAATTGTTAACTGTTAATCACAATTACTAAACAATACTTTGCTGGATCAAAAATGTTTTGTAGTCTAGATAACCTTAATTTAAACTAAGGTTCTACTTTGAAAATTTCATATATTTTAGAGCTATTGTTATAATCAATAATAATAAGATAACTAACAGCAATTAAAAAAAGAAAAGTTGACATGAGAATAATAATAAAAGGGATTGGTACAGACATAAATAATTACATAGTTCCAATAACAATAGAGTCATGGTGTGCTAACATTTCCCCACAATAAAAAAAGCCCCAATGTGTAATGTTTTCAAAGAATTTTAAATCAAACACAGAAAACAGTAACTGATCTAACTCTCACCTTATTTTTTTCAATGAAGTCTTTCAGAAATTTCAATATTCTTTGGATTTGTTGAGGTGTATTTACAAGTAGATATGGAGTTTCTCACATTTCCATACTTATTGTTCACACAATCCTTTGCCTCATCTTGGAGAGTTAAATATGGTGCACCTATAAAAAACATTTCATACTTGTATTAATTTAATAAGAGAAAAATATTGGCTGCATGCATAAGAGTTATTTAAGTAAAAGTAATTTATAGATATAATGTAACACTTTTAACAATGTGTTTATAATGTTTCACATTCCATAAAACATCCTTTTCCAAAATAAAATGTGAGGTCACGATTTATACTGGGAAAAATATTTAATACTATTCAGAGTGTTCCTTTATTAGTAAAGTACACAAACAAACCTTGTTCAACACAACTTTTAAGAAAAAACAAATGTTTTCAATAGAGCAATTTTTATAGAAGACAAAATAAAGACTCAGTGTGAAAATTCGTTGTTTAGAGTGCTACAAAACTAACAATTTAAAGTGCAAGTAATCTAAAACTTAATGTGTAAAAGTAATCAAAAGGAGGGGCCTCAGAAAAAATGTTGAGTCAACCCCTCACCTGAAACAAAAGTCTGGTTAAGGCCCTGTAGCACAGATAGAAAGGTAACAGCAGGAACCAAACCATTACAGGAAGAATGTCAACTGCAGTGGGATTTTAAAACTGGTGAATTAAGAATAGCCTTTTAAGACAAAAATAAGGATAACCATATCAGTCTAATGGTAAACAAGTTAAAAGTGATTTAAACAAAGTAGGAACAAGTTATTACTTCCAGGAATTAAATGAAATGTAATCTTATACATAAATACTTTGAAATTTTAAGGTGTTAAGGAACTCCTCATGAAATTGTTTTTCCAATAGTAATATAGCTTGAATGTCTTTAATTCAAAGTTTACTCCTGATCCTTTAAATTTCCCATTAAATTAATGATAAAAAATTGTGGGTATTTTAAAATTCAACTTATTTAATTTGAAGTTTTTCTCCCTAAACTTTGAAATCATTTTGCCATTTGTTGTTATGAGATCATCAACACATAACAAAGTTCACAAAAGGAGCATTGTGATTCCCCCCCCCCCCCAAGAGAATATCAAACTTAACATTCACCACATCTTTGTGTAATATACAAAACAAGAATTTAACAAAACAGGAAATTAAGAAAAGTAACATTTCCAATCATTCACTGAATCTGGAATTACAGGATGGAATGTTTTTATTGGTACTTATAGGATTAGCAAATCTCTTCAACAGGACTATATTGGCAACAATTTATTGTTTACACACAAAAATATAACAAAAATTAAATGAAACTTAGCTACTTGAGATAGTTTAATGGTGTTGCATTTTGAGATTGGATTATTTTTGATGATTTAGCATAAAACTAGACACCCAGCTAATCCTAAAGTACCAATTTATTCAGGGGTCCCTCCATTTTTGAATAACCCAAGTTGTGATACATGTTTATATGCAATTGTTTAAAAAAAAGTGTTTCCCAAACATAATCAGCCATTAAGTAAACAAACATAAGTTTACAGATTTCAGTCAAGAAAGAGTTAAAACAGCATTTCTTAATTTCTAAAAACCAATAAAATATCGTGTATGGGTCACATTAGTAGTGTGACATGGGTATTGGAGAGTTAAATACCCCAACATTTTGAAAATGATTCCAAAAAAGGTACAAAGTTTCAATTAATTTGTGATAAACCAAGAGCTCAAAAGTAATTGTTCTAAACCCCTTTGAAATACTTAAGTATCAATTAATAACTATGTTTATTTATTGTAGTTTATAAAGGATGAAATTTTAACAGAAATGTACTTAATTAATTTCTTCATGAACAACTTGCCCAATAACAATAATTGTTAAAGAAAGTAAAATAACCACATCTGTTCCTTATAAAATTATAAGGCTATCACAAACTTTTAATTACATTGTGAATTTAAAACTTAAAGCCATCCCTAACTTTTAAAAATGTTTTTGAGAGGAAGGTGTGATCCACCAAGTTTCCTTAAAATTATATGAGAAATGTTGAGTACTTGATTAAATGGATAACTATTTAGTAAAATGAAGGATTTCAATAGTTTTCAAACTTCATCAAGTGTTGTGTAATGGAAAATAGGCATGGATTTGAAAGTGGAAAAATATTCCGAATTTAAATCATTTTCTTTTAAACTAAAACAAAGACAGAGCTACTATAAGCTATGTATGTATATTTAACTCTAACTAAATGCACAATAGGAACTATTAATAATTATTTGGAATACAAGACACTCATTTAATAAAATAACTTCCATTGAAATAACACTAACTCCTCAGATAGATAGTACATAAAATTGTTTTGCCAATGGACTAATCCATGTTAAAATGTTCTAACATAATGTTAAAGGGCATTATTAAATTATGTAAGAGTTTCATGGCAGGTGTCACTAATACCAAAATAAGTTTCCAGTTAGATGGGCTGTGTCCAGTTAATGTTTTTACAAACAGTTTGTAGCTCACTCAAGCATTTCAACAAAGCAGAATGTGATCTCCTCAACTCAATCTTTGCCTGTAAAAAGTTTAAATAACAAAACAAACAGAAGTATTTGGTTCTATCAACACTGATGATGTTGCCTGCAGTTATTTTATTAGTTAAAGTTAAAACTTTTAACATTTTTTCAACTCTTTTGTGGGGGAAAAACATCAAGTACTTTTTAAAGCTCATTTTAAGTTTTTCTTGGACTAACATAGAAAGGCGGAAAGGTCATTTATGAGCAAAGAAACAACCTTTCTTACAGTGAAGACTACATTATATTTTGTCATTCATATATATTTAACAATTTCAAGCATAGTGCTAGTATAATTCATTTATATTATAGGAAAGTCAAACAGAGAAAAATTAAAGTAGCCAAGTTTTATTTATTTTCTATAATTTTAAAAATTCCATTCATGTTTAAGAAGCTAACAAGAATTGAATTAATTACTAGAATTAAGTACTTTTCAAGGCCTGTAGGAAACCTGTTTAACTGGACACATCTACCCAGAAACTTATTTTGATTGTTTTTAAATCTACCATACTTAGATGTTAATGTGGTGAGCCACATACAATTTGAAACAGTCTTAAATAACAATTTTGCATTCATAAATAACAGTGTGTAAACAAGAAATTGTTGTTTGAAAAAAATGTCTCAAGAGATATAAACTGTCTTGTAATGTTTGCACAAAAAATAAATGATACTATATGAATTCAACAAAGTGGATAACATTGCTATTTAGATAAATTTTAACTTAAAAGTTTAACCATCAGATAATTGGATTTTGGAAGTTACCAGTTTTGAAATGCATTTCCTTGGAAGTCCTTGAAAAACACACCAAGGAATCAGTGAATAAATTAGTAATTAATAGACTAGGTTGGGAGGGAATTTAGAGTGGTAGATTGATCAGAGAAATTTATTTAAACAATTGTATTTAGAAACCTTTGGAACTATTAGTTAACTAACATGGTTACTTCTAAAATCACAACTTAATTTTGAGAAAGGAATTCAAAGAATGAGTTTACCCTTGAGGATGCTCCTGATCATTTTGTATCGTAGTGAATCTTCTTCATCTTCTTCTTCAAAGTCTTAATTCCATTCTTTAAAGAGGAGATTCCTGTAATTGAAAAGTTAAAAGTATTATTTTATTTATTTAAAATCAACTCTTAACTCAAAAGGTTAATTTTGCTCTTTTAATACAGTAATAATTTAAACCATTCAAAATTGGAGTTGTTGAGTATTTTTTAAACAATTCAAATATCTTTAAACAATCTAAGAGAGTCAAATTATTATATCCTGTGTTGTGTAAGGCTTTTAATCAACTTGTTTTTTAATTGGTTGTTTAAATAATTCAAAAAACAACTTCAGTTTATCAGGGATAAGATTGAGAAAAAGAAAGCAACAAGTCTGGATAGCCATTAACTCTAATGAATTTCAACTAGTAGCAATACTCAAATTGCAATTGATATTTCAACTATCCTATTTCAAAACAATTTTACTCAAATAAAAATGTGTTAGAAATTATTAACTTTCATACAGAACCAATCAAATCATGGGACTAAGATTCAGCACACATCATTAAAAAACATTCGCTAGTTGAAACAATACAATTTTTCAATTAAAGTTATAAATCTTACATAATACTTTGAATATAAACATAAACTTATTTATATGGAAACTTTGAAACTAGAATACATTTTTCTAATCGGAAATAACTAAAGTGAATAGTAATTGCAACTATCTGAAAGGGAAAATAAATTAAAACTTTCATTTTAAAGGAATGTCTCTTAGAAGTTTAATTTGTTTTATAGACATAATCAGAAACAAATGTAAGTAAAGTAGTATAAAAATTAATTTTGATTGAGTCTAAAATTATAACAAAAAAGATAACTTCAAAGAACATAACAATTCCATTAAGACCATGTGATTTGAATTATAATAAACTAGTGTTCTGTTATTTAATAGGGTAACATTGTTACAAGACTTAATATTCATGATTAGAATTTATAGTTTCAACTTTGGTGCCTTCTGGCAGCCTTTTGTCTTCCACTTACTAGCCTTCTGGCTGTAATTTTCCCTCACTTTTACTCACATTATTCTATACTTATGCCAAATTACAGCTATTTCTAAGTCAGTTAAAAAAATTTGTGTGTTTTACCCTTTCTCACATAGAAAGCTTCCACCTGGCTGTTTTTCTTTCTTTTTTTTTTTTGCAGCATCGATCAAATCTTATTCCAGGTGAAATATTTCGTGGCCTTAGCCATGTTGCACCCAGGGTTGGCAAGTTTCTTCCGAAGTGGAAAAAACCATGGAAAAAACCGGCCGGAAGAAATAGGTTTCTTCCAGATGGAAGAAACCTTTTTTTATTCAAAAAAAAATGACAAATAAGCTTTAATTTATAAGTTATAATGTTTTACTAATACAATTATACCATTAAAAATATAATTATATGCAAGTACTGTACTGAGTCAATAATTACACCAATGTTTTTACTAGGAGGTTTCTTCCACTGGAAGAAATCTTTTCTTTTTTTAATCTTTTAATAGTATTTAAATAAAGAATGGTTAGGTAACATTTATACAGAAATAGTAGAAACCATTCTAGCCAACATCCCCTTTAAAAACATAAGTAACCTGAAATTTAGTGTTATAAGTTTAACTTCTTTTTCAAAAATTAATTATTTTAATTAATTATTAGTAATTAAATTAACTTTTATTTTTTAGATTGTGGTTTAAATTGTTCATTTATGTAGTTAGTAAATTTAAAAATGTGGAGCATTTGTTTGGCTTTTAGTGGGTTTTTTCCACTTTCTTCTGGTTTTTTCCAGTTTCTTCCACTGTCCTGGAAGAAACTAGTTTCTTCCGGAAGAAACCCAACCCTGGTTGCACCCAGCTTTTAGACTATTATACATCCATAAAAAGTAATCTTTATTGCCATGGGTTATCTTAAAACACTTATGACACAAACTTTATATCATTTGAGCAAATACTTAATCATATCCTTTTTAAACCAGTACCTATCAAGAATTGTCCCCTTTATAGGTAAAGAAAACAAAATAAAGACTTCTCTTTGGTTTGATTTCATCAATAAGAGATATTTGAAAAATTCCAACATGAGATGTTGCATAGTAAAGTTGATTAGGCCAGTAAAAATTATCTCAATCCATTTTAAATAAATTAATTATAATTGAGTACAAATTCTAATAAAATTAAATGTACACAAGTAGTTATTTTCTACACTACAAGGCGCATTTGAATTTCAAGGGATTCTAGTGATAGTCAAGGTTCAAGGAAGTAATCACAATAAAAGTTTTGAATAAGAACACACGAATTAACAGATGCATTTTAACATGAACTTCAAGACTAAATCTCCTTCACAACTGAAACAAAACATTAGAAGTTATATACAGCAATTAAGCAAAAGTAATAATGTAAGCTTACCAATCATCATTTCCATAAAGAGCTAGATAATCAGCATGAGAATGCTTTCATTTTTACCTCTGTAAAAGAAGGTCAAATGTAAGAAATATATAAAGTCCTATATACTATCATAATTTAACATTCATACACAAATCAATTCTGAAAATTTACCAAAACACTACCAGAGAGTCTAATGCTTAAAAGAAAATCAGCATAAAATTTTCTTATCCATCATCACTATCATTACTAAAATAAGGACCAAATATTTCAATTAAAGTTGTGTGATGGAAAAATTGTTACTCAGGTGTAGGTACAAATTATAAATACATACTTAAAATCTATCAGCTTAAAGTAAAGAAATGAAATTTTGACTATTTTATTTTGTTCAGAGATTAAGAATGTAATTATAGTAAATACAATGGTTGTATAGTCATTTTACATGAAAAAATTAAAAGGCTACAATTTACTAGATTGAAAAAGTTCAAATAAGTGATATTTTTTTAAAGTGATGATTAAATTTAACACATGTTCAAAGGACTTTAGAAAGGAATAGGTAAAAAAACAAATACTTCAAGTTCATTGTCAAAGTGACGAGCTATCCAGGGTAAAAATCCATCCGTGGAATGCTGCACCCAGCCCACTGTCTAATCACAGCACAGATGGCCAAACCTGTAGAATAGAATAATTCTTTAAAATGGCAATTCTGTAGAATAGTTCTTAAAGTCTGAAAATAATGGCGACCATTACAATCTAATAATAAATAAAAATCTAATATTTTTTTTACTAATCGAGGAACATCCATTAATAATATGATTTGTTTTTTTCTCTCTGAGAAGTAAAAACCAGTACAAATATTTACTAAAAAAAAAAATTAAATAAAATATTTTTCAGCTACAGTGTTTAGGACTGCAAACAATTTTTTTTAAATATGAATTATACCACTTAGAATGGAAAATTCAATCATAATTATCACAATCTAGGGACCATTAATTATTACAGAAGCATGTTTTTGATGGAAAATAATGGAGACTATTACCATCTAATAATAAATATTAGAAGAAAAAATCTGGCCAAACACTATTAACAAGTGGAGGTTACAAACAAATGTGGAAATCAATACAGTTGGAAGTACAAAGAAACAACAGACATTTAAGAACGAAAAAATAAGTAAATAAAAAATTAGGAAACCTAATTGAAACACTATATACAAACATGCACATTTGTCCATTCCTTAAAACCGATAAAGAAAAAAATAAAGGGCCCTTCCGTTTTAGCCCGTCATCCGTGCTCTGAAACTGATGGTCGACCAATTGATTTAATACGCAAGAACCATAGTTGGATAAAACAAAAAAAACTCTCTGCGCACAAAAATTCCTTCAAATATTTTCTGCAAACTAATTAAATGCCCCTAGTCTTTTGAATTTTGACTTAAAAACATATTGACAGTCCCATTGTTTACCTAAACACTTGAATAATGCTTCATAAGCAACAATAAATAAACATTTAATAAATCAATTTAATTACCAAAAATTTAAATTATTTGAAAAGATTTTCTGCAAAATTCTAAAACTAGCTGCGTTCGGCGTGCAAGTGTGCTTCTATATTATCCAAGTATGGCAAGAACCCAAAAAAAAGAAGTTTTAAAAATAATTCTTCTAAAGAAAAACTCTCCAAAAAGAATTTTTTGAGCAGATTTGATACTATTAGCTGGTATTAACTGTGTGTGTGTGTCAAAGAAATAAAATTACTACAGCTATTGTGAAAGTGGACTAGATGTGAGAAGTTTGGTTACACAATTAATATCAAACATAGAACTGGACACTAAAACAAGACATGTTTACAAGATTCCAATTTTTTTTAATCTACAAAATTTAAAAGTATTTATTGTCAGAGTGTGAATTAAATATTTTACCTTCGAAAACCTATAGAGGATTTTTGGTTAAATCTGAGCTGAGATATTTTCTTAAATGAGACATTTACAGTAGAAAACGATAAATTATAACCTTAAAACAAGGTGATTAGTACACGGTTGGAACAAACTACAGTAGAAGAACCTTGACAGAGCGACCCCTTCTGGGACCAACAAAATATTAAATTTAGAAAATCAAATTACTTAAATAAAAATTATATTACTTATTTCTAATAAGATACAAAGGCAGAAAATAACAGAAGAAAACTAACTTTGTAAAATTGCTCCAATATTTTGACTCTAGGTATTGACTTTAGCTAGAATGCAGCCCAAGTGGGGTGAAAAAAACAATTTATCACCGACAGCCAACAGGAAGGGAGACACTTTAGGGCCTGAAATGCAATAAAAATTAAATAGTACAATGAAAATTAATCAAACACCAACAGTAAT
This sequence comes from Tetragnatha montana, assembly GCA_963680715.1. Taxonomy (NCBI): domain Eukaryota; kingdom Metazoa; phylum Arthropoda; class Arachnida; order Araneae; family Tetragnathidae; genus Tetragnatha; species Tetragnatha montana. The sequence continues at coordinate 3,778,204 of OY796674.1, read as the reverse complement.
TCCGGAACAGCTTTAGAAAGAGTACTCCAGTCACCATGTGTAACCACACAAACATGCTTAAGTGTTGTCATCCTTTTGAGCTGTGGGTAAACATGGTGGCTGGAGGACTCTTTCTAAAGCTGTTCCAGAATTCCTTGCACAGATAAGACAAAAGGTGCAATAGAATAGCTGCAAACGACCTGAAATAAAAATTCAAATATTTTTAAGTACATAAGTAATAATATAATCCTTTAACAAGATAATTTTTAAAAATTGTACAAACTTTAAATTTTTTTCAAGCTGAAATCTATCAGCAACTAGTTAAGTTCAATAAATAGCATATATATTTCACCAAATTGCAAAGGTGAAAACATTCAAGGTTGATTACTAGAAAAATAAGCTAAAGGGATCAAAGAATGGATAAAATGCACCAAACACAAGGATAACATTAAATAATATTCTATTAGTATATTAATAAAGGTTTCACTCTTCATATTATACCTAAAAAAATATAAATAAAAAACAAAAAAGAACCCTATACCATCCTGCCAACTTTTGAAAACTTTTTGCATAACGTTACAAAACTATAATTTGAATTGCTTCCAACAAAAAAAGGTACAGATTACAGATTGATGCATTATCACCGAAATTATTTTTATGAAGTATTTAAAATTTTCACATAATTGAAGAAAACTGTGAAATGTCTTTGCTTAAATTTATAAGTATGTTAAGTTAAATTTCTACAAGCTTATAATCAGCTTACTTCAATTGCAAACTGACTTATCCCCCTTCACAAAATTCATACTGCAAACCAATTTGGTTACATGAATATCTTGTACTCCTTTTCCCAAACCATTTGATTTAAATTTCTGTTTGAAATCAATTTCAGATCAAATGTTATGATTATAGCTTTTATAAAAAAATTTCTAAATTTCCATCAACATTTTCAGCAGCATGTGATAAAGATGAATTTAAATAAGCCTGGGATCTCGGTAAAGTTGTTTTTCCCGCATTGCGATCGGAACACGGGAGAAGCAAACTTACCGGGTGAGCGCGCGCCAAGACTCGCGGACGAATCCGAAAAAGATTTGCAAAAAAATTTAAATTTCACTCAATAAAAGAATCAAAATTGATAAAATCGTAAGAGCAGGAATTATGAGATGGTTTTGAAGTAAAAAGATATTAATTAGAGAAAATCGTTTAGGTTGCGAATGTTTTGCATTTTCATGAATTAGTTAAGTGGAAAGAAATGCAAAATCCGTAAAATTTTCTCATCCATCCGTACTACCGTAAAACTAGACAGAAATCCGTAAATTTTACGGACAATCCGTAAAAGTTGGCAGGTATGCTATACAAAATTCCAATTCCCAACACAGACTCTTCACTAAAGTTCACAAAGCAACTTGCACAGAAAGTACTTATTGCTTTTTCAGGGAAAAGAGTAAGACAGAACATAGGAAAAAAAACTGAAACAGAATGCTAATTAAGCCAACAGTTTGTGAATGAAGTTTCCCCGCTTAAATTTAACACAACGTGAAAGACACCTGGCGCTCGTTTTCTTTTTCTATTTACACACATAACAATTCAATTGGTTTTTTTTTATCCGATGGCTAGTGATTGCTGCAAAGAAAATACTCATCAACAGACTACAAACATGACTATAAAGAGAGCTCAATTTTAATCCCTGCTTATTTTGAATAGCAATGGATTTATCAAACTGTTTCTTTGAAAAAAAAATAGAATAACAAACGTAAACAAAAATGGAAGAGTTTCTAAAATTTTCCCAATAATAAATAATACAAATAAACAACGCGATGCCACCAAATTAATTTGAAAGGATGGAAAAGAAATAATTAAAGAACTTGATTGTTTTTAATGTAAACATATACATGGATATTTATTAATGATAAATTTCGGGGTTTTTTTCGAGAATATTTTTGAATTAAAAGAGTGGAAAATAACTGATATTTTTTCAGAATGAATTCCGCTGGTTGGAAATGTTTTAATGGCGGTATATATGAAAAACCAATTTGACACATGCAGGCGAAGATACCGTATGCCGTAAATGGCCGATATGAACATTGAAATTTAAACAAAATTGTTAAAAAAAAATAAAAAAAAAGAGAAGAGTTATTTTACAAAATGTGATTAACAAATAAAATAACAATTAAGAAAGATCCAAATCTGGGATTTAATCAAAAAGTTCGGAAATCCTCAAAGAATTGTATTAAATAAATCAATTTAATTCAAATACGCTCCAGAATTAAACGTTTCGGGCCTTAATTTTAATTAATTTAATTATTTTGCAATTATTAAAGGTCTATAAAACTTTTTAAAAAATATTAGAAAAATATTTCGTTCATTTATTACTTTAGTTAAAAACGACATTTTATTTTCCACTCAAAAGATAAAGTCGTTTGAAAACTCATTAGCGACGGCGATTTTATTTATGTAGGTCGCCGTTGCGTGAGTCTCTGTCAAATTCTATTCTTTTTTAATGGAATTTCTTTTTTTAGGGACTTCCTATTTCATGCAATTGAAGGACTATACCCGAAAATCCTCTCGGAGCTCGGACGCTCTCGGATAGAAGAAAATAATTTTCTACAATGCCAGAAGATTTGGAGATGAAGTAGTATTGGATTGTAAGGGTAAATAAAAAATACTTCGACCGAGGTGGTGAGTTAATATTTTTTCAATAATATTTTATTAATATATTTTATTGAATAAAGTATTGTCTTGTTACAAATTATTTCACGTAAAATATCTCCGTCCACTTCAAATGCAGTTAACTCCAGAGGAGTTTCAAGTTTGAATTTAAGTATACAACAGGAAATAAAACTTAGCTGTGTAGTTTCTTTGGAATGATAAACACACTGCAATCAGTGTTATTTCTAGGATTGTTTTGGAGGAGTAAAAATACTCCTTGACTTTTGTAGGAGGAGTGAAATTTAATTGTGAGGAGTGAGTATGGAAAAGCATTAACTACATTATACATAATATACAGAGACAAGTTTTCTATTAAACACGTTTTCTTTTTAATGGACAAAATGAAATTGATAAAAAAATGAGGATGCTTTTTTGGGTTTTAACAATTATAGCATATGTCAAGTATTAATAGAAAATAACATTATACATGGTGCTTTTTTTTAAGATAAACCATAGTGAAAAATTTAAAGAGTGAGAAAATACTCCTGGCTAGTTTTTTTAGAGAGTATTTCTGATTTTCAAGGAGTGAAATACTCTCTCAGAGGAGTTAAAAAAAATATCTCCGACTGCAATAATTATTATTCCCACAAGAATAATCAATTTTTCACACTCTAGCAATTTCTTAGGAACTAGGATGTAAGTTGAAAGTATATAACCATAGCAAACACCTTAATTGTTGTGTATTCTTATAATGTTATTGAGTAATTATTATGTGTCTTATCTTAGCATTCTAAAGACATTTTTACATTAAATAAAAAACACATAATACCCCCTTTTATAAGACAGATTGCAATGTAAGAAGACACTTGGACACAGCAATTGTCACAGGTAAAATATGTGGAATTCGAAAGAGGGTGGTTTGTAACATTTTATTACTGTTGTAGTATTATAATTAATAAAGTGGTGACACTATTTCCATACCTGAAGACAACCAGACCCTTCATGAATTGCCAAGCCCAGTAGGCTTAATATCACTGTTAGTTTTTATGAGTAGACGTAAAAGACATTATAAGTACTTTAAATCCCAACCATGATAGCAGAGACAAAGAGGTATCACTTAAAAAGGTTTACCTGTGGATTTAAGTTTCATTGAGCACAAATAAAAAAACCTAATGCTTTCAGTGACAGCAGTAGATAACGGTGCATTTAAGAATCGAGTTTTATTTAATTTAAAGTTAGAAATATGAGATAAATCTGCTTTTCTTGAAAAAACAACCAAATGGATACTTAATGAATAATTAAAGAATATAGGTGTGTATGCTGAATGGAAAGATTTCAAATTGCTCTTTATGTACAATGTTTTCAGGTAAATGACTGTTGACCTGGTCTGGTTCTCTGCTCTGAGGCAGCGGGGATGACCCATGTCCAGAGACTGCAGTTTGCAGTGATGCGGGTGAGCCCAGGTTGTGAGATCTCACCACTCGGTGGCGCAACCTGTCAGTCCTCTGGTTCCAGAGGCTAACAGACCGTCCGGGGGTCGTGGGACACCACAACTATGGTAGGGCCCGCATCCGGAGGATTCAGGTCAGCAGTCATAGGGGAGTTAAATTCACGAATGACCGGGGTATGTTAGTTTTATTAGGCCCACATCAAAAAACCTAACGCTTTCCATGATAGCAGACACAGGTTCATTCAAAAGTTGAGTTTTATTTAATATTAAATGTATAACTTTTACAAAAGCAAATCAAGCAGAAAAGTAAAAAACTTCCTTGTCTTTTGCTATATTTAATTCATAAATATATAAAAGTGTTTTAAACTTAGAGTGTAATTTCAAGTGTTTACATTTCTAATGGGGGTTTATAAGAATTAAATTAAAATAGAATGCTGAATGGAAAGATACTTTCAATCATTAAAATTTGTTTTTTATGTACTGTGTTTTATCAGGTAAATGACTGTTGACCTGGTCTGGTTCTCTGCTCTGAGGCAGCGGGGATGACCCATGTCCAGAGACTGCAGTTTGCAGTGATGCGGGTGAGCCCAGGTTGTGAGATCTCACCACTCGGTGGCGCAACCTGTCAGTCCTCTGGTTCCAGAGGCTAACAGACCGTCCGGGGGTCGTGGGACACCACAACTATGGTAGGGCCCGCATCCGGAGGATTCAGGTCAGCAGTCATAGGGGAGTTAAATTCACGAATGACCGGGGTATGTTAGTTTTATTAGGCCCACATAAAAAAACCTAACGCTTTCCATGATAGCAGACACAGGTTCATTCAAAAGTTGAGTTTATTTAATATTAAATGTATAACTTTTATCATTACAGAACAAAAAGCAAATCAAGCAGAAAAGTAAAAAAACTTCCTTGTCTTTTGCTATATTTAATTCATAAATATTTAAAAGTGTTTTAAACTTAGAGTGTAATTTCATGTGTTTACATTTCTAATGAGGGTTTATAAGAATTAAATTAAAATAGAATGCTGAATGGAAAGATACTTTCAATCATTAAAATTTGTTTTTTTATGTACTGTGTTTTATCAGGTAAATGACTGTTGACCTGGTCTAGTTCTCTGCTCTGAGGCAGCGGGGATGACCCATGTCCAGAGACTGCAGTTTGCAGTGATGCGGGTGAGCCCAGGTTGTGAGATCTCACCGCTCGGTGGCGCAACCTGTCAGACCTCTGGTTCCAGAGGCTAACAGACCGTCCGGGGGTCGTGGGACACCACAACTATGGTAGGGCCCGCATCCGGAGGATTCAGGTCGGCAGTCATAGGGGAGTTAAATTCACGAATGACCGGGGGATGTTAGTTTTATTAGGCCCACATAAAAAAAACTAACGCTTTCCATGATAGCAGACACAGGTTCATTCAAAAGTTGAGTTTATTTAATATTAAATGTATAACTTTTATCATTACAGAACAAAAAGCAAATCAAGCAGAAAAGTAAAAAAACTTCCTTGTCTTTTGCTATATTTAATTTATAAATATTTAAAAGTGTTTTAAACTTAGAGTGTAATTTCATGTGTTTACATTTCTAATGAGGGTTTATAAGAATTAAATTAAAATAGAATGCTGAATGGAAAGATACTTTCAATCATTAAAATTTGTTTTTTTATGTACTGTGTTTTATCAGGTAAATGACTGTTGACCTGGTCTAGTTCTCTGCTCTGAGGCAGCGGGGATGACCCATGTCCAGAGACTGCAGTTTGCAGTGATGCGGGTGAGCCCAGGTTGTGAGATCTCACCGCTCGGTGGCGCAACCTGTCAGTCCTCTGGTTCCAGAGGCTAACAGACCGTCCGGGGGTCGTGGGACACCACAACTATGGTAGGGCCCGCATCCGGAGGATTCAGGTCGGCAGTCATAGGGGAGTTAAATTCACGAATGACCGGAGGATGTTAGTTTTATTAGGCCCACATAAAAAAACCTAACGCTTTCCATGATAGCAGACACAGGTTCATTCAAAAGTTGAGTTTTATTTAATTTTGAAATTTTATCATTACAGCGCAAAAGTAATCAACCGTTAAAGGTAGTATGGTACGGTAAGAGTGTAATGGCCCAAAAACTCCATTGGAAACCAAAACAGAAATAAGTGGTTACGTAAATTTGTGTTACTTAGTTTAATACATCATATATAAAAATAATCTTTTTACATCAAAAAATTGTGATAAAATATGTTATAGTTGTGTATGCTGAATGGAAAGACTAAATTATGACTTCAAATTGTTTTACATGATGTACTATGTGTTTGAAAAACAGGTAATGACTGTCGCCCTGGTCTGGTTCTCTGCTCTGAGGCAGCGGGGATGACCCATGTCCAGAGACTGCAGTTTGCAGTGATGCGGGTGAGCCCAGGTTGTGAGAGCTCACCGCTCGGTGGCGCAACCTGTCAGTCCTCTGGTTCCAGAGGCTAACAGACCGTCCGGGGGTCGTGAGACGCCACAACTATGGTAGGCCCGCATCCGGAGGATTCAGGTCGACAGGAATAGGGGAATTTAACTAATAAATGACTGAGGGATAGGAGTGGGCGATATAATAATTCATTAAATCGATTTATAGTTAATCATAAAATCCGATATAATGATTAAATCGATTTTATTCGGGTACAAAGTATTTTCTAAAGAAATAAATAAAAGTCATTACATATTATACCATTGCCATTCAAACCACTTATTTTCTCTCATTTTAAAATTACTGTAGATATAGGAACATTCCTTTTACAAATATTATCTTATTTTCAATGATTTTTTTATCATTTTTTCACTAGACAGTCAAATTTGATTGAAATAAAAACTGTTCTAGTCCAAAGGAAAACCCATGGACATATGGTGTTTAATTCTTACTGTTTGAAATTTAATACTTGAATGAGGTTGATAAAATTAAACAGTTTAGTCTTAAGTAACTTATTACTTTGTTTTAATAAAATATCAACAAAATTTAGCAAAAAGTCCTTTAAAGTACAGTAATTTAGTCAGTTAAAAACTACAATTTTTAAATATTTGGTTAGGAATAGTCACTAGCTATTCAAGCTTGTCACACACAGGTCAGAAATATCTGTTGAAATGGCGAAATCTAGTCCGGACTAGTTGCTCAATTTAAGATTCTGAAATCATTCATTCACAGCTATTCACGACCACGATAAAACGAGCGATTCAAATCGATTCGCGATGAAACTGATGTCAAACCGGAACCGATATCCGATTTCGCCGCAAACCGGGGCCGCGCGGCGCGAACGAATCTAGTATGAATCGAATTCAGTAAGTAAAACCGGTTTTTCGTTCCGGGTTCCGGATCTTTTAAATCGGAGCGCAGATCGGTTTAACAAAAAATCGAATCTCCAAGTTATATCGGTCTGAGATATATCGGTTCGAGTTATATCGGATCGGAATTCGAATTCCGATATAATAGGTTCGGTATGGACTTTAAACCGGTATACCGATGTTATCGTTAAACCGATTTATCTTATTAAATCGATATAAGGCACAGGCCTACTGAGGGATGTCAGTTTCATTTAAAAAATCCTACTCTAACGCTTTCCATTACAGCAGACACGGGTACATTTAAGTCTAATTTTATTTAATTTTGAAATTTTATCATTACAGCGCAAAAGTAATCAACCGTTAAAGGTAGTATGGTACGGTAAGAGTGTAATGGCCCAAAAACTCCATTGGAAACCAAAACAGAAATAAGTGGTTATGTAAATTTGTGTTACTTAGTTTAATACATCATACATAAAAATGTTCTTTTTACATCAAAAAATTGTGATAAAATATGTTATAGTTGTGTATACTGAATGGAATTATTAATTTTTCTGTCACTTCTTTGTTATTACAGAATGAAGAGGAAAGGAAAGAAACAGAAAGGAGAAAATCTATTACGTCGATGTCTCTAGTTCATAAATCTTAAGTTCCGTTAAGTTAATAAGTAAAATAAGTTCCGTTAAGTTAATTAGTAAAATAAGTTCCGTTAAGTTAAGTTAAGTCTTAAACCTTAGGGTTTGATAATGTTTTATTTTTAAAGAATTTAATGGGGGTTACTATTACTGTTCGAATGTTTTTGAAAATATAAATAGTAATCTTGGTTCAGATACCATGAGGGCCCCGTGGTATCTGAACTAATAATTTAGCTTATGAAAATTAATATTTTTCATACATTTTGATTTGTCTCATGAATTAGTTTTTTAATAGTTTAAAAATCAATTGTTTTATTCCATTGTTTACTAATCAGAATTTCAGGTCTCATCTTACTATTACTTTGTAAGTTACAAAAGTTTCCAAATAACCTAACATTTATGCATTTATTATAGATTTTGTTATAGGCATTGATGATTTTTGTAAGTATAAAACCAACGCATTGATGATTTTTGTAAGTATAAAACCAACTAGTAATTATCAGTTCTTTGCTTACTGTCCCTCTTTTTTGGTACATATTCTCATTCTTCAATGTGTTTTTTTATTTCAGTTTGTGGTAAGTGTATGTAGGGTTTTAATTACAGTTTAGGGTTTTACTTGTCTTGTAGTTATCAAAGTGTTCACCTTTATTGTTGTTTCTTTTTAAATATTTTCTAACTGTACTATTCTTTCTTTTAGATGTCTAAATGTCTATATTTACCTCCAGGTGACAAGAGCACATTTTCTACTTATTGTAATATACTTACTTATTGTAATGCTACTTATAATGTAAAAGCTTATTTATGTCAAACAAGCTACCATTATTGTTTAAACTCGGATAACTTGTGTAGAATAATTTTGTATAAATTACACAATTGATACATATTTTATTGCTGAAAGTGTAGATATCCTCATAATTTGTGTAATGAATAAAAAATTGTACTTAATATAAAACTTTGTTTCTATACCATATTGAAAGTTAAGTACATTATCATTTTTTAAGTAATAATTTATGAAAAATGAAAAGCATTCTAAAACAGTTTTAATCCTATGCTAAAGAGAGGATCCTGCTAATCACAACAAGCCTTATACTAACTCTTAAAAAATAATTTACCTATCTCCAAATGAACTTTACTAGTCACTCGAGATTAATTATTGATCATCTGAATTACACAACATTATAATAATAGTAACCATAGCAACCACAGTAACTTAACCAAGTGATTCTTAAAAAATGGAAGTATATTGTGTTCGGATACATTTACTATTTAATGTGTATTTTGTAAGTTTTCTTCCTTATTAACTTAATTTACAATGTGTTGTTTCGTTGGGAATGCCCCAACATTATTTCTAAGACTTGGATAACTTACAGGTATCAGTGTTCGCGGTGAACTGTTGTCAACCTGAGTCCCAGGGACCCACTAAAATAAAAAATGTGGGTCCGAAAGCAAAAAAAAATGAGTCCCTAAAATTTTACGGGGGAGACATGTTATTAAAACAAAGAACAAAATAATATTCCACACATATTAGAAAATAGGAGTAGGAAAAATAGCATTTATTTGTTCTTACAAATTTTATCTCCTATGACACATATTTTTGTTTGCATTGCACTAGATAGTATTTATTTTTCTTTGCTCCTTTTAAATTTGGCTCTTGCAAACATATTATCATTAAATTACTTAGTTTAGTTTTTCCAATCTATTTGCAAACAGTTAGGCTACAGTAGTTAAGACCCTTCTATTGTCATGTGAAATTGGATTTTAACTTGCATAAAACTAGTTATTAATATTAACCTGATTAATATCTCCATACTTAGAAGAATACATTATTTCAAATAATATTATATCTGCATGAAAATAACCAAAATGTAACTAAAATCAAATAAAAGTTTAGGAAATTAGTTAATACTAGAATAATTTAATAATTACTTAAATAATGGCTAAATTATTTAAATTTTATGACCAATATCATTTTTGCTTTGTTTGCAAAAAGTAAGAAGTTTATTTTTGAAAGTATTTTTAAATCTAAAATCATATTACTTATCTAAACAGGTTATGCTGTACCAAAATTTTTTAAAAACCCACTGTATTATCTTATTAATAAAATTAAATTTATTATCTTATTAATCCTTCTTCAAAGCGACCTTTTAATAAAAATATACAACTTAGAAAAACCTTATGAGTTGAAAATATTGACTAAAATCGAGAAAAACGCGATTCTGAGAGATATTACTTGACTAGACTTATTAGGCTGCTCTGACCTCAGTAAAGTTGTTTTTTTCTGCATCACGATCACGATTACAACGTGAGAAGAAGACAACGTCAACAGGCGCCTGTCGGAAGCACTCACGGAAAAAAACGGAACTTTCGCGAAAAATCTAAATTTTTCGATTTCCGGAACATTGGACTTGTTGGCTTCTGACCACGCAAAAGTTGTTTTTTCTACATTGCAATGACAATCGCCGACTTCAACTTGGCGCCCGCGGCCATCCAAGAAAGCATCGCGGGAAGAACGGAACACTCCGGGGGCAAAACGAAACACTCGCGGGATGTCGGGATTTTCCAACCTCAACCCTTTTTCTTGGAAATTTTCGGGTCCGCGTTGCTTCCGGAAGTTAAGACAAAATTGCGTTCCCTGTCCGAAATTGTATTTTTTTTTCTCGGAAATTTTCCGGGTCCTGCGGACCCAGTATTTTGCCAGAGTTGAGTCCTGCTTTCGCAAATTTGCGTAAGAAACCCGCTATAGCGGGTAAACGTGAACCATGGGTATGATTTGAATCTTGATGTTAAAAGTCAAGCGAGGCCCAAGTAAAACTAGGGGGTCTTCACACACAAATTTTATGAAATTAACACCTTAAAGTAGCAGGGGCGTAGCCAGAGGGGGGATTTGGGGATATATCCCCCCGGAACTCAGAAATTTTCCTTCTTTGACCAAAAAACACCACTAAAACTACCCCATATCCCCTCCCGAAATATCAATATCCCCCTCCGAAATTTTTTTCTGGCTATGCCCCTAAAGTAGTATTTGAGCTGATTTTGAGACCCTTTGTGTTTAGCGGAAAGAGAGCTGCTCCTTCTAAACAGCAGAATTGTCAAGGGTAAAAAAAAGAGATCATACACCAGGGGTTGATCCAGGTTATATTTTAAGGGGCCCTTTTTTGTGAAAAAGAAAATATTTTTGTGTTAAATCAATTGTTTTTGTGAAAAACTGAAGTCAAATTATATTTTAATTTTTCAAATATTCGTAAAAAAAAAAATCACATCTTTGATTTGAAACAAATAAGATTTTGTGAATGTTTTCTTACAAATAATGGCTAATTTGAATTTTGTGAAGAGGCCGTTTTTATGAATTTGAATTTTTTGAAGGGGCCTTTTTCAGGAGGTGGAATTATGTGAAGTGGCAGCAAAAGGGCCCCAATTCTTGGCTGGATCGACTCCCGTACACATCAACATTATTTTGAAGAAGGTTTGGGAAAGATTTAATATTAACATTTCATAATTTTAACTTTTAAAAAGGAAATTTACCTGCAGAAGAAGCTGTATTCGTCTTCACTGGCTCGACAGCCCAGGATGGGCCTTATCTAAGTAGTTTTCTCCAAGCTATCCTTCCTTTGGCAGTGGAGGTCGAATTGTTTTTTTTTTAATGTAGAGAGATTTATCTCCAGGGTATCTAGCCCATCTGAGGCTTGGCCTGACAATTCTACGGCTGAATTATTTAAGAAATGAAAATCCCAGCTGCCCAGAACCCGGCGCCCGACGGATACAAACAAACACAATCACAAACAAAGGAACAAAGGGAAACGAAGGTTGAGGTGTTCATCTACTTAAATAAGGCACTTATTTAAAAATGGGAAGTCATTTTATTTTTTAAAAATCTCAGAAGAAAGCTTTTATTAATCTGAGTAATTTTATGTTACCAAAGATTTTAAATTCCAGTATTTTATATAATCTATTTAATTTTTAAGAATTAATTTTTTTTCAAACTTAACATTTTATTGCAAGTAGAAAAGTGGCTTCAGCATGGCTTATTTACAAATATTCGCCCGCGCCCAATGTGCATGGATTGTCATGTTGTGGCAGGGGCGTCATTTCAGTTTTTGGTTGGGGGGGGCAAGGATTTTTTTAAGTGGCGCTGGGCCTTGCCGTATCCAGACTTGTTTTTTTTTGGGGTGGGGGTTGACTAAACGTCATGAGCTCTAAGTGAAAATGGGGGGGGTCTGGGGGTCACCCCCAGAAAATTTTTGAAATTTTGCCTCATTTTTACAACATTTAAGTTACATCCAAAGAGAACAGACCCTTGTAAACCTATTAATTTTCTAAAGAAAAAAGTTACAAATTAACATCAAAGTTTCAAGGGGAGCCGGAGGTCCTCCCTCAGATTTTTTTTTTTAATTTCCCTTTAAACTAGTGTTTTATCTCCTTTGCAACCTCATTGGGGAGCCCCCCGAGGGAACCACTTCTTGTAAGCGTCAGAATTTTCAAGGGAGATACAATACACTGTGTAACGAATATATGTAAAGCGTTTAAAGGGGGGTCTGGGTGTTCTCCCCCAGAAAATTTTTTGAAATTTGCCTCTTAAAGTAGTGTTTTAGCCCATTTTGAGACCCTTTGGGTTACATCCAAAAAGAACAGTTTCTTGTAAAGCATAGAATTTTCTAGGGGGAAAAAGTTATAAATAAACGTCAAATTTTCAAGGGGGGCGGAGATCCTCGCCCAGTAAATATATTTGAAAATTCCCCTTTAAAAACCAGTGCTTTATCTCCTTTACAAACTCTTGGTTCCCAAAGGGAACCGCTTCTTGTAAGCGGCAGAATTTTCAAGGGAGAAAGATTGCATAACACATCAAATGTCGGGAGGGGGGTTTGGGGGTTCTCCCCCAGAAAATTTTGAAATTTGACCCTCAAAAGGAGTGTTTTAACTCGTTTTGGGACTTTTTAGTTAAATCCGTTGCTCCTTATGGAAGTTATAGAATTTTCAAGGGACGTTTAGCAATTTTTCACTTAAGTGTGGAAACCTTGGGGGGGGGCAATTGCCCCCCCCTGCCCCCCCTAAATGACGCCCATGTGTTGTGGCATTGTGTAAAGTAGTGTCTGATATGGTTTAACTTTAAAACTTTCTTAATAAAATGCCTAAAAGTACATTTCAGGGTAATCCTGACTTTTGTCCCGAATGTGGGACGATTCTCCCTTTGCCTCAGCAGCAGAGGACTGTCACCTGCTACGCCTGTCATTTTGCTACCTGGTTGTCATTTAATCAGAAGGCTGGTCCTTATTTCTGGATCTGAAATGCTAATGTTCTGTTATAACTTACCCAATCACCTGAGGGAGCTGGAATGAACCTTTAAATTAATTAAATCCATAGTTTACTTTATTTATTATCTCTGTAGTTTCCCTTTTTATTTATTGTTGTGAGGTCTATACCAGGGATACTTGATCCCCACTTTAGTTTTTAATTATTTTCACTGCTGCAAATTATCAGTTTTAAGAAATTTTTGACATGAACAATGGTATGATATTCCTCCCACCAAATATTTTTTTACTTTAAATTTATTAGCAAAATAAATGAAAATTTCAGACTCAGTTTATGAACTGAAATTTTTGACTGGGAATTTTAATTTTCTAAATTGAAGTTGATGTTCTTGACTTAGAGGCTCTTTAAACAAGTACTACATTTTCATATTTAAACCAATTTAATATAACAGCTTAACACATTAAAACTTCTAATTTTAAAGTGTAAGAATTTATTGTTGAAATTAATGTTAAATAATTATTATATTAGTTTTTCCCATGTTATTCTCAATTTAAGAGAACAAATATGGTACGCAGAGTTTTCAGACTTTTTTGCCAATCTCATCCTTGATAAAGGGATCATGTGTTTCACACATCAAGAGATAGTTACATAATTCTTTTGTGGGGGATATACTTGATCCTACTCAGAAATTACATTGGCTATTCATTATATAAGCTGTGTACCTAAATATTTAGTTTACTAAGTAATATGCATTATACTCTGTTCCACCTTAACTTGTCAGTGGAGGAAAGGCTGCGGTGACCGAACTACAGCCAGGAAACCGGTTTCTTGCCAATCAGCCGGAACGAGTTGCTCGTTCTATACCCGGCTCTACCCTACGGACTGTATTCATTCACATGAATTTAAAGATTTTTAATGTATGATTAAATTAAGTTATATGATAAAAATCCCAAGAAACTATAATGCAATGACTGCATATTCTTTACTTTAAATTGCAATACAACCTTGTAACCTACTATTTTTTCGGGCAGATTGTTACATTCTCTGCCTTTCCCAGTGCAGACAAGTTAGGGTGGAACAGAGTTATACTAATAAATATGTATTATTAGAGATTCTCCTTTGTTGAGGGGTTTTGTCACTGGTAAAGTAATAAACCAATCATAGTTTTGAGAGTATAATATAGTACTACACTTAATTTCACCTGAATGCATCGTGATGTGATTTAAGTTTCTGTTAGTAAAGGAATAAAGATAAAAACTAAATATTTAATTAATCTTTTGAGTATAAATATTTATTATGGGTTTCATTATTTTAGTGTTTGATGGTCTGACTACAGAGTACGAAATTAAGTACAACAATGCAAGCAAGTTCAAGAGACTGAAAGAAGATCAAGGAAGAAGCAAAGAAGACATTGGACCAATGGTAAAAAGCCCTCTTATATCTTCCCTCCTGAACTTCTACTGTTTTGCAGAAAAAAAACATAACTCTGTAGTTATTAAATCCACTTTCTACACTGCAGATAATAAATTGGTCAAAGATGAGATGCTGTATGGCAGAATTTCTACTCTTTTGCTTCTTAATTAAAAATTAAATACATATTCTGATGAAGGTTTGTAAGTGGATCCTTGAGATCAAGCACATAAGCCAGAGAATATATGTGACCTATCCATCCAATTAAGGTCAACAAATCAACACACTTTTTGGCATTGCCCTTTCGGATATTCCTGAAATTTTATACACGTGCTCTCTTTGATTTCTTGAAAAAAAACTTAAATAATGCAGTGGTTCTTGAATTAAGAATGTGTAAAGTGATTAAAAATGGGCCAACATTTATTCTTTAAATTGCTCTAACACCAATTGGGATATTTACATAAAGTTAGTGTCATTTTAAAGTATTTTTAATGTTCTTTTTGTAACAATGTTTAGGTTGTAAAAATAAAAATCCCAGGTTATACTGAGTTTAATTTTTGCATTGCAACATGAAAATAGGGTGCATTATATCAACAGCATCCATTTTCAAGATTTCATTGAAAAACTAAAAATCATTTGATATCAATAAAGTATCTATACTTTTATTGTATTGAATACACCTAATACATTTAGGTACTTTAGTATTTGGTATTGATACCTTCCCATCACTAGTATTGAGTAATTTTGTTTATTGTTGTCTATTTCTGAACTTGTATTTATTTTGAATGGTAAAAATTCTTTAGAAGATACTTGGAATTTCTTAAATTAAACTTTGCACTTATGTACCTCCTACAATGCAGTTGAATTTCTCACCTAAATTACACTTCATAAGAGGAATGGTTCCTCCCAACCAGCCAACATATTGGATTGAAACCTTTATGTAAGAAAAGTGTTCAAATGAGAAGATAAAGTTTTAATGGGTGTCTGAAAATAAATTAGGAATAGCATCTCCTTACAAAATAAAAAAGGTGCAAAGTTTCTTCATTGCTTGATAATCCAAATTAATGTCTGAATTTGTTCACCTATGTAACCTGTTATATGTTCAATACTACCACATAATGGTGTTAGTGTTAAGATTCAGCAGTATTTTCTACTTCTCCATACAGGTTTCGTTTTCACAGATTGTTGTGTTTGGATGTGGGGTTTTATATTTTTAACTATGCTATTTTTTTAAGGTCCAAGATAAAGATATCAAACTACTATATTATGACTTAGTTGAATAGTTATTGTTAAACTAAAAGTACCCAGTATTTAGTAGGAGGTCATAAATTCTAATCTAAGCAGGGTATAATGATGAATTAAAAATGTACACATTAGTAGATAATTTTCCTTAGTCCTAGTATGTGTTACACAGTGGATTTGGCGACATTTGGAAGAGCCATAAAGTTTGCAATATACAGTGAGATTTGGTGGGTTATTGCTTTTTAGCCAATTTGCATTTTGTCTAAATTTGGCGACATTTTTCAATACTGCACCAACCATGTAACATATACTAGGATTTTTCCAATTTTTCTACACTACAATCACTTAATAAAGGAATGGGTAGAGGTTACTTAACCGGACAAATTCATACTACTTCCATCATTATCATTTTAAGTGTCTATTTTAAGTCCTTATGTTGTGTATTCCTTATAAAAGTTGTTTTGAAATCCTTCTAGGTGAGCAGAGAGTGCTCCAAATGTGGCCATCAGGGAATGTCGTATGCCACCCTCCAAACGAGATCGGCCGATGAAGGACAGACGGTGTTCTATAGCTGCCCCAAGTGCAAGTAAGTTATTTTGTTCACATTCGGAGTTTTCTACGGAAAAGAAACTTTCTGAACCAATTAATCCTTTTCACACTTCCATAACCAATTACTCAAAATCCAAATTACACAAAAAAATGAACCTTTTAGTTGATTATTTTTAATCAAGGGTGTAAGTATTTTCTACTTCTTATAACATTGTTCAGTGTTTTTTGTACTTTGACAAACAATTTGTTTGTGCTATGCCATCAAATTCAAAAACACAAATTCAAGTTCATTTGTTCATAAAACTAGGGGGCTCTGCTCACTATTGCTCACCAACCCCGGGAACTGCTCCACAGTTCTTTTAAGAAGGGAGTTTTTTTTTATGCACTTTTAATATCACCATACTGTATAAAACACATAGTGAAGTTTTTATAACATCATTTTAGAATAGCTCAATTGTTCCCAGCATGATTTTTTTTGTGTAATTATTGTATTCTACCAAAATTATCTTCAAACATTTCTCAACAAGGGTTTAATATTTTATAATATTTCCATTGAATAGCTTTTTGTAGTGAGGGTTCAAATCCACATAGTCAAAGTTATTTTAGGAACATACTTTTTTTGCAGAGGTACAAAAAGTTAAAAATTTTGTTCAGAATCTGAAATACTCTTAATTTCTGTGTTTTACAAAATGACACTCTTACTATTTACTCTTTATCCTTCACACACCCTAAAACTACTATTTCTTTCTTAACTAAATTTTAAATTCATAAGGCACAAGTTGCATTGTGCACTCTTTATTAGATGAACCACTCTACAGAAGGGTTTTATGAATGCATTGGTGTGTTGTATGATTTGAGTTCAAAGGAGTCAATTCCTTTGTTCTACATTTTGATGGAGAGTGCATAGACTGTCAGGGGTCGATCCAGCCGAAAATTGGGGCCCTTTTGCTGCCCCTTCACAAAATTCAAGTTCATAAAAACGACCCTTTCACAAAATTCAAAGCTTTAATGATTACTTCCGAGGAAACATTCACACAATCTTGTTTGTTTCAAATCAAAAATATGTTTTTTAGGATAATTTGAAAAATTTAAATATAATTTGACTTCAGTTTTTCACAAAAATGGGCCCCCAAAAGTAAAACCTGGATCGACCCCTGACTATTGGGGTGGTGTGTTATGGTGTGTATAGCAGGGTTGCCAACTACTCCAGAACTTCCGTAGTTGTTTTATGGAATCTGCAATAAGTGTAAAATGTCCTTTGCAGAGAGGGCACACTTTAAACAAGGCAATGATAGGACCAGATCTTTATATTAAGACTCTAGAAGTGGGCAGACATGATTGGACTGACTCTCAGAGCCAATGAGAAGCCTCAATGTCTGATCTCTTTTCTTATTGGATCGGAGGGAATTCGGCTAAATAACCGCTCATGAACAGAACTGGGGGGAGATTGCATAAAGACGCCAGATACTCTTTTTTTGGTTACATCTGTTACAAAATTGAGAGGTTTCTGTACTGATGCATTACAATACTCCCCCCCCCCTCTATGAGTTCATCTCTAATACCATTTCTCTTGGGATGTTTATTTACTTTTTATGAATTTCAACAGATATGGATCATTGGCATTTTTACACAGTGAAGTTTTCAGATTATCTCCTTTACCATCTTTGTTTACAGTATTGTAAATAGAATTGCCAACATCAAAATTTGTATTCTCATTTACATCACTATTACTTACATTTTCAACCTTATCATGATTACTCTTGTTAACAACAATTGGATTTAGGTGTCTTTTTTTTTCTAAATTAAGTCTTTGTTTACACTCTATCACCAAGAACTTCATCTATTGCACATATTACCCATCCTTTCTTATTCTATAATATCCACACCACACTTTATCTCCAAATTTTTCCTCTCTTGTACCTCTATTAAACCTGATTTGTTTGGTTCTTTTAGCAAATCTAATCTCATTTACTTTTAAAAAGTAGACTGGATGGTGTAACACCAGTTATTACATGAACTGAATTTCTATTATGAAAAAGGCATCAGTTCATTATTAGTGCTATTAATTGGTCAAATTATTATTAGCCAATCTAAATTTAAAGTCCTAAACAGCATTTTCTTTAACTAAACCATTTGTAGGTGGGTGAAAAGGTGGTGATGTTAAAAATTTAATATCATTAACTTGCAAAAAAATTAACTCATTTTAAAGATTCAAAATATCTAGCGTTATCAGTTTGAACAACCTTGGGGAACCAAAATAATCTCCAAACTTTTCTAAACAAGTTTGAAAATCTATATACTGTTCTTAATAAATGATTCAACCCACTTTGAGTAACAATCAACTACAATGAGAATCATTTTTCCTTTAATTGGACCCAAAAAATCCTTTCAAAAAGGCAATTAGCTTTGGTACCCACAAGTTGTTTACACTTACTTCTTAGGCTTAGATTGTGAACTGCAACTGTTAACAAGATCTTCAATATCTCTTGGCCACCAAAAATAGGTCTAACATTACTTTTCATTTTTACCATGAGAACTCAATTAATAATGCTTTTCTGTACTTTAAAAGTATAATCATTTGGTATCCCCACATAAACACACAATTCATATTTAGGAGATAATAAATACTTTTTAAGTTCAACATTATCAGTTTTCTGTGGGCTGTACCTAAAATTGGATCCTTTCTGGTTTTTTTTTTTTTTTTTTTTTTTTTTTTTTTTTTATCATCATTTATTATTTATTTCAAAAAATTACAGTCAAAACGAACAAAACAAGAAAAATATCCATATCACCTGGGATCGCAGCGATCCATGTAGGTGAACAAAACATGCATAGAATAATTACAAAAAACTAAAACGTGAAGTTATGAACTAAAGAGAACAATACATAAAAATAATATAGGAACAGTATAAATATAAATGTATTAACAGGGGTGGCAAACAGGGTGTCTTAATTTACGGGTTTAATATCTGTCATAAGGGGGTGGTGCATAAAAAAATGAGGATAGTTGATATTATACAATAATATAGAATTTAAGCAAGAAAAATTTCAATATTTTCTATAGAAAACAAAAACTCTCTTAATTTCTTTTTAAATACATGTTTGGATGAACTATCTTGTATTTCTAAAGGTATTAAATTAAAGAATTTAGGAGCTAAATAAAAGAAATGTTTACAAAAAATAGTTTTTTCAGGTTTAGGTATATCATATACTATATTGGGTCTTCGAGGGTTTATTACGTATCGCCTTTTGCATATTTCTGAGTTTAAGTAAAGATAGAGACTTGTTTTAAAGAAAAAGAGGTAGCGAATGGGTAAGATATTCAAAAGTTTGAAGCTGTTGACGGAAGGTGCTTGTGGTGATATCAATTTTAAAAACCTTTCTTGGAGCCTACAAATTCTTTTTAAATTTATCTGATAGTCTCCACCCCATATCGTTAGGCCGTAATTAATTCTCGATTGAACCCAAGAATGGTAGAGTTTTATTAGAAATTGGTTGTTTACTTTCGGCTTTAAATGGTAAAAATTTAGCATAATTAGTCTTAATTTGTCTGCAATATAGTTAGTATGTGATTTCCACTTTAAGTTGCAGTCAATATGAAGTCCAAGATATTTTATAGTAGACACTTTATCTATTGATTTACAATTACAATCATTGTAGTTATTACACTGATAAACATGATACTTTACTGACAGCTGAACTGGAGAATTTTGTTTTAAATTAAAAATCATATATTTTGTTTTTTCGACGTTTAATCTTAGACAATTATCAAAAAACCAGTTACTTATCTTGACGAGATCTAAATTCATCTTTTGGATCAAATCTTCATAAGAGTCCACGGAATATAAAAGAACTGTATCATCGGCAAAACTTATTATTTTACCGTGTAAACTGAGGCTACATAAATCATTTATAAATATTAAAAACAGCAGGGGACCTAAAGTTGAGCCTTGGAAAACTCCATAATTTATTGGAAGGCATTTGCTTAAGGTGTTGTTGATCTTGACAATTTGTATACGATTTGATAAATAGGACTTTAAAAAGTTATAGAAGTGCCCTCTGATTCCCGCTGAAGTCAATTTATGTAACAAAATACCGTGATTCACCGAGTCAAACGCTTTCGATATATCCAAATAAAGAGCAGCAGTTTTTTTGTTTATATTTACACTATTATATATAAAGTTTGTAAACTCCAGCAATGCTTTCTCAGTGTTTGATTTGGGTAAGAAGCCATACTGGTTTTCAGAGAAAAAGCTTACATTTTTCAAAAACGAGACTAATCTATCTTTAATTATTTGTTCGAATATTTTCGAAAGCAAAGGCAGGACAGAGATAGGTCTATAGTTAGAAAAATCCTTTCTGTTTCCCTTTTTAAAAATAGGTGTAATTAAAATATTAAAAAAAATTATAGGTGGTAATTATAGGTAAAAATTAATTATAGGTGGTTTCTGACCTAATTTTGAACAAATCAACAGGGACATCATTTTCAATGTAATGAACATAATCATACTCATTTTTAACACTTGCCCCACTATCCTTAATAGGGTACCTAGATAGGGCATCTACTTGATCATTCAAAGTCATATATAAAAGTATAATTAAAACCAGACAAAAATAATGACCACCTTTGGAGATGTCCACTACCATTGGTGATACAGTACGATTTTATCAAAATAAAGCTAGCAAAGGATCACTAATTAGCTCAAAATTATTACCTAACAATACTGTATACTACTATACTATACAATACCTACAATACAACTTTTGACAAGCCCAATAAATGGCTAAAGCTTCTTTATGAATCATGCATGGAATAATTTTTTTCTCATGAATTATAAACTCTTGAAATAAAAGAAATGGGTACTATCTTTCAAACACATGAGACAATACTGCAACAATGCCATTATTGCTTGATTCACAAGACAATCTTTTAAAGGTTTGGACCTATCAAAATGTTTTGAAACTCTGTTAGAGGTCTATTTTAGCACATTCAAAAGCTTCTTCAAAGTGTCCATTCAAACACATCTTTCTGTAACAAAGCATGCAATGGCTTCATTTTAAGTGATGAATCAGGCTTTGAATAGCAAGTTATCATACCACAAAACACTCTTAACATCTTTTACATTACAAGGACATTTTAAAATAGCTTTTTTACTTTACTGTCATCTTTACCTATAGAAGGTCCCAAACACTCTGTTGGGAAGATTCACACTTTTGTAAATTTAAACATGAACCAACACTCTGTACTCCACTTGAAACTTTTTCTAAGTTTTCCAAACGCTCTTAATATATCATCCAACGAATTGACAGTACCATTAAATTAATTCTCTGTAAAGTTTTGTTTTCAATTATTCTCTGAAAAATAGAACACGCAAGTTTAGTTCCAAAAAGTAAACAATTTACAGCATAGGGCTTGTAGATTTTTTATTTTCCTCATCCAAAACTAGCTGATTATAAGCATTAGAAAAAATACTGAATGTTTGACCCCCTTGTAAAGCTGCAAAAAAGTTCCTCTATTCTTAGTAAGGAATGGTTATCATTTTAAAGATATTTAATTAACTGTAGTTTTATAACTAGCACATAGTCTTTACCATTAGGAGTTTCCCATAGAAAATTATCTTATCTCAGTTATGACTCCTCCCATTTTTTCCAAGTTGTTTGTTCATTCTCCCTTTTTATTTTCAGGAATCAAGAATTTGAAAACTCCTAGACATCTATCCTAGACAGACTTTGACATCTAGTAGTACTGAAATAAAAATATTGTTTTTAATTTCAAATCATTTCCGAAAGTGGATCAAATTGTAAATATTGAAAATTAAATTATCAAAACATCTTACTTCTGGGAATGATATTTTTTTCTCATCTACAAGAGTTGCTAAAACTCAAAATTTTTTTTGCAATTGGTTTAAAGAAACTTTATATCTTGCATTTAAAGTAAGCAATTTGCTTTTTAAAACATCTCATTTCAAAGAATGTTTATTTTTAAAATTTATTTCAGAAGGGTCAAATACATGAGTGCCACTCTTCCGTCTTTCTAAAAGTCCTATGAACGGAATTCCATCCCGGGTTTTTTCCGAAACACAAAACAGCTGACCAATTCACAGCGATTTGTACTAAATTTGCACATTTTGCCCACAAATAAGCCTGTTTTACTTAGATAAAGCTTTAAGTAAAATTAAAGGACCCATTTAATTGTTCATATGATATTTTACAATGAGTTCATATGATTTTTTTTTTTGCATTTAAAAAAAAATGCTAGATTGGGGAAAATGATTAAAAAAGGTAGTTCAAAGTTCAGTCTTGCAATTTTTGTACAGTGGCACCCATGGTTAAATAGTCTCTATATCTGATATTTTTTTGTTCTAATTTGTATCTAAGTAAATTATAAATTTTACTTTAATAATTATTTAAGTTTAGCTCATTTCTGTGGGAATGTTTTTTGTTTAAAAAATTATATATAATGGGCAAAGTGATTAACTGGGTATTATTAATAATGCCTGGGTTATATAATGTTTATTTTAATATGAACAATGTGAGGATATCACATATTAGTTGTGTAAGCAACTTCAAATGTGGGTTGTGAGAATATTTAGTCGCTTCTATAGAAATTCTAGTTGTTGGGGCAGTAAAAGGCACAGACCTGGAAAATCTTATAATCTGGAATTGTCAGGGAAAATTAAAAAACCTGGAGTTATCAGGGAATTTTAGAAAATCTGATAATAATCAGGGAAAATTAAAAAAACCTGGAGTTATCAGGGAATTTTAGAAAATCTGATAATAATCAGGGAAATTTTAAAAATGTGTGTGCCTGATTTCAAAAATAAATTCAAAATTTTTCTGATTTTCAAATCTTTAAATTTGCATTTCCATTCTCCTTCCTACAAAATAAAATCTCGAATGCATATAAATTAGTGTGGTTTTAAAGCAAATGTTCAAAAAAGGCTTTTGAAGGGTTCCTTTGTGATAAAAGTTTGGAAATACTCTCATTTACATTCCTTCATTCTCCCATTTTCTAGAAGATTAGAATTTACTATATTACTAAAATATCATGGAAAATCGTACCAGATTATCAGGGAAAACCTGGAATTATCAGGGAATTTTGAAATAAGTTTTCTGTGTAAAGGTTTCAATATATCATTTAGATTTTTGGTTGAAACCATAGGCGTAACTAGGGGGGGGTTATTGGGGTTGTAACCCCCCCCCCCCATTACATCGACGGTTTCTAAAACATGAAAAACTGGGAAAAAATTCCCTTTTACAAGAAAGGCGGTTCACAAGGAACTGTTCTTTTAGGAACTAACCCAAAGGGCCTCAAAATGAGTTTAAACACTACATTGAGAGACAAATTTTTTAAAAAATTCTGGGGGAGAACCCCCAGACCCCCCTCTAAAATTTTTACGTCTGTTATAGTGCTATACTGTATTTTTCCCTTGAAAAAGCCTCTTAGATGAAGTTTTCACTTCGGAAGTTTGGCCAAAAAAAGTTGTTTATATTATACCTATATTATCAGACATTTTTTAAAAGGGAGTAATATTTTGGAGGGGTTGACTGGTCGGAGTAACACCCCCGATGAGTCAACTCTAGTTACGCCACTGGTTGAAACTATTCCATTTTTTGGGATTATTTCCCTTCTCTTCAATTGAGGGCGTTTATGGTAGAGGGTGTTGTTCGAACACATCATCCAGGAGTTGCCAAGAGAGCAGGGTTCCCACTGGTCAGGGAATACCTGCAAAACCTGGAAAAGTCAGGGAATTTTAATTTCACCTTAAAAATCAGGGAAAATTGCTCATTTTGGCCAAAAACCTGGAAAATCATACTGAATACCTAGAAAATGAACGATTTTTAATGTTTGTGTGTCAGTTTTGGCTCTAAAAAGTGAATAATAAATAGACAATTTGTTAAAAATATATGTTCAAAAAAGCAAGAAATATCTGAAAAATCCCCTTAATTGCTAGGTTTTTTTACCGAAAAATCGACTTGGGAAAAGTCAGGGAACTTTATTTCTGAAATTGAGTGGGAACCCTGAGAGAGGTGTTTGCTGGTTTGCTGTCAATGATGAGCTTCAGAGAAAACCTAGAGCTATTGTCATATGACAAAAAGAAAGATATATTCATGTAAGTATGTATTGTAGACTAGCCCATTGCAAAAGTCTATGGGAAGGTTTTTTTTTTTTTTTTTTTTTTTTTTTTTTTTTTTTTTTTTTAATTTCCCCGGGTGCCCCCCTCTTATGTTGATACAAATACTGAATAATTTGACCCCCGCACCCCTCAAAAGTAATTTTCCCATGTTTATGAAAAAGGAAAATATCTTAATTTTTCATTGCTTTTAATTTAATAAGCCAGAACGCTGTCAATTTTGAGTTAAAACCTCATTTTTGGGATATCATTATCCCAAGATCCTATTGGAAAAACATTCAGTGGCACCTACTGGGGGGTAGTTCCTTGAGGGTTAAAACGTGCTGCTAATATGTAATGGCTTATAAAATCAGTTAATTGAAGTGGTAGAGGTAAAGAAAATTAGCTAAAATCCCACCACCACCGGTTCTAAACGTGATGATTACTTAGTAGCTACGTCATTCTGAAAGAAATTTTTCGCCGCCTACAATCGTTTTGCGGGAAAAATACCCTCAGATTCCAGAAATTGGAATACCGGATAAAAGGTCCATGACCCTAATAGTTTTCCGTTATTTTGAGTTGGAAGTCGGTTGCCAGGGGGTCTGTTTAGTTTTTTTTTTAACAGGTTCCTATTTTGTGAAAATTTAGAAACTTTTCTGTGAATTTGTGAAAATTTAAGTTAAAAATCAACTTAAAAACATGTAAAATTTTTTTTAAACGGTATAAAACAAGATAAACTTTGGTTTAGAATGGCTAAAAATCAAACTATTAAGAGAACATAGCTTCCTAATAGAAAACTTTCTTTACAAAATGTATTTTGTGAAGGTACACTTTTTCACTAATAACTGAATTTGTGAAAGTAACCTATTTATCAAACAGTGAATGTGAAACGGTAGTAAACTTGCCCTGAACAGACCACTGGCTAGCATTCCTGCTACTCTTTCTGAATGGTTTTCTGACATAAAAAAATTGGGTGCTATTATACAACCGGGTGCCACTCTTCTTGCCCGCTATTGTTGGCATTATAATCCAATATAGCAAACAAAAAAAAAACAAGTGGCACCCGGTTGCAGGGCCGTAACCAGACTTTTGTTTCGGGGGGGGGGGGTTGACTCAAATATTTTCTGAGGTACCTCCTTACGGGTACTTTTATATGTTAAGTTTTAGAAGACAACACTGGATTGAAATTTTGATGCTCTAAATTTCAAAATTGAATAAACAATATGAATTCGAAGTAAATGGGGTGTCTGGGGGTCCTCCCCCAGAAAATTTTTGTAAATTTGCCCCTCAAAAGAGGGTTTTAGCTCATTTTTGAGACCCTTTAGATTACACCCATAGAGCACCACTCATTGTAAGGGGACGAATTTTCAAGGTAAAAAGAAGGTATATTGTAATAAATGGCGAAATGTTAAGGGGGTTTCTAGGTTTCTTTCCTACTCCAGAAAATTTTTTGAATTTTTCCCCTAAAGTGGCATTTTAACTCATTTTGAGACACTTTAGGTTACATTAAAGAGGACCACTCCTTGTAAATCACACAAGTTTGAAGGGAAAACTGTATACTTAATAGATTTCAAAATTTGAGGGGGTTTGGGGGTCCTCCCCCAGAAAAATTTTGGAAATTTCACCCTTAAAAGTAGGGTTTTGACTCATTTTGAGACCCTTTGGGTTATACCCGAAGAGGATATCGCTCCTTGTGAGACATAATTTTCAAGAAAAATAGCAGTATAAAAATTGATGTCAAAATTTCGGGGGGGGGGGGTTGAACCCCTAAACCCCCCCCCTTGGATACGGCCCTGCCCGGTTGTATAATGAAACCAAAAATTGCCATTAATCGTTAATTTTAAAGTTATCGACCGCTCTTTCAACTCCCCCAATTTTCTATAAAAAAAAAATCACCGCCCTTTCAGAAAGGCCTTTGGGGGGTGTGAGTAGAAGGTTGAGAACAGCGCTAAACCGAAACCCGCGCGGAGCAGAGAGACTCGGACTGCGCATGCGTCATTACTGATCGAGAGGTCTACGCGGAGAGTTCTCCCCGGAGAAGTGCTCGTTTTTTCGGCATTCAGTCGACGCCTACTCTGGGCCAAACGCGGGCTGAAAAAGAAAGGGAAATAAGAGAGAAAAGGAGGAAGAAAGTAGATTCCGAAAGACCAAAAATTGTTCAGTCGTAAAAGCCCAGGGGGTCACTCGCCCTATATTGCTCAAACTTTTTCGTTCATTGAGCGTAAGCTGATCAAAATTAAGTTATTTAAGGTCTAAATCTCTACGATTTTCTGGAGGAGAAATTTCATGGGGGGGGGATCTGGAGATACCTTTATAGAAAAAAGTAAAATTTTACTGTCCAGTTGAGGTAGAGAATGAAATCCTGCTGGATCCACGCCTGTCCTTCTAAGTTCTTAGGAGCTGTTCAAATATTACGTAAGCATGTTTTTGGTCATTATTGCCCCCCTCTCCCCCTTTGTTAGCAAAGACAAGCAACCCCCTTCAAAATTACGTAAGAAAAATAATTTTTATCTAAAAAACAACAATACTACTTTTTAACATAATTTTTGAAGTCGAAACACTTTCACAATAAATTAACATTCCTCGCTAACATTAAAAAAAGAACACGTTATTAGCATATAACATAAGATAAAAGAAGATTTACAATTAAAGGCACAATATATTATTTTCTGTTTGACGAAAGACGAAATGAATGACGAATTTAGAATTACTATCAAACATGTGGTTTCGTCACTCATTGTGAAAGTGTTTCGACTTCAAAAATTATGTTAAAAAGTAGTATTGTTGTTTTTTGGATAAAAATTATTTCTCACTTTTAGGCGCATTTTTGAAGTCGGTCTCTTTTTTGTTAAAAATTAATTTATTTCATTCTTTTTATATCAAGTCGCCTGCGGCTCCAGAAATTTCATGCCAAAGAAAAAAATTTTATCCGCCCGACTCACGTCGCCTTCGGCGTCGTTTAAATGGAGTTTTATTTTTAAGAAACAGATTCTTTACTTCAGAGTTTTGTAAGGTTCAGTCGGTATTTATTCTCCGTTTCAATAATCTGACTCTTATAGTGGTGAGTATAAGCTTGCCACAAGTTTTTGATTTATTTATCATAACTCCTCTGGTATCCGCTAGAGGGCGTTTAAATTAAAATGGGACCAACTTGAAAACAATTCTAATCTAATGCAACAAACCGCGTCCAAATCGGTCCATAACGGTCCATCGAATTGATAACCTCCTCCTTTTTGAAGTCGGTAAAAACTGGTCAATCCCCCTTTTCATTCTTTTTTTTTTTACAAAATAAAAATTTTATATAAAATTTATTTTTGGCTGAGTTTTGAGATTACTTCTGCAAGAAACAAGAGATTTTCGAAAAAGCAGTGTTTGTATCCTACGTAAGCATCCCTCAACTCCCCCTTGTCAGGAAAAACACTCTCTTCACCAAGCTTTAGGGACCATTCATTAATTACGTAAGGGTTCCGAGGGGGAGGGGGGGGTCAAACCCATTTCTTACATAATATTTTCCCAAGTTAATGTAAACAAATTCCAATTATTCTAATCAAAATACTATTGAATATCCCCAGAAAAACTTAAAAATATGTAGTTGACAGCAAGAATATTACTTATCTGTTGAAAAATAAAAATCTTTGATTTACGTTAAACTCATCCTTTTCTAACATTTTATTATTTTGAAAAACGAAATGGAATCTTACGTAAGAATAGGGGGGAGGGGTTTGAAAAATCTTATATATAATCGGGGTAGGGGGGGTCAAAAATTGCCAAAATCATCCTTACGTAATTAATGAATGGCCCCTTAGCCAGTGCTCATGGCTCCAATCAACCTTTTATTCTGAATAAAATCAGGTTCCAAAAAAAATACTCCCGCCCCCCTCCTTATATGAAAGCTTTGTTTGTGCCTTTCGAAAATGGACTCCTTTAGTAGTGTGGCGAAACGTGTTTAGCTCCTCAGAAGTTGACAATTAAATTTTTAGAACTATGCTCGGAATAATTGAAGGTGACCCCACTCTCTCCCTTCCAT
Organism: Tetragnatha montana; assembly: GCA_963680715.1. NCBI lineage: Eukaryota > Metazoa > Arthropoda > Arachnida > Araneae > Tetragnathidae > Tetragnatha > Tetragnatha montana. The sequence goes on along the minus strand of OY796674.1, from coordinate 3,749,607 downwards.
GATTAAAACTCATTCGAAAAAACCTCTACATCAAAAAGCGAATGCAATGGAAGAGGAGCAGCTTGAAGTTCAAGGTGGTTTGGGTCAGTCAACACCATCTGCCTCGCTAATTTGATGAGCGCTCGTCTGATTGGTGGAGGACCCGCATCGTCGTCACCTCCTGGAAAGACTAATCTGGAGGGTTTCGATCAGTCGTGTCTGGAAGAGCTTTGGTCCGCGCCAAGGAAGGATAGTTTTCGCGGTCGTAAAGCAAGATGGTGCGGTAGTGTTTTGCTCGTGTGGATTCGAACAAAGAAAACCTTGGATTAAAGTGGATGCTGATTCCAAGCCATAGAATTTCACGGAACCTGATGCTTCGCAAGATTAAAAGACATCTTCTAAATCGTCGTTGGTCCTTCATAATGTGAGTACTTGCTCGTTTGGTTTGATTCGTCATGTCATTGTACTTTTAAAATACCCTATTCTAGTGTGAACTTACCTTTGTCTCAGCAGCTTATTTTTGTTCTTAGCATTTTATGTCAGGGGTCGATCCAGCCGAAAATTGGGTCCCTTTTGATGCTCCTTCACAAAATTAAAGAAATGTTCATAAAAACTACCCTTTCACAAAATTCAAATTAGCTTTAATGCTAAAAACATTCACAACTCTTGTTTGTTTGAAATCAAGAATGTTTTTTTTTACGATAATTTGAAAAATTTAAATATAATTTGAAGTAAGTTATTCATTAATCAATTTCTTTTTCACATAAATGAGCCCCTAAAAATAAAACTTGGATCGACCCCTGTATGTATCAAATTATATATGAATTGCATAATGAGCTAAAACTAATGTTCGGCACTAGTTAACTAGAACTAGTTGCAACTAGTAGTTAACTACTGATCAACTAGTAGTTAACTAGTAGTTTAACTACTTTTGGTTTAAACTAGTTCAACTATTAGTTGAACTACTTTTTTTAATAACTACTAGTTGAAACTACTTACGAAATTTCAACTACTTTAAAAAAATTCGGTCGTAGTCCAGAGAACGGGGCCGTCATTCCGCGTCTCGCCAACTGCGATTTTCGGGATAAAGCGATGGATATGGCCGATATGGCGTTCGGAAGTATCGTCCGAGTCTCTCACTTCGCGGATTAAAGCAACCCCCGGCCAGACTCTCTTCCCCCGTCGACCCCTTTTCGCTGGGTGGGGTGATCATCGGACGGGTTGGGACATGTTGAGGGTGGTGTCGTCACCTCGGGCGGGGACCTATAGGATGCCCCGAAGGGTAATTAAAAGTTCAGTGCCCTGGGAATCTTGGGGTTCTTTGTTCCTTGGGAAAAAGAAAGGAGAGCGTCCTTTTTTGCGCGTCATCACGCCATTTCTTTCTTCGCTGCAGACCAGTAAGGATGTGAAAGAAAAGCTGCGGAATTTTAATTTTTATAACATACTCAGGAGTTGATTAAACAATCGTAACAATTTTTTGTTGTTAGATAGATGATTATCTGTGAAAATTGTGAATGTATTTCGTAATGGATTTTTTTCTTTCCTGATTCAATATGGTAGTTCTTCAAATCGGTATGTTAGCTTTTCATTCCTTTATTTTGTTTCCCATTGTTTGAATTTCGCGTTGTTTGTGATTTAACCCAAATCGGATGTAATATAGATGGAGGTTTAAGTTCGGTTTCGCGAATTTTATTGAAATTTACTGTTTTTCCTTTTCTGTGTTTCGCGTTGTTAGTGATTCAACCGAAATCAGTGAATGTAATAATAAGTATGCGCGTGGCGGCTTTAGCCACCACCGTCAAAAAACGCGAATTTTATTGAAAATTACTGTTTTTCCTTTTCTGTGTTTCGCGTTGTTAGTGAAAATATTCTTATTAAAATTTTTATCAAAATATAGAAAAAATTGTACTGTAACAAATTTAATTAAGATGGTAGAGTACTCAAAATACCATAACCAGAATTAAAGGCCCTTTTCGCGCGTTTTTGTGATATAGATAAGAAAGATGTATTAGAATTTGGGCAAAAATAGGTTATGAAATTAAATAGACTAGTTAACTAGTAGTTAACTACTTTGGGAAACAGTTAACTACTAGTTGTAACTAGTCCCAGGAAAAAATAGTTAACTACTAGTTGCAACTAGATTTTCCCAGACTAGTTGGTAGTTAACTATTTTTTGACCACTAGTTGCCTAACACTAGCTAAAACTTATGTGTATGTGTATTTCTCTATACATAATAAGGTTTGTAAGAGCTGGTATATTATGTATATTGAACAAAGGTTTTCAAAGTGGGTCGCGACTATATTTTGAATTTATACCAATCTAGTAGTTTTGTAGTATAAAGAACCTTCTCTGAGTCTAAAGCCGGCGCGGATCCAGCACGGCTCCAGGGGGGGGGGGCAGGGACCGCAGAGCTCCTGTTTTTCCAATTATTTTCACATTAGCTCCTATTTTTACGGTCAACCTCCTTTTTTTCAGCTTTTTGCTCCTTTTATTCTTTTTTTTTAACCCTTGCGATGGACTTTCTTCTTTTTTCCGATTGATGTCGGGTCGGTACTATCGGTCTATGTATCGGTCCCAAGCAAAACCTTTTCATAAACAACTGGGAATTCAAAGATTCAAACCGTTTTGCGAATATTTGTCAGGGATTGTTTATTATTTCTCTTAACTTTTTGAGAACGGGAATGATGATTGTACCGCAAATGCGTGCACGCAATTTCGTTATGATACAAACGCAGTTGTGTTAGTAGACAGATGCGGTCTTTTTGGGAGTTTTTTCCGAAATTGTTTCAAACTCCGGAAAATTCGTGAATCCGGGATGATGTCGGCCCCAAGCTTGCCGGATGAAGGGTCCGTTAGTGAATTATAGATCTAATATTAGAAAAATAATCCTTTTTCTCCTATTTTTTTAGGAAAATATTCCTTTTTTCTCCTATTTGTTTAGAAAAATAATCCTATTTTTTTTCTTTTGCTCTCCTATTTTTCCTACTTTTTTCCCAAAAAATCGGCTGCGGCCCCTGGGGGGGCACTTCTTCAGACCCTTGCCTTTTGAGACAAAATGCTGGGGATTTTCTAAAAAGTATCACTCAAGGAATATCAAGTATCCCCCAGAAATTTTTTAAGTAATTTGACCTGTAAAAGTAAGGCTCATTTTGAGAACTTTTTTTGTGGTCCAAGGAGGGCACTATCCAGAGTTAATTTTCTGAAAAGTTATATTTGACTTACAATGCGTGGAAGTTATCAAGAAAAGTTATTGTCATGGGCAGATTTATGGCAACTTTCTGAGAAAATTCTGTTTTTGTAAGGAAAAATCATGTTTCCACAGCCATCAGGGACAGCTTGCCCCCCCCCCCCCAAAGTTTCCAGTTTGCTCCCCCCTAGGGTCCGTCCACCAACAAAATCTGCCCCAAAATGTTTTTAAGTTCTATAGTCAAACTGGTGTCTGAAGTAATGGTAATTAAGATGAAGTGGGTGCTTTAAGTTCTCTTTTTTAAAAGTGGGTCGCAATGTTCAAAAGTTTCAGAACCTCTGATATAGAATAAATTAAAATGGACCAATAAATCCTGTTATCATAAATCATAACACTGTAAAAGAGATAATTTAAAACTTTATCCAAAGTTTAAGCTTTGGTTTGCAACTTTGCTGGTCTGCAGCATAATGCATTTTAATTAAAATTTCTCAATGTCGTATTATCAAAAAATATTTGGTACATAAAAATTTTCTTGCTGTAAAACTGACCTCTGTTTCAGCATAGGAATTCACCTATTTCTTGACAATCTAAGTAAATAAGGCAATTTTTCCCCAAGAAAAACTATAAAGCATATTTAGAATAATAATTAATTTTAAACTCAAAACTTTTTCTCAAAATCCTTTTTTGATGTGCTGAATCAGAAAACAAACCTCTTTTTATATTTTTAATATTAAGACATTGCATTTTTTAACAAAAAACAAGTAAATATGGCAATAATTTCACAAAAAATGAGAGTACATTAAAAATTATTTGTTTTATTCAAATGACTAATTAATTAGGTAATTTTTACTTGTATGGTGTCTTAAATTTGTACTGTATGTCTTAATTGTATGGTGACTTAAAATGTTTTTTAGTTAATGCGTAAAAGTTAATTATTTTCCAAAAAATCCCATTCAATATTTTTTGGCAATGCTAGATTCTTACATTTATTAATGAAGGGAATGCGTTCTTAGGTATTTATAGCCAGGGTTGCTTGATTTAAATCACTTGATTTAATAAAAAAAATCATTGACTTTAATTTAAAATGATAAATTACCTCAATTTAAAGAAATTGTGCATTATAATTTTTAAACTGTAGACATGTAACAGATAGGTTTATAGATGTATACTTGAAATTGCAGATAATTTTATGTACAAGTTTTACTACAGTATTGACCCTTGATAATGAAAAGGGGTAAATGGCAGGGTTTGATATTAATAATTGTGTCAAACTAAACAAATTAAGTCTTAAAACTTTTTTTACCTGACATCAACTTTTTATAGTATTTTATTAGTTATTTATTTTATTTTAGTTATTTATTTTATTTTAGTTATTTATTTTCATTTTAGTTATTTATTTTTATTTTAGTTACTTATTTTAATTTTTTATTAGTTATTATTTTTTATAGTATTTTTAATTATGGATTGCAAGTATGATTTTAGTTATATAAGTATTGTATAATATTTTATTAGTTTTTTATTTTTTAGTTATTTATTTTTATTTTTTATTAGTTATTTTTTACAGTATTTTTAATTATGAATTGCAAGTATGATTATGGTTAGTATATAAGTATCGTATAGTATTTTATTAGTTATTTATTTTTATTTTAGTTGCTTATTTTTATTTTTTATTAGTTATATTTTTTATAGTATTTTTAATTATGGATTGCCAGTATGATTATAGTTATATAAGTATTGTATAGTATTTTATTATTTATTTATTTTTATTTTAGTTATTTATTTTAATTTTTTATTAGTTATTTTTTATAGTATTTTTAATTATGGATTGCAAGTATTATTATAGTTATGTAAGTATCGTATAGTACTTTATTAGTTATTTATTTTTAGTTTAGTTATTTATTTTTATTTTATATTAGTTATTATTTTTTATAGTATTTTTAGTTATGGATTGCAAGTATGATTATAGTTAGTAATATATAAGTATTGTATAGTATTTTATTATTTATTTATTTTTATTTTTTATTAGTTAATATGTTTTTATAGTATTTTTAATTATGGATTGCAAGTATGATTATAGTTAGTATATAAGTATCATAGTATTTTATTAGTTATTTTTATTTTTATTTTAGTTACTCATTTTTGTTTTAGTTATTTATTTTTATTTTAGTTATTTATATTTATTTTAGTTATTTATTTTTATTTTAGTTATTTAATTTTATTTTAGTTATTTAATTTTATTTTAGTTACTTATTTTTATTTTTTTGCAAGTATGATAGTGTGCATTACAATTTTTAAACTGTTAGACATGTAACAAGATAGGTTATAGATCTACATAAAATTATCTGCAATTTTATGTACAAGTTTTACTACAGTATTGACCCTTGATCACGAAAAGGGGTAAATGGCAGGGTTTGGTATTAATATTTGTAGCAAACTAAACAAATTAAGTCTTATAATTGTTTTTACCTGACATCAACTTTTAATAGTATTTTTATCGAAACAAATTCTTATCAGTCATTTATTTTCTCACACTAATTTTTTTCATAAAAACATAACTTGTATCAATAAGCAGATTACATAATTTTATTTAATTACATTCAGTAATTAATGCATAAAATTAATTAGAATGTGATTATTTTTAACCAGTGTCAGACTTAAACATTTTCAACTATAACAACATATTCAACATAAGAATTTCAACTATAAAACATATTCAACATAAGAATTTCATGGTGGTGGTTTGAACCCCGTAACCCCGTCTCTATTTTAACAGAGTAAATGTTTTGTAAGAGTGAATCTTATAAAAACCAGGGAGTTAGAGATCTTGCAGACGGGCTAAAGCTCATAACCTTTAAGATGTGAAACAAATCTATAAAACTGTAAGGGGCTAAGTATTTTGGAGGTTATGCTTTGTAAGGCTTAGAAAGCTCATTGGAATCTGCAAGTTCTTAATCGCATTTATATTAAAGTGCTGAAAGCTAAAGATCTTGGAGGGGGCTAACGCTTTTAGGCTAAAGCTCATTAAATTGCGAACTAAATACTATAAAACATCGCAAGGAGGCTAATTCTTTATGGGGGCTAAAACTCATTGGCCCCTTTAAATTGTGAATTGAATACAAAAACTCAGGGCTAAAAGCCTTGTAGGAGCTAAAGATCATGGAAGGATAAAGCTCATTAAATAGTGAACCAAATATATTTAAAAATGCAAGAGGGTTAAAGCTTTGTAAAGGCTATTAAAGAGCATGGAGGGGGCTAATGTTTCATAGGGCTAAAGCTCATTAATTTGTGTAACAAACATAAAAACGCAAGGAGGCTAATGCTTTTAGGGGCTAAGCTCATTGGATAGACCCTTTAAATTACGAATCAAACCTTCAAACATGTAGGGGGCTAATAATTTGTAAGGGCTAAAACCTCTAGAAATCCTTAAATAGTGAATGGAGTTTATAAAAATGCAGGGGGCTAAAGATCTTGGAAGGGGCTTAATGCTTTGTAGACCCTTTGAATTGTGAAAAAGGCTACAAAAAAGAAAATTAGTTTAAAATTTTGAAAATTTAAACAAAATTTTCTAAAAACTTTATTTTTTTTTTTTTTTTTTTTTTTTTTTTTCGAAAAAGTTCAATTTTATGTAGTGTAAACTTAAGTCCCCCCCCCCATAGATCCGCCACTGAATATTGGTGTTTAGTTCCAGAAAAACTCCACCTACAAAATATGTCGCATGGCTATATAATTGTTTTGTTTCATAGGGTTTATTTTGGATGATAGAGATAATATGGTGAATGAAGCGAATCCGGGCTGCAGATTTTAATCGCCAAATTTGGCGACCGATTATTCCTCCTGTCCTGGTATACGTATACGAGTTGTTTGGCATCATACTTGAACTTGGAGACAAAAAAAATTGCCAAATGCAGCTGCAGCCCGGATTCGCTTCATTTACCAATAATTTTCAGGTTTTCTTAAAATTAAAAAAAAAGGGGGTTTGGTCCCATTGAATCTGGTTTTTATTGTGTTAAAATTTTTGTCATTCCCAAGAGATACTGTTGGAATCAGGGGCGGATCCAGGGGCCCCCCAGAGGATTAAAAAATATACTGCATAAAATGGCCCAAAGGGGTCAAATTTTAAAAAATTTGCTGGGGGAGAGCCCCCAATCCTCCCTCCAAAACTTTGATGTCAACAGAGTTTTCACCTTGAAAATTTTGCTCTTACTAGAAGAATATTGGGAGAATTTTGGATAGCCAAATTACTCCAAATGATCACAGTCTTAATGTTTCAGAATGTTCGCATTTATTGAATGGCTAGGTCTTTTAAATACTGTGAATAATGCTTTGTCTCGAAATGAGCTGAAAAACTACTTTTAGGGACAAATATTCTGAAGTGACCCTCCGAACCCCCATTTTTATGTGGAGCTCACATTATTATATGTAACTAAATTCAATGTACTACTTTTAAGTGATCTAAAATTTAAATGTATAAGTGTTCTCATTAAGGGGTACGCTAATTCAACCCCTGATACAAAAGTCTGGAAACGGCCTGTCCCATGTAGGGATAGGAATCTCAGTAGTGTCCCCCCCAGAAGAATATCCTGGATCCACCCCTGGTTGGAATACCTTTCATTTCAATTTGTACGAGAACTGACCCTTCTTTATGAATATATTATATGTATATATATATATTATATGTATATATATATATTATATGATATTTTCATTAGAATATTCTGCCATAACACAATACCCTAAACTAACCCTGTGTAGTGGGGGCTCTCGTGAAAACGATGCGTTGGAACCTGCAAAGGGGTGGAGACTCTTTATGCAGGGGCCTGAGTCCTGTACCACTTCTACCTCTCGGTGTTGTGGGGGCATGAACGAAGATTAGCGATGATGGCACTGAGAAGGGGTGGAGACTCTTTACTCAGCAGCCTGTGTCTAGTACCACTACACAATCTGTTACTCCCTTCTTTCTATCCCTATGTTGTATATATTTGTATTTATTATATTTGTGCTCTCTTATAACCTAAACTAACCCTGTGTAGTGGGGGCTCTCGTGAAAACGATGCGTTGGAACCTGCAAAGGGGTGGAGACTCTTTATGCAGGGGCCTGAGTCCTGTACCACTTCTACCTCTCGGTGTTGTGGGGGCATGCACGAAGATTAGCGATGATGGCACTGAGAAGGGGTGGAGACTCTTTACTCAGCAGCCTGTGTCTAGTACCACTACACAATCTGTTACTCCCTTCTTTCTTTCCCTATGTTGTATATATTTGTATTTATTATATTTGTGCTCTCTTATAACCTAAACTAACCCTGTGTAGTGGGGGCTCTCGTGAAAACGATGCGTTGGAACCTGCAAAGGGGTGGAGACTCTTTATGCAGGGGCCTGAGTCCTGTACCACTTCTACCTCTCGGTGTTGTGGGGGCATGCACGAAGATTAGCGATGATGGCACTGAGAAGGGGTGGAGACTCTTTACTCAGCAGCCTGTGTCTAGTACCACTACACAATCTGTTACTCCCTTCTTTCTTTCCCTATGTTGTATATATTTGTATTTATTATATTTGTGCTCTCTTATAACCTAAACTAACCCTGTGTAGTGGGGGCTCTCGTGAAAACGATGCGTTGGAACCTGCAAAGGGGTGGAGACTCTTTATGCAGGGGCCTGAGTCCTGTACCACTTCTACCTCTCGGTGTTGTGGGGGCATGCACGAAGATTAGCGATGATGGCACTGAGAAGGGGTGGAGACTCTTTACTCAGCAGCCTGTGTCTAGTACCACTACACAATCTGTTACTCCCTTCTTTCTTTCCCTATGTTGTATATATTTGTATTTATTATATTTGTGCTTTCTTATAACCTAAACTAACCCTGTGTAGTGGGGGCTCTCGTGAAAACGATGCGTTGGAACCTGCAAAGGGGTGGAGACTCTTTATGCAGGGGCCTGAGTCCTGTACCACTTCTACCTCTCGGTGTTGTGGGGGCATGCACGAAGATTAGCGATGATGGCACTGAGAAGGGGTGGAGACTCTTTACTCAGCAGCCTGTGTCTAGTACCACTACACAATCTGTTACTCCCTTCTTTCTTTCCCTATGTTGTATATATTTGTATTTATTATATTTGTGCTCTCTTATAACCTAAACTAACCCTGTGTAGTGGGGGCTCTCGTGCAAACGATGCGTTGGAACCTGCAAAGGGGTGGAGACTCTTTATGCAGGGGCCTGAGTCCTGTACCACTTCTACCTCTCGGTGTTGTGGGGGCATGCACGAAGATTAGCGATGATGGCACTGAGAAGGGGTGGAGACTCTTTACTCAGCAGCCTGTGTCTAGTACCACTACACAATCTGTTACTCCCTTCTTTCTTTCCCTATGTTGTATATATTTGTATTTATTATATTTGTGCTCTCTTATAACCTAAACTAACCCTGTGTAGTGGGGGCTCTCGTGAAAACGATGCGTTGGAACCTGCAAAGGGGTGGAGACTCTTTATGCAGGGGCCTGAGTCCTGTACCACTTCTACCTCTCGGTGTTGTGGGGGCATGCACGAAGATTAGCGATGATGGCACTGAGAAGGGGTGGAGACTCTTTACTCAGCAGCCTGTGTCTAGTACCACTACACAATCTGTTACTCCCTTCTTTCTTTCCCTATGTTGTATATATTTGTATTTATTATATTTGTGCTCTCTTATAACCTAAACTAACCCTGTGTAGTGGGGGCTCTCGTGAAAACGATGCGTTGGAACCTGCAAAGGGGTGGAGACTCTTTATGCAGGGGCCTGAGTCCTGTACCACTTCTACCTCTCGGTGTTGTGGGGGCATGCACGAAGATTAGCGATGATGGCACTGAGAAGGGGTGGAGACTCTTTACTCAGCAGCCTGTGTCTAGTACCACTACACAATCTGTTACTCCCTTCTTTCTTTCCCTATGTTGTATATATTTGTATTTATTATATTTGTGCTCTCTTATAACCTAAACTAACCCTGTGTAGTGGGGGCTCTCGTGCAAACGATGCGTTGGAACCTGCAAAGGGGTGGAGACTCTTTATGCAGGGGCCTGAGTCCTGTACCACTTCTACCTCTCGGTGTTGTGGGGGCATGCACGAAGATTAGCGATGATGGCACTGAGAAGGGGTGGAGACTCTTTACTCAGCAGCCTGTGTCTAGTACCACTACACAATCTGTTACTCCCTTCTTTCTTTCCCTATGTTGTATATATTTGTATTTATTATATTTGTGCTCTCTTATAACCTAAACTAACCCTGTGTAGTGGGGGCTCTCGTGCAAACGATGCGTTGGAACCTGCAAAGGGGTGGAGACTCTTTATGCAGGGGCCTGAGTCCTGTACCACTTCTACCTCTCGGTGTTGTGGGGGCATGCACGAAGATTAGCGATGATGGCACTGAGAAGGGGTGGAGACTCTTTACTCAGCAGCCTGTGTCTAGTACCACTACACAATCTGTTACTCCCTTCTTTCTTTCCCTATGTTGTATATATTTGTATTTATTATATTTGTGCTCTCTTATAACCTAAACTAACCCTGTGTAGTGGGGGCTCTCGTGAAAACGATGCGTTGGAACCTGCAAAGGGGTGGAGACTCTTTATGCAGGGGCCTGAGTCCTGTACCACTTCTACCTCTCGGTGTTGTGGGGGCATGCACGAAGATTAGCGATGATGGCACTGAGAAGGGGTGGAGACTCTTTACTCAGCAGCCTGTGTCTAGTACCACTACACAATCTGTTACTCCCTTCTTTCTTTCCCTATGTTGTATATATTTGTATTTATTATATTTGTGCTTTCTTATAACCTAAACTAACCCTGTGTAGTGGGGGCTCTCGTGAAAACGATGCGTTGGAACCTGCAAAGGGGTGGAGACTCTTTATGCAGGGGCCTGAGTCCTGTACCACTTCTACCTCTCGGTGTTGTGGGGGCATGCACGAAGATTAGCGATGATGGCACTGAGAAGGGGTGGAGACTCTTTACTCAGCAGCCTGTGTCTAGTACCACTACACAATCTGTTACTCCCTTCTTTCTATCCCTATGTTGTATATATTTGTATTTATTATATTTGTGCTCTCTTATAACCTAAACTAACCCTGTGTAGTGGGGGCTCTCGTGAAAACGATGCGTTGGAACCTGCAAAGGGGTGGAGACTCTTTATGCAGGGGCTTGAGTCCTGTACCACTTCTACCTCTCGGTGTTGTGGGGGCATGCACGAAGATTAGCGATGATGGCACTGAGAAGGGGTGGAGACTCTTTACTCAGCAGCCTGTGTCTAGTACCACTACACAATCTGTTACTCCCTTCTTTCTTTCCCTATGTTGTATATATTTGTATTTATTATATTTGTGCTTTCTTATAACCTAAACTAACCCTGTGTAGTGGGGGCTCTCGTGAAAACGATGCGTTGGAACCTGCAAAGGGGTGGAGACTCTTTATGCAGGGGCCTGAGTCCTGTACAGAGCCCTGCACGCGCTCGCTATAGCGCGTCTAACTCGCCATTTAAAAAAAAAGCGCGTCCTTAAGATTTTGCGCGTACGATTTTGATCAAGTCGTGAAAAAATTGGCAGGCTTCTGTTTACGCGGCGATTTTCTTTAGAATCGCGCGCGCTGTGAAAAGCGCGGCGACTATTTCTTGAATCGTCAACGTGCAGTAAATGTTAGCTCTCAATAGTCAGATATTTAACTCGAAATGATTTTACACCAGTGTATCTAATATTTTATGTTAATTTGGGATTGAAGTGGTCAAAGGATTGATGAAGGGTTCCACTCTAATTTCTTAGTCAAAGTAAACACTAATATAAATTTTTACAAACTTAATTATACGCATATATTTAACATTTTTAAAGGATATGTAAGCTAGTGCTGTTTAGAATGTTTTAACAGGTAATAATAGTTTCTCTATGGAAAATTCTGAGATAATCAAACAGCAGATCATGCTCAATTAAGGATCTGGATTAATAGACGATTATGGTATCATATATTAACCACTTGTCTTCAACCAAATTATATAATAACCTATAGGGGTTTTGCCAACCGTTTTGTAAATAGTATTTTTCTCTATAAGTCACGGACGTAGCTATAGATTTTATAAGGGGGGTGTTCAAGAAACTTAGGGTCACAGTGGACATTGAAAGTTTAACTAAAACAGGGTTTTCCAACTGGCGGGACGCACATGCGGCCCGCGAAGCTCCCTGAAACCCCCCTAAAAAGTAGCTTTAGAAGACATTTTAGCATACTAAAATTTAAACATTTTTGGGGGAGGACCCCTGAACCCCCTTATACACCTTATTAAATTAAGGAGTAGCTTTGCTTTGGTCGGTCGTTTTCTATGGAGAAAAATTGAGGTTTCGAAAGAGAGGTTGCATAGGCGTAACGAGGGGAGGGGGTTATTGGGGTTGTAACCCCCCCCCCCCCCATTACATCGACGGTTTCTAAAACATGAAAAACTGAAAAAAAATTACCTTTACAAGGAAGGCGGTTCTTTTAGAAACTAACCCAAAGGGCCTCAAAATGAATTTAAACACTGTAGTGCTAAATTCATTTTGAGGCCCTTTGGGAATTTTTAAAAATTCTGGAGGAGAACCCCCAAGCCCCCCTTTAAAATTTTTATGTCTGTTATACTGTGTAAAGTAAAGCCTCTTAGATGAAGTTTTCCCTTCGGAAGTTTTGCAAAAAAAATTGTTTATATTACTATACCTATTATGAGACATTTTTTTTAAAAGGGAGTAATATGTTGGAGGGGTTGACTGGTCCACTAGCGGATCAAGGGGGGCTAGGGGGCTTGAGCCCCCCCCAAAAGAAATGAAAAGTTTTACGCTATCTAATATGGAATTTTATGCACCAAAATGAGTTAGAACCCTGTTATTTTAAAGTCAAATTTTCAAATATTTTATGGGGGAGGACCCCCAGACCCCCTTAGTACTCGTAACTCTATTTTATTACAACTCTATTTTATATTAAGTTTGTTAAAACGCAAAAATTCTACCATAAAATCTATAACCGAAATTCGGAATAGGCGTACCAAAACGAGTACCGAAAAAGTTGTATTTTCACTCATTCTTTTAACATTTGGGACAGGAACCTTTCTGTTTCGCTGACATTAGGTCTAGGCTAAGGGGGGTGTCTGGACCCCCTAAACCCCCCCTTATATACGTCCATGCTATAAGTTGAAACCAAACCACGTTCCTGCAATTAAGTATCAATATCTGGGGATATCATTGTTCACATGTAAATTGTATCCCCGTTTTAGCTAAGTTTTGGTAAAAGTTGATCCACGGCGAAAATTATCCCTCACGGTAGTCCTAATTTTTGGACCTGTATAGATAACCCTCATTTATTTAAATCAGAATTTGGTATAGACTTGATCACTTTCATTCTAACAAGCACAAGTCCAATCATATTTAAGTTAAAAGTTATGAAATTTTTCAATGTGTAGAAATGATAAAAAAAAAGTTAGAAAATACAACTTTAATGTTAGAAAGGAATACTATTTACGAAACAACACAGCTTGACTGAGTTGATACAACTGGCTATATAAATCTTAATTCAAAGTTCATTTATCCTTATAATCCAAAGTAACAGCTACAGAAGAGGAGAAGAAACTATTTACAAAGATTATTACAACTTTAAAGGATTTAAATTTAATTTAAGGGATGCACTTTTTTATATTTTTTTTAATTAATTCTTATTCTAAGATTTATTCAAGATCAAGAAACTTCTCAATCTGATGAATCTGGAAATGAATACTTAACTATAAATCAGTGATAATTTTATCAAAATGATCTTCAAATATTTTCTCGTTTCATGAAGGTGTAATGCAATGATATCATGCGATTCCTACTTAAGTGAAGCGCGCCAGCTTCAAATCGGCGGGTTATTTGTGTTATCTTTTATGAATTTAGGTAATCTTATAATTTGGCAGAGCTTAAATGTCTGTGGGATGCATGGAAGGGAAGAATACTAAAGTTATTAGAAACAACAATTTATTCAGTAACAATGATAAAGTTAAAGGTAAAACAGGTAAACAAAGTAACAAAAAAAGCTACTTAACATTTCCACAACACTTCCAAATGCCAGCATGGCACCTTAACTTCTGAAAAACACTTAACTGCCATCATGGCAGACATCCAGCTATTGTGCTGTAGAACACTGAGAAAAACTACAACTCCATGGTCATTTAAGAACCAAGCATTTATCTAGGAGAGAGAGAGGTAGCTGCATCCGTATGAGCCCAGCTCATCACCATCTCACGATGCAGTACGAAAGGGAGAGGACGTGGGATAAGAAAAAGGAAGCAGTAAACAAACAGCCAGAGAACCACACTTTATACTTGTGGCAGGTGTGACATCACCAGACCAAGAACCAATCAGGGAGTGATGATGTCACACCTACCACTTCAGCTCAGTTGAAACTGTACTTCCCAAACCTAACATAACCAGTGGAAAAAACACAATTTGACCAACCAAGTAATTTGGGCCTACCTTTGCTTTTCAAGCAAGCAAGCAACTCTCAATAACAAATACACCCCCTTTTACCAAACTGGACATAGGCCTAGTGTGGTCTCCACTGTCAAGCTGTTTCCAGCCTACTACCACCCAAAACAAGTGTGGTGAGTAAAACAAATATATTTAACTTTTGCTCTTCACAACAAATGCCCCCCCTCACCACAACTTGTTGGGGAAAAAAACCACAAAACCTCCTAAGAAAAAACTTCCCACTCTCTCTCCTAAACCAGTAAACATCAAATCGAAAAACACATTAAAATACACTAGTGTAAATAAATAACAATAAAAAACCCTACACAGAAAAACTACAATTACATTTACACATTATATACAAACCCTGTCACAGACCTTCCGCTGCCACATACATACTCCTTTTCATGCAGAACCAAAAATATCTAACTTAAAAAAACTCTCATTCTCTCTACACCTCCAGTGGAATGTTCCATTATTCCCAGAGCGTTCGCTCAACACTTCAAAACTAAGTCAGTAGTTGCGGATCTGAAAAATTAGTCCTTGAACGTCTTCCTTTCTTGGGTCACTTGAATCTTGGTCGAAGAAGTCGGGTGGCGATGAAACAAAACATACCGGAACAACAGACCGACTTCACGGCAGAGCGGGAGAGGCCCCCAGGGGCAGGGCTCGGCTAAGTTCCCAAAGTCTAAAAGCCCCCCTAGGCGTGGCTTCACCGGGCGAGCTATCCAGATTGCTCCGTGGTATCACTCAAAATCACATGATGGCACAGATACAACTTGGTGGACAGCCCAATGCAGCTAAAGAGCCCAGCTCAGAAAAAAGATGGAAAAGAAAACACTTTAGCATCTCAAAAAAATTCACAGTTATTTACTTAAACTACATTTCAAAAACTTTCACTTTAAATAAATCTAAGCCAAACTTAGTCAAAGGCTTTGTAAATACATCTGCTAAATTTTCCTTACTTTTTACATAAAAAATATCAAATTCCTCTCTATAAATCAGGTCTCGTACAAAAAATAACTTGACATCGATATGTTTAGATTTAGAATTTTCAACAGGGGATTTCACAAAGTTTATCGTTGCTTGGTTATCTACAAATAATACGGATTTTTGTTTAACAGAAAATAATCCTTTTGAATTACATTCTCTCAAGATATGGTCAAACCACAACAATTCTTTTGTGGCCTCAGTCATCGCGACCAGCTCCGCTTCCATTGTAGATAAGCTTATACACTTTTCCTTGAATGATCTCCATACAATAGGAGAATCCCCCAAAAATACAATTTGCCCCCCCCATTGAGACCCTGTCGTCGCGGTTCGCTGCAAAGTCGGCATCAGAAAAAACTCGTACCTGGGGGTTCTTACAAAAAAATTTTAGTTTTAAGTCCTTCGTGTACAGGACATAGCCGAGTAAATTTAACAAACCGTACCAGTGACTCAGACCCGGAGAGTTCTGGAATTGGCTTAAAATATTCACGGCGTAGCTAATGTCGGGTCTTGTTCGACTAGCTAAGAAGGAAAGGCATCCTAACAGATTTCTGTAAGGGTAACTCTCTATCTCCTCTTCTTCCGATTGGGGGGACTGGGTCTTAGAATAAATCTGGCTCTTTGATATCGGAAGGGTTCTAAAAGGAACAGAAAAACTGTTAAACTTTTTATATATTTCCTCAATATAAGAAGCCTGGTGTATAAATAAACCGCCATTTCTCTCTTCAAACTCCACACCCAAAAGCTTCTTAGTTTTCCCCAGTGCCTTTAAGTCGAAACTCTTTTCCAAAAGTTTAACAACAGAAAATATTTTTGCTTCGGTTTTGCCAAAAAGGACGAAGTCGTCAACATATAGTAACAAAATGACTTCATTATTAAAAATGTAGGTACAATTACAATGTTCAAATTTTGAGAAACCCAAATTTAGCAAAACTCCCTCCATCTCGTAAAACCACATTCGTCCACTTTGGTGGAGGCCATAGATGGCTTTCTCTAGTTTACAAACTAAATTTTTACCACTACCTTCTGAAAAACCCGGGGGTTGGGACATAAAAATCTCATCATTTAATGGTGCATATAGGTAGGCACACTTGACGTCGTACTGCCTGTGGGTCCAGCCCAAGTGGCATACCAGAAAAGCAAAGAAAAAACGGATGACACTAAAGTTTACCACCGGACTATAAGTCTCGTCATACGAGTCCCCTTTTATTTGCCGGTACCCTTGTGCGACGAGCCTAGCTTTGTACCTTACAATTTTCCCAAACTCGTCCCTTTTTATGGTGTATACCCACCTGCATCCTAAACAATTTGCTTCTCTCGGTTTTTCCACCAAAACCCACACGTTTCTCTTTCGCATCATTTCCATTTCCTCCACCATCGCCTGTTGCCACTCCCCGCGACGAGAGGATCTCAATGCCTGCTTGTAGGTTTTGGGGATTTCATCCGATAGTCAGGATGCTAGACTGGCGGATCCCGCACCAACAATACCACTAGTTACAGGGCCACTGAATTTATTTTTCCCACTGAAATCGAATAATTCCTTCTCAAATTCCAAATTTCTCATCTGACAAAATTTCTCGATCTCTTTCAGTGATCTCAGCCTACAAGTGCTGCCCTCGTAGTAATAGTAGATATCGGTGCGAGATCCGTCAGGTCTGGTAACTGCTTCCCGTTTCCAGGTTGCATTATCATGACCAGACTTGGGGGTATCACAGACAGCTTGTCCAGAACCAATTTGGGGTTCTTCCCCTGAACTACACCCATCAACCGCAGCAGGGGGGCTTTCTATTATTATTTCTTCAACCACATCAGGCCGTCCATCAAAAAAACTATTTTTTTCTTGTACATCCAAATTTACTACATATTGTTGACCGTTGATTACATCTGAAACATTTACATTTGTGTCACTGCCTTTGCTATTAAAATTTTGAATTTTATCCTCCTCAAAAGTTACATTAATCGTTTCTATGATTCTATTTTCTGTGGGTATCCAGATACGGTACCCTTTAGTATTCAATGCGTAACCGACCATTACCCCCTTTTTGGTTCGGTTATCCAATTTTGATCTGTGTACCTTTGGTATGCCAACATATGAGAGGACACCAAATTGTTTCAGATGTTTAACGGACGGTTTGTGTCCACAATATAACTCGAACGGGGTCTGCCTAAAATTGGCATGGCAAACCCGATTCCAGCTATATGCGAAGTACAATACTCCCTCAGCCCAGAAATCTCTAGATAAACCTGACTCCTGAATCATAGCCTTCACACAGTCTATGATGGTAAGATTAAACCTCTCGGCTACGCCATTCTGTTCGGGCGTATAGGCATTTGTGAACTCATGCTTAATCCCAAGTTTCTCGCAGTATTCAAAAAAATTTTGATTTCTAAACTCGCCGCCATTATCCGATCTAATAGAAACCAGTTTTTGATTTAAAAATCTTTCCGCTCTAACATGGAAACCTTTAAAACTGCTAAAGGCTTCGCTTTTGTGCTCCAAAGGAAACACAGTTACCTTTCTAGAAAAATCGTCAATGATGGTGAAGATGTATTTTTTGCCATCCCTACTTGTTGGGTCAATTGGACCGCAAAGGTCCAAGTGAAGCAACTCTAGGGGTCTTTTTGACCTTACACCATCAAAGCCCTTAAACGATCTGCGTTTCGTTTTGGCGAGTTTACATGGTTCACAGTCCAAGGTTGAGTCAGGCATATCCGGAAGACCTCTTACAGCATTGTTTTTAGCTGTACTACAAATGAGCCCTGGGCTAATGTGGCCATACCTTTTATGCCATAGCAACACTCTCTGTTTCTCCGCCACCAATGCTTCGAATCTCACCTTTTTTTGATTATTTGGGACCTCAGGCTTGTAGTTAACTATTTCAGGGTATACGCAATAAATGCCGTCTTTAAGTTGGGCCGAAAAGACAAACTCATTTTTTGTGCCAAAAACGTTGATCATGCTATTTTTCCCTACAAATTTGTACCCTGCCTTGTCAATGAGGTTTCCCGCTATTAGATTCTTCCGCAGTGCTGGGGAGTACAGAACGTTTTTAAGAGTAACCTCCCGGCCGTCAAACATTAGGATGATGTCACCCCTCCCCTCAACAATAAATGAAGTTTTAGAGGTGGCGACTGCAACCCTTTCCCCAAAAGTTTCGTCGAAACTTGAAAAGTAAGACCTGTCTCTACAAAAGTGATGCGATGCAGCCGTATCAAGTACGAATGCATCACTATCAGTTTCGGAGAGACAGGCCTGAATATACAAAGAAAACTTATTCCCGGATCGTCTCGGAGATTGATCCCCCGGTGCCGGTGACCAATTCCTATTTCTCCTGTTTCGCGGGGGTGTTCTAGATTGAGACCTCCATGGGGCTCTCCCACCTTTGTTAGCACGCTGGCTAGACCAACCCCTATTTGATCCCTGCCCCTCAGGGCACCGAGCAACAACATGGCCAAACTGGTGGCACCGGAAACACTTTACCCCGCTCCTGTGTCCTCTTGGAGCTACAGTATGGAGGGCGGCAACTTCCTGCTCTTCCTTTCGTTGTTTTTGCCTGGCTTCCTCCGAAATGACTGCATCCTCTACCCGATTTAGGGTGAAGTGCTCCGGGGGCCACGCCATTATGCCCTGCACCAAAAACAGAAAGGAGCTGGGTAGTTGTTTCAGGACGTGAAAGATCACACGGTCCGCATCCATAGGATGTTTTATCATGTCCAGCTGGTCCACCAGCTCCCTGACCCGGGCAAAAAACAAGGCATAGGGCTCACCCCTAACCGGTCTACAGTCCGTAAACCTGGCATATAACAACTGATGCCTCACCCGGTCGTCAGGCTCGAAATATTTCTTGAGTTTAGCCCATGCGCTCACTGGATCACACTCTGTTTTAATTAACCTTTTATATTCCTGACTAACGTTTAGATATATGGTTGAGAGGGCTCTATCACATTTGTCCGAAAAGTTACTCACCGCGACCTTATCACTAGTATCTACCGGACCAGTTTCAGTCTGATCCACAATCTTCCAGAGTCCACGCTCTATCAGAAGAAACTTAATGTCTATACTCCAACTGGAGTAATTTCGTTCATTTAACTTTTCAATAGTGGGCGTAACTAGAGCCATCTCAAAAAACTAATGTCCCCGTCACCAACAGAACAACACCGAGACGATCATAAAAGGTAAACAGTTCAAAAATTCACTATCAAAAGCCCAAGAAAGTCACAAGAAAATTCAAAAAAAAAACCAACATTCCCATCCATGAATCCAACAGACACCAGGGTCAGGCGCTCTGGGCCCATAACCCTTTTGTTATCTTTTATGAATTTAGGTAATCTTATAATTTGGCAGAGCTTAAATGTCTGTGGGATGCATGGAAGGGAAGAATACTAAAGTTATTAGAAACAACAATTTATTCAGTAACAATGATAAAGTTAAAGGTAAAACAGGTAAACAAAGTAACAAAAAAAGCTACTTAACATTTCCACAACACTTCCAAATGCCAGCATGGCACCTTAACTTCTGAAAAACACTTAACTGCCATCATGGCAGACATCCAGCTATTGTGCTGTAGAACACTGAGAAAAACTACAACTCCATGGTCATTTAAGAACCAAGCATTTATCTAGGAGAGAGAGAGGTAGCTGCATCCGTATGAGCCCAGCTCATCACCATCTCACGATGCAGTACGAAAGGGAGAGGACGTGGGATAAGAAAAAGGAAGCAGTAAACAAACAGCCAGAGAACCACACTTTATACTTGTGGCAGGTGTGACATCACCAGACCAAGAACCAATCAGGGAGTGATGATGTCACACCTACCACTTCAGCTCAGTTGAAACTGTACTTCCCAAACCTAACATAACCAGTGGAAAAAACACAATTTGACCAACCAAGTAATTTGGGCCTACCTTTGCTTTTCAAGCAAGCAAGCAACTCTCAATAACAAATACACCCCCTTTTACCAAACTGGACATAGGCCTAGTGTGGTCTCCACTGTCAAGCTGTTTCCAGCCTACTACCACCCAAAACAAGTGTGGTGAGTAAAACAAATATATTTAACTTTTGCTCTTCACAACAATTTGGAGAGCGGCGCGTTTTTCATAGCGCGGCGCGTTTTTTTAAAATCGGCGATTTGCTTCAAATCGGCACGATCTCAAGGAGAGCGTGTTGCCTCGGCGCCCTGAAAGTTTGTATGACGATCTGATTTTAAACAGACGCGCTTGGCGCGCTAAATCGAGCGCGTGCAGGGCTCTGGTCCTGTACCACTTCTACCTCTCGGTGTTGTGGGGGCATGCACGAAGATTAGCGATGATGGCACTGAGAAGGGGTGGAGACTCTTTACTCAGCAGCCTGTGTCTAGTACCACTACACAATCTGTTACTCCCTTCTTTCTTTCCCTATGTTGTATATATTTGTATTTATTATATTTGTGCTCTCTTATAACCTAACATAACCCTGTGTAGTGGGGGCTCTCGTGAAAACGATGCGTTGGAACCTGCAAAGGGGTGGAGACTCTTTATGCAGGGGCCTGAGTCCTGTACCACTTCTACCTCTCGGTGTTGTGGGGGCATGCACGAAGATTAGCGATGATGGCACTGAGAAGGGGTGGAGACTCTTTACTCAGCAGCCTGTGTCTAGTACCACTACACAATCTGTTACTCCCTTCTTTCTATCCCTATGTTGTATATATTTGTATTTATTATATTTGTGCTCTCTTATAACCTAACATAACCCTGTGTAGTGGGGGCTCTCGTGAAAACGATGCGTTGGAACCTGCAAAGGGGTGGAGACTCTTTATGCAGGGGCCTGAGTCCTGTACCACTTCTACCTCTCGGTGTTGTGGGGGCATGCACGAAGATTAGCGATGATGGCACTGAGAAGGGGTGGAGACTCTTTACTCAGCAGCCTGTGTCTAGTACCACTACACAATCTGTTACTCCCTTCTTTCTATCCCTATGTTGTATATATTTGTATTTATTATATTTGTGCTCTCTTATAACCTAACATAACCCTGTGTAGTGGGGGCTCTCGTGAAAACGATGCGTTGGAACCTGCAAAGGGGTGGAGACTCTTTATGCAGGGGCCTGAGTCCTGTACCACTTCTACCTCTCGGTGTTGTGGGGGCATGCACGAAGATTAGCGATGATGGCACTGAGAAGGGGTGGAGACTCTTTACTCAGCAGCCTGTGTCTAGTACCACTACACAATCTGTTACTCCCTTCTTTCTTTCCCTATGTTGTATATATTTGTATTTATTATATTTGTGCTCTCTTATAACCTAAACTAACCCTGTGTAGTGGGGGCTCTCGTGAAAACGATGCGTTGGAACCTGCAAAGGGGTGGAGACTCTTTATGCAGGGGCCTGAGTCCTGTACCACTTCTACCTCTCGGTGTTGTGGGGGCATGCACGAAGATTAGCGATGATGGCACTGAGAAGGGGTGGAGACTCTTTACTCAGCAGCCTGTGTCTAGTACCACTACACAATCTGTTACTCCCTTCTTTCTTTCCCTATGTTGTATATATTTGTATTTATTATATTTGTGCTTTCTTATAACCTAAACTAACCCTGTGTAGTGGGGGCTCTCGTGAAAACGATGCGTTGGAACCTGCAAAGGGGTGGAGACTCTTTATGCAGGGGCCTGAGTCCTGTACCACTTCTACCTCTCGGTGTTGTGGGGGCATGCACGAAGATTAGCGATGATGGCACTGAGAAGGGGTGGAGACTCTTTACTCAGCAGCCTGTGTCTAGTACCACTACACAATCTGTTACTCCCTTCTTTCTATCCCTATGTTGTATATATTTGTATTTATTATATTTGTGCTCTCTTATAACCTAAACTAACCCTGTGTAGTGGGGGCTCTCGTGAAAACGATGCGTTGGAACCTGCAAAGGGGTGGAGACTCTTTATGCAGGGGCTTGAGTCCTGTACCACTTCTACCTCTCGGTGTTGTGGGGGCATGCACGAAGATTAGCGATGATGGCACTGAGAAGGGGTGGAGACTCTTTACTCAGCAGCCTGTGTCTAGTACCACTACACAATCTGTTACTCCCTTCTTTCTTTCCCTATGTTGTATATATTTGTATTTATTATATTTGTGCTTTCTTATAACCTAAACTAACCCTGTGTAGTGGGGGCTCTCGTGAAAACGATGCGTTGGAACCTGCAAAGGGGTGGAGACTCTTTATGCAGGGGCCTGAGTCCTGTACAGAGCCCTGCACGCGCTCGCTATAGCGCGTCTAACTCGCCATTTAAAAAAAAAGCGCGTCCTTAAGATTTTGCGCGTACGATTTTGATCAAGTCGTGAAAAAATTGGCAGGCTTCTGTTTACGCGGCGATTTTCTTTAGAATCGCGCGCGCTGTGAAAAGCGCGGCGACTATTTCTTGAATCGTCAACGTGCAGTAAATGTTAGCTCTCAATAGTCAGATATTTAACTCGAAATGATTTTACACCAGTGTATCTAATATTTTATGTTAATTTGGGATTGAAGTGGTCAAAGGATTGATGAAGGGTTCCACTCTAATTTCTTAGTCAAAGTAAACACTAATATAAATTTTTACAAACTTAATTATACGCATATATTTAACATTTTTAAAGGATATGTAAGCTAGTGCTGTTTAGAATGTTTTAACAGGTAATAATAGTTTCTCTATGGAAAATTCTGAGATAATCAAACAGCAGATCATGCTCAATTAAGGATCTGGATTAATAGACGATTATGGTATCATATATTAACCACTTGTCTTCAACCAAATTATATAATAACCTATAGGGGTTTTGCCAACCGTTTTGTAAATAGTATTTTTCTCTATAAGTCACGGACGTAGCTATAGATTTTATAAGGGGGGTGTTCAAGAAACTTAGGGTCACAGTGGACATTGAAAGTTTAACTAAAACAGGGTTTTCCAACTGGCGGGACGCACATGCGGCCCGCGAAGCTCCCTGAAACCCCCCTAAAAAGTAGCTTTAGAAGACATTTTAGCATACTAAAATTTAAACATTTTTGGGGGAGGACCCCTGAACCCCCTTATACACCTTATTAAATTAAGGAGTAGCTTTGCTTTGGTCGGTCGTTTTCTATGGAGAAAAATTGAGGTTTCGAAAGAGAGGTTGCATAGGCGTAACGAGGGGAGGGGGTTATTGGGGTTGTAACCCCCCCCCCCCCCATTACATCGACGGTTTCTAAAACATGAAAAACTGAAAAAAAATTACCTTTACAAGGAAGGCGGTTCTTTTAGAAACTAACCCAAAGGGCCTCAAAATGAATTTAAACACTGTAGTGCTAAATTCATTTTGAGGCCCTTTGGGAATTTTTAAAAATTCTGGAGGAGAACCCCCAAGCCCCCCTTTAAAATTTTTATGTCTGTTATACTGTGTAAAGTAAAGCCTCTTAGATGAAGTTTTCCCTTCGGAAGTTTTGCAAAAAAAATTGTTTATATTACTATACCTATTATGAGACATTTTTTTTAAAAGGGAGTAATATGTTGGAGGGGTTGACTGGTCCACTAGCGGATCAAGGGGGGCTAGGGGGCTTGAGCCCCCCCCAAAAGAAATGAAAAGTTTTACGCTATCTAATATGGAATTTTATGCACCAAAATGAGTTAGAACCCTGTTATTTTAAAGTCAAATTTTCAAATATTTTATGGGGGAGGACCCCCAGACCCCCTTAGTACTCGTAACTCTATTTTATTACAACTCTATTTTATATTAAGTTTGTTAAAACGCAAAAATTCTACCATAAAATCTATAACCGAAATTCGGAATAGGCGTACCAAAACGAGTACCGAAAAAGTTGTATTTTCACTCATTCTTTTAACATTTGGGACAGGAACCTTTCTGTTTCGCTGACATTAGGTCTAGGCTAAGGGGGGTGTCTGGACCCCCTAAACCCCCCCTTATATACGTCCATGCTATAAGTTGAAACCAAACCACGTTCCTGCAATTAAGTATCAATATCTGGGGATATCATTGTTCACATGTAAATTGTATCCCCGTTTTAGCTAAGTTTTGGTAAAAGTTGATCCACGGCGAAAATTATCCCTCACGGTAGTCCTAATTTTTGGACCTGTATAGATAACCCTCATTTATTTAAATCAGAATTTGGTATAGACTTGATCACTTTCATTCTAACAAGCACAAGTCCAATCATATTTAAGTTAAAAGTTATGAAATTTTTCAATGTGTAGAAATGATAAAAAAAAAGTTAGAAAATACAACTTTAATGTTAGAAAGGAATACTATTTACGAAACAACACAGCTTGACTGAGTTGATACAACTGGCTATATAAATCTTAATTCAAAGTTCATTTATCCTTATAATCCAAAGTAACAGCTACAGAAGAGGAGAAGAAACTATTTACAAAGATTATTACAACTTTAAAGGATTTAAATTTAATTTAAGGGATGCACTTTTTTATATTTTTTTTAATTAATTCTTATTCTAAGATTTATTCAAGATCAAGAAACTTCTCAATCTGATGAATCTGGAAATGAATACTTAACTATAAATCAGTGATAATTTTATCAAAATGATCTTCAAATATTTTCTCGTTTCATGAAGGTGTAATGCAATGATATCATGCGATTCCTACTTAAGTGAAGCGCGCCAGCTTCAAATCGGCGGGTTATTTGTGTTATCTTTTATGAATTTAGGTAATCTTATAATTTGGCAGAGCTTAAATGTCTGTGGGATGCATGGAAGGGAAGAATACTAAAGTTATTAGAAACAACAATTTATTCAGTAACAATGATAAAGTTAAAGGTAAAACAGGTAAACAAAGTAACAAAAAAAGCTACTTAACATTTCCACAACACTTCCAAATGCCAGCATGGCACCTTAACTTCTGAAAAACACTTAACTGCCATCATGGCAGACATCCAGCTATTGTGCTGTAGAACACTGAGAAAAACTACAACTCCATGGTCATTTAAGAACCAAGCATTTATCTAGGAGAGAGAGAGGTAGCTGCATCCGTATGAGCCCAGCTCATCACCATCTCACGATGCAGTACGAAAGGGAGAGGACGTGGGATAAGAAAAAGGAAGCAGTAAACAAACAGCCAGAGAACCACACTTTATACTTGTGGCAGGTGTGACATCACCAGACCAAGAACCAATCAGGGAGTGATGATGTCACACCTACCACTTCAGCTCAGTTGAAACTGTACTTCCCAAACCTAACATAACCAGTGGAAAAAACACAATTTGACCAACCAAGTAATTTGGGCCTACCTTTGCTTTTCAAGCAAGCAAGCAACTCTCAATAACAAATACACCCCCTTTTACCAAACTGGACATAGGCCTAGTGTGGTCTCCACTGTCAAGCTGTTTCCAGCCTACTACCACCCAAAACAAGTGTGGTGAGTAAAACAAATATATTTAACTTTTGCTCTTCACAACAAATGCCCCCCCTCACCACAACTTGTTGGGGAAAAAAACCACAAAACCTCCTAAGAAAAAACTTCCCACTCTCTCTCCTAAACCAGTAAACATCAAATCGAAAAACACATTAAAATACACTAGTGTAAATAAATAACAATAAAAAACCCTACACAGAAAAACTACAATTACATTTACACATTATATACAAACCCTGTCACAGACCTTCCGCTGCCACATACATACTCCTTTTCATGCAGAACCAAAAATATCTAACTTAAAAAAACTCTCATTCTCTCTACACCTCCAGTGGAATGTTCCATTATTCCCAGAGCGTTCGCTCAACACTTCAAAACTAAGTCAGTAGTTGCGGATCTGAAAAATTAGTCCTTGAACGTCTTCCTTTCTTGGGTCACTTGAATCTTGGTCGAAGAAGTCGGGTGGCGATGAAACAAAACATACCGGAACAACAGACCGACTTCACGGCAGAGCGGGAGAGGCCCCCAGGGGCAGGGCTCGGCTAAGTTCCCAAAGTCTAAAAGCCCCCCTAGGCGTGGCTTCACCGGGCGAGCTATCCAGATTGCTCCGTGGTATCACTCAAAATCACATGATGGCACAGATACAACTTGGTGGACAGCCCAATGCAGCTAAAGAGCCCAGCTCAGAAAAAAGATGGAAAAGAAAACACTTTAGCATCTCAAAAAAATTCACAGTTATTTACTTAAACTACATTTCAAAAACTTTCACTTTAAATAAATCTAAGCCAAACTTAGTCAAAGGCTTTGTAAATACATCTGCTAAATTTTCCTTACTTTTTACATAAAAAATATCAAATTCCTCTCTATAAATCAGGTCTCGTACAAAAAATAACTTGACATCGATATGTTTAGATTTAGAATTTTCAACAGGGGATTTCACAAAGTTTATCGTTGCTTGGTTATCTACAAATAATACGGATTTTTGTTTAACAGAAAATAATCCTTTTGAATTACATTCTCTCAAGATATGGTCAAACCACAACAATTCTTTTGTGGCCTCAGTCATCGCGACCAGCTCCGCTTCCATTGTAGATAAGCTTATACACTTTTCCTTGAATGATCTCCATACAATAGGAGAATCCCCCAAAAATACAATTTGCCCCCCCCATTGAGACCCTGTCGTCGCGGTTCGCTGCAAAGTCGGCATCAGAAAAAACTCGTACCTGGGGGTTCTTACAAAAAAATTTTAGTTTTAAGTCCTTCGTGTACAGGACATAGCCGAGTAAATTTAACAAACCGTACCAGTGACTCAGACCCGGAGAGTTCTGGAATTGGCTTAAAATATTCACGGCGTAGCTAATGTCGGGTCTTGTTCGACTAGCTAAGAAGGAAAGGCATCCTAACAGATTTCTGTAAGGGTAACTCTCTATCTCCTCTTCTTCCGATTGGGGGGACTGGGTCTTAGAATAAATCTGGCTCTTTGATATCGGAAGGGTTCTAAAAGGAACAGAAAAACTGTTAAACTTTTTATATATTTCCTCAATATAAGAAGCCTGGTGTATAAATAAACCGCCATTTCTCTCTTCAAACTCCACACCCAAAAGCTTCTTAGTTTTCCCCAGTGCCTTTAAGTCGAAACTCTTTTCCAAAAGTTTAACAACAGAAAATATTTTTGCTTCGGTTTTGCCAAAAAGGACGAAGTCGTCAACATATAGTAACAAAATGACTTCATTATTAAAAATGTAGGTACAATTACAATGTTCAAATTTTGAGAAACCCAAATTTAGCAAAACTCCCTCCATCTCGTAAAACCACATTCGTCCACTTTGGTGGAGGCCATAGATGGCTTTCTCTAGTTTACAAACTAAATTTTTACCACTACCTTCTGAAAAACCCGGGGGTTGGGACATAAAAATCTCATCATTTAATGGTGCATATAGGTAGGCACACTTGACGTCGTACTGCCTGTGGGTCCAGCCCAAGTGGCATACCAGAAAAGCAAAGAAAAAACGGATGACACTAAAGTTTACCACCGGACTATAAGTCTCGTCATACGAGTCCCCTTTTATTTGCCGGTACCCTTGTGCGACGAGCCTAGCTTTGTACCTTACAATTTTCCCAAACTCGTCCCTTTTTATGGTGTATACCCACCTGCATCCTAAACAATTTGCTTCTCTCGGTTTTTCCACCAAAACCCACACGTTTCTCTTTCGCATCATTTCCATTTCCTCCACCATCGCCTGTTGCCACTCCCCGCGACGAGAGGATCTCAATGCCTGCTTGTAGGTTTTGGGGATTTCATCCGATAGTCAGGATGCTAGACTGGCGGATCCCGCACCAACAATACCACTAGTTACAGGGCCACTGAATTTATTTTTCCCACTGAAATCGAATAATTCCTTCTCAAATTCCAAATTTCTCATCTGACAAAATTTCTCGATCTCTTTCAGTGATCTCAGCCTACAAGTGCTGCCCTCGTAGTAATAGTAGATATCGGTGCGAGATCCGTCAGGTCTGGTAACTGCTTCCCGTTTCCAGGTTGCATTATCATGACCAGACTTGGGGGTATCACAGACAGCTTGTCCAGAACCAATTTGGGGTTCTTCCCCTGAACTACACCCATCAACCGCAGCAGGGGGGCTTTCTATTATTATTTCTTCAACCACATCAGGCCGTCCATCAAAAAAACTATTTTTTTCTTGTACATCCAAATTTACTACATATTGTTGACCGTTGATTACATCTGAAACATTTACATTTGTGTCACTGCCTTTGCTATTAAAATTTTGAATTTTATCCTCCTCAAAAGTTACATTAATCGTTTCTATGATTCTATTTTCTGTGGGTATCCAGATACGGTACCCTTTAGTATTCAATGCGTAACCGACCATTACCCCCTTTTTGGTTCGGTTATCCAATTTTGATCTGTGTACCTTTGGTATGCCAACATATGAGAGGACACCAAATTGTTTCAGATGTTTAACGGACGGTTTGTGTCCACAATATAACTCGAACGGGGTCTGCCTAAAATTGGCATGGCAAACCCGATTCCAGCTATATGCGAAGTACAATACTCCCTCAGCCCAGAAATCTCTAGATAAACCTGACTCCTGAATCATAGCCTTCACACAGTCTATGATGGTAAGATTAAACCTCTCGGCTACGCCATTCTGTTCGGGCGTATAGGCATTTGTGAACTCATGCTTAATCCCAAGTTTCTCGCAGTATTCAAAAAAATTTTGATTTCTAAACTCGCCGCCATTATCCGATCTAATAGAAACCAGTTTTTGATTTAAAAATCTTTCCGCTCTAACATGGAAACCTTTAAAACTGCTAAAGGCTTCGCTTTTGTGCTCCAAAGGAAACACAGTTACCTTTCTAGAAAAATCGTCAATGATGGTGAAGATGTATTTTTTGCCATCCCTACTTGTTGGGTCAATTGGACCGCAAAGGTCCAAGTGAAGCAACTCTAGGGGTCTTTTTGACCTTACACCATCAAAGCCCTTAAACGATCTGCGTTTCGTTTTGGCGAGTTTACATGGTTCACAGTCCAAGGTTGAGTCAGGCATATCCGGAAGACCTCTTACAGCATTGTTTTTAGCTGTACTACAAATGAGCCCTGGGCTAATGTGGCCATACCTTTTATGCCATAGCAACACTCTCTGTTTCTCCGCCACCAATGCTTCGAATCTCACCTTTTTTTGATTATTTGGGACCTCAGGCTTGTAGTTAACTATTTCAGGGTATACGCAATAAATGCCGTCTTTAAGTTGGGCCGAAAAGACAAACTCATTTTTTGTGCCAAAAACGTTGATCATGCTATTTTTCCCTACAAATTTGTACCCTGCCTTGTCAATGAGGTTTCCCGCTATTAGATTCTTCCGCAGTGCTGGGGAGTACAGAACGTTTTTAAGAGTAACCTCCCGGCCGTCAAACATTAGGATGATGTCACCCCTCCCCTCAACAATAAATGAAGTTTTAGAGGTGGCGACTGCAACCCTTTCCCCAAAAGTTTCGTCGAAACTTGAAAAGTAAGACCTGTCTCTACAAAAGTGATGCGATGCAGCCGTATCAAGTACGAATGCATCACTATCAGTTTCGGAGAGACAGGCCTGAATATACAAAGAAAACTTATTCCCGGATCGTCTCGGAGATTGATCCCCCGGTGCCGGTGACCAATTCCTATTTCTCCTGTTTCGCGGGGGTGTTCTAGATTGAGACCTCCATGGGGCTCTCCCACCTTTGTTAGCACGCTGGCTAGACCAACCCCTATTTGATCCCTGCCCCTCAGGGCACCGAGCAACAACATGGCCAAACTGGTGGCACCGGAAACACTTTACCCCGCTCCTGTGTCCTCTTGGAGCTACAGTATGGAGGGCGGCAACTTCCTGCTCTTCCTTTCGTTGTTTTTGCCTGGCTTCCTCCGAAATGACTGCATCCTCTACCCGATTTAGGGTGAAGTGCTCCGGGGGCCACGCCATTATGCCCTGCACCAAAAACAGAAAGGAGCTGGGTAGTTGTTTCAGGACGTGAAAGATCACACGGTCCGCATCCATAGGATGTTTTATCATGTCCAGCTGGTCCACCAGCTCCCTGACCCGGGCAAAAAACAAGGCATAGGGCTCACCCCTAACCGGTCTACAGTCCGTAAACCTGGCATATAACAACTGATGCCTCACCCGGTCGTCAGGCTCGAAATATTTCTTGAGTTTAGCCCATGCGCTCACTGGATCACACTCTGTTTTAATTAACCTTTTATATTCCTGACTAACGTTTAGATATATGGTTGAGAGGGCTCTATCACATTTGTCCGAAAAGTTACTCACCGCGACCTTATCACTAGTATCTACCGGACCAGTTTCAGTCTGATCCACAATCTTCCAGAGTCCACGCTCTATCAGAAGAAACTTAATGTCTATACTCCAACTGGAGTAATTTCGTTCATTTAACTTTTCAATAGTGGGCGTAACTAGAGCCATCTCAAAAAACTAATGTCCCCGTCACCAACAGAACAACACCGAGACGATCATAAAAGGTAAACAGTTCAAAAATTCACTATCAAAAGCCCAAGAAAGTCACAAGAAAATTCAAAAAAAAAACCAACATTCCCATCCATGAATCCAACAGACACCAGGGTCAGGCGCTCTGGGCCCATAACCCTTTTGTTATCTTTTATGAATTTAGGTAATCTTATAATTTGGCAGAGCTTAAATGTCTGTGGGATGCATGGAAGGGAAGAATACTAAAGTTATTAGAAACAACAATTTATTCAGTAACAATGATAAAGTTAAAGGTAAAACAGGTAAACAAAGTAACAAAAAAAGCTACTTAACATTTCCACAACACTTCCAAATGCCAGCATGGCACCTTAACTTCTGAAAAACACTTAACTGCCATCATGGCAGACATCCAGCTATTGTGCTGTAGAACACTGAGAAAAACTACAACTCCATGGTCATTTAAGAACCAAGCATTTATCTAGGAGAGAGAGAGGTAGCTGCATCCGTATGAGCCCAGCTCATCACCATCTCACGATGCAGTACGAAAGGGAGAGGACGTGGGATAAGAAAAAGGAAGCAGTAAACAAACAGCCAGAGAACCACACTTTATACTTGTGGCAGGTGTGACATCACCAGACCAAGAACCAATCAGGGAGTGATGATGTCACACCTACCACTTCAGCTCAGTTGAAACTGTACTTCCCAAACCTAACATAACCAGTGGAAAAAACACAATTTGACCAACCAAGTAATTTGGGCCTACCTTTGCTTTTCAAGCAAGCAAGCAACTCTCAATAACAAATACACCCCCTTTTACCAAACTGGACATAGGCCTAGTGTGGTCTCCACTGTCAAGCTGTTTCCAGCCTACTACCACCCAAAACAAGTGTGGTGAGTAAAACAAATATATTTAACTTTTGCTCTTCACAACAATTTGGAGAGCGGCGCGTTTTTCATAGCGCGGCGCGTTTTTTTAAAATCGGCGATTTGCTTCAAATCGGCACGATCTCAAGGAGAGCGTGTTGCCTCGGCGCCCTGAAAGTTTGTATGACGATCTGATTTTAAACAGACGCGCTTGGCGCGCTAAATCGAGCGCGTGCAGGGCTCTGGTCCTGTACCACTTCTACCTCTCGGTGTTGTGGGGGCATGCACGAAGATTAGCGATGATGGCACTGAGAAGGGGTGGAGACTCTTTACTCAGCAGCCTGTGTCTAGTACCACTACACAATCTGTTACTCCCTTCTTTCTTTCCCTATGTTGTATATATTTGTATTTATTATATTTGTGCTCTCTTATAACCTAACATAACCCTGTGTAGTGGGGGCTCTCGTGAAAACGATGCGTTGGAACCTGCAAAGGGGTGGAGACTCTTTATGCAGGGGCCTGAGTCCTGTACCACTTCTACCTCTCGGTGTTGTGGGGGCATGCACGAAGATTAGCGATGATGGCACTGAGAAGGGGTGGAGACTCTTTACTCAGCAGCCTGTGTCTAGTACCACTACACAATCTGTTACTCCCTTCTTTCTATCCCTATGTTGTATATATTTGTATTTATTATATTTGTGCTCTCTTATAACCTAACATAACCCTGTGTAGTGGGGGCTCTCGTGAAAACGATGCGTTGGAACCTGCAAAGGGGTGGAGACTCTTTATGCAGGGGCCTGAGTCCTGTACCACTTCTACCTCTCGGTGTTGTGGGGGCATGCACGAAGATTAGCGATGATGGCACTGAGAAGGGGTGGAGACTCTTTACTCAGCAGCCTGTGTCTAGTACCACTACACAATCTGTTACTCCCTTCTTTCTATCCCTATGTTGTATATATTTGTATTTATTATATTTGTGCTCTCTTATAACCTAACATAACCCTGTGTAGTGGGGGCTCTCGTGAAAACGATGCGTTGGAACCTGCAAAGGGGTGGAGACTCTTTATGCAGGGGCCTGAGTCCTGTACCACTTCTACCTCTCGGTGTTGTGGGGGCATGCACGAAGATTAGCGATGATGGCACTGAGAAGGGGTGGAGACTCTTTACTCAGCAGCCTGTGTCTAGTACCACTACACAATCTGTTACTCCCTTCTTTCTATCCCTATGTTGTATATATTTGTATTTATTATATTTGTGCTCTCTTATAACCTAAACTAACCCTGTGTAGTGGGGGCTCTCGTGAAAACGATGCGTTGGAACCTGCAAAGGGGTGGAGACTCTTTATGCAGGGGCCTGAGTCCTGTACCACTTCTACCTCTCGGTGTTGTGGGGGCATGCACGAAGATTAGCGATGATGGCACTGAGAAGGGGTGGAGACTCTTTACTCAGCAGCCTGTGTCTAGTACCCCTACACAATCTGTTACTCCCTTCTTTCTTTCCCTGCCTGTGTATATGCACCATAAAATATTTAACTTGAAAATTATAGACCCAGTTTCTCTGATGCTCTTTTTCTTTTCGGTGTCTCTACCCACCTGTATGCGGTGAGTTCTATCTCTATTCCTGGGATGACGATGATGGTTTGGAAAGTATGACAAGAGTCACCACCTTTTTAAAAAGGTAAGTGTAAAAATAGATATATTCGGGTTAATCAGTTACTACCAATACGAACTGATTATGTCATTTTTTGTATCATCTCATAAATTTTCTGTTATTATGTTTAATTCTTTTTTCCTCTGAAAGTGTATATTTTCACCCTGAAACCTTCCTTGTGGCCCAATTTTCTGTTTGGGCATATATAGTGCTGTCCTTTAAAAACAACCCACTCCAAATTGTACCCTAAAAACAACCCATTGATATTTTTTTAATTACATAATTAAAATAATTTTACCATCTCATATACCCTGTCCTTCTATGCCTCAGATTGTCAGGGATGTAAAAACTGGTCAAAGAACGGTTTATTTACTTATTTTTTAAACAAGCTGAGATAATGTAGATTTTTGGCAAAAAATGTGCTTTAGATTTACAGATTTTGTAAAAACGTATGTTATAAAGACTTTAGAGCATTTTTCGCGCGTTTTTATGTTATCCCAGTACCATGAGAATAAAATATTAAAAGTTTTAGCTCAGTCCGCCAATTAGTGTCCTTCTAGGAAAAAGTGGGGTTTTTTTTCTCAAATTCTTACTTAATTGACTGCCAATTTGTAATGGATAGTTGGAATTAAACATGCTAAGCACTAAAATGTTAAGGAGGATGAGTCGTTACAACAGTTTTTTGTTCGATTTAGTTATCCTTTTTATTAAGCTTTTAATGGAGAAAATATGAAACAGTGGGTTGTTTTTAAAGGACAGCACTGTACCAGTTCTTTGATCCCTCATGGTGGGTGTTGGGATATAAGGGCTGGTAATCGTACTTTTTGGTTTCATGTGCTTCTGATAGAATTTAGGTATTGACGGTTTATTTTTGATTTTGTGCTGTTAATAGAATTTTCTCGTGTATAAAAAAAAATTGATAGAAGAATGCCATAATTTTATGTTACTTGTTTGAAATTAAATTAACTAATTTATGTATATTGAGTGTAAATTCCTTCGGTTCTCTGTAATAAAAAATGACCTTTTAAAAAATTCCCTGAGGAACTAGTTTTTTTAATAGATGAAATATTCGTAAAAAAATATAAAAATTTGCAATTTTTTAACGTGTATTTTTTTTCCCAAATTTTAGAAAAGTATATTTTTTTCTCAATACGTTTTTACCAACAGGTGAAAATGATGTTCCAGTTCTCAAGGATGTTGATGAATCTACTGAAGAAGACAAGATTGAAAAGAAGTTCCCCCCACGGAATGCGGATTCGATTTTTTAATTTATGAAGATGATGTCTAAGGCAACAAAAAAAGACGATGTCTACAAAGCAATATTAAAGTGCCTTCGAGCAGAAACGTGGTCCCCATCCGATACCACCAAAACTTTGCTCCAGTTGTCAGCTTGGTGTCTTCTAGTTGTTCTAGCTCAGTGATTTCCAAGTGCTCGTTGGCGGCATTCGAAAGCACAAGTCGAGTGGTGGGCCGCAGAGTAATCTAGCTCCTTTTTCATGATATATTTTTCAGGGGAACTCTTTGAACTTTTAGTCAAGGTAGTACTACTATTTAAAAGAGTAAAACACTATGTGAAAAAGACACAAATAAAATCGTCAAAAACAACAGCTGTTTCGAAAGCCAAAAAAGACCCTCTTCGTCCGTGTTTAACCACGGCTTACTGGATACTAATACAGGCTAGTCGAGTACGGAAATCATTAAAAATCCAGATGGCAATACTGGACTAACTGGCAAAGCATATCCACAGTGTTGAAGGCGGTGAGTGATATAGGTAGGACTTGTGGCGGTGGGAAAAGTTGTCAAATGGTTTTCATTGTTCAAAACTCAGCTAGCCTGTATAGTAGGGTGGGTCAAAAATATTTTTTTCACATTTTCCCAGGGGCACAACGACAAAAAGGTGCCAAATGGTCTCAAACTAACTTGTGTAAAATATTATTCCGTTATAATAACTCTTTTTGCCTCCGGATTGACCTCAAAGTTTCCAGCAATGTAGTAATTCCATGTAAAAATGGACAAATGAAAATCGAGCTTTTACCTCAATTGCACGAATCCTTTATGATTGTAAATGTTTACAATGATTTAAAAATCATCATTGAAGAGTATCAAATAATTAAAAATAAAATAAGAGATGAAATACTTGAGTTCTATCACTATGAATAGAACAGGCAATCAATAATTTCTTGCTAGAATAAAAAAAAGATGTGTAAAACCTTTATTGGCAGTTGAATAGGATGGTAAAAACATTGAATTTAATAAAAATGTATGCGTCAGAATTGTGGTATCTATTATGGCATATAAGTTTCAGCCTCCCCCCCAAAAATTTCTATAATAGTTTTAAGATTGGAGTTTTCTTTGAAATTTCAGTAGCATATAAGAGCAGTCCACCACAAGTGTCCCTAATGTCCAAAAGTAAATTAAAATCCTATTTTAAGAGTCAAATATTTTCATAAGAAGAGCGACAGAGCTCCGTTTTAAGGTTAGAGCTCATTATTGTCTTCAAAATTTTGAAATTAGCTACAGTAATTTTCAAAACAAAATTGTAATTATTTAACCAGCTAAATTTGCTATACTCAAACATTGTACGCGTAAGAAACTATTTTGAGTCAATCCTCCCTCCAAAGAAGTCTAATCATGAGTCTTGGTTTAAGGCCAATGCTATAGAAAAAAATTATATAAATCGTTACTGATGTGAATCATACAGATATGTATTTGATTATTGCCTATGAACGATATTGCCTATCCATCCGACACTTGTTTCAACATATTTATGTGAACACATTTGGATCCCAAGGTAAGAGATTTTAGGGAGTTTGGACAAAAGTTTAGAAACATATTAAATATCCTTTTTTGCTTTCATAATGTCAGCAAATTACCTTAGTTTTTTCATCAAAGCCAAAGCACAAACCAAAAATTATATTTGAACAGAAATAGTGTCAACAGAACCTAGTAGAATTGTGTAGGGTTCAATAGAATCTGCTTTTGAAAATCAATTATTATTGTATCGCAACCCAACCTAGATTCCAATCAAAATTAGCTCTTTATGTTATTAAGATAGATTATTGCAACTTCATATTTACCACTCAGAGATGGAAGCCAAACTTTATGCAGTATTTCAAAAAATTATAGGTTCTTCGCACACAATGAAAATTGATCAGCTAGTGAAATAACAGTCCGCTGAATTTTGAAATCAGAGCATTTAAGAAAAATAGCAACTATTCAAAACCTATTTCGACTTTTTAAATTTAAAAGAATACTTTACATTGAATAGACTTGAGAGAGAATATATCTGATCTACCAATATTTAAAATCTATACCAGTGACAATCCATTGTTTGTTTGCAAAAAACCCTCCTGTTCTACGCCTGTTTTGTTAATATGATAATACGTGTATTATATTGCATTTTTTATAAGTTGTTTTTGTACTAATACTTCATAAATGTAACTAATATGATTATAATTGCTTTAAAGACCCATATTTGTAACCTTTAAAATATTACAAACCCAAAAAATTAAGTTTCTAAAATTTAAAAAAAAAAGAAAATTTTACGTAATTTTGCTCCCTTTGAGGCCAATCCGGAGGCAAAAAGAGTTATTATTATGGAATAATATTTTACTCAAGTTAGTTTGAGACCATTTGGCACCCTTTTCTTGCTGTGCCCGATAGAATTTGTAAATATTTTTTTTCGCCATAGTAAAATGACCCACCCTACTGTATAGTATCTAAGTAAGCCGTGGTTTAACATATCTAGACTGAGAGAACAAACTTGTGATGCCAAAGGTCGAATTATAAAGGCTTAGTTTTCAGTAGAGCAAGGCATATGAGTGCACACCAGTTACACTTAATATTAAACACAATCACGGTGGCAAACACCGAGCATTTCAGTCAGATGATGGTAGTGGTGGCACTACAGGAGTGTTGTTAACAAGGTTACCAGTATTTTACCTGATAAATGTTTTGTAAAAATCCAGATCATGTACTGTTATGCATTTTTGAATAATCTTTGCTTTATCAAAAATTGGAATTGTTTGGCCATCGGAAAATTATGTTGTTTTTCACTTCTTATTACCTGTGATTCAAGCAATGTCCAAATAATTATGTTCTTTTCCATACAGGATATTTTAAAGAAATTTGACTCTTTAGCATCATGTGGTCCAAAGGGATTGAGGAGGTTTTGTTATTATAGACCCAATCTCCCTCCTAACTATTTTTTCTTTGACAAATATATCTTACCAGAGGACATATGGTTTTAAGGAAAGGTATAAGTATGGAATTGCACTAATGAAGTTCACAAAAATTATAGTCTGTTCATTTAGAATTGGCGCCTGAAACAGGATCAAAAACGCTCAATAATGCTTCATAACGGTCATCACACAACTTCAGTGACCGGTTTTTTTTTTACAGTATTTTAACTACTTCTGTTTCGGCTGCCTTGTCATTGCAGAAGAAAATGTTTTCGATGATAATTACAATAGTAACTGCTTCTAATACATTTCGTCTCAGGCGCCAATTCTAAATGAACAAAGTATAGTAAAAAATATATATGTAACAATTTAAATGTCTGATACTTGTTTTTTTACGGGCAAATCCTTTGATACTGTAAACCAGAACTTGCTCCTGAACAAATTATTTGTATTGGAATTAGGGGCAATATTTTCAAATGGTTTGAATCTTACTTAAAAAGTAGAACTCAAATTGTTAAAATTAATATGATCGTAGCCATGATGAAATTACAGTTGGTGTGCCTCAGGGGCCAATTTTAGGACCATTACTGTTCTAGATTTTTATGAATAATTTCTGTAAACTGATTTTAGATTGTGATATAATTACTTTTACTGAAAATACTGTATCTGTGTGTTCAGCTGCTAATTAATCTGATCTATGTAATAAATTGAATCTGGACTTCAAAGAGGTTTTCTTGTCACTTGCTTAAGCTAAAATGTAACTTATACGTGGACTTATAAAATAGACTAGTGCTTAGAAAGGAACTTATAAAAATTCGCAACACTGCGTCAAAAGTTAACCCAATATAAGGAACAAGTTATAATAAGCTTTAAGGTTACCGAATCCCCTCTGGAGCAGTGGTAGGATGCTTGCTTTGCATGCGGCAGTTCCTGGGTTCTATCACCGGTTCTTATTTTATTAAAAAAATAATTATATTTTCCTAGAGAAATTTCAACCAACCAATCACCCAGTTTTTTTTTATATTTAAATTCAATAATTAAATTACCAATCAAAAATTTAAATCCATATCTATTATATGATTGTGTTGCAATGTGAGTCGATGGCTCAGTGGTTGCGTGTGTGGCTAGCATGCTTTGTACCTGGGTTCGATCCTCGGTTTTATTTTTCTATTTAAATTCAAAAATTGATATCCACAGTTATTATATGTTACTGTTTTAGTGTGAGTCTATGGCTCAGTGGATGCGTGTGTGGCTTGCATGCTCCAGACCAGGGTTCGATCCCCGCTGTTATATTTATCAAATTTAATTTTCCCACTTATTCTATATATATTCTATCATCTATTCTAATATTTGTATTTTCTATTAAATTCAATTTTCAAGTTCAAATTAATTAAAATATTATCACAACTGCAGGAACGGATGGCTTGGTGGTTAGCACACCAGTCTGCCATCCGAAAGGCCCTCAGATCGAACCCTGGTCGAGTCTGAGCCTTCTCAGCGGGTATAGCATCCGGAAATAAATGCAGTTGAGCATTTATAAATTTTCCTGCGCATTCACGGGGGGTCCTAATTTTTCTAATTTTCAACGTTAACTGTAACCGTATCAGTCAGATTCTTTAAAATTTATATCCTATTTTTGAAGACTTCTCCCTTAATTTCTAACAATTGTCAGTTAGATTCTTTAAAAAATAACACTATTTTAGAAGGAAAATTAAGAGTCTAGGGTAATACCTATAGTCTTCCATCCTCAGCCCCAACCTCCGGCCCTTGGCGTCGCTTTTAACTTGTTAAATTTTTCCTAATTCTTTGAGAGGTGACTGAATTAAAGCATTTGAATTTACAAACTTAATATTTTGGCTGACTTCAAAACTTTTTCTTCGTTTTTTAATTGGTGACTGATCTAGTATAGCATTTGGACATATATGTCGCTTCTTCTTCTACAGTTAACCATACCAATCACAGATTATTTTAAAATAGAACCATTTTATAAGACATGTTTATTTTGTATGGATGGGTTTCACTAGTTTCGTTCTGCATCTGGCAGTGCTAATATATTATTTCCGGGTTACCACATTAGCGTTATCCTTGGCATTGCTTTGGCATCCTTTTCATTCTTATTTGTTGTTTGTTTTTGTTTCGAAGTCAACTTCAACCACGTAAATTCGTTTTGCTCTTTTCGAATTATTTTTTTTTAATGTATTATTTTCTATTCATTCAGTAATCAGCCTTTTTTTGCATTCACTCTTTTATTATTATTATTTTATTAGCAAAGGGTGAGAGAGAAAAATAATATTTTTAACCTCGCCAAGTTGCCAAATGCATCTACTATGTTGAGGTTCTATACCGGAAGTCTCTAGCACTTTGTTTTTGTTTACATTTTTCAACCCATCCATAATCCAAACTTTTTAAATGTGTTTATTCTAAATTGTTTCTTAGGGAGAATCCTCCATTCGATAATTTGACGTCTTGGTATGCTTGTTTTTCCTTTGAAATTTTCCTGGCTTGCAAGGAGCTCTTTGAATGTAACCCCAAAAGTATTAAAATGAGCTACTTATAAAATTTCCAGAATTTTTTCCATCGGAGAAGGAACGATGCTACAACACCTGTCTTTACTTTTGTTGTGTATGAGTATTAGCATGAATGAATGAATCTGAATCTGGCCCACGTGTCTCGGTTCAAGATTGTCATTGTTCATTTCATCTTGTTCCAATTGAGGACGAAGCAGCTTTCAACAGCGAGCAAATGTCCGAAAAATCCTCAACTGAACTCAACATCTTGTTCCAAGTGTTTGATGTTTATATCCAATTACTGTCAAGTGATTTGTGTAAAGGCTCAATGCAATCCAGAAATTCATGTTCTTTAATGTGTTTAATATTCCTTTAGAGCAGTGGTTCCCAACCGGTGGTCCGTGAGAGTCTTTTGGAAGTGGTCCGTGAAAAGCACACAAAAAAATTTCCTATAAATAATAGAAATTTGAATGTGAATTGAACAAGAAAAGATTGAATTATACTTTCGGCTATGTAATTTATGAGGATAACAGTCACCGCTAAATTAATAACTATTCTTTCTTCCACTAAAAAAATATTTAAAGTGAATTTAGAAAGTCGGAAAAAAAGTTAGACGCATTTTTGTAGGTTCCAAAAATTTACTTATCTCACAAAAAGAATTACTAATTCTCGTGAGATGTAATTAAATTTTTCTTTTAGATTTCAGAGCATTACATAAAATTCCATGATTAATTGGGGAGAATAAACTTTCATCTTGAAATTTTGTGAAGATGAGGATTTTAAGTTACAAAGGGTGGTCCGTGAAAATGCCAATTTTAGATTAAAAGGTCCGCGGACTTCTCTGAGTTGGGAACCACTGCTTTAGAGGGAAGGTATAATATGAGTATTAACATGGATGTATGAATAGAATCTCGTTCAAGATTGTCCTTGAGCTTTCATTTTGGTGTACATTTCTCTCTCTAGCTACTATTGAATAAAGACGTTCTTTTTAAACAACTTTGGGCTCACATTTTACACATATTCTTTACACTGTATGTGCCTAAGATTCATATCCTACCTGAAAGTGTTCTAAAATTGTGCCTAAAAGTTCTCGTAAGAGAGGTACTACCTTATTGAGTCTTACCCTTTTTTTTCTTGGATGGGGAAAAACACTATGCAGTTTAAATGGACAATTACACTATTTTTTTTTAAATCTTTTTGTGTTCAGATGACTTAAAACCTCCAGAAAACTTTTTATTATACCTTTCAAACCGCTGAAATTTAAGTTATCTTCAATTTAAAACAGCTTCTTTTCGGAGTTTTTGTTTTGTTTTTACAGCCCAATGTTTCCATGGAAACTGTGGACGTCAGCTTTTCTGTAATGAAATATCTTATTAACCACGGCTTACTAGATACTACTTATACAGGCTAGCCGAGTACGGAAATCATTGAAAATCCAGATGGCAATACTGGACAAACTGGCAAAGCATATCCACAGTGTTGAAGGCGGTGGGTGATATAGGTAGGTCTTGTAGCGCTCCAAGCGGGAAAAGTTGTCAAATGGATTTCATTGTTTAAAACTCGGCTAGCCTGTATAAGTATCTAGTAAGCCGTGAATTAACCAACAAAATTTTTCAGTTAAAATAGAAAAATTTGAATTTTAAGAGATGCTGCAATTATCTAAAATAAGAAAATTTTTTCAAGGGGCTAAATTTTCAAAATATTTTTGATTTAGACCCAAAATGGGCGTTGAAGTTTACCGGTAGGCTTGGTATGGCCATGCCGCATGGGCACCAACACCCTCCCGCTATGAGTTCGGCGGTAGGCTACGGTGCAAGGGACGGAGACTTTTCAATCCACTTTTAGGATGTCTTTGGTCACTTTTAGCTAACTTACATTTTAATAAGTGAGATGAAATGTAGGACAATAAATAATTTAAAAGGGACGCAAATAATATTTGATTTGAAGACTAAGTTTAGTAATTTTATGTTTTAATCTAAAATAAAAGTTTCATCGAACATAGCAGTAATCACCGGTAAAAGTTTTAAAAAAATATTGGTTAGTGCATTGTTCAAGATGGTGGCAGAACTTCAGGGGTGCTTTAACTTGATTAGGGGCCGTTCTAATATAACGTAAGCACCGAAGGGGGGGTTGCTCTTTGCTCATTTTTCCTGACAAGGGGGTATGAGTGATGCTTACGCAAGATGAAAGAAACACTGCATCTTGGAATTTTTATTTTTTGCATAAATAATTTCAAAGTTCAACCAAAAATAAGTTTTAAAAAATTGAACTTGGAAAAATTAATTTTAAGCATTTTGACTTCACAAGGAAAATTGTAACGATAGATTAAGTGTTCATGGGGCACAATGAATTTCTGGGTATCTTATTACGAAAATTGAAGACAATTATCACGCTGGTATAAAATTCTATGAAATATAAAGGGGGCGATGGAAAATCGTCTTCTTGAAAAGGGGGCGGTGGTCCCAAAAAGTTTGGAAACCTGTGGTCTAACTTTATTGTAATAAAGACTAACGGCGGACATCTTGAGTACTGCATTGAAGATTTATCAAACTTTTCTCTTAAACTGGTGACTAACTTCACGTTCCGTGAAACTTTTATTTCGCACTCTTCAGAAGACCTCTTACCTCTGGATGAAACATGAATAAGCAAGATGGAATGTACAGAGTTCAAACTCTATTTAACGTAGTAAAATTCAGGAGTCATTAAGGGAGTTTTTCAGAAGTAAATTACAAAAAAAATCAGGAGGTAACGTGAATAATTCTATTAACCTTCTACTTTATGTATTACAAGCAGAATGAGTTCAGAAACAAAGAATGGATAATTTGCAGTCAAAATCTTAATGTATATTCAGAATCGCTTGAAACCTCCAGAAAACATTTTAATATTTTTAGTTATTTTCAATTAAAAAGATCTTCGTTTCGGTCTGAGCTGAAACAGATCGTC
This sequence comes from Tetragnatha montana, assembly GCA_963680715.1. Taxonomy (NCBI): domain Eukaryota; kingdom Metazoa; phylum Arthropoda; class Arachnida; order Araneae; family Tetragnathidae; genus Tetragnatha; species Tetragnatha montana. The sequence goes on along the minus strand of OY796674.1, from coordinate 3,706,491 downwards.
CTTTTTGAAATACATTGTTATATAGTTTTTGTTTTGTTTTTACTAACAGCCTGGTTCTGTTCATGGGGCACAATGAATTTCTGGGTAACTTAATTGAACACAGAACCCCTTGAATTATGTTTGCTCCATCTATAAACATAATTTTGAACTAAAATTTCTTACTGTATTAAAAAAAACCCGTGACCTCAGGATGCTGAAGACCGAAAAGACGTTTTCTATTCTGATTTTTTTCCCGGTTTTTATGGAATTTTCAAAAGTCAGTAGGGTCGGATGTGGTAAAGTAGGTCTAGGGATTTTAACAGTTTATATTTATTAAATTTAATGTTTTTGGCATGCTGATTTTACTTGAGTCTCAATCAAAATCAGCATGCCAAAAAACATTAAATTTTATAAATCCTATAAACTGTTAAAATCCCAAGACCTGTTTTACCCCACCCGACCCTACTGACTTTTTTTACACCCTGTAGGAAAGACAGTTCTCAGGTTAATCAATCACACAAGTAACTTTAGAAAACTCCTGAAAAGTAAGCTTAAAAAGTTATAGTTTGAAAAATAAAACTGTGAAAAAAGCTTTACAAATTATTTTTTCTCCAAATTTCAATTTTAACACCTTTGAAAATAAATTTGACTTAGAATGAGCAAAAACTCTTGAGATATTTGCTAAACAAGAAGCATTTTAAGATGCTTAACTATTTAAAAAAATATCTTACAAAATCAAATTTACAAACAGTTTTTTAAAATACAAAATTACTATTGTGAAGATTTTGTAGAAAAAATAGAGAACATTAAAGAACCTAATTTAAAAAAAAAATCCTGAAATATAGCAATTAGATGGCATAAAATATATTATTTGCAACACTAAAATAATTTACAAAAATAACAGCCATGATTCTCATTTTTATTATAATAAGAAACCCCTTTTGACTAAATTGAAACTTTATTTTTCCAGACAAAGGATAAGCAGTATTGAACATACCATTTTTACTCCTAGTTTTAGGGGCCATGGTGGCCTGGTTGGATTACGTGCAGTCAACAAAACTAGCAGTCTGCGCACTGTACCTAGTGTCGATTCTCTGCCTTGCCCTGGGTGTATTTTCTCTCTCAGTAAAAGTTCTGCTTGTGTCTGTCTTACTTGACGAAGGTTTATAAGCGGATCCTTGGGATCAAGCTTACAAGCCGGAGAATATAATAAGTACTAAACCAAATCCAATCCAAACTTTTTACGCAAGTTATAAAAGGGAAGTAGGGTATATTTCAGTCAAATTGAAAAAAAAAAAACACCTTTTTTATGAGAATAGGGGACTATCCAATCGAATGTTTTCTTTGATTCTCGAAGCAGTGCTAATTCAATTTTCGGGAAATGACACAAGAGAGACACAATTAGAGTTGGGTGAAGGTATTTTAACGAACATACTGGCTTAAAAACCTTTTGAACTTAAATTGTGGGAGAAATTGCCGGTTTCATTTCCGGTTGATAATTTATTCCACAGATCCGAATTTCTAATTTAAACTTTTAGAAAAAAAGTCGCATTTAAAATATATCAATTTTATTAACTTACAAAAACTTTGTTATCACTAATATTTTTCACCACTCCCAATTTTTTTTTAATTAAGTCTCGAACAGGTAAATATTGAGTTTGGTTTTTCAAGTTAAAGGAAGATCCATTAAAAAATAAATAAAAAGGGAACTAAATTTTCCAATCCTTACTATTCCTGAATAAAATTGAATTTAATGAGTGAATTCTTTCCTGTAATCAATTTCAGAATGAATGATATAATAACGACAGATCTATGTCCATCAAATCGCAGAAATCTTTACCCACAATTCAGCAGAGTTAAAAAATCCAAACTAACTATTTAAATTTCAAGTTACATTAGAACATGTAATATAACATTTTTAAAACAAGTACCTATGTTAATGAGTAAGTGAAAAAGAAACCCCTTAGTACCACAATCTGTTCTATCCCCGACAGATATTATAATATAGAAATATAAACCTCCTGAGTTTTTCACCATCCATGTGAGGAGTGTTGTTTTCAAAAAAAAAAAAGAGTACGTCTAAGGCTGGGCGCTAGGGTGGTTACAAAAACATCAACTTCCGAATTTCTTCGGTGGGAACCCCCTAAAATGTGACAATAGGCTAGAAAATAAGATTGGCAAAGTTTAAGCTCAATCGGATAATATTAAGACCCGCCTCATTGAGGTCAAAGTTGAGAAAAAAAAGCGAAAAATCGTAGTTTTTCGCCCATAAAATCGGAACTATTTGTCCTAAAAATATGGTTCGTGTCTCATTTCATAGTAAATTTTATTGGCTTCAAGTTAGATCCCCTAAATTTTTTTACTGAAATTTCTAGAGCGAAATATCAACATTTTGTCAGGTAAGATTGAAGAACTCCCTGTAAGTTAATTTTCCAGCAAACGAGTAATATCTTCTAATTATTCAATTAAAAAGGTTTTTTTGAATTTTTTTTGGTATTTTTCACTTTTTGCATCAAAAAGACTTCTTTAGTTAGAAGCATGGGTGGATTTAAGGGGGTCATGGGGGGCAATGCCCCCCCCAAAAAAAAAACTTTTCAGGAAATTCCGTTTTTATTAGCTATAAATTTATTAGCTATATTCCGTTTTTTTTTCAAAGCCATTGGGGACCATCTTGCCTCCCCCAAGGTTTCCAGTGTGCCCCCCAGGGACCACCATCTAAATCCGCCCATGGTTAGAAGTATTTTCAAAAGAATATGCAACAATAACACTATGCGACAAAAACAATGGGTCAAAATGCCACAGGAACTTTGAAAGCAGATTCCTATGTAAAATGACCCCCTGAATCCGAATCCAACCTCCGTTTTTCTCTATCAGCTTCAGATTTTCGGGGAACAGCCCCTCTCCCTTTTTACGTTTTATCGACGACTTTATAACTTTGAACTCGATTTTCAGGGTCAAATATCATTGCTTTTGTCTTCGAATTTCCCCCCAGGAGACAAGAAAGGTTAAAATTAATAAAATATGAAAATTTGTAACAAATGGATAGGTTTAAGGGGTAAATAACCCCCTAAAAACGCAAAAAAATCGCTAAAAACTGTAGGATTTGTTATACCCTATTTATTTCACTTATTTTTTGAAGAAATTCATTTTTAAAGGGTCCTAACCGTTTCCCAAGGACCCAAATTTAATAATGATATGCAGCAATGATTTTTAGGAAAAGCGGTTGAGGAGTTATCGCCCCCGAAGCACCCGTGGAAGCGTTCGGAAGGATCTCTGAACCGCGCTAACGCTCGCGCGCTCAGGAATTAATATTCATGCTTTGAAAAGTTAAAAAAATGAGAATTTTTTTATATGTTAAGACTTTTCTTAGAGTAAATTCTTTAGTTCGTCAGTAACTGACCGGTTTATTGGTCTATTTAAGTCTTGGATTAATTTTGACTTTGAGGGGGGTATTGCCCCCCTTGCCCCCCCCTTAAATCCGCCCATGTTTTTAACTAAAGAAGCCTTTTTGGATGCAAAAAGTGAAAAATACCAAAAAAAAATTCGAAAAAACCTTTTTAATTGAATAATTAGAAGATATTACTCGTTTGCTGGAAAGTTAACTTACAGGGAGTTCTTCAACCTTACCTGACAAAAATGTTGATATTTCGCTCTAGAAATTTCAGTAAAAAAAAATTATGGAATCTAACTTGAAGCCAATAAAATTTACTATGAAATGAGACACGAACCATATTCTTAGGACAAATAGTTCCGATTTTATGGGCGAAAAACTACGATTTTTTGCTTTTTTCTCTACTTTGACCTCAATGAGGTGGGTCTTAATATTATCCGATTGAGCTTAAACTTTGCCAATCTTATTTTCTAGCCTATTGTCACATTTTAGGGGGTTCCCACCGAAGAAATTTGGAAGTTGATGTTTTTGTAACCACCCTACTGGGCGCGCACGAGTGACTAAAGTCACGGCGACCAGGATTACTAGTATCAAAAATATCATTAGAAAACAATAGAGCATTTTCAATCACATGACTTTACCTAACAACGGCCTTAGCAACGTTGTTTTTATCCTCCAGTGATGTCATGTGCGAATGCTGCTATTGGATACTTCTATGTCCCGCCCCTAACAACAGCCTTAGCAACGTTGTTTTTGTCTTTGTCACCGTGACAAAAGTCGCCCGTGCGAGCTCGCCCTTAAACAAATTTATCTATACACACATCTATAACAATGTAACTCATATTTTTGGCTATATTTTCAAGAAAACTTCAGACAATAAACCTCTAATCACACTCATCTAAAAAATATGAATAATTACTCTACTTTTAAACCAGAGAAATCTTTGTATTATGCTAAGAATAAGTGTATATTATGTGTTCTCAAACTTTATTTAAAAGCTAAACAAATGATAGGGAGAAATGATGAGGAAGATAGGGTTTTTGCCATTTGCTGTGGATCTGTATGACGAAGGCATTGAACAGATCACCCAGGGCCGTCATCAATGATCATGTTCATATTTGAACATTCTAGTCTCAGGATCCCTGGATTTTGTATTTCATCATACACGACAAAAAAAAATGATATTAAACAATTGCTAAACCCTATAAATTGAGTAAGCGTTCAGGTGACAGTTCAATTCAGATCAACGCTTTCTTTACTCGTTAAATGAAGCAACAAAGAATCAACTTGTGCCGAAATTGATTGAACTGCAAATTTCGAATCATTACTTTTTTTAAAATTTACTTAACGTAAGCTTTGATCAACACAAGCTAACTAAATTAAGTTATAAGACTTATAAACGAAAGCGCACTATGTGCAGTAAATCTGAAATTTAAAAATGTGTCTTTATGCAAAATCAGATGGACACGGGATGCATTTTGTCATCATAATCAAACTGTTAACCAGATATAAAAAAAATACGCTTTTAATGCAATCATACTTTTTAAAAAGCGTTTATAAAACAACTAACTTAACTCCTGAAAAGACAATAATAATAGCCTAGGGTTTATTACCTGAACGCTAATTCCTGTTTACTTTCATGAAATTGGAACGCGCATCTGATCCTGCAGACACCCCTTCACTACCGGCATTGCCAACAAAAATTGTGACATCGGTTGCAAAAGTGCGAAAAGCAGCGCCCTGACTTGTTGATTGCCTGATTGATTCATTTCGATGGCTGGTCGGTTAGAGCCGTTCGAGTCCAGTGTTGGCTTTCATTTTCCTCTAACAATAATAGTAGGGGAGTCCATGATGCTAAATGTGGATTTACTCGAGCGCGTCAGATAATCATAGGGGAGATACCTTGCATGCTTTTGAGTAACTAAACCAAATATAAGCTCTCTATGCTGGTGGGTTTGTTTAGAACAGCCTGGAACAATGATTCCTCATTGGATATATAACTTATATAGGGCGTTGCATTTTAATTACGACATAGCTGCTTTCTTTTCCCCAGATTGTAGACTTTTTCCCTAAAGTAGTAAAATTATCCCTGGCTAGAATTAAAATATCCCTCTCTTTTTAAACTTTGATTGTTTGGTTTTTTTTTGTTTTAATTGTTACTCTAGCATCTTGCCGATAATTTCACATCAGAGCGGAAGAAATGGCGAAATTTCTACAATAAAGAATACAAATAATCGGCAAGTTTCGTAGTTTATTTAAGTATATTTTCAACTCTTAATGTTAAGTTTTTAAATGAATTAACTCAGAAAACTTTTTAATGAACTTTCTTAAAAACTACAATAATATGATCATCTTTGGATTTTACATTCTCGTTTCCATGGAGACTGTTTTAACAACAATGCTATTCCATGAATATTTTCATTTAAAAATTAAACTCTCAAATAAAATATTTTAAAGTAGTTATTTATTATTTTTTTAGATTATTGATATGATTTTTAAATAGACTTAAACATCTAGTTTTTCTTTTAAAACTTCATATTTTGCATTATGTTTATTTTTGAAACAATGGGGTAAGCAGATTTTGTTTATCATTTATCGTTGTATCATTTTTAAAAATCTCCAAAATTATGTTATTTTTTGTAGTTAAAAGCTCTTGATTTGTAATCACTTCATTAATTTAATTGTTGAACTTATGTTAAACATGAATTTAATTTTGTGCCATGTTATAAGTTATAAATTAACTAATGTAAACAGTCAGTTAATCCTAATTTATGTAAAGAAAATATGAGTGCAAAGTATTGTAATTCAGTGTAACTTGGATAATTCAAAACTCTAGATACCAACAAAAAGTTCTAATTATCCAAAAACTCTAATAAAAAAACTCTAAAAACTCTTAACTGATATAAAATAGAGTTCAAGGGATCAATAAAAATGCATGAATTTAGAGATATTTGAGTCACTTAAGTTGCACTGTAAATAACACAAATAGGTAATTGTGAAATGCAAAATTCATAGTTTAAGTAAGTTTTGTAGAAAAACAAATTATGTATGATGTGTAAAAGTTCAAATTAATGTGTGAAAATAATTTCTTTAATAAAAATGATTACTTTCTCTAAATGTTTTTGTACTTTTTGTTTTCTTAATATTTAATATTTTCAAGTCTATTCAATTTTTAAATGTAGGCATGAAGTTCTAACATATGCATCAATAAATTAGCCATTTGGATGATAAAGAAAATCTCAGTCAGTGAACTAAAATGACATTATAGAAACTTGTAATCTCTTTGGAAATGTTTAAGAAAATAGCTGTAGTGCTTTGAAAAACTGCAGTTCAAAAATTCAAAGTCCAAGATTGAATCATGGCCAGAAGACCGACAAAACTATTTTAAATTTAGGGAAATTTAAGAAAGCTTTTTACTTTTCCCCCTCTTCCGATTTGAGTGAAAGGCGAGCGGGAGAGGGTGGGCGGCGACGATGGAGCTAAGGAGGCGGGGCTTATTCAGCCAGCTGAGGGGTGCCACTTTCTATGGGAAAAACCATGCTTTAAAAGTTGTCTGTAGCGTCTATGGAGATGAGACCTCTGTTAAGCTCTATACTCTGTGAACTAAACGCTCTTTATATCGTCAGCCTGAATTACTTGTTTTTAAATGCATCGAAAGAGGGAAAAAATGAGCAAATGAAAAGTATCATCGAATTTTCTCTTCGTAAAGTTACCCCCCACCCAGAAGAGATGATTGAACCAAGTGCATACGTCTTTAAAATCAAAGTAGTAAAATAACAAATGTAAATTCTCTCACGATCACCTGTCGTTCATTTCCTTCATAGTTAAAGAAAATATCAGGGTGGTTATAATTAAAATTTCAATTAATTTTACCCAGTCAAAAAGTTTTAGTTCAAAGATTCCCCACAATAGAAAAATGGTGCTAATATATGCCACAAAAAAGATCTAGGATTCGAACTTCCCCCATTTTATGAACACGAATTCTAAGATCGAAATGCATGCAGCTCTCCGTAAATTGTTAATTTGAGATTTTTTTAACTCTGCCCTAAGACATAAGTTGAAAGCATGTTTAATCCCTTTTGAAGCGATGCTATTTTGGGGGTTACGCAAAATCTTCCGCAAATTTGACTTAAGGCAATTTTTATTTGGGATTTAAGTTTTTTGGGAAAAAAACAAATTTGGGATTTAAGTTCGAATCTCCTCCGTTAGGACATACACCACACCCCCTTCCTTTTGTAACTAGTTTTTTTTTTATGGAAAATCGAATTCCTCTTTTCTCAGAGCATTCCATTTTAGCCTTCTCATAGTGAACTTTTAAGTACATCCACCCTTTGTTCAATTTCTTTAAACGTCTCGAAATGTTTTAATGTTAACAGAAATGTAAGAATGCAAAGTCAAAAGATAAAAAAACCCTTTTTATAGGGTAAAATATACTTTTTGTATACCTACTGCAAACGTTCCAAGAAATATACTAGCTCATCTGGATCGCTGAATGTTCAAAAAACACTACACCCACTCTAAAATAAGTCTGTTGATTTTTGAAAGAATCCTGTCAAATTTTCTGCTAAAAACCCCTGTAATTTATGCAGGGGCATTCTGTTATTGCATACAGACCTTCTTTGTATACAATACTTACTGAAATTATTTCTCTCTTCTAAAATACTTCCTGAAATTGACTCTTCGAGGCTTTGTTTCAAAGCAAAAGCCTTGATGAAATGGAATCCCCAAGTGTGCAAGGAAAGCGAACTTCCAGTGCGAGTTACCTGTAGAACCCTCTTCACGGCTAGCGGAGTCTTTGTGCAGGAAAGCAAACATTAGGTTTCCCTGGAGCTGAGGCGGTCGTTTGGCTTTCCTGCCCAATGACGACGCTCACAGTGAAGAGGGTTCTACAGGTCACTCGCTCTGGAAGTTTGCTTTTCCTGAATGCTGGGTGATTCAAAAGTCAATTTCACGATTTTTGGGTTTATTTCATTGGTAGAGGGAGTTAAACTGGGTACAATTTGCTACAAAAGGTTTTTCTTAGCGGACACTAATGGAACTAATATACAGGGTGTATAGGAAAGTCCCTTTAACACAGCTACAGCTATGGAAGTTAGATAACGGTATAGTGACGCCCTACATAATGCAAAATGACAGCAGAGCCCCAAGCGGTGAAAAAAGAAAGTTAAAACAGTTTATTTTAAAAGTAAAGGAGATAAGGAAAAAACTTCAACGAGAAAATTGTTGGCAATATAATAAAAACCACGCAGAAAAAAAATCATGCAATTATCTTCAATATTCGATGAAATGTTAGCATGCGAAAATAGCATTTTTTCAGGCTTCAGGAAAAGAAAAGTTCACAACTTACAAGTTTCTTTGATTTGTCTTCATTTAACTAAAATATACAAAAACAACATGACAACACTGTTGAGGCCTGAAAAAGTGCCATTTTCATCGAATATTGAACATATTTTCACGAAATTTATTCTGCATGGTTTTTTATTATATTGTCAACAATGTTCTCTCATTGAAGTTTTTATATTATCTCCTTCATTTTTTAAATTATTTTTTTAACTTTCTTATTTCACCGCTAGGCGCGTTGCTGTCCTTTGCATTATGTCGGGCGTAGTCGCTTTACTATACGGTTACCTAACTTCCATAGCTGTAGCTCTCTCCGTTCTCATGGTTAGAGGGACTTTCCTGTGTACTACACAACCCAAGATAAACCTAGTTTTATTATTATTTTTAAACATCAGTGTATTGATAAGTTTTTCCACAGATGACTCCACGATCACACCAGATGAAACGATCAATTTGGAAATGGCAGGGCTCTATACTGACGGATTGTTGGATCCAAGGGTGGAATGTCAGGCCACTAACTGATTGGATGCAAAACTACTCTATACTTGACAGAAAATTTTGAACCCTATGACGTCACTAACAAACAAAATACAATACCCACCGCGGTACCTTAATTTTGACTGAAATGAAGAAAGTCATTTTAAAAACATGATTCCCCCTTTTGTATGATTATACTAGACAGCAACTTAAGTTGACCCTATGACGTCACTAACAAACAAAGTAGTTCCCATCGGGATGCCTGAATTTTGAGTGAAATGAAGAACGCAATTTAAAAACATGATTATTTCGTTAAACCCATAGTGTCTTTTCACTCACGATTTGCATACCGAAACCCCTCCTAGCAACCCGACAGGCTTTGTGTTTACCGATTTCTCCTTCCCCATTTGTGACGTACTGGGTTCAAGAAACGTTGCTGTCGAGTATAGGTGGTTCTTATTGATTCGTTCACCACTATTTACAACAAACGCACCCTCTCAACTTGACCACTGGGGGCTTTCGCGTAGAAAAGGACCTCCCAATATCGTTTGGTCGTCTCCCCATTGTCACTCACACCAGTCGGTGTTGATTGACAGGTGAATGAAAAGTGGACAATGCCGCTCGGACCGGCAAAGATTACAAACCGCAAAGTCAAGTCTTCATATCATTCATGGGTGGTCACTGGTCAAGCAACCCCTATAATTCCTCATGAAAAACCTCCTCCCTAAAAATTTTTGAAAGGATCCAAAGAAATAACCTGATGATTGTGCTACTACTTGAGCTGTGCTACTAGGAGAGAAAAGCAAACATAGAAGGGGACATCCATAAATTACGTGAGGTCAAAAAGGGGGGGAGGGGTTTGGAAAAATCTCACCAAGGGGGGAGGGGGGGGGGTCGATTAAAATCTCACGTCAACTTTTTAAGTTAGAAATTAAACGATTTTCTTTTTTATTTAAGTATGAGAAAGGAAAATCATTTTTAAACCCGTAACAGGGGAGGTGAAAAAATGGAACATACTAGGGGACGTGGGGTCTCTCAGACCACGCAACATTATATTTTTTTAAAAATTTTCTAATTAAGATATGATTCTGATACTTCAGTACATTGTTCTTGGAACATTTATCTCTTCATAGAAAAATATTTGTTAACTTTATGATAAAATAAAAGTTTTCACAGACAATTTTCCAAGATCCTTAAATTTTTCGATAGAAACCACATGGTGCAGTAAATTCTTTATAATTTAAAATAAAACGCATCTATTATGAATTAGAAGAAGTATTGAAGAAAGAAGATGGAATGGAAGAAGTATTGAAGAAACCAAGACTTTTACCTACCTTGGAGCGAATGTAACTATAGAAGGGGGAACAGATGAAGACATAATAACAAGAATAAAGAAAGCGCAGAATGCCTACAGGAAATTGCAGAGAATATGGAAAAGCACAAATATAAAAACAAACCTTAAATTACAAATATTTAAAGCAACCATAATATCAGTTTTACTATATGGCAGCGAATCTTGGAAGTTAACAAAACTACAGGAAAACAAGCTAGACAGTTTTCAAACCAAATGTCTAAGAAAAATTCTAAAAATCTACTGGCCAGATAAAATTACAAATGCAGAACTGTACAAGAGAACTACTTTTGAACCAATAACATCAACAATATAGAAACGCAGATGGACCTGGATTGGTCACCTCTTAAGAATGTCTTCAACAGACCCTACGAGAGTCGCTTTGACCCTGAAGGAAGGCGAAAAAGAGGAAGACCCAGGCAGCAGGATGGCCATAACAGAAAGAAACTCCCTGGGTTGGCCCAGCTGGGGGGCTGCGGCACTTAACCGGCGGGAGTGGAGGGCTGAGCTTCATACACCACATCGGTGTGAAGAGAGTCAAGTCAAGTCAAGTCATTATGAATTAACTGTTTTGTTTTTATTATTTAATATGTAATGCAAGTTTTAATTAGAAAAAATTCATTGTAGAACAATACAAAAAAATTTTGACACTACCTGTAGTATGAGTTTTTCACCAGTGTTTTAGAAGTAAAAAATTTAGAATTTTTCACAGAAATCTTATTCACAGTTACCTTTACCACTCTAAAATCACTCCCAACTTCATTTAATGTTTTTCAACTCTTCCGCATACCCAGGATCAGAAGGATAAATTAATCTCCACGGACTGAGCTTCAAAGCCATGCGTACTAACTCTGGACAAAAACCGTTACACTGAGTGGGGCCTGAGGTCTGCTGGACCGCGTGGGAAAGAATTTGTGGAATTTCGAAGGCATGCACTTGGAAAAACTTGCTGATAAGAAGGGGTCAGTCTCAAGGTCATGTAAGGGGAAGGTAGGCGAAAATTCTATTCAATTCGACATTCGACCCAGTATGTGGTAGGGGGAAGGGGAGGAAAATGTTGCGCGGTCTGTGAGACGTCACGTCCCCTGCTACGGGTTAAAAAGTTGTAGGTAAATTTCACGTGGGGGGGGGTCCAGCAAAATCTCATTAAATCTCACCAAGGGGGGAGGGGGGTCCAGATTTTGGAAAAAACACCTCACGTAATTTATGGATGTCCCCGAATTTAAATGAGAATTTTATGTTTTTTAAAAGAGCCTAAAAAGGCGGTTGGACAGAACAGTTCTTTAAAATTGCATAAGATTGATTTCGTTGGCTTATTTTTTGCTGAAAAGGAGGGGGGTCAAAACTAATCAAAGTCATTCTTATTAATATTTGAACGAGGCGCTTTTTCGCTCAAGAAGCTAATCGAACAAAACAATTTCCAAGGATTTATGAATTGACAAATGTATCAATAGAAAATTGTCAAAAGATCAAAATTTCATCCTAAATTTTACATTTCATTCTCACCCCTACAACCACGTAAAGAAGGGCTAATTTATTAATGAACTTCCTTTATTGTTTTCTCTATACTCGCTCAATGAGTCATTGTAGTTCAAATAATCATCACTTTTAATAGTTCTATTAATAATAAGAATGGTTCATTAAGAATTGCGTAGGTATTACTTCTTTGTTGAAAGTGAGATTATAATTTGAAATTTTCAACTACATTTTCCTATAGAGAGTTTTCAGGTGACGTCACAAGCGGTTATTTTCTTTTAACTGTGTACCTTCTGAAGGGCTTTTAACTGTTGCTGAGGCCGTTGTTTATCTGTTGCTAAGGCGGTTTTTAGGTATGGGATCACGTGATTGCAAATGCTCCAATAGAAGAATTCCACGGCTAGTCATTTTCTGTAACTGTTAACCTCTGTAGGGCAAAAAACTGTAACCCCTTCTGTTGCTAAGGCCGTTGTTAGGTCCGAGTCATGTGATTGAAAATGCTCTATATAAAGGATTTAACACTTGTTTATATAATTATGTATAATAATGAGAATGCATTAAAGGGAGTTTTTTTTTATCTCTATTAGTAAGTAAAATAAAAAAAAATCAATCGAAATAGACTTGGTTCTTTTAGATGGGAGCATAGGCGCCCATACATAAGGGCAAAGGGGGGCCCGGGCCCCCCCCCCCCTGCACCGGAAAAGTTACGTAAAATCTTCCTTTTAGTTTCTGACTTGAAATTTTACTGCTCGGTGTAGGAGCGATCCTATTTTAGAAGTTACCCAAATGAGTTTGAGTTAAAACACTACTTTTAAGAATAAAATTTCGAAACTTTTTGTGGGGAGGACTCTTAGGCACCCCTCTTTGCTTGAAATTCCAGTATTTTTTTTTAATATTTTGCATTAAGAACTCCCTTTGAAATAATTATCAACCAACCCCCTTAAAAAGAAACTTGGCAGGCTTGACCGGCTAAATTGCAAACATTTTTCTTGGGCCCCCTCCTGAATTCAAACATATGGTCGCCCATGGATGGGAGGTCGAGAATCCATTTGTCAAGGTTAATCCTTTACCTGTCGGGAGGGGGGGGGGGCGAGTTCAATGGACTGGAATATGGAATGGTGAAGAATATATAATACACTGATGCGTGGTTCTTTTTTCTTTGACATATTTCAAAAAAGATGTATTCGCAACATCAAGAGCACAGCCTTGCCCCCTCCCCTAACATGAAACCTGGCTACGCCCATGATCGGTTATACTTCTTAAAATTCAAAAATATTCACGTCAAACGACAATGAATGATTATTGCAATATGAGCAATATAGTACTCAAGATATGAAAAATTAAATAAATACTAATTAGGACAAACATATATGATTTGTTTTATTTTTATGTTAAATGTCTTAATATTTTGAAATTTAATTTTTATTTTCAGTTTAAAAATTGTTTTGCAGTAATTTTTCCTTTAGAAAAACCTCAAATTTATTGTATGTACAAAAATCTGCATTAAAAGCATTAGAAACCTAACAATTCAAGTTGTTTTTAAATTATACGTCGTTTTTCGTCGGTCCCTTGTAATATGTATTCTTAGCAATTAGTATAACCTTTTTTAAGAGTTAAATTTCCAAACATTTCCCGTGGGAAACCCCCAGATCCCCTTTTCTATAAAAAGCTATTAAAAATAATTTCCAAGCACTATATCCTATTCTACACTACTATAGTCTGTGTAAATAGAATCGGCGGTTGACCTTGACTTTTTCTCAATGTATTTCTTCTGCGTTGCCATGGTAAAGAATGACGTCAAACCGTCTATTTTATTTACACAGACTTAGGACCAAGCACAGAAACCGCGTGCTCTTCTAGGCCTAATCCTCGCTCGTCCAAAAGCCAACTGACCCCCTGCGAAACCTGTCCCCAGAGACCCCCTGTGGTTAGAGAGGGGCCCTTCAAGATTTCGATGACGTCACGAACCAGCCACGTCAAGAACGCACCCCGATTTTTCAAAAATATAACAATAACCCTTCTTGAGGAAGCGCATAACAAAAGATTCAAAAGATCCGCTTCCAGGATCCAATCATATCACATCGAAACCAACCAACAAGCTCACCCCATTGGCTGCCTAGTTGCTCGGGGCGTGACATGTAGGGACATGAAAATGAAGTCGGGTCTGGTTTGAAAGTTGTCAGATCAGTTCTAGTTAAGACTAGCCTCACCGTAAATTCGTGTACCTTCGCACAGATCCACTACCACTACCAGACTACCACAGATCCCCAAGGTTTTGGTAAGTCCATTAATCGATTATTTGCATCTGTGCATTTCCTAACACTGTAGTTATAAAATAGGTATTATTAAATTAAGTATTTTATAAATGAAAGTCTGCATGTTAAGGGCCGTTCAAATATTACAAAAGCAAGTTTTTGGTCATTTTTGACCCCCTCCCCCTTGTCAGTAAAAGTAAGCAAACCGCAACCCCCCCCCTCCTCTCATAATTACGTAAGAAAACGTGCTCAAATATTTTGTCCTCAGTTTTTTCATGGTTGTGTACCTTCATTGTCTATAGTATGTGCCTAGTTTCATTTCTTTGTGCCCAAATGTTTAAAAGAAATAAAATTTTAAAAGTTTTAAGACTTTACATAAAGTTCCTGCATTCCTAAAATAGCCATAACTCTAGAACAACTATACCCAGAAACTTGCCATTTGGGTCATTCTATTTATATTTCTTTTTTGTTTAAAATGGTATGTATCTGGACTAACTTTCTTTTAAACAAGTATTCAAAATCTTTGATATTAAAAAAAATGCAGTTAATAAATTAAAAATCCAAATTTTTGTAGCCTCGCAGTTTCAAAAATCCATTATTATACACATACGGTATTAATTTAAAATTATAACATTTTAAAATATAGAGCGGAATGTAATATTCAATATATCTGAAAGTTTGAAATGTCTTCTTAAAAATTCAGTTGAAATTTAAAACGTTTTAACATGTTTGAAAGTTTTCTCTTGGGTTGTTTATTAAATTAAATATTAAATAACTAAATAATGATTTGCCACTAATTATAATCTTTCTCATATACCCACTACAATGCAGTAAGCATGGAAAAATGACTCAAAAGTTTTTAACACAAATTTCAAAAAAAGGTCTAATTTTTTATTGTTTTATTTATGTTTATTGTTTTTTTATAAATGTTTTTATTGTTTTATTATTGTTTATGTATGCCACCAGATTACCGCTACGTTTGGATTTAATAAATATTATGTCGGTCCTTTCTTCATGAATATTCCGATTTCACACCTTCGCTTTCAAAAAGCTTCTTTGGGGGTAGCATAAAATAAGATAAAACTATATTTTAATAGGATAATATTAATAAGATAAAATACTTATTTTGAAGGGGAGAGGCATCTAACCCCCATGCAATTTTTAAACCTATTTATAATACTACTTTTCCTTCAAAATTCTGCGGCTTACAAGTAGCGGTTCTGTTTGGGTCTAGTCTAACCTAACCCAAAGAGTCTCAACCTTTTTAAGACTACCTCCTCCTAAAGGTGCGGAAAATTTTTCAACGCCCCCCACTAAGAAAATTCTGTAATTTAGGGTATGGGAAAGGCGATTACTTAATATTAAAAGTAATTTTAAGTACATTAGTAGTAAACTTAGGCACCAAATTTGTTGGAAAGGGAACTCGGCAACCTGCTGACACTCTTCCAAATAAAAACATTTATTTTTACACATTAATATGCCTACAGAATAACACTGGGGAACAGCATTTTCGTTGACTTAGAACTGTAACTTGTTTTTGAATCACACTTTTAGCCCCTGAATCCAAAAGTAAAATTAGTTTTTGTCTATCACGTCAACTTTTTGAGATACAGGGTACCCCCAAAATGTGCATAAAAAGCCAAATAAATGACTTTGAACTCGATTTTCAGGGTCAAAAAGCATTACTTTAGTCTTTAAACTACACCCGAGGGGACAAGAAAGGTTAGACTTTCTAAAAAATTAAAATTTGTGGTGAATGGGTAGGTTTAAGGGGTTATTACCCCCCCCCCTAATAACGCAAAAAATAGCTAAAAATTATAGAGGTTTTTATACGAGATTTTTTCCTCTTAATTTTTACGCAATTCACCTTTGAAAGGTCCTAACCCATCCCCAAGGACCCAAATTTAATGAAAATAGGCAGCAATGATTTTTAGGAAAAGCGGTTGAGGCGTTAGCGCCCCCAAGCACCCGCGGAAGGGTTCGGAAGACATTTTGAATTGCGCTGGCGCACGCGCCCTCAAGAAAATATATTCATGTTTCGAAAATTTTAAAAATGACATTTTTCTTATATTATAAGTCTTTCCTAAGTAGAAATTCTTTGGTTCGTTAGTAACTGGCCGGTTTCATGGAGGTATTCCATGTTTCTTGAGCGCGCGTGCGAAGAAACATGAAATACCTCCATGAAACCGGCCAGTTACTAACGAACCAATAAGAGTCTTCCGAACCCTTCCGCGGGTGCTTCGGGGGAGATAACTCCTCAACCGCTTTTCCTAAAAATCATTGCTGCATATCATTATTAAATTTGGGTCCTTGGGGAACGGTTAGGACCCTTTAAAAAATGAATTGCTTCAAAAATAAGTGAAATAAATAGGGTATAACAAATCCTACTATTTTTAGCGATCTTTTTGCGTTTATAGGGGGTTAATTACCCCTTAAACCTATCCATTTGTTACAAATTTTTATATTTTATTAATTTGAACCTTTCTTGTCTCCTGGGGGGCAATTTGAAGACTAAAGCTATGCTTTTTAACCCTGATAATCGAATTCAAAGTCATTTATTTTGCTTTTTAGGCCCATTTTGGTAGTACCCTGTATCTTAAAAAGTTGACGTGGTAGAAGAAAACTAAAAACAGTTTTGTAATCAGTGTGCCCATTAAACTCTAAAACAGCAAAAAAATCGAAGTCAACAGAAATTATGTTAAAAATTGTTCCCCTGTGTAATATATGTTTCTATTCTTTTTTTTGTGTTCTCATTCCTTATATACTACTTAAAATCAGCAATCGAAATTGGCGGTGGTCCGAGACCTCTGAAAACGGCTCGGACCACTATGGTCAGAAAATCACTGATCTGGTGACAGGTGGTGGAAAAAATATCCCACTCTCCAGTTCTAGTCGTGTTTTATTTTTGCTGCGAAACTAATTAGAAGTTTTACGTCAATTAATGCAATATTAACAATATAATCCCCAAGAAAAGTACTTCATAAATAAGATATTTTCAAACTTATTTGTTTATTTAGTAAGTTTGCTGTTTAGTTTAGTTTTTAAAAATTAATTATTGGTATTCACTTGTGCAGTAGTTAGCTTTTAAAAAATTGACACCTGTCCTTTTTAATTTGGCGGAACAGCCATTTTGGCAGTAAGACTGGCAAAGTATAGTGGCCCGCAGGACCAATGAGTTATTTTTCCAATTTCTAACTCTGCTTAAAATGAGCCTGTGAATCTTGTCCCTCAGGAAACTTTTCAATTTCAGACTACTTTCGAAGCTCTCAGGGATCGCCTGTAGTGTGAAGACCACCAGTTTGGTGCAGTAGTTACTATGCTATGAGCGTACATCTGAAATTCGTGCTTTGAGCGTACACTGATAAAAAAAATCGGAAAATGAGATCGAAATCGAATTGCCGCTGCGTTTATTGAAAATGCAGATCAATTGAATCGTCAGTTTTAAAAAGGGAATACTAAGTCCAAAAAATGACAAATTGACTTTTTGTGCTTAAAAATATCTCCAGGCTCCGCTCTACACATGAGTGCAAAGAGGGGGAAAATAACTACCCCCTATCGGCAGATATAGCCCCTTGAATTTGCAAAATCGATGTCCATTCATTGTATTTTTTTTTATTAAATTTGAAATTTAATTTAATTTGTCTTTCTTTTCTTATTCTTTGGCCTGCAAACTTACCCAAAATAAAATTTCATTTGAATTTAAAAGCGGTTTTTTTTTTTTTTTTTTTTTTTTTTTTTTTTTTTTTTAAACCATTGGATATTTGACTCAATATTGATATTCACTTACTCCTTTGATAGCGCCTTAATGACCCAGTTTTATAGTAATTTTTAATTTTATTCGCCTTAGTCTTTCTGTCTTTCACTTTTGTACCGTGAACTAAGCAGAAATATAATTTAATTGTCAATTTAAGTGTTTTTTAAGATTTTTGTTCAGCTGATATTTCAATAAGGTTTAAGAAGGGATATAAGTCCATCCTCTTTTTTTTAACTGTAAAACCTTTTTAAATACACTTATAATTTTTTTCGATGATTGTTCTGTATTCTTAACAGTGTGATGAATTTCCTGTAAAAATTTGGTGGCTATAGGATAAAAATTCCATTACTAATGCAGTTTTTTTCCGATTTTCTCAAAACTATGTTTTTGGACTTATTCCCTTCTTGTAACTGACGATTCAATTGTTCATTCTCCGTTGTCATTATTTTCGGGCGGAAGAGATTCACTTATTTACTCATCTTGTTACAAAACTCAAAAATTGTTGACAATTTTCAATATTTTTAATTTTTTATTTCAAGATGTTAACGGTCCTTTCGTCTAATATACCCAAGTTTTTCTTCTCTTTGGAATTCATTCACTGTTCTACAAAATGCGCATATTATCGATGTAGTTTTAAAATTTAATCTCTCTTTTTACAACTCGATTTCTATCGAGCGGTCCCTCGAGTTAGTTAACCATCTTTACGGTTCTCGGCGTACGCTGAGCTTGCACCTGAGGGACGGAACCACCAAGATTTAGAACACGATTTAATTTAGAATAGGTTAAGGCCCAGTGCTGAGAATGGGAGGACATCGTCACAACAAAATATTTTGTTTCTAGCAAAAGAAAAGGGGGGGGGCAAGCATTCCCCCCGAAAACAATTTCCAGCTACAACACTGGTTAAAGCATGGAAAATATGATTTTGAAATTGTCTAATCATATCACACTGAAAATTAGTTTGACCTTGTTTTTAAAGGAACAATTTAAAAAATATCCGGGGGAGGACCCCCCCCCCCCTTTTTCGTGAAAAGTTTCAAAAAATTCACAAAAACTTGGGAAAAAAGGTTATAAGTTAATTTAAAATCATTGAACGGGGCTTAAGCGAATCCTAGTTTACTAATCCAAGTTAGTTAGTTAGTTTACTAGTAGAAACAATTACTAGTTCTGTTAAATCTTTGTGTCGTCCCCCCAATATTCAGGAGCCGACGACGCCAATGGTCACAGAGCGAACAGCCGCGAACGCGCTCTTCGGCGAACTGCGAGCATTCGCGGCGAATGCGGATTGCTTGAAACCGTACGGAAAACAATATTTTCACGTGCACCGCGCTACGAACGCCGAGCGCGACTGTTCGCTTACGGCTCTCGGCTCTAATTTATGTCCACTAATTATGTCCTCAGTCTTATCCCTCCGATCTCTTTGTGTGGTTTGGGGGTTTCCCCTCGCACTAGCGTCAGAAGAGGGGTTTTCTACTATTCGCTAATTGACCGGTTCCATTCTGTTGTAGTAACAACTCTCAAGCAACACAATCCAATCGAAATGCTTGCGTGGTTGTAAAAGTGTACATTTAAGAACTATTTTAATGGTACTTACGTATTAGCCCGTCGACCGTTCAGCGGCCGTCTAATTCAGCGGCACAGTAATAGTAAAGTCAATGGGATTTGATAACGTTTTCGGATTAAGCGGTCGACGGGATAATACGTAAGTACCATTTTAATTATATTTATTAATTATTATTTTCTTAATATTTTATAGGTATGGGCAAAAAACGAAAGTCTCGTAATAGGAAGAACAACAAGAAAAATCGAAACAGCAGGAGCAACGGCCCTCCCGAAGAGACTGAGGGCATTCACCCCAAAGCTCAGAAGGAGCTAAATACGCTAGAACCCGCCCCCAAAGAAAGAGCCATGGCCGCTTATGCGGGGGTAGCCAGTGGGGAAGTCCAGCCCAAACGACTGGCCCACGGCTGCAACCACCTTTCCAAGGTGGTTGCGGGTAAAAGCGACTTGCGGCTGATATTCCGAGTCGGCACGACGCGCCTGTTGCACGTATTTACTAGAAAGCAAGAATACAAGCACGTGCCGCGCTTGGAACGATGCCGCAGGAAGCCCCGATGAGCTTTGGGGGAAACAAGAATTTTTTTTCTCTAAAGGTAAATTAATTTTTCGTGAAAAATAGGTGCAACTCCGTTAGAGTTCCCGCTAAATATCACCATTCTTTTTAGACAACATAGAATTTAGAAATATTCGTAAATAATTTCAAACTCCTGAATTAAAATGTTTAATTAGATCACTAACTATTCGGTTTATTAATAAAAGTCGGAAAAATGTGTTGATATTTGAATATTAGGGCGTCCAAAAGAACCGGGCGATATATATTTAGCGGGAACTCTAACGGAATTGAACCGAAAAATATTAACAGCAGGGGTTTCCAACTTCTTACAAAATAATTTGGCTCCTTTTTATCCATGATATATTTTTGAGTTTTTAATATGTAACTTTTCTGGCGAGAGAGGTAAGAAGGTTATTTACTACGGTATTTTCAAAAGTTTCAGTGGATATATAAATTTTGGACCCTTTATCTTTACATCTACATTCTAAGAGGGGTCTTCCTCCAGAAAATGTCTATAACAAAACCTACATGACCGCTTAATGTTTACAATTAATTTCGATTATCAGACTAAAAATTATATATTTCTGACAAAATGTATGAAATTTTAGTGTGATAAGCATATATGCAAATATTTGTAATACTTTTATCAGTCTTTGAATGATATTTAACTTGGAAAGTACTTTTTTAAAACGTGAAAAACTTTGTTTCATCATAAAATATGGCGTCAATCGGTCGTTGTGATTGGTCGCATTACAAGTTGTTTGATAATACTTGCACCTTATCCGTAATCTAAAAAAATGGAAATAATTTAAAATTGAGAATTAAAAAAAAAAACGATAGCTTAGTACTGCACATCCTCGAAAGAATCCAGACATTTTGATACCAGAAACGTGTCATTCGGATCAGTAGGAATTAAAAAGTTTTTCTCTGGAAACCGTTCACCAAAAACCTTTTTTTTTTTTTTTAGAATAGAGAGATTCGTTTAACAATGATGTACTTAACACTCTCTGCATTGCAGGTCGAGAAGCAACAAACAGCTGATCATGATCAAAGACCTGAAGATCGCCCTTGAGCGAACACACAGGGAGTGAGCCCGAACGGAAATCAAGGAGCTGAAGGCACTTAGCCACTATGGAGGATTATTTTGTTCCGAGTTCGTCCCATATTTTGTTTGCATTTTAAAAAATAAACTTTCAATTTTCTTATAAATGTCTCTGTATGATTTTAAGTTTTATTGCAGGTGTCAGTACGGGGTATGTCTACCCTTCCTCAATTCGGCAAAAAATTTCTATTTTTTTAAATTAATGGTTCGTTTTGTAGCATTTGAGGAAGCTAGAGAGGGTTTGACCTATATTTACTATTATTCTAAATTTTATTAAATTATTGATAAGTTAGAGTTAATAAATATTTAAAGTTTTGACTAATATATGTTTTTACTATAAATTATTTTATTTTCAGTTGAAATCTTTAACAGCATTATCTGTAAAACTGTATTTTTGGTCATTTAGCTTTGCGATATTTTTTAAATTTCTAAAAAAAAAAAAATTTTAAGGTATTTAAATTAAATTTTACCAACATCTCCTATGTATACATATGTAACTAATGTTATGAACGATGATCTACTAAAGGCTTCTGTTTCACTTTCACTGTTCATCCCGGTGATTCACTCCTGTGAATCACTCATTCAGCGAACAGCTTTGTTTTCAGTTTCACTCAAATCAGACTCGTTCATCTTCATAGGTTGTTTAAAATATGAACATCTCGGTTTAAGAGATAACTTTTAAAATGCATAGTAATTAAAGCAGTAATATTTTCATGCAATATGTTGTATTCCAAGGTCAAAGAGTTACTGGAAATCATGTGCTTGTCCTTTCCATTTATTTAAAGGTGATCAGAAAGATTTCGAATTAAAACTAAAAACAGACAATAACCTGCTGAAGAATAATGGTCGGTTCAAAATACCCCTTCAAATTATCTCACTCCTGATAACAGTATCATTTGATAAATTGTGACCTCTTAACTTCTTTTATCACACCCAAACTATTTTTTTTAATTACTTTTATTATATTCTGTTAGCTGATAATATGGAGGGCTCAGAATTAAAGTGGACCAAGTCCACTTTTTGTCATTTTCGAGTTAACAACGCTATAACATGCACCAACTATGTAAAATTTCAGTGCAATAATAAACCAAATCCTAGTTCTGATAATATCCGCTAAAAATGTTAACATTGATTTTGCTATGTAGCTTTAACTTTAAACCTCTGTAGCTCAAAAGTAACTAAAGTGGACTTGGTTCACTTCTATTCTGAACCCTCCATATAATAATCGATTATCATTATAACTTTAATTAACATGGAAAAATTTTCAATTAATTATCTATTGAATAACCCGTTAATCTTCCGATTTTAGCGACACACTCTCGCCATGCCTGTCCTTTGTGTTGCCTCGATTTTAGAGGAGCGCTCTCTCCGAGGAGGCGAACTGAGAAAAGCGGTTTTGGAGGAGAAAAAAAAACGAATCAACAGGCTGCAGATGTTACTAATTCGCTCCTCTAAAATAGAGTTGTTAAAACACAGAGTGCGCATTGGATGAGAGACCGGCATGGCGAGTAGCAGTCTTAAAAATGCTTCAGAATTCAGTTTATTATTCGGGAGGGGCCAAAATATCCAATAACACAATTTAGACATTTTTGCTGATGACATTGTGATTTTAAGTAGAACTAGACAAGGATTAATTGCCTCAACAAAAAGATTAATTGAAGGAGCAAGAAAGTCTGGTCTTTTAATTAATGAAAACAAGACAAAGTACATGGAAAAAACTAAATTTGCCAATGATCGTAGGGAATTCTTGATGGTAAATGATTTTAAGTTTGAGTCAGTTGATAGTTTTACCTATCTAGGTTCAGTTATCAATACTGTTAACAATCCCTCTGAAGAAATTAAGTCATAGAATACAAAAGGGAAACAGATGTTACTTCATATATCAGCATCTCTTTAGAAATAAGTTGATACCTCAAGAAATTAAGCTTACATTGTATAAGACAATACTTAGACCAGTTGTAACTTATGGTTGTGAAACTTGGACTCTATCTCAAAAAGATTTAAATAATTTGGAAATTTTTGAAAGGAAAATTCTCAGAAAAATTTATGGCCCAATTATGAATGATAATGGATTCCAAATTAGGACAAACAGAGAATTGGAGATCTTGGTGAAAAATGAAACTATAACCCGTTTTATTAAAGGACAGAGATTGGCGTGGTTGGGTCACATTAAAGATCTGATGACAAAAACAGAGTTAAAAGGACGTTAAATTGGAAGCCAATGGGCAATAGACCTAGAGGACGACCCGAAATGAGATGGTTGGACGATGTTCTTTAAGATCTTAGAACGATGAAAATAACCAACTGGAGAAAAAGGGCGTTTAATAGAGTTGCCTGGAGTAAAGCCCTGGATGGAGAGAGCCGAGTAGCTCTCTAGGGTAGTTCTAGAGTAGCTCTCTCGAGTAGCTCTCGAGTAGCGAGGTACGGCTCGCTCCATCCAGGGCTTTAGCCTGGAGTAGATTGGTGCAGCAGGGCCCGGCTCTACAGCCCATCAAGGGCTGTAGAAGAAGAAGAATTTAGACATTATCAGGTTCGAATCTAGATTTTCGCAATGGGGTAGAGGATCAAAAAATTATCCCTAAGCCCCCTCCGATGCATATTTATTAGGTGCTATGTAGCTAAATTAAATTCTGAAATGTAATTCTAAATTAAATCGCATTCTAAATCATCGGGCGTTGCTTCCCCTCTTATAGTAGGTGCCCAATTGGTTAATTAGAACCATCCTAACGGTCGTATTCTGAGCCTCTGGCAACCTCTAACAAACATTGATTTGCTTGATTTGGTATTCTGACCACCGTTAATCCACTTCAATTAACAAATATTTGTTACTTAACAAATCAGCCAACAAACGAGTGATTTAAGTTGAACTACCAATCAGAATCGAGAATAGAAAAAATGGCGTCCTCTCATCAGTCTATTCCTAGGCCTATGAAAAATCGTGAACATTTCATTTTGAGACTCTGGAAGTATTTTTTCATTGTTAAAGTGTTATCAATAGAGAAAAAATAGTTTTACAATTGTATAACAGTGAATTAACATTTAAAATATTCTTAAATCACATCAATTAAAATCCGCAGAACAGCTCTCTTCTAACGTGTAAGTCCGCCCAGATAGAAGAACTATTTCATAACTAAGATCACTAAAAAATACATTCTCCAAAACGATATATTTAAATGTTTTGGAAATCCAAATAAACAACTAAGGAAACACTCTCAGATGTTCTTAAAACCTTAAAAGTAATCTAAACTCTTGGCACTACTTTTCCCTTCAATCTTTTGATACTAAAACTTTTTCCTTGACTTAGATTAATGTGGTATGGTGGTGATGGTATTGGACTACGGACCCGAAGGTTGTGCGATCGGGTCCAGCAAATGATGTTTTTTTTTTTAATTCTTTCAGAGCATTGAAATTTTTTTTGTGTGTAGTAGAAAATGATCTTGGAATTTTACAAATATTTCTAGAGAAATAAGACACAAAAATATATATTTTTTTATCGTAAACCTTTTTTCTTTCTTAGAATTAAACTACCCTCATCAAAAAATTTGCATCAAAGTATTGAATCAGAATAATAAATTCCAATTAAAAATAAATTTATTGAAAATATTTTCCTTTTTAATTAAATTTCTAATGATAGCTAAGCGATCATTATAATCAGTTAACAAAATATAATAAAAGCAAATTAATTTTTTCAGGCTGTTTTAATTTTATTTCGAAATCTTTCTGATCACCTTTAAATAAATTTCTTGAGATTTCTGATTTTTCAAATGATTTTAAGTGTTGAGTTCTTTTATTATACATATTATTTTTTAAATGTAAAAAGTGAATCCAATAGAGTAAATTTATTCTTTAATTGAAGAACTAATTATTATTTTGAGAATTTGTTTCAATTCAGTAACGTTTTATAAAAGATATGAAATTATTTCTATAATTTAAGACATTTCCATATTGAGATAATAAAAATATTTTATATTTCTTTCTTGTATAGGTAGTTTAATATTTAAGAATAATAATTAAGTTTAATATTAAAAGAAAATGTTATTTTTTAAGCTATAAAAGATTATAAAACAATAAAAAATTAATTAATCTTCATTAAAAATCATCGACTTTTAAAGTAATACAGTCAAAAACGCTTTTATTACCTGCTTTTTCGCGAATTTCTTTCCTATCCTATTCACAACTGAAAGATCTCCACCAATCACGATTGAGCTTTTTTTTATCGCCAACGGTTTCGCTTGTTCGCCAGCTCTGGTGCCACTGACAAACGTAACAAACGTTTGTTAGTTGATCATTGCGCTCAGAATGCCGAATCAAGCAAACATGAATTTAACAAATTTTTGTTGATTTGTTGATCGGGCGATTTATCAGAAAGCACAGAATACGGCAGTTAATATTATTAACAGTTGGAGAACACTCTTTAAGCACATTTTCGGTCCTTCTCAAGAGTTACAACTAGGAAATAACCTTAAAATCAAGTTCATGCAGTCTGACTTACAGTAGTATTTAGAAACGATTTTAAACTATATACTAGACCGCAACTCAACTTGACCCTACGACGTCACTAATAAACAAAGTAGTTCCCAGCGCGGTGTCTGAATTTTGAATGAAATAAAGAACGTCAATTTAAAAATATGATTTTTTTGTTTATATACAGTGCTTTTCAATCACGATTTGCGTACCAAAACTCCTCCTATCAACCCAACAGGCTTCGTGTTTACCGATTTCTCCTTCCCAATTTGTGACGTACTGGGTACAAGAAACGTTGCAACCAAGTATATATGTATTTTGCAACTTAGAAGTATTTTAGAAAAAAATAAGAGCAGTATTAGAGGCCGTTCAAATATTATGTAACAACCTAAGGGGGGAGGGGGTTTACTATTTGCTGATTTTTCCTGACAAGGGGGATGGGGGAGTATGAATGACGCTTACGTAAGATGTTTAAACACTGTATTTTCTAAAATCTCTTTGTTTCTTGCAGAAATAATCTCAAAATTCACTTAAAATTAAATGTAACAAAAACAATTTAACCAGGAAAAAACTCTAATAATTTCTAACTTAAAAAGTTGACGTGAGATTTTAATCGACCCCCCCTCCCCCCTTAGTGAGCTTTTTCCGAACCCCTCCCCCCTTTTAGACCTCACGTAATTTATGGATGTGTCCTTTGTTGATTTGAAAACCCACGTCGCTATCGTTTGAACCCGTGGTCAAACAAGTCAGAGCATGTAGGGATCTGTGTAAAGTCGATCACAACAAAGGAACACGGCTTTTATGTTAGGATAAAGTGACCTCGTGACCACAATTACCTTTCTTCGGCCCCTTCTAACACCCCACGTGGCCTGAAGGGAGAAATGGGGAGAGGACTACATTTCAGACTCCCATGGGAGGTCAATAGAAATTCCAATTGCCTCTCGCCAGTTTTGTTGTACTTTTTATTGTGGGAATTTCAAGCCTTATAGATGACCCAATGTAGTGAGTCTTTGGAGAAAGCTCGTTGTTCCATGCTTTCTGCTTTCTGGGGGATCGGGGAAGAAAGAGGATAACGGGAGGGGCGGGGTAGGACGGTAGATCCCGGAAACCCCAAAGGAAAAATCCCTCATGCCCAGATCCAAGGGACGTCACTCTGGACAGTGCCCAAATAAAGTACTCAACATGAGTTAAAACCCGACTTTTACAATTCAAATTTCAAAAAAATTTCTTGGCGAGGACCCCCATACCAGTGTTCGAAATTGGCGGTGGTCCGAGACCACTGAAAAACGGCTCGGACCCCTTCGGTCAGAAAATCACTGGTCCGCAAGACCAGTGGTCGTCACAGTTTTTTGCCCTACATAAGGTTAAGAGTTACAGAAAATGAACTGGCCGTGGAATTCTTCTATTGGAGCATTTGCAATCACGTGATCCCATACCTAAAAACCGCCTTAGCAACAGATAAACAACGGCCTTAGCAACAGTTAAAAGCCCTACCGAAGATACACAGTTGTGACGTCACCTGAAAACACTCTATTAGAAACGGAACTCTAGAAGTAAACGAAATGTGGCCATACGTGAAAAAAAATGGGCGAATTTTAAACGTTTGTCCTGTTGCTTGGATATAAAGCGACAAGATTCTCCACATAAAGTTATTAACAACTAAGGAATATACTTCAATAAGTAGAATAATTAACATTCAATCAATTAAATCAACTGAGATTTATATTAACGACATTTCGACTGTTAAAATAGAAGAAAAACAAATATTTGTTTGTGAGAATTGATTTTTACCTGATGTTGGTCCGAAGGGTTTCCCTTCTTCAATTACCGCGTTCTAAAAAATGGAATAAAATCCCACGTTCACAGCTTTATATTCTGTAGCATGCCCACTAAGCAATTTCATAGGCCGTTGGGGCTATAACTAGACAGCAACTTAAGTTGAGCCGTCACTAATAAACAAAGTAGTTTCCATCGCGGTGTCTGAATTTTGAGTGAAATGAAGAACGTCAATATAAAAAAAAAATAGGATTATTTTGTTAGACCCATGTACCCATGTATATATACAGTGCTTTTCAATCACGATTTGCGTACCGAAACTCCTCCTACTTTGTGTTTACCGATTTCTCCTTCCGCATTTGTGACGTACTGGGTTCAAGAAACGTTGCTGTCGAGTATAGAACCATCTCCACTTTCAAAAACCAAGTTACCTGTGAAGATTCGCCAATTTCGCAATACACTTCCGCAGTCACTGTTGCCTTAAAATGCAGAACTTGGCCTTTTGCAAGTTATGAGTTCCCAAAATTGGAAGTCTGCCAAAAAAAAAAAAAAAACCTGGACCACATTAATTTCAACTTTTAATAGAGACAAATCTGAGTGAAAACAACTGTCGTGGTAATAGATCTTTAATATTGTCCCGTATTTATCCTATATTACGCAAAGTTTATAGTTTCTATGAGAAGTGAGTCGTGTTAGATTGTTTATAAAAAATTAATTTAATGTATAGGGTAATATAGCCAGCTTTTTCAATATTTAATTTTGTAATAATAATTTTTTCTTATTGTTTTTCTCATTACTTTCCTTTTATTTCATGATTTCATTTAGGTATAATTTTGGCTCACTTGGACGAGCCAAGGCCCTTTATAATCTTTTTCTTGTTTGTTTTTCTGTAATGGTTGTTACTGTATAAATGTGTCGGATGAATAAATTATTTTTCAGATTAAAAATCAAGACATACGGGGGTTGTTTTTTTCCCCAACTTTTGTTAAGCTCCTGAAAAAAAATGTAGAATTTTGAAATCATTTAAAAACAGGAAGTTGACAAAAACCAACCCTCGAATTAGGAAAACAGGAATGTTCTGTCGCAATCTTTTAGAATATTCAGCTAGGTAGGGTGGGGTAAAATGTGACAAGGGTTAAAATGGAACATTTTTAATAGACTTGATGCAAATCAAGTATAAGTTCAATTTTTATTAAAATTAAATTTCAAACATATAGATTCATGTGATTATACAATTAGGGTGTGGTCTTCATTTTTGAAGTTCATTGCTCTCATCCTCTAAATTTGTTTCATTATTTCTAAGAAATAATTCTAGTGAAGGTTCATTACTTTCAAATTATATTTACAGGTAGCTCAAGTATAGAAAAGTGACTTTTTAATGCAGTGAAATAATTTTTATTAATATTGGTATTAGAGACATTTTTTCAAGTAAAAAAAGGTCTCTAATACCAATATTAATTTATTTATTTATTAAGTTAATATTTTTTTACTAATAAGTTAATAGTAATGAAATTATTTCATTGCATTAAAAAGTCACTTTTTTATTTTATACTGTTATTCATCAAAGTATTTTTAAATGCGGTTAGTGACTTAATAACCTAAAATGTTCATACCTTAATTACCCTTTTAGGTTTACTAAAAAATGTTCATACCTTAACTTAAATGTAAACCTACCTTAACAGCCGGCTCCATCCAAAGCTATAAGAGGCTATATTACAACTCCAGAATTAGCTTACAGTTCTAGATACTATACAATGTATCGAATAGAAAAACAGTATTTCTAGTTGCCGGGTAACTGCAAAGAGTTTATAGTCTGTTCATTTAGAATTGGCGCCTGAAACAGGATCAAAAACGCTCAATAATGCTTCATAACGGTCATCACACAACTTCAGTGACCAATTTTTTTACAGTATTTTAACTACTTCTGTTTCGGCTGTCTTGTCATTGCAGAAGAAAATGCTTTCGATGATAATTACAATAGTAACTGCTTCTAATACATTTCGTCTCGGACGCCAGTTCCAAATGAACAGACTATAGTAGGATGAGATATTACAGAAGTCAACCCAATCAATCTGGGACCAACTACGCTAGCAGAGTCTGCGCACTGTACTTCGATTTTTGGCCTTGCCCCCCCCAGGGTGTATTTTCTCTCTCTCTCTCTGTGCCAGTACAAGTTCTGCTTGTGTCTGTCTTACTTGACGAAGGTTTATATGCATCCCTTAAGATCAAGACACAAGCCGTAGAATACATCGCCCGTTAAAGAAGCAACATGTGCTAAACCCTTTTCCGGGATCCTTCCCAGAAGTCGTGGCGCTTGTTTGGCGACAAATGCGCCGTTGACAAAGAAAGTGTTTAAACTTTATTTTAATTAGAACTCTTCTCATAGAAAACTAAAAAAAAAAAAATCCTTCTTAAGTTAATTAAATCGATCAACATATTGTAACAACTCTTTACCTCTTGATTGAAAGTTCATCAGAAAAATTTAGTAGTTAGTTACAACTATTGAGACACAAGAAAGCTTCATCACGTGATATGAAGCAGATTAAAGTTGTGAATTTAACTAGATGAAAACTGACCAGGCATCCCTGCCGAGAATTGTTTCTATTTTTGCATATTCTTTTTCAAGCTGGTTCAATTCATTTACTAAGTACATGAAAAAATACACTGATTTGGTAAGCATTATAAAACACATTTATTTACACACACATAAATATTTAAAAAAAAAATGAAAATATAAACAAAATATATCATTTGTGCGCTATAAGAAGCTGGTTAAATATTTTCACATTACAGAGATTGGAATTTAACTGAACAGTTCAGCTGTCATAAAACAGCTATATCACAGATAAGTAAATGTATCGGCTTGATTCCAGAAAAATGAAAGTTTACAAACATAAAATGTGAATGTGTGGGATACTGGACGGACCAGGCTCTCAAAGTTACAACAGTTAAGTAAAAAGCCCATTTTCATTAGAACATCACACAGTGCAATACTCTTTATTTTCCATGCCATGTAAATTAA
Organism: Tetragnatha montana; assembly: GCA_963680715.1. Lineage (NCBI taxonomy): Eukaryota > Metazoa > Arthropoda > Arachnida > Araneae > Tetragnathidae > Tetragnatha > Tetragnatha montana. Next base: position 3,675,994 of record OY796674.1, on the reverse strand, counting down.
AAGCTAAAAATGGAATGAAATCGTCGTAAAATACAACATTCGAACACAATATCAGATTTCTTTCGGGACTACGACAGTTTATAACCCGAAAAAACTGATTGATTAAATGCCATAATTCATGGCTCAAAATGGGGAATCACAATATTATATAAGAACATCAAGAATATATGAGCACAATTGATAATTAATGAACAAGCACAAGTTTTCACAAGTAGGTTTGAAAAATAACACATAAATATGATAAATAAAACACAATAATGCTGCAGTAAAATGAAAATTCTCAAAAAACTGTCATATTGACCCCTTTTGCATACAAAACCACCACCTTTGTTTAATTCCAGTGTGACATTTAGGAATTAAAATTACATCTTTGGCATGGAGAACATTTAAAACAAAAAAAAATCACTATGTGCAATACACAAAAAAAAACTGATTAAATACCATGTTTCATGGCTCAAAATGGTATATCACATTGCTTTAAAATTGAACATTATTATTCATATAAATTGTTCTTTATAAAAAAAAAACACACACAATGTCGGCATAGTTCCGTGAACAATACAGTTTATGCAGCACGAAAATAGCTGATTAGATGGCATGTTTGCTATCTTTTTAAAAGAACAAATTACTTTACAACATTTGCTGGTCACACAAAATAAATGCCAACTTCGTTTCGTGAACAAGACAGTTTATGAAACACGTAAAAAGCTGACTGACTAGCTGTGTGTGAACAACATGAACAATGATAAATCATTAATAACAGTATTGCACATTATAGAAATCTATAAGGTTTATCATAAAAATGATAAGCATGTAAGACATTTGAACATAATAATCACAAATGATGATAAATAAACAATCAAATGTTTTCACAAGTAGGCTCGAAAAAATACATAAATATATTAAAAAAAGCACAATAATTCCAGCAATGAAAAGAAAATTCTCAAAAAACTGTCATACTGAGAATTGCAACCCCTTTTGCATACAAAAGGCCACCACCTTTGTTTAATTCCAGCTTGATATTTAGGAATTAAAATTAGATCTCCGGCTAGGAGAACATTTAAAACACAACAATCATAAAGTGCAACACACAAAACAAACTGATAAAATACCATGTTTCATGGCTCAAAATGGTATCACATTGCTGTAAAATTGAATTTTATTCATATAAGATGTTCTTTATAAAAAAAACACACACACTATGTCGGCATAGTTCCGTGAACAATACAGTTTATGCAGCACGAAAATAGCTGATTAGATGGCATGTTTGCTATCTTTTTAAAAGAACAAATTACTTCACAACATTTGCTGGTCACACAAAATAAATGCCAACTTCGTTTCGTGAACAAGACAGTTTATGAAACACGTAAAAAGCTGACTGACTAGCTGTGTGTGAACAACATGAACAATGATAAATCATTAATAACTGTATTGCACATTATAAAAATCTATAAGGTTTATCATGAAAATGATAAACATATATAAGACATTTAAACATAATAATCACAAATGATAATAAATAAACAAGCACAGATATCACAAGTAGGCTCGAAAAAATACATGAATATAATAAATAAAAGCACAAGCAATGAAAAGAAAATTCTCAAAAAATATTATTTTGAGAAATGCAACCACCTTTGGCCACAAACCACCACATTCGTTTAATTCATGTGTACTCTTTAGAAAATATTATAATATTTCAGGCAAAAATGAAAATCATTCACTAGCCACAACCACCATTTCAACAGCACACATTGACAGGGATTTTCCAAGGACCACTTCATATGAAGTGATGATAATGTTGAGTACAGTAATGCATACATTTACAAATGAAGAAAAAACACAAAAAACTGACTTAGACAACACTTTTAAACTAAAATGGTCCCACAGGGGAATTAGGCCAGTAAATCCTCTTAACTTCCAAAGAGGCTCAAAAATGAGTAAATAAAATTAAAAAATTTCCCTGGAAACATTAAATAATGAATGCATATTCTAAATTTATCAAACAAAATAAGACATTTAATATCAGCCCTGAAATTCTCCCTGTATAAGGTGACCATTTGTTCCTTAAAATTTTCCATCTAAATTATAGATGAATCAAGAATTTCTTAACGGTGCTATCTTTATGGTATGTGATAAAGAAAAAAAATTGCAGCTCTATTCAAATACACCGAAAAACAGTTGCTACTGAGGTGTACATCACATTTAATTCAATTAGCTTTCCGAAGGACTTCAAGTTAAAGATGGAAACATCTCAAATGCATGATACTTTTCTCATGCTTTTTTCACACCTGGTTCAAAAAATTCTTATGCATCTCTATACATTAAATTAAGAATCAGTCACAAAATTGTCTTAAAAAAATTAAACTATGAAGCTTTTCATGATAAGCATTTATTCAGTAAGTAAACAGTAAAAATGTATTTAAATTTAAATTAAGGATTGATTGTAAAAGCCTCCCAGCCATGTGCTTTAAATCAAGTATCCAAAGTGCTGATGGTTCAATCGATATTTTGATGAAGAAAATTTACCAAAATAAATTCATGATTTTTTTTTAAGTTGGAACAAAATTAATTTAACAGTTGACTATATCGCTGTATGGATTCAGTTTCAGTTGCTTTCATTTTTCACTTGAAAAGCAGTAATACTGCTAATGCACATAGGTAGCTTGAAAAAAATCTAAGTCATAATAACTCTCACCAATAAGTTGCAAAAGAATTATAATTTATCGCAGCAAAACTTGATTCAATTTTGCAAGCTTTTATCTGTTCTTTTAACTGTTGCTAGGTGACGAGGTATCTGTTGTTATGGCGGTTGTTAGGTGTGGGTTCACGTGATTGCAAATGCTCCAATAGAAGAATTGCCCGACTAGTTATTTTCTGTAACTGTTCAAATTTTGCAGGGCTTTTAACTGTTGCTAAGGCCTTTGTTAGTTAGGTCCGAGTCATGTGATTGAAAATGCTCCATAAAAATGTTTTTTTTTTAATACATGGTTTAATTTTAACATACAGTGCCAAAGAGAACAATCATCATTTTTAAAATATTATTTATTCGAGTAAACTTCTTTCACCTAAATGTCATGGGCGCCTTCATGACATTTGCGTGAAGGAATATTTACTCAAACTGAATTTAAACAAAAAATTTATGTAAAGGAAAATTAACCCAAAAACTATTAGATTACCATTTTTAAGAAAATTTTTGACAAAATTACCAGTTTTAATTCAAAGAGAAGGGAAAATTAATATATTAGCTCTTTGCAGGGTATATCTGCTAAAATTAATTTTTTTTCCAAATCCATGACTTTTTATGAATTTCCCTGACTATGGCAATTCATTTTCCATGAATTATTGAGTGTTTTCAGGTGACGTCACGTCCAGTTATTTTCTTTAAACTGTTAATCTTTTGCTGGGCTTTTAACTGTTGCTAAGGCGGTTTATAGGTATGGGGTCAAGTGATTGCAAATGCTCCAATAGAATAACTCCTCGACCAGTTATTTTTTGTAACTGTTAACCTTCTGCAGGGCTTTTAACTGTTGCTAAAGCCATTGTTAGGTCCGATTGTGTGATTGAAAATGCTCTATAAACATTTAAATTAAGCTACATAATAATTGAATTTTTGACCTTAACAGTAATGCAAAATAAAATTTTCATAAATTCATCTGGTCATTTTGGAAAACAAATGCTTGCTCTTAATTCTATGCGAAGTATTGAAAGCAAGTGAACCGAAATATTGAGAGAAAAATCTCAATTGATCAATCATCAAGTAAGTGATAAAATATCCTCTTTAAACACCAAATGTGGGACTGAGAATATATCCCCTTAAACAGAAGATATTTTTACTGGTATAAAATGGATTTTAGAATTGCTAAAAAAATTACCTCAGAAAACATAAACTACTGTGTACTGCTTTTCACAAGATATGCTCGATATCCCAATAGTTGTGTTTTTCATTGCATAAACATTAATAATGGATAGTAAGGGTTTTAATGTCTACAATTAATATTGTTTAACTGAGTGAGGCACCATTGAGGGCACGGTGACAGCCAATCAGGTTTCCCACCCAATGTCCTCATCAGAAGACTGGGGCATGCCCTGGACATTTCCTGATAGATCAGGAACCTCCCGAGGGTACCCTGAATGTCTTCCACTGGTAACAGACCTCGACAGGTGACAGTGTCTTCGATCTCTCAACATAGAAGGGAAGACAGGTAGCATAGCCGTAGGCATTTCCTGACGGATCAGGACCCTCCTAAGTGGCATATGCCGACCTCTACTGGTGACAGTGCCCCCCCCCCTCAGCCCAGAGAAGAATAGTGGCACCGCACCGGGCATTTCCTGACAGGTCAGGACCCTCCCTAGCGATTTGCGCCACCATCTCTGACAAAGACTATGGATCCGGCAGAAATCCAGGAGTTGAAACCTCCAAGGCACTCAAGATCAGGAATTTAAGTTAACTTCTATAATTAATGAACTAAAAATCAGTGCCTTTTAGTTTGTATATGAAAAACCCCCATCAAACCAAAATCATTCTTTCTCTGACTTTGTTTAGCCAGAATTACTTCAATTTCATTATTCACATGTGTGACTCATCGTTCCAGCACCATTAAACCCCTTCATAAACCAAAAATTAGGTTCTGAACCACTCCGTATGAAAAACACAGTTTTTACACCCAATACAATTTCTCCGTTTCAAAGGAAGTTTTATACTTGCCCCAAAACACTCTAAAAAATTCATTACAGTAAAACTATAAAACCAAAAACACAGTACGTCTTCACATATACACTCACTTCCAAAAGTTAAGCACGGAGAGGAGGAAAATGATAAATTTAAGTGAGGTGTGAAATTTTCTGCAAAAGCAGAAGGAAGTGGGTAAGAGCCAATCACGGTTTCGCGTCCAGAAATACGCAAAACAGGAACAAGTCGTATATAAGAAGCCGGCATTGTGAAGGGAGCGTAAGTGTCGATGAAAGGTGTTGTTTTGAAGCCAGACCTTCCAGAAGACGAATGGAAGATTGTGACCGGACGTATATTGAAGGAGGACAGTCTTTCTTTGGCGTTCATCATTCCGTCATGGTTATGGACACGATTCCAAACAGTTGTCCGAAGACCTGGTCGTCCAAGTTAAAGATCGATGTATTGCGGATCAGAGATCGATTTCCACATGTGTGATGTAGCAGTGGGCATATAAGAGACGTCATCTGTCGGTACTGTTCGTCGAAGGCTACACATGATTGGTCTGTACGCCCGGGGAGTTAGTGTTTCGTCCAATCCAGAAGGAATGAATGTGGTGCCGCCAGTATGGGAATTTGGACCGAGTCTGATTGGGACAACCTCGATGAGTCCAGATATGCCCTACAGTCCAATGATAAGCGTCTGGAGGGACAATCGAGAACATCTCGTGGTGGAAGCATCATGGTCTGGGCAGGGACTTCAAGGCGAGGTTTTGTGACTGTATGGCGATGGGGAAGTCCTAGAGCCCCATTGTGAGACTTTAAGCTGCAGCAGTTGGTCCTTCTTCCGTTTTAATGATGGACGATGTATTGCCCACACGGTGGACGACTTTCCGGAGAGGACAGTTGACAGGGAACAGAACAAATGATGAGGTGAAGAAAGACAGTGATAGATGGCGATTCTGACCCGAGGGGAGAGTTCCGACCATACTCATTCTTAGGTATAGTTCTTTTGGGGGACGAAGAGGTATTCAGCAGGCTCAGATGAGACAGAGTTCTGCATGGTACGTGAAGTGATTGAAGATGACAATATACAGATGATGATGAGATAGACAAAAGCAGTGATACAAGGTGATACGGGATCTCACGAAGGGAGAGTCCCAACCAGGCTCATGCGTGGTAGAGTTCTGTAGGGGGACGAAGAGAAAAAGAACAGGCTCAGATGAGACAGAGTTCTGCAGGGTGACAGAAGGTGACACTACAGATGATGATGAGAGACAGATGATGATAGGAAAGACGAAGGAAGTGATAGATGGTGATTCGAGGGGACGGTTCCAACCAGACTCATACAGGTGGTAGAGTTCTTTTGGGTTGCCCTCGGCCATACGTAAACGTTTCTAGCCTCTGTCAGAGATATTTAGTCCAGCAGGAGGAATGGCGATTACTTGACTCTCGTAACGTGCATGATCTCACGTGGTATGAAGGTGCTCACATAACGAGAGGTCTCGTTATGGTCGAGAGGTCGGTGGAATAACAGGTGGATCAGGCATGGTGGTCAGTATGGTGGTGGACGAAAAGGCAGCTGGGAGGGCAGCACAGTGGAAAATACAGTTGACAAAATGATGAATATACAGGTGAAGAAAGATGAATGCAGCCATGATGAAGATGGTTATTTACAGATGATTTCGGGGGCTCACACGTGGGGAGAGTTCCGGCTAGACTCATACTGAGGTAAGAGTTCTGTAGGGGGACGAAGAGGAATTCAGCAGGCTCAGATGAGACAGAGTTCTGCATGGTACGTGAAGTGCTTGAAGATGACACGATACAGATGATGATGAGAAAGACGAAAGCAGTAAAGAACACACGAAGGGAGAGTCCCAACCAGGCTCATGCGTGGTAGAGTTCTGTAGGGTTGCCCTCGGTCGTGCTGTACCCTTAAACGTTTCCAGCCCCTTTCAGAGAGACTTAGTCCAGCAGGAGGAATGGCAATTACTGGCCTCTCGTAACGAGCATGATCACACGTTGTATGAAGGTGAAAGGTGCTCACATCAGATCTTTGGAATATCTGGTGGATAAGGTAGTATGGTGGTGGAGGAAAAGGCAGCTGGGGAGGGCAGCACAGTGGAAAATACAGTTGACAAAATGAAGGCAGAAGAATGATGAAGGCAGTGACGATGGAAGGTGACAATATACATATGATTAGGGCTCTCACGAGGGGAGAGTTCCAAACCAGACTCATACTAAGGTAAGAGTTCTTTTGGGGGACGAAGAGAAATAGGGCAGGCTCAGATGAGAACAGAGTTCTGCAGGTTAAGTGATAGAAGGTGAGAATATCCAGGTGAATCGGGCTCACTCAAAGGGAGAGTTCCGACATAATTTCGCAGTATGAAGGTGCTCGCATAACACATCTGATCGAGAGGTCTGTGGGTGATCAAGTGGTGCAGCAAAAGACAGCTGGGAGGAGCTGGGCAGCACAAGGAAATACAGTTGGCAAAATGACGAGCATACAGGTGAAGAAAGATGAATGCAGTGATGATGAAGATGATTTCGGGGGCTCACACGTGGGGAGAGTTCCAAACCAGACTCAAACTGAGGTAAGAGTTCTTTTGGGGGATGAAGAGCAGGCTCAGATGAGAACAGAGTTCTGCAGGGTAAGTGAGATTGACAGGTGAAGTGATAGTGACGATGGTATTATACACGTGATTCGGGACACAGACTCATACAGGTGGTAGAGTTCTGGGACGATGAGAAAAAGAGCAGGCTCAGATGAGAACAGAGTTCTGCAGGGTAAGTGAGATTGACAGGTGAAGTGATAGTGACGATGGTATTATACACGTGATTCGGGACACAGACTCATACAGGTGGTAGAGTTCTGGGACGATGAGAAAAAGAGCAGGCTCAGATGCAAACAGAGTTCTGCAGGTGATAGAAAGTGAGAATATCCAGGTGAATCGGGCTCACACAAGTAGGGGAGAGTTCCGACATCATTTCGACGCAACTATGACTTCATTTTTATAATTTATGAAAACTCAATAGATTTCATCTCTGTGCTCATGTGTAAAAAACACAGAGCTATCTTTTACTTCAATCAAAGCAGAACTTTTCGCATTTTACCGCTTCGTGCTCAACTTTTGGAAGGGGGGGAGAGTAGTACGAGATTTATTCATTACACTTAAAACAGACCTACTACATTATTCCATGCCAATAATGATCAAACCTTCAACTAAATTAAAAAATAATGATTAACTGCATTAAACTCAAATAATAAATATTATAATCAAGTCAAATGAACTTATTTAAGAGCAATAAATTCTGCCATTATTGCAAACAGCAGATGAAAAAAAGATATATTTAAAAAAAGGTTAAATACGGATTCACACAAATTGCAGAAAATTGAGCATCATGATTATTCAAATGGACTAAAGGATGCTCTTTTGCTGTGCAAAAGGAATGTGCATGGTATACTTAATTTTTAAATGGCAGTACTGAATCAAATGGTGTGAATTCATTTTTATAAATATTTACACTTTTTTAACAGTTCTACCGTTTTGTAGTTGTAACAATCTTAAAAGCTATAGATGTCTTATTAAGACAATAACATTCCAGAGTCGTTCCTTTTGGTTGGAGAACAGCCATTTGCAACAAATTGCCAAGAAAAAAAATCAGCTTTACTTAAGACCTCTCATGCCTTTATTACATTATTCCTTTACTTTTATTACTTTATTTCATATGATGCTTGCTATCCACACGTTTATATATGTTTTAATTTTGTAAACAAGAAAGAATCTTAAGGGTTTTTCACATCAACTTTTTTATACAACTTTAATATAATAACTTTAATAATAATTAGGATGCTCTTTTGCTGTATAAAAGGAATGTGCATGTTACTTAATTTCTAAACTGCAGTATTGAACTAAAATGATGTAAATTCATTTTTAAAAATTTACATTTTTTTAACAGTGCTATCGTTTTGCAGGTCAGGGTTCAAACTCTATCTAACGTAGTAAAATGCAGGAGACACCATTGAGGGCAAGGTGACAGCCAATCAGGTGTTCAATCCTCAACTGGAGGACTGGGGCATGCCCTGGGCATTTCCTGAGAGAGATCAGGACCCTCCCGAGGGTGCCCCGAATGTCTTCCACTGGGGACAGTGTCTCTCAACACCCCAGGAAAGACAGGTGGCATAGCCGTAGACATTTCCTGACGGATCAGGACCATCCTACGTGGCATATGCCGACCTCTACTGGTGACAGTGTCCCCCTCAGTAAAGAATGGTGGCACCGCACCGGGCATTTCCTGACAGGTCAGGACCCTCCCGAGCGATTTGTGCCACCATCTGTGCCAAAGACTGGATCTGCATAAGAATGAATCCGGCAGAGATCCAGAAGTTTGTTGAAACCTCCAAACCACTCAAGGTCAGCAATTTACTTTATTATTTGCATTTTTTTAACAGTGCTATCGTATTGTAGTTGGAAATCAAGGAACTTTAACTGTCGAGCTTATCTTAGCTTCATATTCATACTATACTAAAAACCTCTCTTGCCTTTACTTTATTATTTCCGTTATTTTAAAAAAACATTTGTGGCGAACTATAGTGATCTTGGGAACTAGTTATTCAACCAAAGGTTTCACCCCGTAACTGGCAATTCATTATTGTTGCTAATAGTAACTGTTAGAAATAATGATTGCGGTAAAGTAGAAAATCTAAAATAAGTTAATTTTCTTTATTAATACAGAAGATAAATTGAAAACCATTGCACACACAATGTATTAGCAGATATTGGCTATCTCTGTGAAATTCCTTTTAAATCAATCAACTTAATTTTTGATTATTCATTAATTGCTTTATTCATTTAAATTTGATTTCAGTTGTTACTTAGAATTTAACTCCACATTTTTTTTTTACCTTTTGGAGTCACCTTCTCTGTTAAACAGAATGTGAACGTCCTGATTTCGATGTTCTTAGAAATGAAATTTTTATAAAACAAATTTTAACCCAAGAGATTCTAACTTTTTTGCTCGAGAGCCGCAATTGAAATAACAAGTCGAGTGGCACAAATTAATCTACTTTTTATTCACGATATATTTTTCAGGGGGGGGGGGTCTACCTTCAGAAAATGTGCAAATTTCCCTAAAAAGTTGTTTTACTTCATTTTGGGATACTGGCCCTCCAGAATCCCTTGCTACACCCAGGGAGAATTTCAGGGTATACCACCTCCCTCCGAAACCTCTAACTTATTAATTTCCACCAAAGCATTTTCGGGGGTTTCTATCAATTTTAACGAAAGATGTACAGATTACATCAGACTAAAGCTTTTTTGCTCCTTCATTTTTAAATTTTTTAAGAATATTTTCTATCCTCTTATCAGGCCGAACCAACCAACTAGAAAAAAATGGTGTTTTTTCTTCAAAAATGACGAAAAGATTTTGTATTATCCCAATGACGAATATTCTTTTCCTGAACCTGGGTCCACTTGGAGGAAAGCATTAGTACCGAGGATGAGAATTAAGTCAATTTAAAATACCCGTTTCTTTGAATAAATCGCCAAGTAGAGTTTCTCCTAAAATAATAATAAACCTAATCTAAATACTGATCTACTAAATAATCTTAACTACAACTAAACCTAATCTACGAACTAGTGTACTACAAACTAAATTATACGATCTAATTTGATTGCAATCGTGAGACGCTCTACTCAGGTCATTATTCAAAGAATTCCGCTCTTTTAAAAAATATCAAAAATTTAAAAATAAAATTCCTCGGCATAACAAATTATTTAGGGCAAGGTTATGTTCTTGCAATGCCTCCTTCAAGACAATACCAAGTAACTAGCCTGAAACGTCTTTAACTGAAATGAAGATCAGAAGTCTGAAAGATCCTTAAGTTGGGGGAATATTTTAACCCAGCCGTATGTTAAAGCAACGCAATCGTGGCAACAGCGATTGAAAAATATCTTTCAGAATGACGTAGATGCAATTTCTCTAAAAAAACGATGGTAGGACTGGGTTATGGTTCAGCCTTGTATTCTTTTGTGGCAAGATCAACAGTTCGATCAGCCGATTTCATGTTAAGCTCAAAATTTTCACTAAAACCCTAAATTCTGAGATTCGTGGGGTTCCCGAAAAACTACTAACAGTAACAAGCCTGTGAATTCCGGAATGCTCCAAAATCAGGAAAGTTTCTAATGATTTGTGAGGTTAAAAAAAACAAGATTTCCCGGGATACATCGGAAAAGTAGCACAACTCCGTTGTAATATGCAATTGTCTGCTTAAGAGGTAGCCGAAAAAAAATAGTTAAAAAAGAAAATAAGAAAATTTCCTCAGTGGGCCCTTCCTGAGGAAATTTTCTCCCTTTGATTTAGAACTGCGTTCCTGATATAGACAATTGAAGTTTGTGTTCAATAAAGGCAGAAAGTATGCAAGTAGAGATTAGAAGTCACAAAATTAAAGTGGGGACAGCCCATACTACACCCATTCCCATTTAATCGAGTAAGGAAAAGAGTGCCGGACTCCGGAGAAGAATCCGGGGTCCGGAAAGAGTCCGGAATGTGTGTTAAGGTTTGGGCTAAGGGGGGGGGGTCTGGACCCCTTAAACCCCCCCCCCCTTATATACGTCCATGTGCGGATCCTTGTTTATAATTTCTAAAAATCCACATTTTTGGGGGGCTTAAAGGGAGATTAAATCGCCGTCGAACGCGCTTTTAAGCCAATTGGGGTAACTTGGGAACCCACCGGATGAGTTGACACAAGATAAGAATTCATATAACCCTCACCGGGTGAGTTGGGAGAATATTTCATTAACGGATCAGTTGAGAACGGATGAATCGGCACTAAACCATGGGTTTTGTGCCATTAAACTCATACGAAAACGAAACCCAAACCATAGTTAATAGTTTTTAAATTAGCACATCGAAATCAGGACCGTAACTGGATTTTGATTCTTTTGAGAGTGTCTGGGAAAATATTTTTTTTTGGACACACCACTTCTATCAGGTTGCCTTTTTTGTTTAATTATATAGCTAAGTCAGATTCATGCAACCCTCTGGATTACAGCAAATTTATCCTTCAAAATTTTGTGTGGAGTTTTTTGCCAATTACTAATCAAACTAAATAAAAAGGCGACGCGGTGAATTTCTTCCATAAAATGTTTGACTATTTAAAATAAGATTATAATAGTTTTTGACAACTGGATTTAAAGAAAAAAAGATCTTTAGCAGGGGATGTTCGTTCAACTCTACATACTCTATGGATACGGAACAGCTGATATAATCCATATAATATTCACACAGAAGAAATTTTTTTTTAAATCGCCGCTTAAGGCAAACATAATGATTTAACTCAATTTTCCATATTCCTAAATAGAAACTGGTTACAACTTTCATTAAATAGGTTGTATTTTATGGTTGTTTTTTTTAAGAAGTCAGCACAGCAAAAATAATTTTTGTAATAAACTAAATTTATGATATTTTTGTTTAACTTTATTCTAATCAATGTTGTATAGCACTAAAATTGAATTTACAGAGAGTTTTATAAAAGAAATTGCAAAAAAAAAATGTTGGTCATTTTTAAAAAGTTTGATATAAATGCGTCTTTCAATATTTACTCTCTTTTGGTTGGAAATCTTTACAAGACAAAATCAAACAAATGCATTTAATTATATGCTTTTTGAATACCTTCAATCGGTTTTCAGAGAAGGGAAAAAATTTACCCGTTTCCCCTATGAAAATTCCAGAAAAGTTTTTATTTCTCTGAAACAATTGAAGAGAAAAAAAAATAAAATTTGAAGTTAAAAACACAATAGGCATTATCGGTATGAAGGGTCAATTGGACACTTAAAATTTAGTTATCTAAGGCATATAAAGATGGAAATTATTTCCCTACTATTTTTAAAAAAGTATTTAACAGACTGGGAAATGCTATAAAAACTTATTCAGTTCAGAATACAGTGAAACCCATATTAACAAAACGACAGCACCTTCACATTGAGTATGAAATTGATTTTTTAATTTTAAATATTCCTTTTTTCACAAAGTTATCAGGTTAAATCGAACAACAACTGAATCACATCGTAAGTTTTTGGTTATCTCTTAAATTTTTAAAATGCAATCCTCCCAGGCATGTTCATAGCTGGCTCAACTGCCCATTGTGGGCTTCCTTTAAAAGATCCAACCAGATTGTTCTCCTCTTAGCCGTGGACCTCCAGTTCTTTATCCTAAAACACAAAAAATAGTCCACCCCTTGGTACAAAAGTAACTGCATTGATCCAAGCAGCTCTACCCCAAACACATTTTTAACACCACTAAAGAGTTTGAAAAGTACCCCAGGCATGTTATATATTACCAAAATCAGATATCCAGAAAATCTCTTCTAAAACTCTCTTTTTACTGTATAAACAGTTAATTTAATTTTCCAATATTGATTGCTTTTTGCCATAAATCCCCAATCAACCAACGAGATTCATTTCATTGAAATGCGCCATAAAGCTCAAAACAACCAACTAAATGGCTTTCATATGAAGCCAATATGATCATTATAGGCATGGAAATAGATGTAGTAATACTCAAAATATGCAGCATTACTTGTACTCAACATAAAAACATTTTAACATAAACACACATTATATATAAAACAATATGAGCCTACTTGTGCAAATAAATTCATTTTACCACCACCACTACAGCAGTAGAAAGACGCTGTTGCATTGCACAAAACCATTGCGTATTTTAAAGTAGAGAAAAATCTCAAGGGGATGGATTTAATGATGGCATCCATGAATCGAATGCGAATAATTTGGAAGAAGGAGAAATCTAGGGCCTATCCACAGTCATTCTGGAGTTCAATAAAACTGTAACTCGGATCCAAAACAGGTGTCCCGCACGCGTTCCCCCCCACAGCCTTCGCAAATGATGATAGGGGGTCGAGAGAGTTAAATGTCTGTACGGACAGTCGAGTAAACAGTCCCTTTCTTAACTCTCTCAACTCCCTCTCTTCAACTGCGAACGCTGTGGGGGGGAACGCGTGCGGGACACCTGTTTTGGATCCGAGTTTCAGTTTTACTGAACTCCAGAATGACTGTGGATAGGCCCTTAGGGTACAGTGTCACTACGGATTCAGATCGGTATCAGTACAGGCCATCGCCAGTTTCTCGGAATCGGAGAAACAGCCCCATTCGGTGACCCCCTCCAACAAAAGCGAAGATTGACACGGATCCCTGTTAATTTACAGACCGACATCAGTGACATCGCTCTCCTCCCGGGGTCCGTGTCAATCTTCGCTTTTGTTGGAGGGGGTCATCGAATGGGGCTGTTTCTCCGATTCCGAGAAACTGGCGATGTCCCGTACCGATACCGATCTGAATCCGTAGTGACACTGCTGGGGGTGTCTAACGCGGTCTTTTGTGCACGTACAGAAGCGCCTTCCTAGTCCAGGCACGGTTGCGCAGAGTGTACTCGACTCCGGTAGGGATGTGAAAAATGTCTTTCGCGCCCACCTTGCACTTTTGGGAGCCGATCTGCACCTCTACGATGCCCTCAAGGACGAGGAAGGTCAGGGTGAGGCCTCTGTTGCAGGACATCTTCCTCCCGCTGTAGTCCAGCTCCAAGTACCCCTGTGGAAAACAAATCTCAATTGAACTGTCCGGTTGAAAATGGAGAATATAAGTCTAAAAAAAGCGGTAAACTGACTTATTGTTTTTGTTTTGAAAAAAAAAATGAACAATTGAAAATTGCACGTGAACCTCCGGTGAAAACGTAGAACTAAAATCGAATTTAAAGATAAATAAATGTGAAATGAATATGGAAAGATCATTCACAATTTCTGTTTTATACTCAGAATCATTTTTCTATAGCCCCCCTCTTTCTGCTGTCAGTAAGAAAAATTTATTGCCGAAAACGCGAATAAATAATCGAATAAAGAAAAATGTCAATTTTTCTTTCCTTATTCGCACGTGTGACCTAAAAAACTATTCGAATCCGAAGAAACCCCGACTGCTTTCCGGGAGATATTTGAGCTTACGGCCCCGCACTCTGGATTCCTGATCGCACAGATTGTCAGTTTGAAAATGGAAGAATACTATAGGTACAAAAATGTGGTAAACTGACTCTTTGTTCTGAAAAAAAAAATTCTCCAAGTACGTGTCATAATGCCCTGTTACATTTATACTTCCTACGAAATAGCTTGGCTTGGTTGGCGCAGAATGACCTTCTATTATGTGCCATAAAACTCATTATAACTAACCAACCAGAGCTAACCTTAAATGAGTAAGTGGCACCCAGCATTAGCTATTCCCTATGTAACACGATTTCAGGGTAATCAATGTAATTATTCTTTCTGAAAATGCCAAGCAAGCGATAACGCGCCAAATCATCGCCCTGATCTAATGACTTTATGGGTGTCCAGACTTGCCAACCTCTGAAAATCAAAAATCAAGAGATTTTCCATAGAAATCAGGAGAAATTTTTAATCGATGTATAGCCCATCGCAAACCAATTATTAAGAGATAATATGTGCTCCAAATAAAAATTTAACCGTATTAAAACCATACTTTTTCGCAATCGCACTGTCCGGGAATATTTTTCTGAAGAGAGCTCCGGAATGGTCCTCCACACTGATCGGTAAATTATGCTCCAATATATATAAGAATGCTGTAAAAAGGCATTCAGCATTACGGTATTCTGATCATTCTGTATTACAAAAATCTTTTGGTTATTTTACACACATTTCGCATTTTCCTTATGCATATTTCGAAAAAAACAGAAATTCCGAAAAAAAAGCGGGAGAAAACCGAGAAAGCGGGAGATTTTCGGGGAAAATCCGGAGGGCGGGAGGAGAGAGTGAAAATCCGGAGTATCCCGCCAAAATCCGGAGAGTTGGCAAGTATGGGTGTCTATTCAATGGGAATGCTCATCACTCCTCCTCCTCTATGGCGACGAAAGGAAGAAGAGTACTTACGCTGTCTTGCTCTGCAGAGTAGGAGACGCGCGTGGTTTGGTCAGTCTCCCATTCCATGTCGTCCACATTGGAGAACAGAGGGGCCAACAAGGGGGGGACGGCGGGGTCAACACGAGGCTTCTCCGCCTCTGTGGCCAGGCGAGTGGTGACCTCCATAGAACCGTCCAGGAGGTACCTGTTGAAAAGAATCAATATAGGTATGTAGAATGCAAAAGCACTAACAGAAGTATCTGGCAATGAGGGAATTGCATAGGTGAGGGATTTGCTTAATTTAAAACTCTCAAATATCAGATTTTTAAGTTCAAAAATGTTTTAAATAACTTAAAATTCGATTTTATTTTTGCCAAAACACTAGTAAAGTCATGTGATCAAAAAACGGGATTTGACGTCACAGCGCCGTCGAAACTAGTGAATTGTTGAAAATCAGACTTATCAAAAAACCAAAACACGCATAAAACTCGTCTATTTCTTTAGTGAACGGCCAGAAAAAGAAAAAATTTAAACTTTGAATCCTAATAATTCCAAAACCAATGAATATTTTTTGAAATCTGAGGCTAACGGGGGCCGGATTCGGATTCAGGGTGTCATTTTACATAAGAATCTGCTTTCAAAGTTTCTATGGCATTTTGACCCATTTTTTTGTCGCATAGAGGTAAAAATATCGAAAAATATGGCATGTTTCTTGATTTAAATAATAATGCGTATTATTTCTTACCCAAATAATTAATACAGAATTGGTTTAAAACAATATAAATAGCTCTAATAAATGAAAATAATGCCATTTGAACATTAATGGTTATTTTAAAAAAATTAGAAAAATGTTAATTTTTACCCTTTTTTGGCCATTTTTGAAAATTCTATGACCTTGGGGGACCTCTAAATATTTTTCAAAAATTTTAAAAAAATTCACAGTGTCTTATATTCACATAAAGAACATTTTTGGGGGGTGAGAGTTAAACATTTCAAAAGTCGCGTTTTTTTGGCACACCCTAATGTTGGTGGGTAAGTTTAGAACAGCCCGTCAGATTTGTAAAAAAAAATTAGCTACATGGACATACTCGAGCGCGTCAGATTAAGATAAGGTAGGTTAGTTACCAGCTAAAAAGTGTACATTTTCTAAAACCTGCCGATTTGAGCGGTGGGCAAGGGAGTGGGAGGGTTACAAAGTTGCAAAGTAAAGCCAAGACCGGTAAGACGGTATCGCTCTTTTTGAGAAAAATGTACGAAACAAAATATTTATGGACTAGTAGCCAGAAAACTAGTCTCAACTAGTTGTTAACTGTCTCTGTAGCCAGTCTGACGCGCTCGAGTATGTCCATGTAACTAGTTTTCTTTCAAATTTTGACGGGCTGTTCTAAACAAACCCACCAACATGGAGAGCTTATATTTGGTGAAGTTACTCAAAAGCATGCAAGGTATCTCCCCTATGATTATCTGACGCGCTCGAGTAAATCCACATTTAGCATCATGGGCTCCCCTACTATGAAGTTAGCGTTAAATTAGTTTGTTTCAGCATGTTTTTGTGAACATAGGGTCCCATATTTGCAGTAATGTGAAAAATCACTTATGTTTATCAAAGAGGGCAAGCTCAATGGGAAAGGCAAAAGAGAAGTGTTCGGCAGTGGTCCCCAACCGGTGGTCCGTGAGAGTCTTGGAAATGGTCCGTGGAAGGACCCGGAAGCACACAAAAAAAATTTCAATAAGTAATAGAAATTCTTTTGAATTGAACAAGAAAAGATTGAATTATACATACTCTCGGCTGTGTATAGCTTGTAGGGATAACAGTCACCACTAAGTAGTTAACAATATTTTCTGGTTTTTTTTCTTCAATATTTTAAGCAATTTAAGTGTTCTATACTCGACTGCAACGTTTCTTGAACCCAGTACGTCACAAATGCGGAAGGAGAAATCGGTAAACACGAAGCCTGTTGTGTTGATAGGAGGAGTTTCGGTACGCAAATAGCGATTGAAAAGCACTATGTATGCATAAGTTTACCAAACTAATCTTATTTTTAAATTGACGTTCTTCATTTCACTCAAAATTCAGACACCGCGTTTACTTTGTTAGTGACGTCATAGGGTCAACTTAAGTTGCTGTCTAGTATAAAAAAACTCGGCTACCCAAATTTGGGGATTCCGAAGATATATTTATAAAACAACAAAAATACTAATATTCTCGTTAGATGTAATTCAATTTTTTTCTTAAAACATAGTTATATTTAAGAATAGTTATATTTCATTAAAAAAATATCTAATCATTATTATTATAATTTTTTCCTGGGACTTTTATCTTGCAATTCTGGGAAGATAAGGATTTTAAGCTACAAAGGTGGTCCGTGAAGGTTCCAATTAGGAGTCCGTAAAGGTTTTCTGAGTTGGGAACCCCTGGTTTAAGGGCTCTCAGTGAAGAGTCCGATTTTAAGTCAAAATATTTTGTAGAAGGGTCCAAAAAACAGACCCAAATTAATTTCTTCTAAACAGACAGCAGTTACCAGAAAACTGCATAAAAAAGTCAATTTAAATCGATAAGGACAAAGTTTGATAACATTAAGCGAAGTATTGATCACATAAAACGATGCATTTTACATTGAGTTTAATAGGAGTGATCGGTCAATTAACCCTATTAATAACATAAACAACTTTACCTGGTGGACTGGTACTCTCCCAGCCAGTGTTTCAATGGAGCTATCCTATTCCGCTTGGGGCGGTTCAGGGAGTACTGGGTGGGGGCTGGAGCGTCCCGGTGTTTCCTTTTTGTGCCCTGGGTGGGCTGTGGGGTGGCGGTGGTTGTTGTTGTGGTGGTGGTGGCAGTAGGAGCAGCAGAACTTGTGCGGCTGCTAGTTGCTGCAGCACTAAAATAAAGGAAACCGGATTTACTCAATACAATAGAGCATTTGCAATCATGTGCACCTAGCAAAAGGTTCTAGTCCTCCAGAAGTTAACAGTTAACAGAAAATAACTGGTCGTGGCGTCATGATTTGCGAATGTTCTATTTACAGGGTTCTAGTAGAACTTTTCAGTCAAGAAAAACGTATGCACGAAATTTAGACTATAGTTATACCAATTCCCTGTTTTTTTAAAGATCAATTTTCCCTCCCAGACCCCCTTTGGCACTCTATTATTCACATCTTTTTCTTCAAATGAAATCAATTATTCATTACCAACAACAACATATTATACAAGAACATGACTCATTTAAGTAGGGAATAAAATACATAATAAGGAAAAAAAAATACAAAAAGTAAAAGGAAAAAAACACTAAATGGTTATTCCCAAAGGATCCAAAAGCTCTTCCATGGGGATTCCTATTATAAATGAACTTGGAAAAAACACAATAAAATAAAATCAATGATGGAAATACAAAACATAAGGAATACAAAACAAAAGTCATATTCTCGATCATCTCATTTTAACAAGTTTAAAATAATAAATTTTTTAAAACAAAAAAAGAGGGTTGGCGGGGCTGGTTAGATGTTTTCTTTTTTTGATATTTAGCAATTTAAATATAAATTATCACCTGACTGATAAAAGATAAAAGCAATACAAAGTTTTTTAAAGAGTATAAAGTTTGGTTCTATTTGAGTTTCATAAGTATCCATTTTATATTAAGTTCCTTAAGACGCAAATTTTATACCTAAACAAGTATACGAAAAGGCTACACTGGACCTATTTAATTCTCATGGGAGGAACTCTCTCTAAAATACGCAATTCGTTCCGTTAATAAAATCCCTCTATAAATTAGCATTAAACCAAACCAACCTTTGATGTGCAGCTGAGCTCCTCTTATTGGCTCTCACTGGAGATGGAGAGCGTGGGCGCTTTCTTCTGATGTGCGCCGGAGGGAGGTAGTCTGGGTCGGGGCGACCTCTCCTCCTTTTTTGTTGTGCTGGCCTTTTCCTTTTGAGGATGGGTCTGGGGGGTGCTGCATCCTCCTCCTCCTCATCCTCAGAGCTGGCAATTACATTCCAGCGCCACGGCATCTTGCCTGCGGATGATAAGCAGATTATTTTAAAATGTTATCTTTACAATAATAATAAAACTGAAATTTCATTTGATAAAGATCAGTGAAATAGCAATAGAAACTGCTCCCAAGCCCTACAATTTTAAAAAAGTGAAAAAAATTCCCTTTTTTAATTTTTTTTTTCAGTTTTACATCAAAAGACATCTTTTTTGAGGACTTACTTCTGAAAAATTCAAAATTCCATCATTATTGGTATTTAGCGTTTTTGAGCGAAATGACCCTATTTCTCGCCTAAAATTAAAAAACATGTCTTTTGCGGTGCAGTATAAATTATTTTATCCTGTCTAAATAGGTTCTAAATAACATATATTAGCCAGTTTTATCACATTAGCAAACTCAAAAATATTTTTTTAAAAATTCTGAAAAAACACCATTTTTCCACTTTTTTTCAACTTTAGGGCCTTGTAGGTACCCCTTAGAACTAACTTAGGGGGCTGAAGCTGCATACACTATCTATTGGGACCTTAAGGAATAGGAAAAGCCTTGGAGAGTTTGCTTTTTTATATTTTAAGACATCTTTATATCACCATATTGTATAAAAGGTAGAGCAAAAGTCGTAAAAACTTAATTGTGGAATATCTCTAAAACTAGAGCTGATGAGCAAAAATGGATGCCGTATTCTGAATCAGGAGGTCAAATATATACAAAATCAGCTTGCGAAATTTTAGTTTTGCAAATTGAATGTCGTATTTTAATTTTAACAAGCAAATCGGTGAAGGAATCACATGTATGAATAACGCCCGGAACTAAAATTTTTGTCATGAGACCATAACTAAGGAGGACATCGTCACCTTAATTTTTTCACCTTAACCCTACAGGGGCCGCAGCTTAATTTTTTTTGGGGGGGGGAAATAGGAGAGAAAAAATATGGGATTATTTTTCTAAAAAAAAAAAAAAAAATTGGGAGGAAAAATAGGATTACTGTTCTAATATTAGAACTACAGTTACGGACCCCTCATCCGGAAAACTCGGGGCCGACATCATCCCGAATTTGCGAATTGTCCAGAGTTTGAAACAATTTCGGAAAAAAAAAAAAAATCCGCATCTGTCTACTATTCAAAACAGCTGCGTGACCGCGCATTGAAGAGAAAAAACGACTTGATAATCAATCTCGCACCGGCCATCCCCCTCCCTTCCAAACATCGTTCTCGAAAAGTGAGGAGAAAAAAAAAGCAATCCCTGACAAATATTCGCAAACGGTTTGAATTTCTAGTTGTTATCGAAAAGGTTTTGCTTGGGACATATTATATGACCGTGACACATTTTCGCTGACGGATTTATTTCAATAAAACATTGGTCCCCCCAACCGGTGGTCCGTGAGAGTTTTGGAAAATAATTTCCTTTCAAATAATAGAAATTTGTGCTTTCCGAAAAATTTACTTAACTCACAACAGAAAGAGAGAATTAAATTATTTTTAACTTTTAAGTACAGGATTTCACAGCATTGTATAAATTTCCATACATAATAGGGGATAATAAACTTTCATCTTTTGAAATTTCGTGAAGATAACGATTTTAAGCTACAAAGGGTGGTCCGTGTGGAAGATTACAATTTTAAATTATTATTTAATTTCTTTGAGTAGGGAACCACTGCATTAAAACCTATTCCAGGGAGTGTTTTCCTACTTTCCATAAGCTTTGGGGTATCGCTGCTGCCTCGGGGTACAACTTCACAAGCGTTTTTAACGTTTTTAAAAAGCGTTTTTAAGTGCATATTAAAAGAAATTTTTTGTACTTTAATTTGGTGTACTGTGCTATTTTTCGGGAAACTATTAGTTACTAGGTGAACAACCGAACAAAAGCAAAAATTGAAGTGTTTTGCATTTTTTTTATGTGAAGGCGACCTTTTACATGAAAATAAACTTGAAATTACAAGTTTAAATACGCCTATTGAAACAAAATTTAAAAAACTTTTTAAAAGGTAACATTTAAAAATAATAAATTGATATAGTTTAACACCATATTAAACTGACAAAAATATTGCATCAGTTGTCAACAACGTATATTAAACTTTGAAAAAGTAGATGAAAACCTTGAAAAATAAAGTATAATATAGTGTTCTGGCTTAAAATAAAACGTTGATATCAAACAATTCTAAATATAAACTACAGATGAGTAAAACCCACTATATGGCTCTAAACTTTTAAAATCGTACCGAAGTAGTATGAGTTTTTATTTATTGCATGTGTAAATCTAAAATAAAATGTTCACCAGTTTTAGAACGAAAAAAATATGATACAGTGAGAAAATGGGGTAATTAATTTTATGCCAATGATAAGTTATTAGAGCAGTTGTGTTGGGTGCTCACAAATACTAATAAAAATTTTGACTAACAATTAACTGAAAAGGATAAAAAATTTATGAAACTGCAGTAGAATAGATTATATATAAGTTAGTTTTTTAGGTCCAACCTTAAGCTACCCGAGTGCCAATTAAAACTTTTTATAGGGAGCCGAGGACCACAGACCAAGCTCATATTTACACTGGAACATTTATTTCAACTACGAATATTTACTAAGACGCATTTTTTGAAGAATTATCATACATTGAAAATGCAAAGCAAAAATATTGAACGGGTCTTATTAAAACACTGCACTTATTTTACTAAGGAGATTTGTTTTGTGGCACAAATTAAACACTTTTTTACCCTTGAGGTTCACATTTATACAATAAAAATTTTAAAACAAATTATTTCATGTTTTTTAAACTTAAAAATATGATAAAATGGGTATTAAACATAATATCACAAATGAACAGATAGAGCAGTAGTGTAGTAAGCACACAATGAAACTTCGACCAACAAATAGCTACAAAGGAGGAAATTACTTCTCTCGTGAAAATAGATTAAGTAAATGAATTTTTCAAAATCTGATTATGAACCATTACAATTCAAGTTAAATATATTCAGATTAATATCCTCCTACTATACATCAGAATATTTCGAATATTTCTTACATCAAATATTATATCCCACCCACTAATTTACACTGGGTATTCATTAAAATGGAGAAATATTGTTTAATTAATAATGAAGTATAAATTTCCATTGCTCGACCAATAGAATCCAAAGGAAAAGAAGACTACTTCACTAAATTTCAAGTAGAACTGAACACTAATTTCAATAATTCTTTAAATAAATAAATAAATAAATAAATATAATTTTACAAATGAATACCCAAATAACACTTATGTCAAATGTAATAATAACAACGAGTTAAATATTCCAATTTCACAACAAGAAAACTGGATACTTTAGGATTAGCCGGGCGTAAGTTTTACGCTGAATTGCCTAAAGTAATCCATTATCGAAATGCAACACCATTAAAATATCTCAAGTAGCAGTGTTTCTTTTAATTTTTTTGTTACATTTTTGTGAAATAATAATAATAGAAAGTTGCCAATACAGTCCAATTAGAGGGATGTGCACCCGGCTAATCCCGCAAAGTACCGGAAAAAATAGTGTCTGAATAATCTTACCGAAAAGAAATGTATCCAGCAAAAAGAGAAAAAAAGTTGAGCAGAATGAGAGTTGGTCAAGAGACTGAGTTCGTTGTTAGGAGTCGGCCGTAGGGAGGGCCCCTAAGTATCCATGAGCTGAAAAAGAAAACGTCTATTTAATCTTACGATCTCCTGCTTGGTACTTGAAAACTCATATTTAGTATTTTAAACTAAATTCTATGAAATTATTTCAATAGCCTTTTAAAAAATTAGATTTTTATCCTTTGCTTCGAATTACAAGAAAGGCCATCAAAAGTTAGAAAATTACGAAAATGTTTTATATACTGACTTTCACAGCTTTTTTTTCCACCCCGATTCCTACTTTGTTAATATTTACCCTACTCTAACTTATCCTGCCCCACATTAAGGTTTGACCAAATGATTCATTTTGAGTGAAAAAAAAATTCCTATGGAAAATAAAAACAGGTTAAGTAATTAAATAACATATAGAATAACACATAAATATGACGAAGAATTAAAGTCATGATACCATGCATTAAGATGATAAATTAGATTTACTGATGATTCTAAAAGCTTAACGCTCCAAATATCGTTGGTGCTCAAGATTTCATTAGAGCATGTAAAACTATCTGAATTGGACAAGTAAACAGGATCAAGTGATTTAATATTTCTAATGTGCAGCAGAGCTTACCTCTTTGAAACAGTAGTTCTCGAAGGGTCGAGACACAAAGGTGGGGACAACTAGGACATTTGGACGACACACAAACCACGAATCTACTGCATGGCCGAATCTACGGCATAAGATGTAGAACTACGGAGAGCACATGAGAAGCGTTCCGAAACGACACGAAAGATCAACTAAGCATAAACGACCATCATTTCCAAAAACGAATTAAGGAATGAATCGTAATGGAGAAGTGGCAGTGGGGAACTAAACCCTTTCGACCAATTAAAATCCGTCTTCAACACAAAGAGACACCCACCAACGGAAACAGGGGCAGAAGGTTTGGAATGAAGGTGTTATTCGAAACTCTCTCCCATAAGAGAACCTTTGAATTAATGAGCAGATGGTGTTGAGCAGTGGTCGATTTGGAAAAACATCTGCTAATAGAGAACGGATGTCGGACGAATTTCTCATATCACACCATACATTTGGGTGCCCTTCACCTTTTTGAAAGTTGCACTGACAAGAAAATTGACACGTGGCGAGTGGTAGTTTAAATGGGAGCTCACAATTCCATTATGAAAAAAAAAAGCAATTAAGTAATATTTTAACACAAGGGTCGGCAATGGCGGACAGCGTTGGGTTATTTCCTAGACCGCCAAACTGTTTTGAAAATCAATAATAAATATGAATAGACACAAAAAATAGTTCAACCTTTTTAATGTTCAAATTTCCTGGGGGAAACACCCAGACCCCCTTTTTCAATATGAAGCTATTAATAATTTTACAACTTTTCATGGAGAAAGTTAATTTAATAGTTTCGAATCTTGTAATTTCGTTGGAGGGTGAGATGTAAAAACGTATACCTTGTAGTTAATAAATCAAATATTTGAACGATCCAGGAAGAGAAACGCTTTCCCGGGAGGAAGAACCAGAGGGTGCCGCGAAGGGACTGGCGGAAGGCTCCGGTGCGTCCAGCGGCCAACACACAAAAGCGATGACGAGGTCAGTATGGGGTAAAACGGAGGTAAACTTTTTACGTCATCCGCCCACCAAACAAAGGGGAAAATGGTGGGAAAATGCCGAAACACCTTCTATGTAGACTCTGGGCACCCACTTGGTTTTAAAATGTTAATGAATTAAAATGTTTTTTTTTTGTCAAAATTTTTCATACCGTGTATTTTTTGTTTTTAAAAGATTTCTTCATTTCTTGATATAAAGGGTTAATTGAATTGAAACGCTTTTCTCTCGACCACTCAAATATTCGCAGTTTTATTACCAAATCTTAAAAAAAAATCTGAGTTAAAAGTTATAAAATAGGCTGTTTATTGCAGAAACCTGTCCCTCATAATTACGTAAGAAAACTACCCAACCCCTCCCCCTTAGTTTTTTTTGTACATTTTTTTTGCAAAGCTTAGATTTTTGAAACTCATGTTCTCAATGAACACTTAACCTATCGTTAAAACTTTCACTGTGAAAAATGCTTAAAAATTTTTTCCCAGTTCAATTTTTTTTGTGAAATTCATTTTTGGTTGAATTTAGAGATTATTTATGCAAGATACAAGAGATTTTTAGAAAATGCAGTGTTTGTAACATCTTACGTAAAGCATCACTTATACTCCCCTCCCCCCTTGTCAGGAAAAATAAGCAAATATCAAACACCCTCCCACCCCCTTAGGTGCTTATATACTATTCGAACGGCCCCATAATACTTTTTCATTCATGTTAACAGATTGACTTTTTTTATTTTTACTGGGGGGTTCAAGTAATTTCGGAACCCACAAAATTGCATCTAACTTTTTTCCGAATGCCTAAATCCATTTTAAATATTTATAGTTGAAGAAAGAATAATAATTGTAATTCATTTAGTGATGACTGTTACCCCCACAAATTACACAGCCGAAAGTATAATTCAATCTTTTCTTGTTCAATTCATTCAAATTTCTATTACTTATAGGATTTTTTTTTGTAAAGTGTGCTTATCACAGATCACTTCCAAGACTCCTGGTCTAGACAGTGCTTCTTCAAAATAAAAACCCTTTCAATACATATTTTGTACTTAGTAGTGTGAATAAAATATAACTCAATATAGAGCAATGAGGGGATCTTTAAATTTGCTGGATATTCAGATGAAAAAAAGGCAAATATATTTTCCCTTTCTAAAATTCTCTATTTTCTTAAATGCGCAATTAGCGTTTTGTGAAGGGAGTAAGGGTTGCCCACGTGGGCTTTAATCATGGTTCTAATCGAAAGGAAGCGAGCTGTGGCCGCTTTACTTTCGCATTTTGGGAAAAAAGAGCAGATGTTTCATGAGTAGAAACTTGCAAGAGGGGAAATTGAGCTGAACTTCTTTGGGCATAAACAGTTAAATGCAATGAAAGGAAAGATGGGTTAATCATCTGCCTGTTTGTTTAACTTAATTCTTTCTTTTGTTTTTCCGACCCCCATGCGATCTCCAAAAAGACTGATTCATGCGCGAGTTCTATAATCTTCTATCCCTATGATAAACTATAACCCCTCAATCAAAGTTGGCTTTTAATTGCGCCGTAACACAATGATGCTCCTTTTTCCATCTGAAGCGTCGATGAACAGAACACACTGAATCATATATTCGCTTTCCCCTCATGGCTTTCACTTTCTCCTCCAACGAACACCATCCTTAGCTGGGATGAGAGAACATCTGCCCGTTCGCCTAATTCCAGTGCTGAAATTGGAGGGGGACGCGGGGGGACGCCGTCCCCCGAAATGATTGGACCGTCCCCCGAAATATTTTTACCGTCCCCGTTCCTTAAAATATTTGTTTCCACGAAAAAAAATATAAATTTAAGGGTAGATTTAAATACGAAAGCAAATTTATTTTTTTCTGACCTAAATTCCCATTTGAATTGAATGAGGGTTCGGATTCGCCTATCAGCGTGCCAGCAGTCTCCCCGTATTCCGATTTGCAAATATATTTATATTCGGATTTTTAGGGTAAAATTTCCAAAAACTTTCTGGGGAGGACCCCCAGACCCCCTTTAAAAATTTCAATTTCTATTACTCACGATTTTCTGTACAAGAAATGATTTAAAACCCTGTTTTAAGAGTCTAATTTCCAAAACATTTCTGGGGAGAACCCCCAGACCCCCCTTTTCGTACTTGGAACTCGATTATTCATAACATTTTTACATTAGGTTGAGCAAGATTATTGAATTCCATTAACAAATTTTTAGCCCCCGAAACCAAATCCTGGATCCGCCACTGCATGGTAGTACAAAGTTGAATAATGTTTTTCTTTTCTTTTTTTTTTTACTTGCCATCAATATTTGTAAAGAATTAAATGTTATATAGTTTTAAGGTTATAAAAATTATAATAACTGCTTTGTGCTTTTATTGTAGCATTTAAAAAATGGTCCATTAGCCCCCACTTTCCCCTAACTATGCAATTTTATGTAATCTATAATTTGATTATCAATTCGAGTAGGTACCAAAAATTAGTCGTATTTTACCCTTCAATCATCTACTGTGTAAAAAGGTTGAGTCCCCCCAAATATTTTTCTCCAATTTCAGCACTGCCTAATTCCATGGAACCTAATTCTAATTCCCAAGGAGCAGCCGCCATATTGGCAAACTTCCAATCTGATCGCGTTTCTCCTCGGCCCGGGCTTTTTTTTGTTCATGTTTCTCCCCCCCTCCGCCATTCCCACATTCTTTCTGAAAAGAAAAGTATTTCTATCGTTGATTTCGCCTGCTACCTCTGTCGTGGGCATTTTTCCTCGCATGATGAAATTATGGCGCATAAATTTGAATTCAGACAAAATACTGACGCAGTTATCAAAATAATAACTCATGAAGCTTTAGAAAATGATAATTTCTCAGCATCTTTTCTTTAGCTGTACACAACAATTTACCAAATGCCAAGAACCATTAGAAACTCAAACAATTTCAAGTGTTAATTTTGCTTTAATTTCACAACTTTTCAAATGCCATGAAAAAAGAAACAGACTTGTTTCACCCTATATTTGCATGCAAAATTACTAATTTGCATTGAAGGTTCTCTCCTGCATGCAAACTAAAATTTTTTTTTTCATTTCAGTTAATTTATTTGGCCATTTTTTTCGTACAATAGAAACATTAATCATACAAGAATTTTGTAGTATTTTCGTATTGTGTTTGAAAGGAAATAAATATTTGCTTTGATTTGGAGGTTCATGTTTTTTTATCCTGTTCAAATAATTGCGTGAAATGTTATAAACTGTATTATTAAATCCTTCAGTGATCATTAAGAACCTGTTAATTTTTTCTGGAGTAAATTTTTGATCAGACCTTATTAAAGAAGTTTGAAGATTATTTTTTTAACACCACACCTTATTAGATTGAAGTGAGTGCGAATGTTTCCTTCCATTCTGGCTGTGTGTGAACGATCGTGAAGAAACTTCATCCATCTGCAGTTATCAAATTATTCGCCATCGTTCCCCCCGCTCATCCGCTCCATATATGCTCCATATCCATGTGGAGATTGGAATTACGGGAAAGGACGGGAGCTGCTGCATTTTAGGAAGGAGAGAGCAGATGTTTCATGAGTAGGAACTTGCGAGAGGGGAATTCGAGCTGTGAACTTCTTTGTACATAAACAGTTATAAGAGCTTTGAAGGTATCTCGGACGTTTTGCCCACAAAATAACTCCTTTCCCCCCGGGTTTCCTGATTAATCTTCGCTTTTGGAATTTGTGAGTGTAAGGCCAACAAATGGGGGTAGGAAATTTCCATGTGGGCGAAACAACCGTAGCACCGCATTGAAAGGAAAGAAGGATTTAACATCTGCCTTTTGTTTTATCAGTTTGCTTAAGTCTTTATCGCCGTTGTGGAGAGCATGGGGGGAGTACATGAAATATGATACAGTTGGGGCCAGATGAAAATCGGTTTAGGGTTCTATATGGTTTAGGGAGGAAACCATGGGAAACGAATCTCGCCATCTTGCATCATTCCCCGAATACCAGGTTTTCCGCTACGTTGACCTTGACAAGGGACTCAGCTAGTCGCTATGACTTTATCTGTAGGGGTTCAAAAATCAAGGGGGGTGGACATATATCTTTGGACCCAATGTATATGTTAAGGGCAATGTGATAAATCCGGGCCTTATTAATAATGCCAGCGTATTCCGGGCAAAGTGAAAAATACTCATTGATAAATGCCATTTAATTTATTACATTGCCCGCCTCCACCTAGGGCATTATTAATAATGCCCAGTTTTAACAAAAAAAAAATGGTAAATAAATGGCAAACAACAAATAAAAAATTAAAGAAGTTAGAAAGGAAATTTATTTAGTAGTATTTTTCTTGATTATATGCAAATTGGTTCATAATTTACAAAAAACTCCTAGTTATTTCTGTCAAAATACACAGACCTACTTAATTTATGAAACTAAAGTTTCTACTCTCTTCAACTTCATGTTCTAAAAATATATTTGAAACTTCCTCAAAAGTGCACTGGTGTACTATTAGGGTGTTTTTTTGATGACTGGTTCGGCTGACCAGTGAAATTCTTTCTGTAGTGGTCCTAGCCGATTTTCAGTGGTCTCGATTTCGAATGCTGCCGATCGTAAGTGGGTTGGTTTTTTTTTTTCAACCTCCGTTTTGCTCCTGAAAAAAAAGTAGTGGGAATTTCGAAATTATTTTGGTACTGGTAGTTAGGTACATCCTTCAGGATCAATTTGCTTCTTTACTGGAAAAAAATCGGACATTTTTTCTATTAGCTATCGAATTTAAAAGCGCGCTCCTCGAAATTATTTCTCGCCAACCCATCATTCAATTATTATTCTACAATTATTCTATTTCGGAATTAAATGCGGAGAGAAGGAGGGAACGGAGCGGTCGCGTGAAGGAGAAGG
Source organism: Tetragnatha montana (assembly GCA_963680715.1). Classification (NCBI taxonomy): domain Eukaryota; kingdom Metazoa; phylum Arthropoda; class Arachnida; order Araneae; family Tetragnathidae; genus Tetragnatha; species Tetragnatha montana. Next base: position 3,646,362 of record OY796674.1, on the reverse strand, counting down.
CCAAATTCTTTATGGGAAGACAGTCGATCGCAAGGATTAAAAAGGGGGGGGGGACTGAAAAAAAATGAAGTAGGATAAAAATGGACCGTGAAATAGGAAAAAAGGAGCAGGGGTTCTACTTCTCCGGGATACCCCCAGAAATCCGGTTTTTTTTCCCACAGCATCAATCCCGGAATTCCGAGTTTTATCGTAATTTTCATAAATCTAGAGTTCAACAAGAAGGCATGAAATTAGGTCAAATTAAAACATAAGTGCAGAGCTGCATCATTAACAACATCTTCCATGAAAAATCCGGTCCCACCACCATCGGTTCTAAGTGCGATTACCATAGTAGCTACGTCTTTCTGAAAAAATTATTTTAGCCGCTGTAGCTACGATCGAGTCGCGTTTATACATACGGCTGAAGTAAAAAAGCTTCCTGACCGTTCTGTCTCATCGGTTTATGGGGGGCGTAAATTTAGTGGGAAAAATTCATTCAGAACAAGAAATTTGTTTTTAATCTGTAAATGTTCCGGATTTGGGAGCGTTCCGGAGTTAGGGATTCCCGATAAAAGGTCCGTTATTCTAATAGTTTTCCGGGATTTTGAGTTGAAGTTAGTAGCACCCCCTGAAAGAGCTTATACTATGTGAAAAAACACAGGAGCGCTGCGGTCCTTGAATCATTGGAGTTGCTCTATCTCTCCCAGAAAAATTATCAGAAATTGATACCAACAGTTTTCTCCACGGAGGACTTAATCCTCCTCTAATTTGATCGTATCATAAATATTAGAGGATTAACGATCAAATTTAGCACTTTTTTAACCTTGAAAAACGCCACGATATTTTGAGAGCTTTAAGGAAAAACAATGCTTGAGGTCCATAGTTTCATGTGTCTTAAAGAAAATCATATTGTCTTAAAATATCGTGGAGCCATCTATCTATAATTTCGTGAACTACTGATTTCTAATGTACGAAAATTTATGAGTCATCCCAGTTGTTATTGATTTTTAGTTATGGCCCCATCTGTCTAAAACTTTATAGTGCTCCCGATCGCCGCATTTCGAAGCTCAAGGAAGAGGTTGCTGCTGTTCGGGTAAGACTTTCTTATCATTCAGGCCTCTTTATTAACCGAGTTTTAATTAATAGATAGAGCGTACTTTGATAGGGTTAAATTCGTATTCCGCTTGCTTAGCAACAGTGTTTTGTTGACGTGTCCAATTTCTTTAACCCTGACCTCTACTTTTAGTAATATTTTGAACTGTTAAAGCTATATTCGCATTATTATGAAGCATTTAGGTAATGGCCGAGTACGATACATAACATAAAACGGGGTATTTTTTATGTATTTTAATATTGATAATAACTGTACATTAGTGTTTTTATACAACCTTAATAAGTGTCCAATGAAATTATGTGCGGAACTTATTATTTACATTAACGGGTATAATAGAGATGAATTTGATCGAATGATCTGATCATGAATTTGATCTACTTTTTTCCGGTTAGCTAATCTATCAATCTATAAAATCAAGATGTTCTCCCTGCCTGTCCGTTTGTACTACGGATCAGATGTGGCCGAATATATTTCCGAAAGATAGCAAAAATGATTTCGATACGATCAAATTTATAAAGGCCGTTTTAATACCGAAATCTAATACCGGTTAGATCGCAAAGATTCAACAGCTGCAAAATGGTCAACTCTTGTAAGTTATTCATTTTCCAGTGTAAAGGTGTCGATCCCCCTCCTGATGCATTTTTAAAAAGTTTAGTTTTCAATAAAAGTAAACTTTCAGCGTTCAAGAAGGAGGTTTTGCGAATGATCCGTGACGTTTGGACGTAAGTTGAAGAATGAAGGGTGTTAAATTTAGATTCACAAGAGTGTTTATAGAAACATGAGTATTTGGCTTATCCTTCCGCATTTGTTTAAAATCTATCCTCTTAAAACTGCATAAAGTTTCAAAAGGTTTAAATTGTGTAACTACAGGGCGGGTTCTTCCAAGCACTCGAGGACCGCAATCGAAATCACAAGTGAAGTGACGGGAGTAATCTGACTCCTTTCTACTATATTCATGATGTATTTTTCGGGTATAGAATCCTTAGTATGGAACTTTTCCGTTGAGAGAAGGACGAAGGTTATTCACATATTGTGAAGGCACTACTGTACAATTTCAGAGGATGTATACTAAATTTTTTACCCATGATAACTTTTAATACTGAATATTAATAGAGGATCTTTCTCCAGAAAATGTTTCCATGCTCAGACATGACCTCATTATTTGGCCTATCCTTCCATCTGGTTGAATAAACTCAAAAAAGCGTTCCAAAAAAGTTTAGCTTCGGGTAACAAGGGATAGTTTCCCCCAAAACGTGGAAACTGCATCAAGTACCTTAGCAAGAATTCTGAGTTGCCTTAGTTGACGCTTCAAAGTCTATAGTTATAATTGAGATTATCAATCTGAATATTAGATTTTGTAGTCAAAAGATTTATTCCGCTTTGAGTACCAAAGAGGGTAGGTTGGTTAATTTCGAGACTGGTGGGGTTCTGAAATCAGCCATCAGGTTGGGCGTTATTATTGGACGGATAAGTACTGTGTATATTTATCGTCCGTGTAGTTCTCGAAAATTGGACCACTTGTGTTTGGGGATATCAAAGTATCCTCTTCCTGAACTATAGAATTCGGGGTTTGGGGGTGTCAGGGATAGTCATGGGTGTCATTTAGGGGGTTTCCAGTGTTATGGTGAATAGAATAACTACAAGTCCCTTGAAAATTTTGGAACTTCTACAAGGAGCATCCAAAAGGAGTTAAAACACTACTTTTGAGCGTCAAATTTCAAAACAATTTCTGGGGAAAAACTCCCAAGCCCCCTTTAAAGGTTTGAAAAGGAGATAAAATACTAGTTTAAAAGCGAATTTTCAAACATTTTTCTGGGGAGGACCTCCAGCCCTCCTTTTGCCTAAAAGGTTCTGTGGTTTAACGAGGAACTGTTCTCTTCGGATGTAACCGAACGCTTATTTCCACTAGCAAACCTAATGTTCGGATTTTTTGATGCAGTTTTTTTCGTGTGTATTTTTTTATAGGTATCAAGGACGAGCCGTTGGCTCTTATGATACCACATATTTATTTTCTTTCTTTGTTGTTTCTTTGTGTATTTATTATTTTTGTATTTTGATGTTCCTTGTGTGTTTTTCGTTTTTCTGTATAAATTTAAAAAAAAACAGTGTCTCGAAAGGAGCTAAAATACTACTTTAAGAGGCAAATTTTCAAAATATTTCTGGGGCTGACCCACTGACTCCATTTTTACATGGAGCTCACGTTATAAAATTTTAACATTATGTTTTAAACCCCCTCCACAAAAAAGTCTGTTTACGGCGTGGCCCAAACTCACTTAAAAAAATCCTTGAATCTGAATAAAATCAATCAGCAATTTTATAGTCAAAAGTTTTATTCCTTTGGAGATTCAGATTTCATCGAAGTTGCCATCTCCGTCATTTTTGTTAAATCATCGGGATCGGCAGCTTGGTGTTCGCCCCCCCCCCACGATCGTTTGGACCCCTGCATTTTCGATCGAAACGAAAATTGTAAAATGAAGGAGCTATTTATTAATGAACGTTTCTTATTGCCTCTCTCTGGTAAAACGTTAGAGTAACGAATATCCCTCACACCCTCCCCTTGCACTGGAAAAGTTATATAAAATCTTCCTTTTAGTTTCTTGAATTTGAAATTACCAGCTGCCTCGAATCGCATCTTTCGCCACAAACGGTTTGTTGAAAAAGGAATCGCCATGGCAACCGATAACTTGCAGAGCTGAAAAAGCGCACCTTGCCATGCCATGGAGTAAACAACCAACGGATCAGGCAGGTTTCCGTTCAAAATCCCGACAACTCAGATGGGAGTCCGTTGAAATATGAGGAATATTTTAGGTCTGTATGACAAAGGGGGCCCATACCTAAGGGCAAAGGACGGCCTCCCCCCTTGCACCGGAAAAATTACGTAGAATCGTATAATAAATCGGTTTTAATAAACATTTTTTAAAGCTAATTCAAAAGCAAAATATAAATAGTTTCCACTATTTTTATGCACTAGTTTCTTACTTGAAATTTTGCGGCCTAATTTGAAAGTCCACCAAATGGAGTTAAAACACTACTTTAAAGAATAAAATTTCGAAACTTTTTCTGGGGGAGGACTCTTAACAACCCTTTTTGCTTGAAACTCCAGTATTGTTTTACAAAATTTTTAGCATTAAGAACTCGTGAGGGGTCCTTTGAAATAATTATGAATCATAATTATTTCCTCTGATAGCCTGAAAAGGTCCTTGAATATTTTTCTCGAAAAGTGTTTGAATCTAGGAAGTATTCTAACAAATTCCTCTTTTCTTCCTAGTTTGAAAGGGGGAGGATTGGTAAAGTACACATACTGCTTAATTAATCAAGTTGGTATATTGCCTATTTTTATAATTTTTAAACCAGCTACAATTAATTGTATTTCTGCTACAAATCGCTCCTTAAACACTTCAGTGGAACCATACATAGGGGCAAAGGGGGGGGGGGGGAAGCCCCCCCCCTCCCCCCCCCCCTTGTACCGGAAAATTCTAAAATTCTTTTAGTTTCTGACTTGAAATTTTGGGCCTCAGCGTAGGAACGATATTATTTAGATACGGGATTAACTGGCTAACATGTAATTTTTTTAGCCCCCCTCCTGAGTTCAAACATATGGGTTCCCATGAGTGGAATTAACTATCGTTTCTGGCAAACCATTGCATCTATCCACAACCCAGTTTAAAAAAAGTTTTCTGCTTTCCTGGTTAAAATGTGCCTTATTAAATTTGAATCCCCTCGTTCTATTATCTGTACTGAAGTCCCTCTGTGTCCCCTTGCTTTACCTTTTCAAAAAGTTGAATCAAATCCCCCCCCCCCTTTTCTCTAGAGCAGTGGTTCCCAACTCAGAGAAGTCCGCGGACCACTAAGTTTAAAATTGGAACCTTCACGGACCACCCCTTTATAGCTTAAAATCCTACACCTCACAAAATTGCAAGATGAATGTTTATTTTCCCTAATTAAGCATGTAAATTTATATGACGCTCTGAATTATTATTCTATTTTAAGAAAACTTTAATTATATCTCACTAGAGTTAATAATTTGTGTTATGATAATTAAATCTTAGCGGAATCCACAAAAATGTAGTATAAGTATAGTTTCTTTTCAAAACTCACAATAAGTATTTATGGTACACGAAAGTATATTGTAACAATTTAGTGGTGACTATTATCCCCATAAACTACTCAGCTGAAAGTCATCGTCTCGGATATACTAGTTCAATCTTTTTTCGTTCAATTCGCTCAAATTTGTATTTATTGGAATTTTTTGTGCTTCTTCAACGGACCACTTTCAAGATTCATACGGACCACCTATGGTGAGCGGACCACCGGTTGGGAACCACTGCTCTAGAGCAGGGATGGCCAACCCAAATGATCTTGAGGGCCACTTTGGTAAACCACAATACTCCCGCGGGCCGCATATAAAATTTTAAGGTATGAGCTGCTCAGAATGACAGTGGCATAAGTTGAAAAGTATAAAATGGGTATTTAGATTAGGGAGTTTAGGAATTAAACAGGTGCCATTAAAAAAACATTCTGCGAAACTAAGTTAGGTGGATACGCACTACTGTCATTTTAATAATCTCTCAAGTCTGTGAAGACGAAGTCCCAAAACAAAAATTTTTAGTGAAAAATAAAAACAAATTTATTGATTCTTATTTCTTCGTCTAAATTACTACATTTATGAATGCAATTAAGGTATTGAATATGTATTGATGAGATCAGTGGCTTATGTAAAAATATGTTTCGGGAGGGGCCCAAAATTACTCCTCAAGCCTCTCTCATGCATTTTTAATAGGTCCAATGTAACTTTTTAATAAATTTTTACGTAGAATTTGCATCCTAAACAACTAAATGTTAGAAAAAAGTTGTGAGCAATAAAGGTACAAGTACCAAAGGGGGGTCTGGGGGTCCTCCCCCAGAAAAGTTTTGGAAATTTGACTAAAAAAGACAAGATTTTAACTAGCTTTGGTACACCTAGTCCGAATTTTGGAAATACATTTGAGGTGGGCAATAATGGGGCATTTTTGCAACTAAACATTGTTCTTAAAGGAAAATTATAGCTCGAAGAGTAAAGTTTTTTTAAAACTTACGAAAATTCCCGCGGGCCGCAAAATTACATCCAGCGGGCCGCATGCGGCCCGCGGGCCGCGGGTTGGCCATGCCTGCTCTAGAGTGAACATATTTAACTTTTTAAGCGTTCATCTTAATTTAAACTGGAAATACCCTTCACCATTTTAGTAGCCCTATGCTTTTCAAATGAAAAATTATAAAAAAAAATGTAATAGTATTTTGGCTAGATAGCCAACCTTCTTAGAAATTTAAATGTAGTATATCAATTTTTCCAGAAACCACAATTTGATCTGAAGCCAAAAATAGCCATTTTATTGTAATGGATTAACTTAATCTCTAAATTTATAAAATGGGGGGAAACCCATCAATCATATTTTTATTGTAGATAATGTTAAAGGGGAAAATTGACTTAAACTGCTGTTTCTACTCTAGTTTCAAATATATTTAAACTAGTAAAAATTACGTATTTTTTTTTTAATTTAGAAGGAAAAGTCCTGCACTTTTTTTGAATTAACCAACGAAAAATTTAGGAATTTTAAAATTTAGTTCTTTTATATACATTTTTTTTTGTGTCTAAAGTTTTTTTCATAAATGTATTCTTATATTTTTTTCAGATTGTGACAGCTGGCGCCAGTGAATTGAAATATGTTTGTGTGTTAAATAAAGACAAAATTTTTTGGAAATAATTGTATTTTATTTCAGAACCCAAACATGGGGGGACACAGGTGGTAGGTACAAGGGCGTCCCCAAAAGAAAGGAACAACCCTGTCTAGTGGGTCGACGACCCCTATTTCTCGTAAACGAACAAAGCGTCTGCTTACAGGATATTACAGTCATGACTAGACTAGACATTGAGATAAGTCGAGTCAGTAGTAATAACACCATAAAAGACTAAAAGTGGCCATATATTAATTTAGAAGTCCAATTTCCAATTAGTTGAAGCCACCAGAGTAGAGTCAGGGCTAAATAGACCATAGGCTAATAATTAAATAATGTAAGGAAGATTAGTAAAGCCACCAGTTCTGACGTATAGAGTATGCGAATTCGCAAAATAAAGACCATGACAGAGGGTATTATAACAAGAACTTTATTTCGATCAAATGGCAACAGGGCCATCTCTCCTGTCAGTTGAGCGGTTCCTATAGAATCTAGGACTCACTGTCCCCTACTTTGACACTCAAGAGAAGCTTAATTATAGTGTTGCACAAGCTCCGATCCCCGTTTTTTGATCTATTTAAATTCAATAAGGTTATTTAAAGAGACCTAGAAAGGAACTTTAAATAATCCGATGCGTTAAAAGTTAACCCAATAAGGAACTTGTTATAATAAGTTTTTAAGGTACTGAATGCCCACTGGAGCAGTGGTTAGGATGCTCGCTTAGCATGCGGCAGTTCCTGGGTTCTATCCCCGGCTATTATTTTATTGAAAGAATAAACTTGTATATTTTCTCTAGAGAGAAATTTCAACCAACCAATCATCAAGAGCAGGCTCAGTTAAAAGTGCCTTCTAGTTAATAACCTCTTGTATTATCTTTTGTACCAGAAATCCACACCAACCAATCAACCAACCTCTTGTATTATACAACACACAGCTATTATATGCTTCAGTTGCAGTGTGAGCCGATGGCCCAGTGGATGGGTGTGTGGCTAGCATGCTTTAAACCTGGGTTCGATCCCCGATTTTTCCTATTTATAAACTTTAATTTTCTATTTATTCTATCTGTTATATTCTATTTCTATTCTATCTGTCATATTCGTATTCTATTCCTATCTATATATTTCTATTTTCTGTTAAATTCTACTTCTATTTATCAACTTCAAATTAATTAAAAGATTGCCCTGGCTGCAGGAACGGATGGCTTGGTGTGTTAGTGCACCATTATCCAATCCATAAGGCCGTGCTGTAGGTCCACGGTTCTGTCCTGTAGAATTTATTTTTTTAAATTGTGAAATATAAACTTTAAATTGAAGTAACTTATGTGCAGTAGACGCTGCGCAGCAGCCACTATGCGTCATACGATGCTGTCGCCATCTATATTACATCAAGTAAAATAAAATATTTAAAACAACATTGTGGAGTATCAACTTCAAATTAATTAGAAGATTATCACAGCTGCAGGAACGGATGGCTTGGTGGTTAGCACACCAGACTGCCATCCGAAAGGCCCTCAGATCGAACCCTGGTTCGAGTCTGAGCCTTCTCAGCGGGTACAGCACCCGGACATAAATGCCAATTGGCATTTATAAATTCTCCTGCGCATTCACGGGGGGTCTTAATTTTTCTAATTTCCAACGTTAACTGTAACCGTGTCAGTCAGATTCTTAAAAAATATTACTATTTTTGAAGACTTTTCCCTTAATTTCTAACAATATCAGTCAGATTCTTAAAAAAAATACTATTTTTGAAATAAATTTAAGAGTCTTTGAGTAATTAAGAAAGTAAAACAATGAAAATGCTAAAATAAGAAAGTAATATATTGATTCTACCATCCCAACCCCCTACCAACCAACCCAGGGCTTCGCTTCACCTTCTTAAATTTGTCCCAATTCTTTGAGAGGTGACTGAATTAAAGGATTTGAATTTAAAAAATTGTGAATTTGCTCGAGTTGAAAACTTTTTCTTAATTTTATAATTGGTGACCGTGAGCTGGTTCAATAGCACTTGGACATTGATTAATTTAGTTCCTGGGTAATTCAAGGGGCTTTTTAACACTAGAAGCCACTCGGAGGCAGTCATTTTGACACTGCTAGGCGATGATTAGATGAAACACACCTTTTGAACTGTTGTATGAATAGGAAAAACATGTTCCTCCTACTCGTTCAATTTAATAGTTTAATACAGTATTTTTCCTAAGTGTTTTGAGTGGGGATTAAAGCGAAACAGATCCTTAACGCGATGCTCTGTGAAATTCAATATCACTCTATTCATCCTACAAACACACCGATCGGAGCACCTCCAGCATATACAGCTTCTTAGTTTAGTCTCTGAAACAGAATATCATCAAATACACTTAAGGAAGAAGTCTGCAACCTCGCTTTTATGGAGGTGCAGCAGCAAAGGACGAGCAGTATAGCATCTCCGAACCTTCATGTCACTGTTTATTATCACTATTTTGAACACACACTTTTAAAAAAAAACTTTTAACACACACTTTATTATCACTATTTATCTCAGGGGATTTCCTTTTTGAGTGAAGCCCGCTTGAGAACCCCCAAAAGTAGCTTAAGAATACTTTTCAGCAGTTAGATATACCCAAGGAAGAGGTGGAGGGAATTGCCGATGATAGATCAGGGGTTTGCCGCAGCACAAAAGTCTAAATGGCCGTCTTATCCGTCATGTATTTATTTTTTGGGGGTCTTTAATACGGGGGAACTTTTCTGGGTTTCCAAATTTTTCGATATCTTTGCGTGCCGTGGGTCGGCCATCCCTGTTCTTAGGCAGACTTGGTTGCTAAAAACCACTTTGAGGAGCAATAAATGGAATTCTCACCTTGATACAACATTTTTGCGAGGATGAAATTATAGTACAGAAAATGTGCTGATGCTTTTCAATACATCTCTTGAGCTGGAATTTTCCAGAGATGAAGAATCGAAAGTTAAGGAAAAGCCATAACTGTTCAGAGAATTCCATGAAGAGGTTAGGGGACAAAATTACAATTCTTAAGGAGGAAATTAGGTGAGGTCATAAAGAGAGGGCCAGCAAAATCTTACCGGGGGAGAGTCATTTAAGAATCTCACTTTAACTTTTAGTTTAAAGAATATACGTTTTTACTCCTATCTCTTTTAGAACGAGTTAAGGAAAAATGTGCACATTAGTCAAAACAGCGAGTCATTAGCCAGTCAGGCGACATATAATTAAAAGTATAAGACCAATTTTTGATTTAACACGGATTTGTATCAAAACTTATACAGTGTGCATGTAAAGCGTCATGCGGACAAGACAAACAAACGTGGCTAGAAAATATCGAAGAAATTAATTCATTTAAAGTGATAGAGAAAATCTCACGTGAAAATTTGACGGGGGAAGGGGTCCAGTAAAATCTCACCAAGGGCGAGGGAGGGGTCCAAAATTTGGGAAAAACACCCCACCTAATTTATAAGCGTCCTTCCTAAAAGCACTGGGAAATGAAAACCGTTTAAGTTGTCATTGAGGGTGAAATACTGGAGTTAGAAGGATACTTTAACCACCAGTTTTTAAACTATAACCCATTCTTAATAATTACGATTCACTATTTTTCTGATAGAAGCCATCTTTATACGTAACGCAACATGTTATTTTTCTATTTAGGACCCAATTTTTATTCCATATTCTGAAAAGCAAACCGAAAAATTTTAATGATAGGTTAAGTGTTCATGGAGCACGATGAATTTCTGGAATCTAGACACTGCTAAACATTTTGTATAAAAAAAAGAACAAAGGGGCAGTTTTCTTACGTAATTATGAGTGTGAGGTTTGCAGTTTCCTTATCTTTGCTGACAAAGGGGTCAAAAATGACCAAAAAGATGCTTACGTAGTATATATGAACGGCACCTAATAAAAAGCATTTTTATTTGCTGCTTTGTGTGCAGGCCTAAACAATCACAGAATATCTTTAAGACCTACTTTAAATTCATAATTATTAAAAATTCTTTCGAGCTTTAAGCTGTTGTCAAGAATTAAAAATTTGTAAAGAAAGAAAAAAAGAAATTTGTAATAAATATGGATCTTACCTGCTGTGAAAACTTCTCTTTCTTACATACTTTAAATTTTACCGTTTTGGGAATAATTATTTCAGGGAAAAAGTCCCATTTGAAGTTGATCCAACCAGCAAAATCAACCACCTAAAGTTATGCTTTTTAAACTATTCCAATTTATCTTGTTTTTGCAATTAAACTACCTTGGAATTTTTCATTAACTTTTTTATAGGTTAAAAGGGCTATATACAATAATTCAATTTTTGTTCTTCGATTGTAGATCATTCTTACCCATTTAAACAAAACTTTGGGGTTGTAATGGACTCTAGCATTTTATCCCTGGAATTTTATTTATCGTAATTTTCTCCTTATTACTTCAATAGTTATTGTTTTTATTTTATTTATCAAGTTAAATTCAATTAAGTTTATCATTACTTCATTTTCATTGAAAACGGTGGGAAAATAAGAAACACTTTTACTCACCACTTTAATGTTTATTGAAAAATCTATAATAATTCTATGATAGAGTCATTCCACGTCAAATCAACACACTTTTTGGCATGACCATCTCGGATTTTCTTGAAATTTGGTACATATGTTCTACTTATAGAAACTCTGAAAAGTACCAACTTTCATCAAAAAATATTAATTGGTTCTGGAATTACAGGTGCGCAAAGTGGTCAAAAATGGGAGAAAAATATGAACCAACATAAGTTCTTTAAATTGCTCTAGGGGATCTTCTAATTAGGTTAGACAGATGAAGGGGGTGTCATTTTAAAGTATTTTAAATGTTCTCTTTAATGGTGTAAAATGTTCTGCAAAATTTTGAAAAACAATATATTTTACAAAACAAAATAGAATTAAAAGTTCGATTTCTATCAAATGTACCACTTTTAAAATTTTGAAAAAATTTCCAGGAATAGGTAATATTATTCTGAATAATCTGGTAAAATTATAGGATGGGACAAGAATGGGATCAGTGTCAAAACCTATTTAAACCAAAGTTCGATTTTTCTTATATCCCCTTAAAAATTTTTAAAGCTAATTTTTTTTCATGAATTGGATGCGAATTGAGTTGTATTTAATTGCTGTTGCCAATTAGGGCCCCTGCACAAATTTGGTGTAGCCTGGGCTTCATTTTTACAACCTGTATGGTAATTCAGTCCATTGTATTGTAACAATGCACATAAAGTAAATATGAAGCCAGGGCTACACCAAATTTGTGCAGGGGCCCTAATTGCCAACAGCAATTAAATACAACTCAATTCGCATCCAATTCATGAAAAAAAATTAGCTTTAAAAATTTTTAAGGGGATATAAGAAAAATCGAACTTTGGTTTAAATAGGTTTTGACACTGATCCCATTCTTGTCCCATCCTATAATTTTACCAGATTATTTAAAATAATATTACCTATTCCTGGAATTTTTTTCAAAATTTTAAAAGTGGTACATTTGATAGAAATCGAACTTTTAATTCTATTTTGTTTTGTAAAATATATTGTTTTGCAAAATTTTGCAGAACATTTTACACCATTAAAAAGAACATTTAAAATACTTTAAAATGACACCACCCTCATCTGTCTAACCTAATTAGAAGATCCTCTAGAGCAATTTAAAAAACTTATGTTGGTTCATTTTTGGCCCATTTTTGACCACTTTGCGCACCTGTAATTCCAGAACCAATTAATATTTTTTGATGAAAGTTGGTACTTTTCAGAGTTTCTATAAGTAGAACACATGTACCAAATTTCAAGAAAATCCGAGATGGTCTTGCCAAAAAGTGTGTTGATTTGACATGGAATGACTCATTAATATTATTTCACTTTTTCTTTTAACCAACTGCATATTTCCCTTTATAAGTATTTTAATTACATTAGGGGAGAGTGGGGTAAATCATTGGTTCATATGTTATTGGCAAAGTGATTATTAATAATAGGTATTATTAATGCCCGATCCATATCCTGGGCATTATTAATAATGTCTGAATTTATCACACTGCCGGTAACATACAGATAGAAAAATTACTATTACATTATATTGTCGGCTTACAGGAGAAAGAGGCACTAAGTCCTACCGCTTTCAAAAGATTCACCAAAAGGAACTTGATGCTTTTCTCCTATAAGCTGGCAATATGTTTGATTCCTCTTTGTTTTAAGTGATAATTTTGTTTTGGGAGACAATCTTCAACCAACAGTCCATTGCTCAAAAAAGTTTGCTATATGTTTTATAATATTTAAAAGAAAGTGTTTATTTGCTTAGGTTGGGTCTACTCAATGCAACACATCTTTGCAGAGGAAAAGAACACGGTTTTAAAGCTTGCTAAAAATTGGCAAAGCATTTTTCAAGATTTCTATTACATGTTTTAACTAAATGATGCTCTTGGTTTGATGACCACTTACTTAAATGTGGCACCAATCAAGAATGTCTTTTGGTTGTGTGAACATGCATATCGAGAGATATTTTAAAAGAAATTGTTTATTTACTTAGGTTAGGTCTACTCAATGCAACACATCATCTTTGCAGAGGAAAAGAACACGGTTTAATGCTTGCTAAAAATTGGCAAAAGCCTTTATCAGGCTTCCAAGATTTCTATTACATGTTTTTAACTAAATGATGCTCTTGTTTGATGACCACTTACTTAAATGTGGCACCAATCAAGAACGTCTTTTGGTTGTGTGAACATGCATATCAAGATTTTCCCAATTGAACAAATATAAATTTAATTTACCTAGGATAAGTCTCAACAAGGATCTATTCATTAGCAAAGAATAATAATATATTGTTAAAATTTGTATTATTTTGTTCATTCTTCAGTGTAGATGCTAATAATTTTTTTATATTCTGTTGCAGAGATCATTACCATCAGGGCCTACAGCAGAATTACTGAAGCGCGTAAAAAAGCAGCTAAATTCAACCACAAAGTTTAGTCCAGAGCTTAGAAGTTTTGCCATGACTCTACATTTTTACTCCCCTAAAGCTTACAAGTATGTAAGAAAGAACACATGTTTACCCCATCCCTCTACCATACAAAAATGGTATAGAGCAGTAGATGGGTTTGAACCTGGATTTACTCAGGCAACGTTAAGGATCCTAAAGGTTAAAGTTGAAAAACAGAGTTCAGAGAAATAACTTTTATGAATTTTATGCTATTTTACTTTTGGTGTATTAAAATATGATTTCCATCAGCCATTTTCTCTAAAATGTTTATTTTATTATTTGTGATTTATGTAAATGATTTTCTTTCTTACTGCTTAATTACTTTTCAATAGGTAAATGTTAAATTGTGAAAATCATGCTATTTAACTCTTGTTTGGTGTATTAAAATATGATAAAAAGTGTATTGTTCAATAAGGAGTACATAAAAATCCTTGTTAATGTGTACATATAGATTTGATTGAACCGGCCATTTTCTCTAAAAATGTTTATTTTATTATTTGTGATTTCCTAAAATGATTTTCTTAATTACTTTTTCAATAAATGTTTAATTTTGAATGCAATTCAAAACTCTATGCTTTTTAGTCTCACAAAATGAAATAAGAGAAACACCATCTTATTTGTTTTGTCATGATTTTCAAGTTTATATTTAAAAAATATAGGGTTGTGTAAAGCTTTCAGCTTGTAACCTTTTTTTAGCTTAATTTTTAGCTGAGCATATTTCTAAAGATTTTCAATGAAACTCTTTGAATATTACTGGGGTTATAAAATACACTCTAGATCAGGGGTCCTCAAACTTTTGAACACCGCGACCCACTTTTCATGGACAAAAACTAACGCGAACCACCTCATGTTTAGTTATTTTTTCAGGAACTAAAAATTTTATATCAGTGTTTCTCGTTTTTTCACACATTTAAGTTCAACTAATTTTCACACGTCCTACAGAGCTGCAAATAAAACATAGGTTTGGTCCTCAACATTTTCTCTTTTTAACAATTATTGCACGCAAACGCAAGCATAAGATGTAGCTTTCCAAAAAAAATTGTGAGTTAGGTAGGACTCTAGAACCTCAACACATCACTGATATAAGTTATATTTAAAACTGAGTCTGACGGTATAGAGGGGAGTCCTCCCCAGAACGATTTTAAAACTTAAAAACAGCGTTTAAACTCGTTTTTTTTTGTAATCAAAGGTTAATTTGCAGTTACTACATTTCCCTAAAAAAGTTACGGAAATTTGTAATTTTGCTTGATTTAATTAAAATTTTGCATTCGACAACAAGTTGTTGTTTTTTTTTTTACTTATTGCTATATTTTTCTTTTTTATGGTCTAGTACAGCAGTAATGCCAACATCACGTGTGTAAAAATCATGAAAAAAAATTTTTTTGATATAAATTAAAAATCTTAAGAGACCCACAGTTTGAGAACCTTTGGGGGTTCTCCAAACTTTTCAGCCCGAGGGCCGCATTAACTATTATCAGCAATTTGGGGGCCAACTGCATACACGAGGTCCTAATAAAAAATAATCAAAATCATTGGCGGCGTGTGTGTAGTTCAAATGTGGGTTCTCAATTATGTTTTGAAAGAACAATTAAGTAACAACCTTACAATTAAATCACAATTATTATTACTTACAAAAGAGAAAAAGAAACTTTTCAATTTAAAATATGCACACGCGTATCAAGTTTTTTAACATCTTGGATCTCTGTGACGTGAATAGAAATTTATTCCGCGAGGGGCCCAAATAACCTTCTAAGAAAATTTAAGTAATTATCAGGTCCAAAACTAGATTTTTGCACCGGGGAGGATACCTAAAATTATCCCTAAGCCCCTCTTACGCATATATGTAATAGGTTTAATGTAACTTTTTTAACGCATTTTTAGGTATGATTCTCATTATTTTGCTAAAATTAATATAAAAATTAATGTGAATAATTGAGTTCAAAGTAGAAAAAGGGAGAGTCTGGGGGTTCTCCCCTAGAAATTTTTTGGAAATTTGACATTTGAAACTTGATGCTCAAATGGAATACTGCAGGACTTTTATTGGTTGTTCTGCTTTAAGTAAATCCCGAATTCTTTTGCAGCTCCATCAGTAATTCCTCTATTCCAGCCTTTCCAGTCCTGTGAAAAAACCCTCGTGATATTATTTATAAGCAGGGTTTGATTTTGATAATCAGGTTTTCATCTAAAAATCAATGCTGATGACTATAAATACTGATTATTTACTTTAAAAATTAATTAGCTAGAGAGAGAGACAGGAATTTTAAAGAAGAGCTCAACTGTTTACAGGAAGGGTATTTGAGGTTTGCTAGCCTACTTTCCCTCTCAATTTTTGCGAATTGAATTTTTAATATTTTATTGTTTGACTCTTGGCGACAGTATTGGCATCCGCCGTTGTCGACCAGAATTTGTTAGCCACCTCTTTGGATACGAAATCGAAAACAAAGTGATACTAGACTCCAACTTTTCTTGAAAATGGAGAAATAAGCTGAGAGTAAGCAAAGGAAGTAGTTCCTACAGCGATGTCCTAATGCCGAGTGAAATTAGACATTAGAAATACGGTTAATTTGTTAAATCCATACATGTATGGCGATTCTATGCGTTTTTCCAGCATCAATCTAATTTATTCCAGGTTGCAAGAAATCTATTCATGATGAAAAATATAACAAAATATTAATGTTTAAAAATTAATTTAATAAAATTATACTAGATTAAATTATTCATAGTGTAAATAGCGCGCTAAGTGCAGCAACTATAAAACATAATGAAGTAATGTAAATTAAATTAAAATAATTAAAACCTGGAAACCGCCCAAGGACTTCTTCAGGGGTCATCCTCAGGCGGATATCCAGTTCTCAAGTCTTTTCATCAGGACAGTTCGTCACCTTAATATAGGGTGTCCCGAAAAAGACCGACACATTTTAAAAATTTTAAACTAAAAAAGATAAAAATACGCGGTTTCTTGCATCCTACGCTGATGACCAAAGAATTTTATGACACAAATTTTCGTAAATCATTGTTTCCAAATCCCCCGACAGGATATAAAAGGATCAATCTTCCCATAGGAGATAATGGAAAATAGTGTTGTGACATAAAATTCTTTGGTCTTTAGAGTAGGACGCAAGAAACCGCGTATTTTTATCTTTTTTTAGTTATTGATTTTTAAAATGTAAAGTGTCAGTCTTTGTTTTCGACACCCTACCCTCTCCGTTCGGCAAACTTCGGGAATCCCGATCTAGAAGCTCATTTGATTGGTTCTTAAGCACTGACATCATCGAAAGTGTAAACCAATCAAATAAGCTTCTATCCAACGATCGGGATTACCGAAGATAGCCGAACGGAGATGATATTGAGGTGACGATTTGATGGATCTTTTCTGTAGAGGGCCAAAAGGAAAACTGGCACCCCCGTGACCCGAAGATCCCAAACGACAGAAACATGACAAACACTATAATGAAATACAGAAAAACCTACCAAATGCAAAGAACCCACAAAACAAAATACAGTCGACTACGCATAATGTCCCACTTTTCCAATCACTCTCTTTTGTCCAAGAGCAGAACAGTGGCGGATCCAAGGCTCCAGGGGGGTGGCACTCTAGACAATGTCCCCCTTGGACCCAAAAAATCACTCATAAGTACGAAAAAAAGTCCCAAAAAGTACTCAAAATGAGTTACAACCCTACTTTTACAGGTCAAATTTCAAAAAACTTTCTGGGGGAGGACCCCCATACCACCCAGCGGTACTAAAGGGAATCTTAAGTGATACTTTTTTAAAAAATCCACAACATTTTGACATTTTTCTCAAAATGTAAAGGTGATGGTCTTTAAAAGTGCCCCTCCCTTGGAGCCGTGCTGGATCCGATATAGGTAACAATAAGTGATTTCATACTAGAAAATTTCAAACAGTGTAACTCGAGGGGTTGCCTTAAAACCACAACTGTGTAGTCCTAATTGAAGTATTTAAAGCTATTACCTAGTATGTATTTTGAAACTTTTACATTCTTTAAGAAAAACATGAGAGTGGATCCTATAACGCTACTAGAATTATGACTCATTTCGTACGTGTTTATGTATGATTGAAATTGGCCTTTAAACGTGAAAAAAGAAGGTTTTTAAGGGATTTCAATACTGCAAGAATAGCGATGAATTTTAGCCGCATCAAGCGATCCACGCAAACTATCGTATTTCATCTCCTCCTACTGCCTCAACAGCCGCCGAGGAGGAAGAAAACTAATCAAACAGTATTCAGTAAACATAATAGAGCTAATACAGTAATCACTGTACACAGTTCAACCATCAGGCAGATGTTAAATCCCGTCCTTCCATCAGTGCTGCTTTTCCGCAGTTTCCCTCCTCCTCGTTCGCTTCTGCTCTTTTTTTCCGAAAATGCAGCGTCTATTCCATACTAGAACCAACAGATCATTTCTCTCCTCAAAAAAGAAGGCTTACTTCACCGTTTGCACTTTTACGCAGACTCCTATGAAATTAAATTTACCCAAGTACCGTAATGAACCTTTTATCCGGAATTCTATTCTAAAGTCCGGAATCCCCCCCCATTCGGCAGGTTTTCTATTTTTTTTTTAGGTAGCGTAATTTTTATCTAGAAAATATTTTTTTCTCGCAGGTTGTTATGCTGCGCCCGATTGAGTACTGTCGTACCGCGAGGAGAAGAGCTTTGAACAGGGTTGCCGTGAGTAGACGAGTCCAAAAGAAGAGGGAAGCTGGTATGAATTGAACGGCAATATTTGGGTTTTTAATCGTACATTTGGCGAATGAGAAAACGCGTTCAGCGAATGAAAATAAGATAATCATATTTTATTAAACTACATTAAAATATATATTATCTTTGAAATTTCTCGTTAATAAAAATCGAAATTACTTTTAAGCATGATACATTTTTGTGAGTTTAGTATGCGTTTATATTGCTATTTTGAGTGAATAAGTTATATTTAGTTTTATATAAAATAGCTCATACCACTTAAATTAATAATTTTATAATTTAATCACCGTACTTGAAATTTAAATGAGGCGTTAGAAACTTGTAAAAACACAAAATACAGAAATATTTATAATTTTTTTAAAAATATTTTATAACATTTAAATACAATTTAATGCAATTCATTGTCACTAGAATTGCAGTCACTGTCAGAGTTTGACAAAGATTCTCAATCGCTGTCCGACAAATTAATCACTAATTCGTCTACAATATCTTCGATGAACCCATCTTTTTTCCAATAATCGCTTTCTATATTTTGTAAGTCCTCTTAACTGACGACTCTGAAACTCCTGTTGCTTGGGCTTCTCTCTTGATGGCATTTGCAATAGGCACTTTTAGAGAATTCGTGCTTTTTCTTCTTCAAAAAACTCCGTGACATTGTGAACTATAGCACGTGCTTGAGAATTCAAAGTCTTTTAAATTTTAAATGTTGTCATTTTATTAATTATAACTACATAATAAGATAGATAATAAAAAACTTGAAAGTTTAAAAAAAAAGATCAATGGACAAGGTGCAAAAATTTAAGGCGCAAATAAATAAAAAAAATTATAAAATCACATCAGATCATATCAGATATGAAATAGATCAGACTAGTTGATGTAGATCAGATCAAATAAAATTAAAGGTAACTACTTGATAGGATAAATGATAAGCAACTTAAGAGTTTAAAAAGAAAGAATATTACTATAACTATAAGTAACTATAAATCCAAAAAAATTATAAAATATCCAAAATAAAATCAGATAAATTGATGTAAATCACTTAACATAAAATCAAATTAAAAAGGTCAGATTCGGTGAAATATTTAAGATCAGTTGAAAAAGATCAGATCAGTTAAAATAAACCAGATCAGTTGAAAAAGGTGAGATTAGAAATATTTAATCAAATCAGATGTAATGCGAGAGGAAATTCCAAAATCCGTTACTCTAGAATCGAAAGAAGTACACAGCTGAAAGATAGCCACTCAGATTTGGCTCGGAACATTTATTTTAGCGCCAAGTGAATTACCATCACCCCCAAAATTCAGTGGGATAATCCGTTTCTATAACAACCGCGGCATCATCGTGTGACGTCAATAGCTCTTCTCCTCGCGGTACGACAGTATATACGCAATGCCCGGGAGTTTCGATCTCCGTTCAATACGTTCTGCAAAAAGGGATTGTTTTTGAAAAAGCGAAAAGGACTGAAAAGGGGCATATACAATTATAGGTTCAATTCCGTTAGAGTCCCCGCTAAGTATCGCCAATATCCAAATTGCTAAATATATCCAAGTATCAACACATTTTTCTGACTTTTATTAATAAACTGAATAGTTATTTATCTAATTAAACATTTTAATTCAGGAGTTTAAAATTATTTATGAATATTTCTACTTTTTATACTACTATAGAACCGGGCGATATTTAGCGGGGACTCTAACGGAATTGAACCCAATTATAGCTAATGGGAGTTGATTATACATGAGATGAGTACTGTAATATTAGCATGCTGCGTTTGGATTTATGGAAGACTCGATCACTGAAATTTGCAAGTGCTCAATCCTTGAATTTCATTTACTTTCTGAATTAGTGATCGTTTGGGACTGAAATTGATTTGTTTAGTTTTGATTGCCCTTTTCAAACCTTTTGGTATTGTTGCGCGATCTACCAGTTTAGTTGGTTGGGGGTGACACCGCAACTGATGTTTTTTTCAAATATATTCTTAATTAAGAAGGACACGTGGATTAAAAAAAAAACTTCTGTTGCTATCTACCCTAAATTCAGCTAACTAAACTGGTAGATCGCATACTGAAATAATACCAACCTACCTCATGAATTGTTTAAGATTTCTTGCGTTTTGCTTTTGAAAAAGTAGTGGCATGAGATTGCAATATGCGTAGGTACCGAAAGAATTCATAAAAATTTGAAATTTTCCAGTACAAGATGGTAAACAAATAAAATCATTTCCCCATCACATCATACGATCACATAAGATATCAATGGATAGATTTTGAGACTATTTAAATTAAATGACCATCGTGAATATAAGTGCTTAAGCCTAACAATCGTCTAATAAACCAATTAAAACTCTCAAGAATCAAAACATTGCAGAACAAGATATCATATCATAAGGCATCTTCTACTTACTTTTAAAGGGGGCTCTGCATCTGTAGTAATTCCAATTTTCATTTTAACCCACTTGAATTGACTGACTGATGTGTAGGTTTATTTCTCTACCTTCAGAAAGCCTCTTGCCTGTTATGCTCTTAAAATATTTTCTTCTTGCAAAAATGGGATTGTTGAAATAAAAATTACAGTTTTGGGGATTTAGCTGGGAAGTAAATCCAGTTTTATTTTCGAGAATATTTTAAATGTTTCTTATAAGGAGGGTTACGATAAATCATGAGGATTAAAATTATCTTTTAATTTTCTCGAAATGGGGGAAAATGGATCGGATAAGTTTTGATTTCTTTCGACCAAGCCATTGAGCTCAGTTTAATCTAATTTAGTAGTATTTCTAGTACATACTCAAAATTATTTTTTTTAAGTCCAAGGATCCAAAAATCGTCATAATATTATTGTTCCAATCATATCTTACTGTACTTAAATGTTTGCTATTTCTCGTGATATTTTTAAATCGTTTTGTCATCAAATTAACCTTGGTTGGGATGAATAACGGAAAAAAATAGCTACTACTAAAGGAGGTTTCAATTAGGAGACGCTTATTACACGAACTAAATAAGCATTCGTGGGGATTTTCCTTCTAAATTTTATCGTGTAATAAAACATCTTTTACCCAGACATTTACGAGGCACTTTAATAGTGCCTCTGGGGAGGGGTTTGGAGAAACCTCACCAATGGGGGGTCGATTAAAATCTCACGTCAACTTTTTAAGTTATGCGATTTTCTTTGATTTTTAAGTATGAGAAAGGAAAATTATTTTTAAAGAGTTGTAGGTAAATCTCACGTAGAGGGTCCAGATTTTTAAAAAAACACCTCACGAAATTTATGGATGTCCCCTAATCGAAAATAATATTCTTAAAGTTTGAAATTGATTGCCTAAATATTATTTAAATCCTGTTTTTGAGCTTCAAAGTTTGAAACAACCTGTTAAAAATGAAACTTAAAAAAATCTGAGCGGTTTCTCGTAGCAACCAAATGTTTACTTTATGTAAAGGATAAGGTATTTTCAACTTTTTAGTGTCCCTAACTTTTTTTAGCCGGTCAGCGTCTCCCTGGATTTGAAATTCGGTTTCAGTTTCTTTGTTGTCGGCTTACTCCGCGAGGTGGCTCATCGGAGAGGAGAAACCGTCTGCTTGGAGGGAGGCGGCTTCTAAGGGGACATCCATAAATTACGTGAGGTCAAAAGGGGGTGGGGGGGTCCAGGAAAATCTCACCAGGGGGGAGTCAATTAAAATCTCACGTCAACTTTTAGTTTAGAAAATATACGTTTTTTTTTTCTTTAATATTTCTTAGCACAAGTTTAGAAAAAATGCTCAGATTAGTCACAACAGCTAATCATTAGACAGTCAGTCGTGATAATTACAAGTTAGAATCATGCTTTCGATTTCAACGTGTTTTTCTATCAAGATTTTGCAATCTGGATGGTAATTTTTATGCCGATAAAACAAAACTATAGTGGTTGAGAAAATCTCACGTGGGGGGATCCAGCAAAATCTCACCAAGGGGGGAGGGGGGGTCCAGATTTTGGAAAAAACACCTCACGTAATTTATGGATGTCCCGTAATGCGATTCTTCCCGCTTCGTTCTTCGTCACTGTTTGTCCCGGAGTTCATAATTTATACTCGCCAAACCTTCCTCATAATTACGTAAGAAAAGTGCCCTCCCCTTTGCTCTTTCTTTGTGTTTAGCAGTGCCTAAAAAATGTAAAATTTATTTTCGATCGAATTTTGAGGGGACGTTGGAATATCAACTGGGGATGAGGTGTAAAAATTCAGTCTCGTACAGTCGTGGACGTAGTGTAAGCAGGTGCGGATCCAAGGGGTGGCATTTTTCCAGACCATCACCTTTACCGTTTGAGGAAAATGTCAAAATGTTGGGGATTTTCTAAAATGTATCCCTCAAAAGTATACAAGTCTAAAGTACCTATCTAAAAATACACAACACAAGTAATCAGTATCTTGGGGTTCTCCCACAGAAATTTGTTTTGAAATTTTACACCTGTAAAAGTAGGGTTTTAACTCCTTTTGAGTACTTTTTTTCGTACTTATGAGTGATTTTTTAGGTCCAAGGGGGGCACTGTCAAGAGTGCCCCCCCCCCTGGATCCGCCACTGAGTATAAAATGTGGCCACGACTGATTAGGCCGATTCCAAACAGATGGAAGGGGGTGTCGACAGCAAAGAGAATCACTCTAAGCTAAGGAAAAGAAGCAATCCTGATCCGTCAAAGTGCGTACAAAAGTTATCACAGGGGTGCTACTGACGAGTAACGAACATTTTATCCGGAATCCCAAAATGCTCCAAAATCCTAAACTTTTGCAAATTTTATGTAAATGTCTTGTTCAGAAGGATTTTTCCCCATAAACGCGACTCGATCGTAGCTACTGCGGCGAAATATTTCCTTCAACAGCTACTAAGTAATCGCGCTTAGAACCAATGATGGGACGAGATTCCCCGTGAAAGATTTTAATGCCCTACACTTTTATTTCAATCGGACCTAATGTTGCGCTTTCTTGTTGAGCTCGAGATAAAACCAGGAATCCATGCTGTTCAAAAATTTCGGATTTTCAGAAACTAGTGAAAGAATGTTCAGTTTTTGCTATGCATTTCCTTATTTATAAAAACTGGGTACAGCTTTTGTCCTTGAGGCGTGTTTTAATTGTAATAATAAAAATTCAACAATTACGATGCTTCATTTTTTGTTTTAATTTAAAACGGACAAATTAATTTTCCCACTAGGAACATCCGATGTCATTTCAATGAATCGATCTATTACTTTCACCGGTATAACGAATGAATAAGCACATCATGCAAATATCAATCGTTACATCCTTTAAGAATATTCAGCAGGGTAGGGTGTGTAGGTAAAGTGTGACACTCGATAAAATGGAACATTTTTAATTGACTCTCTTTCGAAAACTGTCATCAGCAATGCTTTAATTCAATTTACGAGTTCACCAGATACTAAAAAAAACTGAGGTTCACTTATCAGGGGGAAAAACAATTAGCCAGGGGTCTTTCCAACGTAAAAGCTTCGAAACTGACTGTAATTTTGTAGGAAATTGTGTACTCTTATCCACCATCGAAATATTTCAGTGCTCTGCCTTCTTTGAGGAAAAAATAAAGGCAGAATGCTAAAACTGACCCCCTCCGGTCTCCCCTATATTAATAAGTCACTATTCTATACTATACTAGCCGGCCTTGAACAGGTGGAGTGAGAAAATGTTTCTTTAAAATGTTTAATACAATTCATCCAGCTGTCAAGAATTTTAATGTTTCATAGATTTCTACATTTTACCACAGGATCCCCAGGAAAAACAAAAAAATATTAGAAAATAATTTCCCAAAAGTTACTTAAAATGCTTATTTAGAGCCCTCGATTAGTCATACTTTCAGGATTTTAATTAACTTTTTGGTAAAATTGAATGTATAACTAAAACCGAATATTCCTGCAATTTAAGAAAAAGCCAGTTGATACCAATCAGTCGATACTAAGAACATGAAAAAAGCACTAATTTGGTAAGCATTATAAAACACATTTATTTACACACACACATAAATATTTAAAAAAATGCAGATATAAACAAAATATATGATTTGTGCGCTATAAGAAGCTCATTAAATATTTTCACATTACAGAGATTTGAATTTTTGGCAAGTAATGACTTAGGTTTAAATTCAGTGCAAAGTCATCATGCTTCAATTTAGGGCACAGCAGCTATGAAAGAGTATTAACTGAACAGTTCAGCTGTCATAAAAACAGTAAGTAAATGTATCGGCTTGATTCCAGAAAAATGAAAGTTTACAAACATAAAATGTGAATGTGTGTGATACTGATGGACGGACTAGGCTCTCAAAGTTACTACAGTTAAGTAAAAAGCCCATTTTCATTAGAACACCACACAGTGCAATACTCATTATTTTCCATGCCATGTAAATTAAAAGCTAAAAATGGAATGAAATCGTCGTAAAATACAACATTCGAACACAATATCAGATTTCTTTCGGGACTACGACAGTTTATAACCCGAAAAAACTGATTGATTAAATGCCATAATTCATGGCTCAAAATGGGGAATCACAATATTATATAAGAACATCAAGAATATATGAACACAATTGATAATTAATGAACAAGCACAAGGTTTCACCAAGTAGGTTCGAAATTAAACATGAATATAATAAATAAAACCACAATAATGTTGCAGTAAGATGAAAATTCTCAAAACAAAAACTGTCATATTGAGATTTGCAACCCCTTTTGCATACAAAACCACCACCTTTGTGTAATTCCAGTGTGACATTTAGGAATTAAAATTACATCTTTGGCATGGAGAACATTTAAAACAAAAAAAAATCACTATGTGCAATACACAAAAAAAAACCTGATTAAATACCATGTTTCATGGCTCAAAATGGTATTCACATTGCTTTAAAATAAAACATTATTCATATAAATTGTTCTTTATAAAAAAACACACAATATCGGCATAGTTCCGTGAACAATACAGTTTATGCAGCACGAAAATAGCTGACTAGATGGCATGTTTGTGTGCTACCTTTTTAAAAAACAAATTACTTCACAACATTTGCTGGTCACACAAAATAAATGCCAACTTCGTTTCGTAAACAAGACAGTTTATGCACGAAAAAAGCTAACTGACTAGCTGTGTGTGAACAACATGAGCAATGATAAATTATTAATAAGTGTATTGCACATTTTAGAAATATCAGGTTTATCATAAAAATGATAAGCATGTAAGACATTTGAACATAATAATCACAAATGATGATAAATAAACAATCAAAAGTTTTCACAAGTAGGCTCGAAAAAATACACAAATATATTAAATAAAAGCACAATAATTCCAGCAATGAAAAGAAAATTCTCAAAAAACTGTCATACTGAGAATTGCAACCCCTTTTGCATACAAAAGGCCACCACCTTTGTTTAATTCCAGCTTGATATTTAGGAATTAAAATTAGATCTCCTGCTAGGAGAACATTTAAAACACAACAATCATAAAGTGCAACACACAAAACAAACTGATAAAATACCATGTTTCATGGCTCAAAATGGTATCACATTGCTGTAAAATTGAATTTTATTCATATAAGTTGTTCTTTATAAAAAAAAACACACACACTATGTCGGCATAGTTCCGTGAACAATACAGTTTATGCAGCACGAAAATAGCTGACTAGATGGCATGTTTGTGTGCTACCTTTTTAAAAAACAAATTACTTCACAACATTTGCTGGTCAAACAAAATAAATGCCAACTTCGTTTCGTGAACAAGACAGTTTATGAAACACGTAAAAAGCTGACTGACTAGCTGTGTGTGAACAACATGAACAATGATAAATCATTAATAACAGTATTGCACATTATAAAAATCTATAAGGTTTATCATGAAAATGATAAACATGTAAGACATTTGAACATAATAATCACAAATGATGATAAATAAACAATCAAAAGTTTTCACAAGTAGGCTCGAAAAAATACACAAATATATTAAATAAAAGCACAATAATTCCAGCAATGAAAAGAAAATTCTCAAAAAACTGTCATACTGAGAATTGCAACCCCTTTTGCATACAAAAGGCCACCACCTTTGTTTAATTCCAGCTTGATATTTAGGAATTAAAATTAGATCTCCTGCTAGGAGAACATTTAAAACACAACAATCATAAAGTGCAACACACAAAACAAACTGATAAAATACCATGTTTCATGGCGCAAAATGGTATCACATTGCTGTAAAATTGAATTTTATTCATATAAGTTGTTCTTTATAAAAAAAAACACACACACTATGTCGGCATAGTTCCGTGAACAATACAGTTTATGCAGCACGAAAATAGCTGACTAGATGGCATGTTTGCTATCTTTTTAAAAGAACAAATTACTTTACAACATTTGCTGGTCACACAAAATAAATGCCAACTTCGTTTCGTGAACAAGACAGTTTATGAAACACGTAAAAAGCAGACTGACTAGCTGTGTGTGAACAACATGAACAATGATAAATCATTAATAACAGTATTGCACATTATAGAAATCTATAAGGTTTATCATGAAAATGATAAACATGTAAGACATTTGAACATAATAATCACAAATGATGATAAATAAACAATCAAAAGTTTTCACAAGTAGGCTCGAAAAAATACATAAATATATTAAATAAAAGCACAATAATTCCAGCAATGAAAAGAAAATTCTCAAAAAACTGTCATACTGAGAATTGCAACCCCTTTTGCATACAAAAGGCCACCACCTTTGTTTAATTCCAGCTTGATATTTAGGAATTAAAATTAGATCTCCGGTTAGGAGAACATTTAAAACACAACAATCATAAAGTGCAACACACAAAACAAACTGATAAAATACCATGTTTCATGACTCAAAATGGTATCACATTGCTGTAAAATTGAACATTATATTCATATAAATTGTTCTTTATAAAAAAAAAACACACAATGTCGGCATAGTTCCGTGAACAAGAGACAGTTTATGCAGCACGAAAATAGCTGACTAGATGGCATGTTTGTGTGCTACCTTTTTAAAAAACAAATTACTTCACAACATTTGCTGGTCACACAAAATAAATGCCAACTTCGTTTCGTGAACAAGACAGTTTATGAAACACGTAAAAAGCTGACTGACTAGCTGTGTGTGAACAACATGAACAATGATAAATCATTAATAACTGTATTGCACATTATAAAAATCTATAAGGTTTATCATGAAAATGATAAACATGTAAGGCATTTGAACATAATAATCACAAATGATAATTAATAAACAAGCACAGATATCACAAGTAGGCTCGAAAAAATACATGAATATAATAAATAAAAGCACAAGCAATGAAAAGAAAATTCTCAAAAAATATTATTTTGAGAAATGCAACCACCTTTGGCCACAAACCACCACATTCGTTTAATTCATGTGTACTCTTTAGAAAATATTATAATATTTCAGGCAAAAATGAAAATCATTCACTAGCCACAACCACCATTTCAACAGCACACATTGACAGGGATTTTCCCAGGACCACTTCATATGAAGTGATGATAATGTTGAGTACAGTAATGCATACATTTACAAATGAAGAAAAAACACAAAAAACTGACTTAGACAACACTTTTAAACTAAAGTGGTCCCACAGGGGAATTAGGCCAGTAAATCCTCTTAACTTCCAAGGAGGTTCAAAAATGAGTAAATGAAATTTAAAAAATTCCCTGGGAACATTAAATAATGAATGCATATTTTAAATTTATCAAACACAACAAGACATTTAATATCAGCCCTGAAATTCTTCCTGTATAAGGTGACCATTTGATCCTTAATTTTCCATCTAAATTATAGATGAATCAGGAATTTCTTTAAGGTGCTATCCTTATGGTATGTGATAAATAAAAAAAAATGCAGCTCTAATCAAATACACCGACAAAAAGTTGCTACTGAGGTGTACATCACATTTAATTCAATTAGCTTTCCGAAGGTAAAGATGGAAAGATCTCAAATGCATGATACTTTTCTCATGCTTTTTTCACACCTGGTTCAAAAAATTCTTATGCATCTCTCTATACATTAAATTAAGAATCAGTCACAAAATTGTCTTCAAAAAATTAAACTATGAAGCTTTTCATGATAGGCATTAATTCAGTAAGTAAACAGTAAAAATGTATTTAAATTTAAATTAAGGATTGATTGTAAAAGCCTCTCAGCCATGTGCTTTAAATCAAGTATCCAAAGTGCTGATGGTTCAATCGATATTTTGCTGAAGAAAATTTACCAAAATAAATTCATGATTGTTTTTTTTTAAGTTGGAACAAAATTAGTTTAAAAGTTGACTAAATCTCTGTATGGATCCAGTTTCAGTTGCTTTCATTTTTCACTTGAAAAGCAGTAATACTGCTAATGCACATAGGTAGCTTGAAAAAAATCTAAGTCATAATAACTCTCACCAATAAGTTGCAAAAGAATTATAATTTTTCGCAGCAAAACTTGATTCAATTTTGCAAGCTTTTATCTGTTCTTTTAACTGTTGCTAAGGCGGTTGCTAGGTGACGAGGTATCTGTTGTTATGGCGGTTGTTAGGTGTGGGGTCACGTGATTGCAAATGCTCCAATAGAAGAATTGCACGACTAGTTATTTTCTGTAACTGTTAAACTTTTGCAGGGCTTTTAACTGTTGCTAAGGCCTTTGTTAGGTCCGAGTCATGCGATTGAAAATGCTCCATAAAAATGTTTTTTTTTTAATACATGGTTTAATTTTAACGTACAGTGCCAAAAAGAACAATCATCATTTTTAAAATATTATTTATTCGAGTAAACTTCTTTCACCTAAATGTCATGGGCGCCTTCATGACATTTGCGTGAAGGAATATTTACTCAAACTGAATTTAAACAAAAAATTTATGTAAAGGAAAATTAACCCAAAAACTATTAGATTACCATTTTTAAGAAAATTTTTGACAAAATTACCAGTTTTAATTCAAAGAGAAGGGAAAATTAATATATTAGCTCTTTGCAGGGTATATCTGCTAAAATTAATTTTTTTTCCAAATCCATGACTTTTTATGAATTTCCCTGACTATGGCAATTCATTTTCCATGAATTATTGAGTGTTTTCAGGTGACGTCACGTCCAGTTATTTTCTTTAAACTGTTAATCTTTTGCTGGGCTTTTAACTGTTGCTAAGGCGGTTTATAGGTATGGGGTCAAGTGATTGCAAATGCTCCAATAGAATAATTCCTCGACCAGTTATTTTTTGTAACTGTTAACCTTCTGCAGGGCTTTTAACTGTTTCTAAAGCCATTGTTAGGTCCGAGTCATGTGATTGAAAATGCTCTATAAACATTTAAATTAAGCTACATAATAATTTAATTTTTGACCTAAACAGTAATGCATAATAAAATTTTCATAAATTCATCTGGTCATTTAAAAAAACAAATGCTTGCTTTTAATTCTATGCGAAGTATTGAAAGCAACTGAACCGAAGTATTGAGAGAAAAGTGTCATTTGATCAATCATCAAGTAAGTGACAGGATAAAATATCCTCTTCAAACACCAAATGTGGAACTGAGATTATATCCCCTTAAACAGAAGATACATTTACTGGTATAAAATTGTTTTTAGAATTGCTTAAAAAAATTAACTTAGTAAACATAAACTACAGTGGACTGCTTTTCACATGATATGCTTGATATCCAAATAGTTGTATGTTTTTCATTTCATAAACATTAATAATGGATAGTAAGGGTTTTTATGTCTACAATTGATATTGTTTAACTGAGTGAAGCACCATTGAGGGCACGGTGACAGCCAATCAGTTTCCCATCCAATGTCCTCAACAGAAGACTGGGGCATGCCCTGGACATTTCCTGATAGATCAGGACCCTCCCGATGGTACCCTGAATGTCTTACTCTGGTAACAGACCTCGACTGGTGACAGTGTCTTCGATCTCTCAACATAGAAGGGAAGACAGGTGGCATAGCCATAGACATTTCCTGTCTGATCAGGACCCTCCTAAGTGGCATATGCCGACCTCTACTGGTGACAGCGTCCCCCCTCAGCCCAGAGAAGAATGGTGGCACCGCACAGGGCATTTCCTGACAGGTCAGGACCCTCCCGAGCGATTTGTGCCACCATCTCTGACAAAGACTGTGGATTTGCCTAACAGTGGATCAGGCAGAGATTCAGGAGTTTGTTGAAACCTCCAAACCACTCAAGGGCAGAAATTTAATTTAAGTTCTAGATTTTTATGTACTAAAGCTCAGTACCTTTTACTTTGTGTAAATGAAAAACCCCATCAAACCAAAATAAGTCTTTCTCTGACTCTGTTTAGCCAGAATTACTTCAATGTGTCAACACATGTGTGTAACTCATCGTTCCAACACACTCCATAAACCAAAAATCAGGTTCACCACTCCATATGAAAAAACAATTTTACAGCCATTACAGTTTCCCCGTTTCAAAGGAAATTGGATTCTTGCCCCAAAACACTCTGAACAAATTTATTAGAGTAAAATTTTAAAACTAAAAACACAGTAAGTCTTCACATATACACTCACTTCCAAAAGTTAAGCACGGGAGAGGAGGAAAATGACAAATTTAAGTGAGCTGTGAAATTTCCTGCAAAAGCAGAAGGAAGTGGGTAAGAGCCAATCACGGTTTCGCGTCCAGAAATACGCAAAACAAAGCAGTCGTATAAGAAGCCGGCATTGTGAAGGGAGCTGCACGTAAGAGCCGATGAAAGGTGTTGTTTTGAACCCAGAAGTGCTCCTTCCAGAAGACGAATGGAAGATTGTGACCGGGCGTTTATTGAAGGATGTTGATGTCAAGGATGTCAGATGTTGTTCTTTCTTTGACGTTCATCGTTTCATGATTATGGACTCGATTCCAAACAGTTGTGCTAAGACCTGGTCGTCCAAGGGGAAGATCGATGAATTGCTGTTGCGAACCTCCACATGTGTGATGTAGCAGTGGCCATGAAGACTACACATGATTGGTCTGTACGCCCGGGGAGTTAGTGGTCCGTCCAATCCAGAGGGACAAGATGAATGTGGTGCCGCCAGCATGGGACTGTGTCTGATTGGGGCAGCGTAGATGAGTCCAGATTGCAGTCCAATGATAAGCGTCTGGAGGGACGATCGGCCCGAGAACATCCCGCATTCCGGGGTATCTGGACAGGGATTTCCGACGAGGTTTTGAGACTGTATGGAGATGAAGTCTTAGACCCCATTGGTCCTTCCGTTTTAATGATGCACGATGTATTGCCCACACGGTGGACGACTTTCCAGAGAGGACAGTTGACAGGGAACAGAATAAATGATGAGGAAACAGGTGAAGAAGACAGACCGACCAGACTCATTCATAGGTAGAGTTCTTTTGGGGGATGAAGAGGTGTTGAGCAGGCTCAGCTCATACAGAGTTCTGCAAGGTGATAGAAGGTGACACTATACAGATGATGATGGGAAAGACGAAGGAAGTGATGGAAGGTGATTAGAGGGGAGGGTTCCGACCAGACTCATACAGGTGGTAGAGTTCTTTTGGGTTGCCCTGGGCCATACGTAACCGTTTCTAGCCACTCTCGGAGATATTTAGTCCAGCAGGAGGAATGGCGATTACTGGCCTCTCGTACGTGCATGATCACACTTTGTATGAAGGTGAAAGGTGATCACATCAGATCGAGATATCTTAGGAATATCTGGTGGATCAGGTGGTGGAGGAAAAGGCAGCTCGGAGGGCAGAACAGTGGAAAGTACAGTTGACACAATGATGAGTAGTATACAGGTGAAGAAAGATGAATGCAGCCATGATGAAGATGGTTATTTACAGATGATTTCGGGGGCTCACACGTGGGGAGAGTTCCGGCTAGACTCATACTGAGGTAAGAGTTCTGTAGGGGGACGAAGAGGTATTGAGCAGGCTCAGGTGAGACAGAGTTCTGCATGGTACGGGAAGTGATTGAAGATGACACTATACAGATGATGATGAGAAGGACGAAAGCAGTGATACGGGCTCTCACGAAGGGAGAGTCCCAACCAGGCTCATGCGTGGTAAAGTTCTGTAGGGTTGCCCTCGCCCGTGCTGTACCCTTAAACGTTTCCAGCCACTCTCAGAGAGATTTTGCATGACAGCAAGCAGGATCACACGTTGTATGAGCGGTGATCACATTAGATTGAGAGATCTTTGGAATATTTCTTGGATCATGTAGTATGGTGGTGGAGGAAAAGGCAGCTGGGAGGGCAGCACAGTGGAAAATACAGATGACACAATGATGAGTAGTATACAGGTGAAGTAAGATGAATGCAGTGATGATGAAGATGACAATGTACAGATGATTTTGGGGCCTCTCACGAGGGGAGAGTTCCGACAAGACTCAAACTGAGGTAAGAGTTCTTTTGGGGGATGAAGAGATGAAAGCAGGCTCAGATGTAAACAGAGTTCTGCAGGTGATAGAAGTGAGAATATCCAGGTGAAGTGATAGTGACGATGGTATTATACACGTGATTCGGGACACAGACTCATACAGGTGGTAGAGTTCTGGGACGATGAGAAAAAGAGCAGGCTCAGATGTAAACAGAGTTCTGCAGGTGATAGAAAGTGAGAATATCCAGGTGAATCGGGCTCACACAAGTAGGGGAGAGTTCCGACATCATTTCGACGCATATATGACGTCATTTTTATAATTTATGAAAACTCAATAGATTTCATCTCTGTGCTCATGTGTAAAAAACACAGAGCTATCTTTTACTTCAATCAAAGCAGAACTTTTCGCATTTTACCGCTTCGTGCTCAACTTTTGGAAGGGGGGGAGAGTAGTACGAGATTTATTCACTACACTTAAAACAGACTTACTACATTATTCCATGCCAATAATGATCAAACCTTCAACTAAATTAAAAAATAATGATTAACTGCATTAAACTCAAATAATAAATATTATAATCAAGTCAAATGAACTTATTCAAGAGCAATAAATTCTGCCATTATTGCCCACAACAGATGAAAAAAAGATATAATTTAAGATTAAATTCCACCAGTCCGTATGAAAAACAATTTTTTACACTTTACGATTTCTCCGTTTCAGAGAATGTTTGATTCTTGCCAGAACACTCTCAACTGTATAAAAACTATAATAATTTATAACCACACACTGTATATCTTCACATATAGTGGAAGATTTGTTTTCTTTACTTAATACATACTTGTATTCTCTGCCAATTAAGATAAAACTGAGAGCTATGTTCTTCAACTAAATTCAAAATTAATGAGTAATTTCATTAAGCTCTGAGGAATAAGGTCAAATGATCTTATACACAAAGCAATAAATTAAGTCATTATTGCACCACAGATGAAAAAAAATATTTTAAGAAATTCCCAATGGTGATTCTTATGTTCATAAAAAATAGTGCAGGAAGATTATTCAAATGGAATATACAACAATCTTTTGCTGTACAAAGTGAATCTGCATGTTATTAAATTGCAGTATTGAACTAAATTATGTTAATTCATTTTTAAAAATTTACAATTTTTTAACAGTGCTATCGTTTTGCAGTTCAGGGTTCAAACTATCTAACGTAGTAAAATTCAGGAGACACAATTGAGGTGACTGTCAGGTGTCCTCAACTGGAGGACTGGGGCATGCCCTGGGCATTTCCTGAGAGAGATCAGGACCCTCCCGAGGGTGCCCCGAATGTCTCAAACTGGTGACAGACCTCGACTGGTGAGAGTGTCTTCGGTCTCTCAACACCCCAGGAAAGACAGGTAGCATAGCCGTAGGCATTTCCTGACGGATCAGGACCCTCCTAAGTGGCATATGCCGACCTCTACTGGTGACAGTGCCCCCCCCCTCAACCCAAGAGAAGAATGGTGGCACCGCATCGGGCATTTCCTGACAGGTCAGGACCCTCCCGAGCGATTTGCGCCACCATCTCTGACAAAGACTTTAGCATAAGAATGAATCCGGCAGAGATCCAGGAGTTTGTTGGAAATTTGTTCTATTATTTAAATTTTTTTTTAACAGTGCTATCGTTTTGAAGTTGGAAATGAAGAATTTTACAGGTTATTATTAGGTTGTAAATCAAGAAATGTTAACTGTCGAGCATATCTTCATACTATACTTAAAACCTTTCATGCCTTTACTTTATTATTTCCGTTATTTTAAAACACATTTGTTGAGGACTAGTTATCGTGGGACATTATAATTCAATCTAATCTGTTGCTAATAGCAACTGCTAGAAACAATAAATTTTGTAAAATTTAAAACAACAGATTTAGTTTTTTTTTTGGTGAAGAAGATAAGTGAAAACCATTGTATACACACGATTAAGCAAGCAGATGTTGGAGAAATTGCTTTTAAACCAATCAACTTGAATTTTTTTGTTTAAATTTGTTAAAAGTGCCGCGCAAAGAGTGCGGTCGCAGTGTTATTACTTAGAAGTTAAAAAAGAGCTGGTTTTCTTTTAATTCGTCTTCCGAAAAGTTTGGAAAATTGAGTTAAGTCATGATTCACCTTAAAACGACGATAATTTTCTTACAAGAATGCATTTTAATATTTTTTAGGAATTTTCATGGAAATTAGAAAAAACGTCAAACAGTACTCGAGAATAGCCCAGGTGTTCTGGTCAGCTGGGTTGCCATAATAATCTACTCATGGGCGAGGGTACAGACTCCCACATTTTATCTTCATTTTGGAGTCACCTTCTCTGTTAAACATAATGTGAACGTCCTGATTTCGATGTTCTTAGAAATTAAATTTTTATAAAACAAATTTTAACCCAGGAGTTTCTAACTTTTAATTGCTCGAGAGCCGCAATTGAAATAACAAGTCGAGTGGCACAAATTAATCTACTTTTTATTCACGATATATTTTTCAGGGGGGGGGTCTACCTTCAGAAAATGTGCGAATTTCCCTAAAAAATTGTTTTACCTCATTTTTGGATATTGGCCCTCCAGAATCCCTTGCTAACTTTCAAACTTTTTATTTTCCACCATGGAAAACTACCAATACTACTCCATAACCTTTAGAGATAAATATGGGGTTCGGGGATCCACCTCCGAAAAACTGACTGAATTTTATCATGCTAAAAAGTGTTTTCAAGCAATTTTTGGAGGTTTCTATCAATTTTAACGAAAGATGTACAGATTACATCAGACTAAAGCTTTTTTGCTCCTTCATATTGAAATTTTATAATATTTTCTATCTTCTTGTCTAAAAAAAATAGTTTTATCCTAAGGACGAATATTTTTTTTTCTTAAACCTGGGTCCACTTGGAGGAAGCAGAAGTACCGAGGATGAGAATTAAGTAAATTTAAAATACCCGTTTCTTTGAATAAATCGCCAAGTAGAGTTTCTCCTAAAATAATAATAAACCTAATCTAAATACTGATCTACTAACTAATCTTAACTACAACTAAACCTAATCTACGAACTAGTGTACTACAAACTAAATTATACGATCTAATTTGATTGCAATCGTGAGACGCTCTACTCAGGTCATTATTCAAAGAATTCCGCTCTTTTAAAAAATATCAAAAATTTAAAAATAAAATTCCTCGGCATAACAAATTATTTAGGGCAAGGTTATGTTCTTGCAATGCCTCCTTCAAGACAATACCAAGTAACTAGCCTGAAACGTCTTTAACTGAAATGAAGATCAGAAGTCTGAAAGATCCTTAAGTTGGGGGGAATATTTTAACCCAGCCGTATGTTAAAGCAACGCAATCGTGGCAACAGCGATTGAAAAATATCTTTCAGAATGACGTAGATGCAATTTCTCTAAAAAACGATGGTAGGACTGGGTTATGGTTCAGCCTTGTATTCTCTTGTGGCAAGATCAACAGTTCGATCAGCCGATTTCATGTTAAGCTCAAAATTTTCACTAAAACCCTAAATTCTGAGATTCGTGGGGTTCCCGAAAAACTACTAACAGTAACAAGCCTGTGAATTCCGGAATGCTCCAAAATCAGGAAAGTTTCTAATGATTTGTGAGGTTAAAAAAAACAAGATTTCCCGGGATACATCGGAAAAGTAGCACAACTCCGTTGTAATATGCAATTGTCTGCTTAAGAGGTAGCCGAAAAAAAATAGTTAAAAAAAAAAAATAAGAAAATTTCCTCAGTGGGCCCTGCCTGAGGAAATTTTCTCCCTTTGATTTAGAACTGCGTTCCTGATATAGACAATTGAAGTTTGTGTTCAATAAAGGCAGAAAGTATGCAAGTAGAGATTAGAAGTTACAAAATTAAAGTGGGGACAGCCCATACTACACCCATTCCCATTTAATCGAGTAAGGAAAAGAGTGCCGGACCTTAGATCATGACTTCTGGGGATGAGTTGGTGCGGTATCACTCTTGCTTGGCAATTTCAAAACTATTACTGGTATGAAAGTTCGGCAGTGAAAACAATTAAAAAAAATTTCCAAAAAGAAAAACTATATTGATTACCCAGAAACCGTGTATCATAGAGAATAGCAAATGCTGATGGGTTTTGTGCCATTAAACTCATACGAAAACGAAACCCAAACCATAGTTAATAGTTTTTAAATTAGCACATCAAAATCAGGACCGTAACTGGATTTTGATTCTTTTGAGAGTGTCTGGGAAAATAATTTTTTTTGGACACACCACTTCTATCAGGTTGCCTTTTTTGTTTAATTATATAGCTAAGTCAGATTCATGCAACCCTCTGGATTACAGCAAATTTATCCTTCAAATTTTGTGTGGAGTTTTTTGCCAATTACTAATCAAACTAAATAAAAAGGCGACGCGGTGAATTTCTTCCATAAAATGTTTGACTATTTAAAATAAGATTATAATAGTTTTTGACAACTGGATTTAAAGAAAAAAAGATCTTTAGCAGGGGATGTTCGTTCAACTCTACATACTCTATGGATACGGAACAGCTGATATAATCCATATAATATCCACACAGAAGAATTTTTTTTTAAATCGCCGCTTAAGGCAAACATAATGATCTAACTCAATTTTCCATATTCCTAAATAGAAACTGGTTACAACTTTCATTAAATAGGTTATATTTCATGGTTGTTGTTTTTTTTAAGAAGTCTGCACAGCAAAAATAATTTTTGTAATAAACTAAATTTATGATATTTTTGTTTAACTTTATTCTAATCAATGTTGTATAGCACTAAAATTGAATTTACAGAGAGTTTTATAAGAGAAATTGCAAAAAAAAATTTTGGTCATTTTTAAAAAGTTTGATATAAATGCGTCTTTCAATATTTACTCTCTTTTGGTTGGAAATCTTTACAAGACAAAATCAAACAAATGCATTTAATTATATGCTTTTTGAATACCTTCAATCGGTATTCAGAGAAGGGAAAAAATTTACGCGTTTCCCCTATGAAAATTCCAGAAAAGTTTTTATTTCTCTGAAACAATTGAAGAGAAAAAAAATAAAATTTGAAGTTAAAAACACAATAGGCATTATCGGTATGAAGGGTCAATTGGACACTTAAAATTTAGTTATCTAAGGCAATATAAAGAAGGAAATTATTTCCCTACTATATTTAAAAAAGTATTTAACAGACTGGGAAATGCTATAAAAACTTACTCAGTTCAGAATACTGTGAAACCCATATTAACAAAACGACAGCACCTTCACATTGAGTATGAAATTAATTTTTTAATTTTAAATATTCCTTTTTTCACAAAGTTATCAGGTTAAATCGAACAACAACTGAATCACATCGTAAGTTTTTGGTTATCTCTTAAATTTTTAAAATGCAATCCCCCCAGGCGTGTTCATAGCTGGCTCAACTGCCCATTGTGGGCTTCCTTTAAAAGATCCAACCAGATTGTTCTCCTCTTAGCCGTGGACCTCCAGTTCTTTATCCTAAAACACAAAAAATAGTCCACCCCTTGGTACAAAAGTAACTGCATTGATCCAAGCAGCTCTACCCCAAACACATTTTTAACACCACTAAAGAGTTTGAAAAGTACCCCAGGCATGTTATATATTACCAAAATCAGATATCCAGAAAATCTCTTCTAAAACTCTCTTTTTACTGTATAAACAGTTAATTTAATTTTCCAATATTGATTGCTTTTTTGCCATAAATCCCCAATCAACCAACGAGATTCATTTCATTGAAATGCGCCATAAAGCTCAAAACAACCAACTAATTGGCTTTCATATGAAGCCAATATGATCATTATAGGCATGGAAATAGATGTAGTAATACTCAAAGTATGCAGCATTACTTGTACTCAACATAAAAACATTTTAACATAAACACACATTATATATAAAACAATATGAGCCTACTTGTGCAAATAAATTCATTTTACCACCACCACTACAGCAGTAGAAAGACGCTGTTGCATTGCACAAAACCATTGCGTATTTTAAAGTAGAGAAAAATCTCAAGGGGATGGATTTAATGATGGCATCCATGAATCGAATGCGAATAATTTGGAAGAAGGAGAAATCTAGGGCCTATCCACAGTCATTCTGGAGTTCAATAAAACTGTAACTCGGATCCAAAACAGGTGTCCCGCACGCGTTCCCCCCCACAGCCTTCGCAAATGATGATAGGGGGTCGAGAGAGTTAAATGTCTGTACGGACAGTCGAGTAAACAGTCCCTTTCTTAACTCTCTCAACTCCCTCTCTTCAACTGCGAACGCTGTGGGGGGGAACGCGTGCGGGACACCTGTTTTGGATCCGAGTTTCAGTTTTACTGAACTCCAGAATGACTGTGGATAGGCCCTTAGGGTACAGTGTCACTACGGATTCAGATCGGTATCAGTACAGGCCATCGCCAGTTTCTCGGAATCGGAGAAACAGCCCCATTCGGTGACCCCCTCCAACAAAAGCGAAGATTGACACGGATCCCTGTTAATTTACAGACCGACATCAGTGACATCGCTCTCCTCCCGGGGTCCGTGTCAATCTTCGCTTTTGTTGGAGGGGGTCATCGAATGGGGCTGTTTCTCCGATTCCGAGAAACTGGCGATGTCCCGTACCGATACCGATCTGAATCCGTAGTGACACTGCTGGGGGTGTCTAACGCGGTCTTTTGTGCACGTACAGAAGCGCCTTCCTAGTCCAGGCACGGTTGCGCAGAGTGTACTCGACTCCGGTAGGGATGTGAAAAATGTCTTTCGCGCCCACCTTGCACTTTTGGGAGCCGATCTGCACCTCTACGATGCCCTCAAGGACGAGGAAGGTCAGGGTGAGGCCTCTGTTGCAGGACATCTTCCTCCCGCTGTAGTCCAGCTCCAAGTACCCCTGTGAAAAACAAATCTCAATTGAACTGTCCGGTTGAAAATGGAGAATATAAGTCTAAAAAAAGCGGTAAACTGACTTATTGTTTTTGTTTTGAAAAAAAAAAATGAACAATTGAAAATTGCACGTGAACCTCCGGTGAAAACGTAAAACTAAAATCGAATTTAAAGATAAATAAATGTGAAATGAATATGGAAAGATCATTCACAATTTCTGTTTTATACTCAGAATCATTTTTCTATAGCCCCCCTCTTTCTGCTGTCAGTAAGAAAAATTTATTGCCGAAAACGCGAATAAATAATCGAATAAAGAAAAATGTCAATTTTTCTTTCCTTATTCGCACGTGTGACCTAAAAAACTATTCGAATCCGAAGAAACCCCGACTGCTTTCCGGGAGATATTTGAGCTTACGGCCCCGCACTCTGGATTCCTGATCGCACAGATTGTCAGTTTGAAAATGGAAGAATACTATAGGTACAAAAATGTGGTAAACTGACTCTTTGTTCTGAAAAAAAAAATTCTCCAAGTACGTGTCATAATGCCCTGTTACATTTATACTTCCTACGAAATAGCTTGGCTTGGTTGGCGCAGAATGACCTTCTATTATGTGCCATAAAACTCATTATAACTAACCAACCAGAGCTAACCTTAAATGAGTAAGTGGCACCCAGCATTAGCTATTCCCTATGTAACACGATTTCAGGGTAATCAATGTAATTATTCTTTCTGAAAATGCCAAGCAAGCGATAACGCGCCAAATCATCGCCCTGATCTAATGACTTTATGGGTGTCCAGACTTGCCAACCTCTGAAAATCAAAAATCAAGAGATTTTCCATAGAAATCAGGAGAAATTTTTAATCGATGTATAGCCCATCGCAAACCAATTATTAAGAGATAATATGTGCTCCAAATAAAAATTTAACCGTATTAAAACCATACTTTTTCGCAATCGCACTGTCCGGGAATATTTTTCTGAAGAGAGCTCCGGAATGGTCCTCCACACTGATCGGTAAATTATGCTCCAATATATATAAGAATGCTGTAAAAAGGCATTCAGCATTACGGTATTCTGATCATTCTGTATTACAAAAATCTTTTGGTTATTTTACACACATTTCGCATTTTCCTTATGCATATTTCGAAAAAAACAGAAATTCCGAAAAAAAAGCGGGAGAAAACCGAGAAAGCGGGAGATTTTCGGGGAAAATCCGGAGGGCGGGAGGAGAGAGTGAAAATCCGGAGTATCCCGCCAAAATCCGGAGAGTTGGCAAGTATGGGTGTCTATTCAATGGGAATGCTCATCACTCCTCCTCCTCTATGGCGACGAAAGGAAGAAGAGTACTTACGCTGTCTTGCTCTGCAGAGTAGGAGACGCGCGTGGTTTGGTCAGTCTCCCATTCCATGTCGTCCACATTGGAGAACAGAGGGGCCAACAAGGGGGGGACGGCGGGGTCAACACGAGGCTTCTCCGCCTCTGTGGCCAGGCGAGTGGTGACCTCCATAGAACCGTCCAGGAGGTACCTGTTGAAAAGAATCAATATAGGTATGTAGAATGCAAAAGCACTAACAGAA
This sequence comes from Tetragnatha montana, assembly GCA_963680715.1. Taxonomy (NCBI): domain Eukaryota; kingdom Metazoa; phylum Arthropoda; class Arachnida; order Araneae; family Tetragnathidae; genus Tetragnatha; species Tetragnatha montana. Next base: position 3,605,104 of record OY796674.1, on the reverse strand, counting down.
GTATCTGGCAATGAGGGAATTGCATAGGTGAGGGATTTGCTTAATTTTACACTTTTTTTGATACGTTATAGTTTAAAACTCTCAAATATCAGATTTTTAAGTTCAAAAATATGTTTTAAATAACTTAAAATTCGATTTTATTTTTCCCAAAACATTAGTAAAGTCATGTGATCAAAAAACGGGATTTGACGTCACAGCGCCGTCGAAACTAGTGAATTGTTGAAAATCAGACTTATCAAAAAACCAAAACACGCATAAAACTCGTCTATTTCTTTAGTGAACGGCCAGAAAAAGAAAAAATTTAAACTTTGAATCCTAATAATTCCAAAACCAATGAATATTTTTTGAAAAACAAAACGCCAATCTTTTTATAAAAAATATTTGCATGTGTCTTTAAAATATCATAGTTTTTTAGTTAAAACTTTATGAAGAATAGCAGAATGAAGCAAGCTAAGCATACAATAATACGCAATAATACACAACAATACAATAATTCCATGGCGAAACCAGTGGGTCCAAGCGCTGTGACGTCACACAGCAGCCATAACGAAATTACTGTTTTTCCCGCCAATACTGGAAACTACATTTTAAAAATTAACATCTTGGGTAATAGTTTTCCGATTTCAATAATTTTTACGTCATTTTTCATGGATTTTCATCCTCTATCATAATAAAATTTAAAAAAAAATCGTGCAATTCCCTCAAATTTGGCGATAGAAAAATAACGCATGCTATTTTAACAGAATATATTTTTTCTTCTTAGAAAATGTAATTTTTTCCAATTGTTTTCCTTACAGCAGACTTTTTGGAAAGGATCCTGTTTTTGTAAAAATCTACTTCACTATCAAGCATAAATGCCAAAAAAATTGCATTTTAAATTAATTCTATGTGTTGCGTCAGCGCTTAAAGCTACTTGATACGAAAACAGAATTTATGTAAGGAAAATTTTAAGGATAAAATATGAAAAAATGAAGAGATGCAACCACTGAGCTACTTCGTCTAGGGTGCAGAACTCATGTGGTTGCATCTTTTCATATTTTATCCTTAAAATTTTGATGGGAAAATCTACTTATAGTTTTGTGATTTTGATAGTAGGGGAGCCCAGAGTGTTTTTGGGTAGTAACTCGAGCGCGTCAGATAATCATAGGGGGGATACCTTGCATGCTTTTGAGTAACTCCACCAAATATAAGCTCTGTATGTTGGTTAGGGTGTCCCAAAAAAACGCGACTTTTGAAATGTGTAACTCTCACCCCCCAAAAATGTTCTTTATGTGAATATAAGACACTGTGAATTTTTTTAAAATTTTTGAAAAATATTTAGATTTCAGATATATTTCAATATTTCAGAATATATTTTAGATTTCAGATAATATTTAGATTTAGATTTCATATCCTGAAAATCGAGTTCAAAGTTATAAAGTCGTCGAAAAACGTAAAAAGGGGGAGGGGCTGTTCCCCGAAAATCTGAGGCTAACGGGGGCCGGATTCGGATTCAGGGGGTCATTTTACATAAGAATCTGCTTTCAAAGTTTCTGTGGCATTTTGACCCATTTTTTGTCGCATAGAGGTAAAAATATAGAAAAATATGGCATGTTTCTTGATTTTAATAATAATGCGTATTATTTCTTACCCAAATAATTAATACAGAATTGGTTTAAAACAATATAAATAGCTCTAATAAATGAAAATAATGCCATTTGAACATTAATGGTTATTTTAAAAAAATTAGAAAAAATGTTAATTTTTACCCTTTTTTGGCCATTTTTGAAAATTCAATGACCTTGGGGGACCTCTAAATATTTTTCAAAAATTTTAAAAAAATTCACAGTGTCTTATATTCACATAAAGAACATTTTTGGGGGGTGAGAGTTAAACATTTCAAAAGTCGCGTTTTTTTGGGACACCCTAATGTTGGTGGGTAAGTTTAGAACAGCCCGTCAGATTTGTAAAAAAAAATTAGCTACATGGACATACTCGAGCGCGTCAGATTAAGATAAGGTAGGTTAGTTACCAGCTAAAAAGTGTTCATTTTCTAAAATCTGCCGATTTGAGCGGTGGGCAAGGGAGTGGGAGGGTTACAAAGTTGCAAAGTAAAGCCAAGACCGGTAAGACGGTATCGCTCTTTTTGAGAAAAATGTACGAAACAAAATGTTTATGGACTAGTAGCCAGAAAACTAGTCTCAACTAGTTGTTAACTGTCTCTGTAGCCAATCTGACGCGCTCGAGTATGTCCATGTAACTAGTTTTCTTTCAAATTTTGACGGGCTGTTCTAAACAAACCCACCAACATGGAGAGCTTATATTTGGTGGAGTTACTCAAAAGCATGAAAGGTATCTCCCCTATGATTATCTGACGCGCTCGAGTAAATCCACATTTAGCATCATGGGCTCCCCTACTATGAAGTTAGCGTTAAATTAGTTTGTTTCAGCATGTTTTTGTGAACATAGGGTCCCATATTTGCAGTAATGTGAAAAATCACTTATGTTTATCAAAGAGGGCAAGCTCAATGGGAAAGGCAAAAGAGAAGTGTTCGGCAGTGGTCCCCAACCGGTGGTCCGTGAGAGTCTTGGAAATGGTCCGTGGAAGGACCCGGAAGCACACAAAAAAAATTTCAATAAGTAATAGAAATTCTTTTGAATTGAACAAGAAAAGATTGAATTATACATACTCTCGGCTGTGTATAGCTTGTAGGGATAACAGTCACCACTAAGTAGTTAACAATATTTTCTGTTTTTTTTTCTTCAATATTTTAAGCAATTTAAGTGTCCTATACTCGACTGCAACGTTTCTTGAACCCAGTACGTCACAAATGCGGAAGGAGAAATCGGTAAACACGAAGCCTGTTGTGTTGATAGGAGGAGTTTCGGTACGCAAATAGTGATTGAAAAGCACAATGTATACATAAGTTTAACAAACTAATCCTATTTTTAAATTGACGTTCTTCATTTCACTCAAAATTCAGACACCGCGATGGGAACTACTTTGTTTGTTAGTGACGTCGTAGGGTCAACTTAAGTCTGTCTAGTATAAAAAAACTCGGCTACACAAATTTGTGGATTCCGAAGATATATTTATTGAAACAACAAAAAATAGTAATATTCTCGTTAGATGTAATTCAATTTTTTTCTTAAAACATAGTTATATTTCAGAGCATTATAAAAATGTCTAATCATTATTATTATAATTTTATCCTGGGACTTTTATCTTGCAATTCTGGGAAGATAAGGATTTTAAGCCACAAAGGTGGTCCGTGAAGGTTCCAATTAGGAGTCCGTAAAGGTTTTCTGAGTTGGGAACCCCTGGTTTAAGGGCTCTCAGTGAAGAGTCCGATTTTAAGCCAAAATATTTTGTAGAAGGGCCCAAAAAACAGACCCAAATTAATTTCTTCTATAGAAGAAATTAATTTGGGTCTGTTTATAACCAGAAAACTGCATAAAAAAGTCCATTTAAATCGATAAGGACAAAGTTTGACAACGTTAAGCGAAGTATTGATCACATAAAACGATGCATTTTACATTAAGTTAAATAGTAGGAGTGATCGGTCAATTACATTAACCCTATTAATAACATGAACAACTTTACCTTGTGGACTGGTACTCTCCCAGCCAGTGTTTGAGGGGTGCCACCCTATTCCTCTTTGGCCTGTTGAGGCAGTACTGGGTGGGGGCTGGAGCATCCCTGTTTTTCCTTTTTGTGCCCTGGGTGGGCTGTGTGGTGGCGGCGGCGGCGGCGGCAGGGGCGGAGGCAGTGGCAGCGGGTGTGCTGCTGCTGGCACTAAAATAAAAGAAACCGGATTTACTCAAACAATAGAGCATTTGCAGAATCATGTGACTCGCACCTAGCAACAGGTTTTCGTCCTCCAGCAGTTAACAGAAAATAACTGGACGTGACGTCATGATGTGCTAATTCTTCTATTGGAGCATTTGCAATCACGTTACCCCGAACCGAGCAACAGATTCTTGTCCTCCAGCAGTTAACAGTTAAAAGAAAATAATGGGTCGTGACGTCATACACAAATGCTCTTTTTACAGTGATGCTAGTAGAACTTTTCAGTCAAGAAAAACGTATGCACGAAATTTGGACAAGGTATATCAAAACTAAAACCCTGCTTTTTTATCATCAATTCCCCCCCCCAGACCCCTCTTTGGCCTTCTATTATTCACATATTTTTCTTATATTAAGTTCCTTAAGATGCAAATTTTATACCTAAATACGAAAAAGCTACACATGGGTGCAGAAAAAGTTTCAGAACACAGTTAATTTTGTCCGAAATTTCCCCTAAAAATGTGTGTATGTTTTCGAAAAACTTAACTTAAAGTAGAAAGAGTTTTTATTACTAAATATAATTTTCGTAATTAGTTAACTTCTCTAAGGTTCAATAATTTCTAAATAATCCATAAGTTTAATTTTCATGGACTTAATACCTTCTTTTATTCTTTTACAAAAAACGCGAATTTATTTTGTAATAAAAATCACCAATCCCGTCAGGGAAACGTGGTTTTCCCTGCATATCAATCATAACGTAAGGAAATGCAAACTTTCAGGTATTCACCAAAGAAACAGTATAATCGGAAAAAAGACGGAATATAAATGAGATTATTTCCGGGCTTTTATCACAAAGGTACGCATTTTTAAACATTTGCTTTGCAACCCCTCCAATTTTACGCATTCGAGATATTATTTTGCAGGAAGGAGAACGGAAATGCACATTTAAAGATTTGAAAATCAGAAAAACGTTGAATTTATTTTTGAAACCAGGGCAATTTTCAAAATTTCCCTAATTATTAGTAGATTTTCTAAAATCCCCTGACAATTCCAGGTTTTTAAGATTTTCCAGGTTTCTGGCCACCCTGTAAACAGCGTTCCCACTCAATTTCAGAAATAAATTTCCCTGACTTTTCCAGGTCAATTTTTAAGATTTTTCGGTCGATTTTTCCTAGTCAATTTTACGGTAAAAAAAGTAGCAATTCATGGCATTTTTCGGATATTTCTTGCTTTTTTGAACAGATATTTCCCATAAATGGTCTATTTTTTTTCCACTTTCCAGAGCCGCAAACATTAAATACTGTTCATTTTCCAGGTATTCTGTATGATTTTCCAGGTTTTGGGCCAAAATGACTATTCCCTGACCTTTTAGGTGAAATTAAAATTCCCGGACTTTATTCCCTGACCTGTGCGTAAATTATTCTAATCCAAAACCAACCTTGGCTGTCCAGCTGTGCTCCTCTTGTTGGCTCTCTGGGGAGAGGGAGAGCGGGGGCGCTTCCTTCTTATATGCGCCGGTGGGACGTAGTCGGGGTCGGGGCGGCTCCTCCTCTTCTTGGTGGGAGGCCTCTTGCTCTTGAGGACGGGTCGGGGTGGTGGGACATCATCCTCGTCCTCAGAGGAGCTGGCAATCACGTTCCACCGACGTGGCATCTTCCTGCCTGCGGAGGATGAACAGAATAAGCTTTATTAATTACAACAAAACTGACAAAGTAAAATATATTTATCACCAAGGGGACTTTTGTCCCGTTCAGGTGACAGATAGATTTTAATATTTAATAAGATTACTATAATAAGGCAAAGTAAATTTAACATAAATATATACATATGCATGCACAAAACACATATAAATAAAAAGACCTATTGCAAAGCAGTAGGCACGGAGAACATGAAGTATTTGAAAAATATACAAAAATTTAAATTCAAATAACAAGCGTTTAATAATAAAACAAAATTGGCAAGAGGCTGGTTATTTTAGTTATAGTTGCTTCAATTTAAATATGAAAATAACGGTCTATGTCGTCCAAATTTATTAGGAAATTAAAAAGCTCACGTTTAAATGTTGAATATATCTTAACATTTTGAAGATAAGAAAGAAGGCAAATTTTGGGTGCTAAAAAGTAAAAATGCTTCCGAAATATTTCTTTAGAAAAATGGGGAATTTTATAAATTACATTTGGTCTTCTTAGAGATACATTTAATTTTAAGTCACATATTGATTTGTTTCTGTACAAAAAAAAAGGCTACACGGAATAAGAAGTCATATTTTAGAGGCAGTAAGTTCAAATTTCTAAAAATATATAACCATTTGAATGATAGGGTTTTAAAATTTTGAAGCACTTGTTCTGGATCGAAATTAGTGGTAGTAAATTATTTTTAAATGTTTTTTTTTTTTTACAATAAAGTTATTGAGAGAACAAAAATGCAGAGGAAAACATGTGTGGAAACAGTAACACTCGTAATTCTCTACTTAACAGTGGGCAATTCCCGCATTTTTATTTTTTAAATGAATTAATTTTAATGATTATTTAATATTTTATTTTACGCGGAAGCAGAAACTATGATTAAACACAGAAAGCTTGTTGGGTTGCTAGGAGGAGTTTCGGTACGTAAATCGTGATATGCCTATTTTTTTTGGGGGGGGGGGATAGGTAAAACAGTAGAGCAACAGAAAAAAACAAAAAAAAAAAAAAGGTTATTTTTTTATTTTAAAAGAAAATTGGGGGGGGGGAATGAAGTACCAATAGAAACTAATTCCTTTAATAAACCTAATTAGTCTTGAGCATCGACATGAAATGTGAGCCCACCAAATTAACGAAAAGGTTTGTTTTTCAGAATAGCAAGAGAAGCTAACTTTACGGCGGGCGAAGCGTACACCGCCGCAAGATCGCGCCGATGGGTTACTCTCAGAGACGCCGGAGATTCGACAAACAAGTCCGAAACTCCAGCAAAAAAAAAAAAAGAGTTGTCTGTTCCGAAAAAAAAATTTCCGGAATACCGAGCATGTTTCTATAAATTACGAAATAATTTTAAAGAAAATTATGAAGATCAAAAACTGCCGGCTAATTTCCGGCCGCAGTTTGAACAGCCATGCATTCCTTAGGATACAAATTAAATACATTATCCGTAGTAATTTATCGGGTCAGATACATTCATTTGTCGAAATATCACCGCTACATAAGAATATTAAACCGAAACGAACCAAAATTATCAAGGATGAGATGGAACCGCGATTCACCCGCCCGCTCTCCCTGCCGCGATTACCCACCGTTCATAACAAAAAACTTCTCACCATATTTTGTCTTAATTTTTAAGTATTTTCAAACATGTTTTTTTAGGGTACATAGTTTTTTTTTTTTTTTTAGGAAAGTGTTTTTTTTTCTCCAAAGTTCTTGCTTAATTGACTGCCAAATTGTAATGGAGTGTTGGAATTAAAAATGCTGAGCACTAAAATGTTAGAGAGGATGAGCCGTTAGAACAATTATTTTGTTCAATTTAATTATCCTTTTGATGGAGAAAACATTAAAAAGTGGGGCCTTTTTAAAGGACAGCACTATAACATGGTCACCAGTTTTAGAACGAATAAAATATCATACAGTGAGAAAATCGGGGGAAATAAATTTTATGCCAATGACTTGAGTACCAATTGAAACATTTTATAGGGAGCCGAGGGCCACAAGCAGTAAAATGTAAAAAAGTAAAAAAATGTAATAAAGACAAAATGTAAAAATGTAATAAAGACAAAATGTAAAAATGTAATAAAGACAAAATGTAAAAATGTAATAAAGACATTTTTTTGAAGAATTATGATATACATTAAAAATGTGATGCAAAAATATTGAACGGGCCTTATTAAAACACTGCACTTATTATACTAAGGAGATTTGTTTTGTGGCACAAATTAAACACTTTTTTACCCTTGAGGTTCACATTTATGCAATAAAAATTTTAAAACAAATTATTTCATGTTTTTTCATAGTGGAAGATTTTTTGATAAAAGTTAATTTGCTGTTTTCCCTTATTTACACCAAATACTCGTTAAAATGGGGAAAATATTGTTTAATAATAATCAAATATTAGTAGAACTTAAAAATATGATAAAATGGGGTATTAAACAAAATATCACAAATGAATAGATAGATCAAAGTAGTGTAGTAAGCAAAACTTTGACCAACAAATAACTACAAAGGAGGAAATTACTACTCTTGTAAAAAGATTAAGAAAATGAATTTTTAAAAAAATATATGATTATGAACCACTACAATTCAGGTTAAACATATTCAGATATCAGATTAATATGCTTCTAATATACATCAGAATATTTCTTATATCAAATATTATATCCCCACTAATTTACACCGGGTATTCATTAAAATGGAGAAATATTGTTTAATTATTAATTAAATATAAATTTCCATTGCTCGACCAATAGGATCGAAAGGAAAAGAAGACCACTTCATTAAATTTTAAGTAGAACTATACAATAATTTCGATAATTTTTTAAATAAATAAATATAATTTCCAAAATGAAAAACCAAACAATACTCTAATCAAATATAATAAACACAAATAGTTAAATATTGCATCTTATTTCATTTCACAACAAGAAAACTCAATATTTCAGGATTAGCCGGGCGCAAGTTTTAAGCTAAATTGCCTAAAGTAATCAATTATCAAAATGCAATACCATTTAAATATCTCAAGTAGCAGTGTTTCTTTCAATTTTTGTTACATTTTTATATGTAAGTAATAAAACGTTGCCAATATAGTCCAATTTGGGGGATGTGCGCCCGGCTAATCCTTAAAGTACCGAAAACTCTAAAGAAATAGCGTCTGAATAATCTACTCACCAAATTCACAGAATGTTGCAAGAGAAGTTGACCCTACATGGAACAACCTATTTTATGCTGAAAAAGAAAACGTCTATTTAATCGTACGATCACCGATAGCTTGCTTGCACTCATACTTAATTTGTGAACTAAATTCTATAAAATTATTTCAACAGCTATTAAATAACAGATTGGATTTTCCACCTTTGCTTTTAATTACATGAAAGGCCTTCAAAAGTTAGAAAATTACGAAAACAATTTATATACTGACTTTTCCGGTATTTTTTCCACCCCGGTTCATATATTGTGTAAATTTACCCTCTAACTTACCCCGTCCCACATTAAACTTCGAATGTTACCAATTTAAACATTCTGAGTGAAAAAAAAATAAAACAAGTAAAATAATTTATATCATATAGATGTTACATAAAGATAAAAGATGAGATAGATGACACATAAAGATGTTTTAAGCATAAAAACATGTCAAGAATTAAAATCATGATAAGATTAAAACCATGCATCATTAAGATGATAATGAGGATTTGTAATGTGCAGCAGAGCTTACCTCACTATGAATTATGGCGAGAGACAATTTTTGACACAGGTGGGACTTAACACAAAACGTGGAAAGACGAAACTAAGGACGATACATTACGAAGACAAGACGATACGACGAAGAAAACTAGTAGAGGGAATCCATCACATTAAGAAACGAAATGGCACGCAGATAGAGATCAGAAAAGACAGGCAACCATCTTCACCAGAATCCAATGCAGGAATGAATCGTAATGGTGATAAGTGGCAGTTGGAACCGTTGGAACTAGACCCTTTCGACCAATTAAAATCAGTCTTCAACACACATAGACACCCACCAACGGAAACAGGGGCAGAAGGTTTGGAATGAAGGTGTAATTTGAAACGCTCCTCTTGAAGAACCTTTTAATTAATAAGCAGGTGGTAGTGGTGAGGAGATGGTCGATTTGGAAAAGCATCTGCTAATAGCAGATGGCGGACAAATTTCCCATATCACACCATACATTCGGGTGCCCTTCACCTTTTTCGAAAGTTGCACTAACAAGAAAATTAACACGTGGCTTGAGGTACAGTATAGAACTCCAGTTATCCGAATCAATTGGGACCGGACTCCTTACGTAGTATCGAAAATTCGGATGATTGGATTTTTTTCCCGAAAATGTCCATTTTAATTAATTACTGCATGCAGATATTTTTAACTCCTCTGAGAGCGTATTTCACTCTTTAAAAAACTAGCCAGGAGTATTTTCACTCTTTGGATTTTTCACAAAGGTTTAGCTTAAAAAATGCACCGTGCCCCACCAAATTTTTTTTTGCAGTGATTCCAATCAGTTAGACTTTGCAAATACCTATGAAATTGAACTTTATATATAAATTGTTTGCGGCCATAATGGCGTAGCCGGAAAAAATTTGGAAAGATTGGATCTACTTTTGGTCGTTTTAGGAGAGGAATATATTTATTTTTTTCATTTATTGTTCTGATGCTTAGGGAGTTTGATTGTGTTTTTTTTCGTGTCTCTGTATTATGCTAATTCTGTATTTCACCCCTCCTTAAAAAGTCAAGGAGTCCAAAAAATCCTCACTGACTGCATGTATGGTGGGGGAGGGAAAAAAACTTATTATTAAAGAAAGAGAGCATTTAAATAAAAAGGCAACATTCGGATAATTTCACGAAGGATCCCATAGAGCGGCAAGAAATCTTGGATCTTCCAGTCAATGTTATTCGTATGGAATGCACTACCTGGCATCTATAGGAGGCCACTATAGCAACAATTTGGAGTACTTTTCAGAAATTAATTAAAATACTTTACTCGATCTAATTATGGTTTTAATTGGTAAAATTAAAAGAAAATAGGATGATAACCGTTTCCAAGCAAATAGGTTGGTTCTTATTCAGATTTGAGCGAAAATTTACCTAAAAATGTCCCCATTCACCTTAAATACACATTTTTTACTGTTAGAGAATTGGATAAAAAGGTAACTAGCTGATCAATAGAACAATCAGGGGATGTTAAATTCAGAGTGGAAGATTCATTAAAAAGGCGAATGCATTTTTTTCTTCCTGAAAATTTTCTATTTTCTCAAATGCCCAATTATCCTGGAAGTGAGGAAGGTTTTCCCACGTGGTTTCTATTGGGGAATGGACGATCTCTGCATTTTAGGAAAGAGAGCAGATGTTTTATGTATGAGTAGAAATTTGCAGTTGCTAGGAGGGGGAAATCTGAGCTGAACTTCTCTTTACATAAACAGTTAAAAGCAATGAAAGGAACATAGAGTTAGGAAAGGATTTAGCATCTGCCTGTCTGTTTAATTCCATGTATTAGCTAATTGGTTTTCTTTAAGTTTTTGTCGCCGTTGTTGAGGGCATATGAAATCCGATATGGTTATCTGTTGGAGGAGAAAATCTGGTGTTTACATGGGTGTTTAGGGAGGAAACGAATTTCGCCATCTTGTTTATCATACCGATAGGTTGGCCTTGACAATGGACGGAACATCGAAAGAACGAAAAAAAAAAGGAAAGGAAGAAAGTCAATGGTTAAAGAAAGGGAAAAATGAAACAAAGTAGATAATGTGAAGAAAAATAGGAAATTTTTAAATACATAGTCGAATTGTATAAGAAATTAAACTTTGTAAAATCACTACTAAAACGAGGGCTGATTCCTTTTTTTTCTAGGCCTAATAGAACCGGAGTTATTTAAGATAAAAGAGCCAAAAGTTGGATTTTCTTTGAATTTCAAAAAAAAAAAAAAAAAAAAAAAAAAAAAAAAAAAAAAAAAAAAAAAAAAAAAAAACAGAGAATATTAAAGTACTAGCTGAACAGCAACCCGATGCGTTGCGGCGAGTTAAGTTTTAATTCTAGTTTACACGATGCATACTTTAATATTATATTTTTAGAGAAGAAAATGATATGAGAAAGAGAAATTCAATAAAAATTCTGTACCCACTTTTACCACCTTTTCCAGCCTTGCACTTGTGGAGTAAATAAAAAAAAATTGAAAAAAGTTTTCTCAAAATACTTTTCTAATTTTGTATATCAGCAATTACAATCCTCTCGGTATCCCAGGCGCCTTTTTCATATTACGGTGCTCCCGGTAATTTTTCCTACACAGGTTTTTAAGATATTATACCTATCCCGGTGTTTCTGATATATTTCCTGTCCCGGTGTTCCCGGTAATCTTTCTTATCCCAGTGTTCCTTGTATTTATGAAATTTTCACTTTTCCATGTAGATGGGCAAAGTGATTAATCGGGCATTATTAATAATGCCGGAAGTGGAGGTGGGCAAAGTGATAAATTTCATTTATAAATTCCACTGAATTTATCACATCGCCCGGGCATTATTAATAATGCCCGGATTTATCACATTGCCGTAACATATATTTTAATTTTAAGGAAAAATCTTAAATAAAAGTAAATAATGTTAAAACAATTATTTTAATTTATTTTGGTGTTTTCATAACTGAAAATAGTTTTTAATAGACATTTACCTATATGATTTTTCCCATTAAAATAATTAGTTTTGAGTTTTTCATCTCATTTAAAACAGTGAGTGAAGCAGATCTACTCTATTAGAGAAAAATTAAAAATAATATATAATAAAATGCCCTAGTAAATTTTTAAGCCTAGTGAACCGTATCTTTCCAATTTCCATATCTCCAGTCAATTTATGGAAGTTATTCCATAAATATTTTTATTTTAAAGGAATAAATCTTAAAATAAAGGAAAATAACGCTTGAAAATAAATTATTTGAATTTATTTTGGTATTTGCATAACTGATGGAGTTTTCAAATCGACAATTATCGAGTTTTTCCTGTTAAAAATGTTTAATTTTGTGGCTTTCATCTCATTTTTACAATAGTGAGTCAAGCAGATCTACTCTAGTAGAGAAATGGAGAAATAAGCGTAAAAGTGCAGAAAAACGCAAATATCTCGAAAAGTATTTCGAATTTCGGAATGGAAATGGGCGACTCGGCGTCCCTGGGTCATTTGCCGTCTTTTGGTACCTCGGGCGACCTTCTGCGTTCAGTGGTTTCGGAGGAGATAGAGGGACATACGGACAAGCGGACATACGTTTGTTTACTCTCGGATTTTAATAGTATGATAAAAGCATTTTATCATTTAGGGCAGTGTTTCCCAACGTTGGGCGCACGCCCCACTGAGAGGTAATATGATTTTCTAGGGGGCAATTTGAAAATTTTCAAACAAATTGCCCCCAGGCATAGACCACCAGGTTTTATTTACTGGCCAAGAAGGATTTTCGAAAAAAAAATACAGAAATGTGGAGCATGGAAAATTTAAAAAGACTTTGGTGGGGCATGGACCGAAAAAGGTTGGGAAACACTCATTTAGGGTGACTGATTGATTCGACATGGAATAACCCAAATAGTAGAATTACAAATAAACTGATGGATTAATCTTTTTATTTAGCTCATTTTAGCCATTTTATTGAATCAATCTACGATTTTTCTTTCAAACCCTTAAACATCCATTTTTTTTCCCTGATGAACAACATCATAATCATAACTCAGAGACACCTGGATTCAACCTTAGCTTCATGGATTCAACATCCCCTCGCCACTCTCTTTCTTTCTGTTCAGAGAATCCAACGTTTTCTTTTCCCAATAAAATTAGAACCACAAAAGTTATCCATCTGACTTTCGTGGGGGAAAAAACGGCAGATGTCTGCTGGGTGAAATCGACCTTTGAAATACGACTAATGATTTTAATTTTTGGGGATATGGATGAATTTGATATTATACAAAAATGTTTTATATGATGCCATAAAAAGTATAATTTAAATTGCGTCAAGTTAAAAAGGAGTGATAGGGATCTGTCGATTTCGTTAATAATGTACTATCTGATTGATTAACATTTACATGATCACATAAAGCGGCTTACACTTAATTTAAAATTAATCACTAAAATTTCTTCTGATCGTGCTCCTATTCTCAGAGTAACCTTAGGTACACTGTACTTTAAAATTCATAAATTTAAACATTATTCAGAACTTAAAAATCACCCAGTTAAGAAGTTTTTCATTATTAAGAAATTTGAAATAAACGAAATCCATAAATTATAATACTGTACAGGTCATGAAGTAAAATTACTTCAGGAAAATAAATATTTTAAATAAATAGCTTTTGGCAAATATTTACAAACCCTTTAGCATTTTTGTTGGGTTTTAGTCAAATAAGGATATTTTTACTTAAGCAATACTACAGGTACCTAATTACCGAAAGCTAAAAAAACACTTTTAACACTTTTCATTTTTTTTTCATAAAAAAGAACAGTGATTGTGTAAGTGGATGTTTCTGGGTATATCACCACCAGTTATACTAATCATTCAACAAAAAGGTTTTTTCGCATTTCTGGATTTTACTAACTTATAAATCTTGGTTATAAACATAAAAACATAATAATAATCCAAGATATCCTCAACACAGATCAATCTTACTACATTAGAAGTTTCAAGAACTAAATTCATGGTGATCACGATTTAATTGTAGAGCAGTGGTCACTCTCATAACATAGCAAGATGAAAACTCAAATTCCTTAATTAAGCATGGAAGTTTATATACTATGTTGCTCTAGAACAGTGTTTCCCAACTTTTTTCGGTCCATGCCCCACCAAAGCCTTTCTAAATTTTCCATGCCCCCCATGTCCTTTATTTTTTTCGAAAATCCTTCTTGAAAAGTAAATAAAACCTGGTGGTATATGCCCTATGTACCTGGGGGCAATTCGGTTAAATATTTTCAAATTGCACCTCTAGAAATTCATATTACCCCCCCCCATTCGGGCGTGCGCCCCACGTTGGGAAACACTGCTCTAGTCTAGATTCTAGAATATAGCTCTATATTAAGATAAAACTTCAATTTCATCGTCACGAGAGATTAGTTAGGGTATCCTTATTTAATATTCAGAACCCCCCAAAAAATGTTGCCGTTTTTTTTTCACAGCTCTTGATTTCACAATGAACATTGTATTTGGTTCTTACGTATTACACCGTCAACCGTTCAGTGGATATATGCCAGTCTAGATGAGATTTGGTAATGCTCTTCGGATTGGATCAGCATATACGGCATACGAATGTACCGAATATTTGAAGAAAGTATTGTTGTAAACAATTCAGTGGTGACTGTTTTCCCCACAATACTCAGACGAAAGGCATCGGTGTTATTCCATTGAGAATTGGAAATTATTTGTGTGGTTTTGTGATTGATCCCTTTTTTTAATTTCAAATGGGCGGGTACTATACTGGATATTGACCACTGAATTGCCCTAAGAAGTACTACCTACTTAGCGTTACCCAGCGAGCACCACGGAGGTGAGGAACTGCTACCCGCGCCACACGTACCATTCACTCGCACAACCCCTTCACAACACAACCCCTCTTTTGGTGCTGTCCCTTAACGGACCTCTTTTAAGGTTGGGAACCACTGCTCTAAAGCGACTAGATTCTCCACATAGTTAACAGCAAAGTTAACAGCTACTTCAATAAGTAAAATATTAACATTCAATCAATTAACCATCGTTCTAAAAACATCATAAACTGAGGTTCATATCAACGACATTTTAACACTACTAGTATTAGAAGAAAAACAAATAATTCAATAGGTTTGTGGAAGAATTGATTTTTACCTGATTTTCATGTTGTACCACTTGTCCAAAGGGTATAATCTCCATTTTCCTAATAAAGGCTTCAGAACTCCAGACGCGTTTTAATATGGCGCTAAAAAAACTTCTACGCTAAACTATAAAATGTCGCTAATGAAGAACAATTATCAGCAAGTTCAATTGGACAGAATCAAATAAGCACACAGGCAAGCATGTCAATCTGTGTTGCTGTGAATAGGTACTTCGAATGATGACTCTTGATGACTAAGATATCGCCCGCTATATGATTGGATTCGCCTTCATTGTGTATGTGGATCGACGCGCTTTGATTAACGTAAACTGTGACGTAAACACACGGTCCATAATTTATGAGACCCACGAATGCTGGCATAAACAATTCTAAACATAAAAGGCAATTAAGGTGCTGCTTGAATCGCAGCTGCATTACTTAAAAAAAAAATTCAGGATTAAGCATTTAATGAGCAAGAAACTGAATTGAGTTCTAGGAGGATTAGCATACTTTAATCTCTGCATGTAATTATCATAAGAGGGGAATACATTATTATATTGTTGCGTCTCCATAGGTGACATGGAAAGGGATTTAGGGGCAGAGATAGTGTGATAACTGTGAATCCAAAATAAGTAATAAGCATTCGCATTCTAGGGAGCGGTGATGAATTGATAAAATATTGGTGGGGGGTTTTAATGTAAAAGGGGGCGGTGACTACTTTTAAACTAACTATTGCTTAATGTCTTTTTTATGCATAAAACATTCAAAAATCACCTTCTAACTGGTAAAATCCAAAAGTTTCACGAGGGAGTAATTTTTAGGATGAAAACATGAAATTTTCAGGTGGGGATACCAAATTTTCTTTGGACGTAGCATAGGGGCATACCCCCTGGGTATCAAGCAAAGTTTTTCAGTATATTCAGAATTATAGGAAAAGAATTGGTTT
Source organism: Tetragnatha montana (assembly GCA_963680715.1). NCBI lineage: Eukaryota > Metazoa > Arthropoda > Arachnida > Araneae > Tetragnathidae > Tetragnatha > Tetragnatha montana. The sequence continues at coordinate 3,588,904 of OY796674.1, read as the reverse complement.
TGAATTAAATTTCATAAAATGGTAGAGTCGAATTATTATCCTAATTATTTAAAATTAAATTTTAAGGTGCATAAAATACCTAACTTTTGAATATTGTCCATATCCCAAAATACATTCACAAAATTTTTATTTTGTTTGGTTATAGATTAAAATATTTTTTGTAACAAAAACGTTGATATAAAATTCTATGAAATATAAGCAAATTAAAGGCAAAAATTTTAAAGGGGGTGGTGCAAAACTTTCTTCTTGTAAAAGGGGTGGTGATCCCAAAAAGTTTGGGAACCTATGGGGCCGTTCAAATATTACCTAAGGGAGAAGGAGGAAGTATGAACGAAAGGTGTTACAAACACTGCATGTCTCTTCGCATAAATAATTTCAAAATTCAACCAAAAATAAATTTTCAAAAAAATGAACTAGGAAAATATTTTAAGCATTTTTCACAAGGAAAGTTTTAACGATAGGTTAAGTGTTCATGGAGAACAATGAATTTCAGAAATCTAATCATTACTAAAGATTGTGCACAAAGAGAAAAAAGGGGAGAGAGGCCGTTCAAATATTACGTAAGCAAGTTTTTGGTCATATTTGACCCCCTCCCTCCTTGCCAGCAAAAATAAGCAAACCGGGAACCCCCCCCCCTCTCATAATTACGTAAGAAAACTGCCCGACCCCCTTTTGTTATTTTTTGTACAAAATCTTTAGCTATGATTAGATTTCTGAAATTCATTGTTCTCCATGAACACTTACTTAACCTATCGTTAAAACTTTCCTTGTGAAAAATGCTTAAATTTTGTTTCCTAGTACAGTTTTTTTGGGGGAAATTTATTTTTGGTTGAATTTTGAAATTATTTATGCAAGAAAAAAGAGACAAGAGAATGGGTGGAAAAGTGTGATGGCTGTGAATCAAATAAGTAACCATTCGCAAGTGTAAGCGGCTTTATTGGTTGGTCATAGAGGGTCGTCGGCGAGCAGCAGGGTGGTCGCCAAGCCTCGGATGGTGTCCCAAGCGTCCGTGACGTGCGCCTCGCAGGCGAACTCGTAGTCGACGCAGAAGCGCAGGACGATCTCGTGACGCAGGGTAGCCTGCGTGAGGAGGAGCCGCCCGGAGCCGTTGATGGCGGACAGCAGACGCTTGTTGAGGGCGTTCGAGCCCCGCAGGCGGAAGCACACCAGCCCGAACCACACCTCGTTCTTCACCTGGGGAAGTAGGAGGAATGTGTAAGAACTACGAATCCCCTGAAAGTATAGCTTTAAAACACTCTTTCTAAAATTGAGAAACTTTCACGGGGGAGGACTCCCTAACAAACCTCCCTGTTTACACGGGCCCGACTTACAAGTTTGGGGCCCCCGACATGTCTTAAAATAAAACTTAAATTTATTTGACTGAAAATAACAAAATCAATTATCTTTAAACCAAGTGTAAACACTGTTCAAAAGCTTTATAAGCTTAATAAGTTTATTTTACACTTATTTCACATTTTCTTAGCTTTTTAAGCATTTTGGGGGCCCCTTTGAAATGGGGCCCTGGGCAAGTGCCCCGAATGCCCACCCAGAAATCAGGCTCTGCCTGTTTACCTCTTAGGTTATCAGAAAATTGGAAACGCCTGGTCTAATCGGTTCTCAACCGGGGCTACACGTGCCGCTATTCATTTTGTAAAAACCAACTTGTTGCGAGAGCAGAACTTCTTGCTGAGCCGAAAGAAACTACTATATTTGAAATAGCGGAAAAAGGGACGGTCTGCTTCAGATGTCACCCAAGAGTCCCAGATGTCCAAAATATGAGTTAATATATGTGTGAAATTTTCAAAATTGTTTCTTTTAGAGTGCCCCCAGCAGACCCCATCCCCTATTTAATTGCACAGTTCTATGTGGATTCAGCATTACAATCTACTTAAAGTACTTTCTTATAATTTAAATTAGTTTATTATAATTATTTTGTATTTCAAATTTAGTTCTTTTGTGTTTTGTGAAAATTAACTCACTAGTTTTCTGAACATGTCTGTAATATTATTTCAAAAATACCAATTAGTTTTTTAAATTGAATATTAAATTTTTGAGTGTAAGAATTTATCTAAAATCTTACATGGGGGGCAGGGAAAATTTAGAGAGGCTTTGGTGGGACCGAAAAAGATTGGGAAACACTGCTTCAGATAGCTGTGTTCGTCTTACATTAGTCTTTTTGTCACCCCCAGGGTGGAGAACAAAAGGAAGAGCGAACGTCTTAGCAAAACAAAGGTTGCAACGTGAAGGAAATACAGGGATTCCCAGAACACACGCGGATTCAAGTCGGGGCACCCCCTCTTTGGGCTGAAAAAGAAAGAGAAAGAAGAGAGAAAAGGAAAAAGAAGAAAGTCGATAATGAAATGAAAGACCAAAAATTGTTCAGTCATTAAAAAGATGTACTTTTTCTTCTTTTTGCTCTTTCTCTCTTCCTTTTCCCTACTTTGCCCCTTTTTTTAAGCTCAGAGGGTCACTTTCCCCAGATTGTTCAAACTTTTTCGTTCATTAAGTGCTTGTGCTGATCTGCCTGTCCCAGATGCAGGGATAATCCATGTATCAGGGACTCTGTTTATTAGAAAGGAACAATAGGATTCACACGGTTTTTTTTATCGGATTCTGGCATTTATTTCCTCCACGTTGCAACCCCTAAACGTTTCCCCCAAATTCCATATTATCCCCCTCCCAAATGTTTTTCCCTTAGTGCGCCTCTGAAGTAGTAGATATGTTACGGGCACTGTGATAAATTCAGTGGAGTTTATGAATGAAATTTATCCCTTTGCCCTTTGCCCGCCTCCACTTCGGGCATTAATAATAATGCCCGGATTTATCACATTGCCCATAACAGATACATTATTCTTATGATTAAGATTATTATTCGAAACATTGTCTACCTCGAATCGGTCGTCTTCTCGCACCAGGCTCTCGAAGAGGCGCGCGAGGACGCAGTGGTTGCGGATGTAGCTCTGCAGGCGGGCCACCCCGTAGCTGCGGATGGTGAACCAGAGCTTGAGGGCTCGGAAGCGGCGGCTCAGGCTGATGCCCCAGTTGCGGTAGTCCACTGCGCCCGAGTGAGCGTGCTGCAAGTACTCGGGCTCCACTGCGAAGCTGGCTGCGAAAGCGAAGCGATCGCGCACCCACAGCGCGCAGCACTCCAGCCCTACTAGAAGCCACTTGGAGGGGGTCATGTTGAAGGAGGCCGCGAACTCGATGCCCCCGCGCAGCAGGGGGCGGAACTCGGGGCAGACGAGGGCTGCGCCCGCGTAGGACGCGTCCACGTGCAGCCACGCCCCGCGCGCCTCGCACGCGGCGCCGATCTCGGCGAGCGCGTCGCACGCGCCGCTCGCGGTCGTCCCCAGGGTGGCGGCGCAGAAGAAGGGGCAGAAGCCCGCGGAGAGGTCCTCGTCCATGGCCTGCGCCACCGCATGCCCGCGCAGCCTGAAGGCTGCGTCCGGCTCCAGCGCGCGCAGGCGCACCAGCGCCACGCGCGCCGCCTTCTCCATCGCGCTGTGCGTCTCGCTGGAGCAGTAGGCCACCAGCCTGCTCAGCAGCACCCTGCGAGGGGTGGTGGAGCGCGCGAGCTCCAGGCGGTCCAGCGCGCGGTCGCGCGCAGCCACCAGCGCCAGGAAGATGCAGTCGGAGGCGGAGGGCTGCAGGGCCCCGCCCCCCTTGCTCCCCTCCCCTTCGAAGCGGAAGGCGGGGGGCAGGCCCACCATGCGCGCCACCCAGTCCAGCACCGCGGTCTCCAGCTCGGTGACGGCGGGGCTGGCCAGCCAGCTGAAGCCGTTGGCCGCCAGCCCGGCGCTCAGCAGCTCGCCCAGGATGGAGGGGAAGGACGCGCCCACCGGGAAGAAAGCGAAGAAGCCCGGGTGCGTCCAGTGCGTCATGCCGGGCAGCACAGCGCGCTCCACGTCGCGCATGAGGTCCCTCCAGGGCTCTCCTTCCACAGGTGGTTCCTCGGGGATGAGTTGGCGCAGGTAGCCCGGCTGGACGTCCGCAGACACTCGCCGTTGCGCGATCGTGTCGTGGTAGTCGGCGATCATGTCGATCATCTCCTTGCCCTCGCGACGGAACTCGTCCGAATTCATTACTCTTCTTCGATTATAGATCCGTCAAAAGTCCTACAGATGGGTAGGGATTTTCTCGACGTATAGTAGGGATTTTAGATCCGGTAAGTTCTTTCGTGAGTCGACGAAATTAATAAGTCCTTTAACTACTGACCAGCTACTCTAGGGACAAACTACAGAGAATTACAAATTTGATAGTCCACATCCGATAGCTGTTTTTAATGGATTATTATTCGTACTCAGATAGCTCCTCTTTACTCGTCCGAATCCATTATTGTCCTTCGATTATAAATATCTCCTAACTTGAATAAATCTGGATGTTTCAAAGAGAATTCAAAGTTTGATCCAAATCTGATGATTGCCTTTTTATTTTGTACTTAGATATAGCTGCTCTTTCGCGATAGAAGTGAATTTTTATTCTAAATGTTTGGCCAAGAAAAATAAAGATTTTATGGGGAATTTAAGTTTGATCTGAACCTGACCATCAACCTAATTACTTTTTCTAACTGATAAACAACTTAGAAAAATGATGCTTTTCAGCTTGCTCTTGGCTTATACCAGTTGATCTGTAACGTAAAAATATTAATTTTTGGACTAATGATAGATTTCCACTAGTTATTTATTTTAAATACGGTCCCCCGAAAAATGAGAAGAAGACCCTCATTTATACTCGAATTTAAGAAACTAAAACTTAGATATTATCCTCCTTCTAAATTTTTTTTATTGAATTTTTATGTACTACTAAGTAAAAAAAAATATCCTTTAGACACCAGTACTTCTCTACTTCGCTGGTTTGTATAAGTCCGACCGCCACATGTAAAACGTTTGACGTCGTACAATATTGTGGTGGTTTTAATGGAAACTGGTTATATTCCATTCAATTTTGAGAATGACGGGAATTCATAAACGCTGAAAAAACGTTTTGTGCCAAATCTGTGTGGCTATCTATCATTTAGATTTGAACTTCTTCCGGAGGCTGGATGACCCTCCTTTTTTAGAAGTTTTAAGTTTACTTTCTTTATTTTTATTTCTTGGAAATTTTGTGTCTTAATTCTGTCTCTTCTTTTGTAATCCAAAAGATCTCAAAATGAGCCTGAAACACCAGGAGCGTAGCCAGAGGGGGGATTTGGGGATATATCCCCCCCCCCCAAATTCAAAAATTTAACTTTTTTGACCATAGAAAAAGAATAAATTTAGACCATATCGCTTTCCGAAATTCCAATATCCCACTCCGAAATTTTTTTCCTGACTCGCCACTGTGAAACACTACATTTAAGAAGAAATTTCTAAAAAAAATTCCTACATTGCTTCTAAAAAAAAATTAGGTACATTAAGTTCACTTCAAAGTATTACATTTGCCTGAAAAATCCCAGGCATCTTTGGGGGTGTATTTTTTGCAGGATTTGTCGATAGTAGGAAATAGGCTTTAGACTTGGACTCCCTCTAGAAGAAATTTCTGGCTGCGCCACTGTTCTAAACTAGCGGATTCCTCCTTTTTTTGTTTAGTTTAATAGCAAGCCAAGGAAGGACCTAAGACCTTAAATGTTTGTTTCTAAGCATAAGCAGTAGTTGAAAAAAGTACAATTCTATAATAACAGTTCAATTAAATCAATATGTATTTATATATTTAAGCAATACCGATTAAGAATTTTTAAAATATATGTAATCTCTCCCCCTAAAAAACAATATCGTACACTTTTGCTGTTATTTAGAGGTGAAACTTCACTCGTTTTTGCAGTTGTTTTCACACTTTAATTTCCTGACTGGCTGCTCTATTGAGTAATGACTTGAACTAATGTTAAACTGTAAAATAAGAAATTCCAAGAACTCCTAAATTTTTTCTACAAATCACCAGGAGTACGCGGACAAATGATTGGGGATCAATGGCCAAGCAGGAGAGAGGAGTAATTTTTAGTACATATTTCAAATAAATAAGCTTGCAAACTTCTCTCTGACTCTGAGATTTTCAACAGGTGGCCCGCCGTCGGGGGGTATATAGAAATATATTTCGAGAGGGGCCAAAATATCTCAAAAAAATTTAGTCATTAATCAGGCGCAAAGCTAGATTTTGCACCAGAGGAGGTTCAATGCAGCTTTTTAAAGCAATTTTTGCATAGTGATGCACCTAATATATAAAAAAAATTTTGAATAACAAAGTTCCAAATAGAAAAGAGGGCCCTGGGGAAAATTTTTGTAAATTTCACCCTAAAAAAAAGGGTTTTAACACATTTTGGTATACCGTCGTAATTTGGAGGGGGTAGGTCTTTTTGTGCAGCCAACGAATCCCCCTTAAAAAACCACCAACAGTAGCTTCAAAGCTCTTTTTAGCATACTAAAATTCTAAAAATTTAAGGGGATCACCCCCCTTTTACCTATTAGGTTATGGAGTAGTTTTGGTCGTTTTCTATGGTAAAAAATATAAAGTTTCGGGGGAAGGTAGCCCTGAAATTTCCCCTGACCGTAACAAGGGATTATGGGGCGTTGGTCAATCAACATTTATGACAAGGACGGCCAAAATGGAGTATCCAAAAATGAGGTGAAACACTATTTTTAGGGAAATTTAGAAACAATTCCTGGAGTAAAACCTCCCACTTTTAATATTCAGTATTAAAAGATGTAAGACCAAAAACTTATGTACCCCCTGAAATTTTTGAAAATATAGTAGTACCTTCATCACAACTATGCAAATAAACTTCGTCCTTCTCTAAGGTCCAGTTACTTTGGGACACGGCACTCCAGCTCTCAAGCACTTGAATGTTATAAGGGCGAAAATTGTAAATTTTTTCAGGACTGATGTTGAAGTGATTTAAACAGGGTTAGTTGAAAACAATGCTTTTATCAGAGTTCCCACTCAATTTTAGAAATAAACCCGACTTTTTCAGGTTATTTTTGAAGATTTCCCGGTCAAAAACTAGCAATGCACGGCATTTTTTTTTTTGCGTTTTTTAAACAAGTAGTGCATTTTTTAACTTGGCCCTGCATTCTGAAAATGAGCTGCACATTGATACAGAAAATTCTCTGCTATTTTTTTAAATCAGGGGGGTATGGGGTATAGAAACCTAGGGAGGCTTATAAGGTTCAACAACCCCGAAGTTATCTGGGAAGTAAAAAAAAAGAAAGCAATTTTTCAGAAAGGATAAGGATTAAACCTTTTAATTTTTTTTATAACCTTCCAATTACCTGTGTTAGTATGTTCCGTCCTGAAAGAAAATAGTTTGGTCTGATTTTAGCCTCTTGAATGAAAAATAACCTTTATTATACCTGGGTAATCAGTCCATGAAGTCCTTGGAATTTTGTCACATTGTAGCATTTGGTCTATTTCTCATTTTAGCATTTTGGTCAATGATACAGGTGGCCCTGTTTTTACTTTCACTGTGGGTGAAAGAAAATTGAAAAGTTTTTTTTTATTTTCATAATGAACTTATTTTTCATCCTAATAATGCTAAGAGTAAAAGATAAAAACAATTTTGTAATCCACAATAAATTTAATCAATAATTTTAATAAAGTGAGTGTTCAGATTTCCAATATTCTTAAAAAATTTGGTTTTAATACTGTTTTCTCCCCTGTTAACAAAATTACTTTTTCTAACCTTAAAAACCCTATTGAAACCCTTAATAGAAGTGTCATGTATAGAGTCTTATGTTTATCTGCTTTACCATACATTGGTCAAACAAAACATGCTCTTAAATTTAGAGTTAAGGAACATGAAAGTTATATTTAAAAAAAAAAAAACCAAGAATTTGAGAAGTTTCTATTGCTAAGCATGTTTGGGGATGTGCAAACCATAACTTTGATTTTTCTTCAGCTATTATTATTTTAATCTTGAATTTTTTTAAGCTTATTACATTAACAAATATTCTGATTGTCTAGTTAATACCTTAGTTCCTACCTTAATACCTTAGCTAGAGTGTTCCTTACCTTTGACCTGTTTGGAAATCATAGAATTTTTGGTACTAATACCTTGTTCCTTGGTACTAATACTTTGGTACCTTGTTCCCCTCGTTTCATAAATTCAACAAAAACTACTTGCCTTCATGCTTTCTTTGTAAACTGCTAGAACCATAAAAGAGAAATTCTAAGATTAACACAAATACATCTTTCAGAGGGTAATATGACACACCACTTATGGATTAATAGGACACACTGATGGGGTTTTGGTTTTGTCAAATATCCTAACAACAGCATTTCACAAATGTGATAAAGATGAGAGTTAAATTTTAAAACATTATAAAAATATAGAAAAATGAAGCAAAATTAGTTTAATAAGTATGAATTTTTGTCTCAGTACAAAACTTGGTGCATAATTTTGCCTAATATAAAGAAAAATTAATTTAAAAAAAAAACAATTAATGGTCTGAAAAAGTGGTATATATAAAAAGTGGTATGTCATAGATTTATAAATGTATTTTTATTCTGATAAATAAAGTTCTGTTCTATTCCATCTCTAACGTAAAGTTGGGCTCGTTAACAGCCAGTAGAAACTCTGAAAACTTTAAAAATAGTGATGCAAATTTATTGAGAATAATTCCTGTAAATTTTCTTAAAAATTTAAAAGACAATTTTTATGTAATGAAAATAACTATGTCATAGCTCCATTTCTAACATAAAGTTAGGCCCTTTAAAAGCCAATAGAAACTCTGAAAATAGTGATGCAAGTTTATTAATTCCTGTAAATTACCTTACAAATTTAAGAAACTATTTTTATATAATGAAAATAACTGCTGAAATTATTAGTTCAAACTCAATTCAAAATGCCATACTTCTTCAAGGTTATAAGGCGCTTTTTCTTTACTTCATTTTAATTTTAATTGAAACACAAGCGTTGACCAGAAAGTAATGACAATTAGTTATTTGAAAATGTTTCAACCTTGGACAATGAATAAAAGGCAGAAGAATACAACAAGGTAATTTCAAAGCTTGTGAGAAGATTTGATAAATGTTTAAATGAAGGTTGTATAATTATGGGAAAACTGAAAGGAAGCCCTCTTCTCAAGATAAATAACATTTTTTTTTCAATATTGTGATTGTCATTTCTTATAATAAAACAGTTGTTACTTTCTGGCCAATACTTGTGCATTCTTATCCTAGACATTAAGGTATTTTCAAGGTGGTAACTAATACCATCTTGAGTTAACATTAATGAAAAAAGTAATTCTTAAATAAGAACCTATGCAATAAGTATTAGGGTGTATCGAAAAAACCGAAATTTCGCTAATCGCTTAGCGGTAGTGCGGAAAAGTTGTGAACTGCCATCACTAATAAGGGTGTGAAATCTTAAAATTATGGGTTGATATCTTCTGTTGCCTCAGTAGACCTAAAGTCCTGAAAATTTGACTAAAAATGACTAAACTTCAAAAATTCCTAAAAAATTACGAATTTTAGTCATCAGTTTCTGTCTAAGCTTAAAAGTTACTATTATTAACCAACTACAGCTGCAAAAGATTTTAAAACATTAGATTGATATCCTATTTTGCCTCATCAGCTTTAAAATTGGGAAAAATAAGGCAAAAATCAAAATAAATGCACATAATTCACTAGGGTGTCTAAAAAATCTTTTGTTATAAAAAACCTCGCTCCCTGGGGCTATTCGCATTTTTTTGGTCCTAAGAGATAGTGTGTTACGTTTCAACTTCCTAAGTTAACTCTAGGATTTTCCTGTATAGCCCTAAAGTTTGAAAAAAGTGGAAAAATGAAAATTTTTCTGAATTTAGGAAAAATATATTTCAATATTTATATTCTGATAAACAGGTTCAAATGTGCTATTTAAGGCTTATTTAGATGGATTAAAAACATTTATGTTTATTAACTGTAACCTAAGCGCCTATAATTTAAGAGTTAAAAGTACTACAGAGGCGTTGCGCTTACCAAAGCTTATAATGGCACTACGGTGGACGAAAGGAATTAAATTCCAAATGTCTTCGAAGGAACTCCCTCGAATGATGCCATTTGGTGTTAAATTGATATTTTAAATTATAAAGGACAGTGAAATAACAATAATGAAGCCTTTCACTCTGCTTTTAATGTAAAAAGTGTTTTTATACAGAAATGTTCGTTTCTGCTGATCAAACCCAAAATTTATCCTAAAAGAAGGGGACGTTGTACTTTTTTAGATCAAAAACTGTAAAATACTTTTGAAACCTTTATAGGGATTTCATGTTTTCTATGTAGAAATTGATTTTAAACCGTACAGATTGGAAATGACATGGATTATTCCTATTACAGAAGTGAAAATCGATTTTCTTTTTAAAGTTATGAAAATTCCCCTTTTAAACGTGTTTGGGGGAAAGTTTAATCAAAAACTTCTTTCTTCAAAATTTCAACAAGAATTAACTATAGTGTAAAACAATTCTCATAACTTTAAAAGAAAAATTCGATTTTTTTTTCTTCCGGTATAGGAATAATCCATGTCATTTCCGATCTGTACGGCTTAAAATTAATTTCTACTTATAAAAAATGAAACCTAAAAGGATTCAAAGGTCTTTCAAACTTTAGGATCTAAAAAAAGTACAACGTCCCCTTCTTTTAGGATAAATTTTGGGTTTGATCAGCAGAAACGAACATTTCTGTATAAAAACACTTTTTACATTAAAAGCAGAGTGAAAGGCTTCATTATTGTTATTTCACTGTCCTTTATAATTTAAAATATCAATTTAACACCAAATGGCATCATTCGAGGGAGTTCCTTCGAAGAAATTTGGAATTTAATTCCTTTCGTCCACCGTAGTGCATTATTATCTTTGGTCCCTTAGCGCAACGCCCCTGTAGTACTTTCTTTTTACTCTTAAATTATAGGCGCTATAGGTTATAGTCAATAAACATTAACATATATAATCCATCTAAATAAGCCTTAAATAGCACATTTGAACCTGTTTTATCAGAATATAAATCTTGAAATATATTTTTCTTAAATTCGGAAAATTTGTAATTTTTCACCTTTTCCAAACTTTAGGGCTAAAAGGAAAATCCTAGAGATAACTAAGGGAGTTGAAACTTAACACACTATCTTTTAGGACCAAAAAGAATGCGAAAAGCCCCAGGGAGTGAAGTTTTGTTTAACAAAAGTTTTTTTAGACACCCTAGTGAACTATCTGCATTTATTTTAAATTTTGCCTTATTTTTCCCAATTTTAAAGCTGATGAGGCAAAATAGGATATCAACCTAATGTTTTAAAATTTTTTGCAGCTGTAGTTGGTTAATAATAGTAACTTTTAAGCTTAAACAGAAACTAATGACTAAAATTCGTAATTTTTTATGAATTTTTGAAATCTAGTCATTTTTAGTCAAATTTTCAGAACTTTAGGTCTACTGAGGCAACAGAAGATATCAACCCATAATTTTAAGATTTCACACCCTTATTAGTGATGGTAGTTCACAACTTTTCCGCACTACCGCTAAGCGATTAGCGAAATTTCGTTTTTTTCGATACACCCTAATAAGTATGTTTTAAACTATCAGTCTAGATTTTCTGGATAAGTCATAAAAAAACCAGGACGCATGGATGAGTCCAAAAACAACAGGTTTTACTAGATTTTTAATAAAATATTACAATTGTGATTCTCGAAAATTAAGTATAAATTGACAAAATTGTCATTTAAACACCTCATGAAGGTTACATCACAGCAGTAAAAATGCTTGTCCGTTGAAGAGGCTAGCAGCTGACGAGTCCATATGCCCAAAAAATTTCCGACAGAAACCACACAAAAAAAAAAACGAGCACTTCAACTGGCCTTTTGGAATAATAGATTTAAAAAACAGCATCATTGCACACACCCAGTCAATGACTAGTAAGTAAAACGACAGTACCGGTGTCAGTACTCCGGTCTCTTGAACTCAATGTCCTGGTTCTCGCAAAAGTCCTCCGTCAGGGGTATGCAGTTCAGGTATTTACAGAACGAGCACTCGTAGATGGGATGCACATAGAAGAGAATCAGGAGACCCACACAGAGCACGAGCACGATGAAGAGACACACCCATATGAGGACGACCTTGGTGGCTTTGTCGTAGCTCCCGAAGGATACAAAAGGTAACAAAGCGTAGGAGAGTAAAAAACCGAACGCGAATCCGAAGATGTGAGCGTAGTTGTCGACCCAGGGCAGGAGGCCGACGAGAAAGAGGACCAGCGCCACGCCCCCCAGCCGCAGCAGCGCCATCCCCGGGTGCTTCAGCATCTTCCAGCAGTGGATCACCTCCACGAACAGGCAGGCCAGCAGGCCGAACTGGGAACCGGCCGGGCCGACCTGCGAAAACACAACCACACTTGCCAACAACAACCCACCGATCAACTACTAATTAACTAGTACTTTAACTACTTTTTTAATTAACTACTAGTTAAAACTACTTTCAAATTTTCAACTACTTCAAAATAATTTTTATTTAAAATTTAAAAAGATATTTAAAATTTTTATCAAAGGTAGAGTACTCAAATACCAGAACCAGAAATAAAGACCATTTTTGCACAAAGTATAAACGTTTTTTGTGATATAGATAAGAAAGATGTATTTAGAATTTTGCCAAAAAGTAGGTTATGAAATTAAATAGACTAGTTAACTACTTTGGGAAATAGTTAACTACTAGTTGCAACTAGTTCCAGGAAAAAATAGTTAACCACTAGTTACAACTACAATTTCCCATACTAGTTAGGAGTTGGTAGTAGTTAACTATTTTTTGACCACTAGTTGCCGAACACTACCCAAAACAAAATCAAGTACTGTCTGTCTACCACAAGTTGAGCTCTGGCCTAGTTCGGGGTTCTCACTCAATTGCAGAAATAAAATTCCCCAACTTTTCCAGGTCAGTTCTGAAGATTTTTTTGGTCCACAAACAAGCCATTTACAGCATTTTTCAGATATTTCTTGCTCTTATGAACATATATTTTCAATAAATGGTCTATTTTTTCCGCTTTCTAGAGCAAAAAATTGACACACAAACATTAATAACTGTTCATTTTCAAGGTATTCTGTATGATTCTCCAGGTTTTTGGCCAAAATGAGCTATTTTCCCAGACTCTCCCCTGACTTTTTGGGTGAAATTAAAATTCCCTGACTTTTCTAGGTATTCCCTGACCAGTGGGAACCCTGCTAGTTGCCTGGTTGTGGCAGTTGCTATAGAAACAAGAGCAGTTTATTTTGAACAGGGTTAAACTGTATTATGATTTGGCGGGGATTAAAGCCAATTATTATTAGAGGATTATTGGCAAAATGTTTGGCAATCACAAGCAGTCTTCTTCATGGAATTGATGAAGATAGTGGACTGTTTAACAAAGAGGACTAATGATTCAATGCAACAATTCCCCCCGTGTTGAAAATGAGGAGTCATGTTGCCTTGGCAACAGAAATGTAAACCAGAGCTCCAACTTGTAACAGACAGACAGTAATTAGCTGTTTAGTTCCTGTTAGAGGGGATACATGAACCATGATGGAGGGATACTTGAAAAAACTCTAAATATGCACACTAAAGCAATAACATTTAAAAATACATTTATAATTTAACACCCCATTAAATTAAAAATATTGCATCAGTTGTCAATTACACATGATATTATTTAAACTTTGAAAAGGTAGTTTTAAATAGAGATAAAGAAGCAAAAAGCAATATGAAAAGTAAAATGGACAAGTAAACAGCCTTGCATAATAAAGTTACTGAATTTGTATTTGATTTTTACCACAAGTTATTCTATGGCTCAAGTATCCCCACCAACACCATTTTCACTGAAGGGGCTTTTACTAAATAATGCATGCATATTTTTAAATAAACTTAGATTCAAAATAAACCTGATTATCATAACAATTAATTCTATCTATGTTGTTCCAGATTAAAACAAAACTTTTGATAGCAAAAACAATGTAAAAAACACTTCTAAATATTTGGATGGTAAAAAGCAACTATTGGTCACTGTACTTTCAAAATGGAACTGAGGTATGATATTTATTTATCACTTGTGCAAAACTATAAATATGTTCACATGTCACCAGTTTTGGAATGAAAAATTATCATACAGGAGAGAAACCACAACCAAATGCACAAGAAGAAATGGTCCTTGAGTTCACAGCAATGTTTTTCAACCAGTGTGCCACAAGATATTGTCAAATGTGCTGCAAGGTTTTTTGACAGATTGATGCTTTAAAGATTTTTGTAACTTGGAAATATTAACTTGAAATTTAACAGTTGCTTAAAATTATTATTATATGTATGTTAATTGTATAATGTATTGAATGTATATTATTATTAGGTCAGCAGTTCCAATAGTTGCATATATGTGCCATCAACTAAAACAGATTGGGAAACACTGGTTTATATACAGAATTAACGAGTAAAAGTTTGTAATGCAAAAATGCTTAAGAAGGTCAGCTTGAAATGAGAGCAATACATACCTCAGCCCTATATGGCACAAAAATCGCACTTGCTAGGTTTCCTCCAACTCCAGACATTATGTATATGATGCTAATTCTCAGGGCCCCTACCAGTTTCTCTAGATCAGTCATTATAAGGTATTGGATTATCACAGTTATCAGCAGGTGTAGGATGCTAGAGGAAAAGAGAAAAATTACAATACCTTCCCATTTGAGTACATACATTTCCTCCCTTTTTTAAACTAAGATATCAATTAAGATTTTATAAAAATTAACTCTACTACACTGGCCCTGTACTTTAAGCTGGTACTAAAGTAATAACTTAAATTTATAAAAATCAAAGGATAAGGGGTTTTTTTTTTTTTTTTGACACAATGGCCATAAGAACCAAATAAGACCAAAAGACACTTTGAAAAGGCATTACGCTAGATATTGAATTAGAACAGAGATTCCTTGTTTTAAACATCAAAACTAGACAAAAGATGTCTTCTAATATGACAATAAGATATTCATAGTTAGACAGTACAAACAACATCAAAGCTGAAAGTACAATGAAATGCAACTTGGATAGCTCGAGCATAGTTTGTTTGAAATTGTGGATCATTCAAAATTTTCTCACTCTTTTGAACTTCTTATTAAATCAATGTTGAAAACCATGGATAACTTTCTAACTTAAACCTTTTTAAATGGTCCTGTACTCTTCACTGGACCTATATGCTTAAGGTGGTACTGAAGAAATAACTTAAATTTTTAAAAATCAAAGGATAAGGGGCTTCTTTCTGACACATCGACCATAAGAATATGTCTATCACCAAACAAAAGCACATGACATTTTAAAAGGCATACACTAGGTATTGAATTAGAACAGATTCCTTGTTTTAAACATCAAAACTAGACAAAAAGATGTCTTCTAATATGACAATAATAAGATATTCATGGTTAGACAGTACAAACAATATCAAAGCTGAAAGTACAATGAAATGCAACTTGGATAGCCGTTTGTTAGTAATTCTTCTGGATCATTCAAAATTGTCTCACTCTTTTGAACTTCCTATTAAAAAAATCAATGTTGAAAACCATGGATAACTTTCTACTTAAAACTTTCTAACCATACCTTTTTTAGGAATGACAAGTGCAAAGTTACACTTTACAGAGGGGAGTTTTGTTTCAGTACGATGTCAGTCTTGTTTTTTATACAAAAAAAAGACGTATGTAATCCAAAATGCTTAGGAAGTGATCAATATAGTGAATATCTTGCTGGTGAACATTCACCAAATATTTGAGAAAACAAGTTCGAAACAAGAATTTAACAATTGCTCAATAGAAAAATCATAGTCAATTCTATAATGTAGAAAGTAATCTTATCAATCAATTAAGTGAACCTGCAATTAAAGTTTAAATATGAAAAAACTAAAATTCCAAGTAGTTAAATTGAAAGTATTTTAGTCCTCTGCTTCTAACAATCCAAGTTGCAATGGTTATGTTAATGTTATGAATGTTAAGGCAGTTACCCTGCATGTAGGAAAAGGGAAGTCCAGAGTCTGTAGAATTGGTCAGGCACCTCAGGATTGTGAAAAGGGATCATGCCACAAACATCGTCCAGGCAAGACACCTGTTAAACACACACACAAGTCTCAAAAAAAAGCATGCATTCTTCACTTTCAAGAGTTATAAAGAGTACCCTGCTTTTATATAAATCCCTCTCTGATTAGGGTATTAACTTTCTCAGTGACCCAGAAAGTATCAAGGTATTTCATAAATATTTCAGTTAAGTTGACTGAATGGTTATATTTTATTAAATCCCTGAAATTAGCATGCATGGGGAAAACATTCTTTAAAAATAAATACTTCTTAAATTAATAAATCCTTACTGGATTTCCTTTGTTATTTGCCCTAAGATTTTTGGTGGCACACTAAAAGGAGTTAAAACACTACTTGCAGCTACTACAGAGTCAGTAAACACCTTAATCAACCCCTCAATCAATCAAAACTCTACATTTTAGGGTCAAGTATTAAAAAAATTTTCAAAGGGAACCTCCATTGTTTCTTGAGAATCAAATTATCCATGAAACTTTAACTTCAAGAAGGTGCAAAAATATTCGAATCTTTTTAATAAATGTTTCAAAAAGAAACAGTCTATGATGTATGCATATGAGTGCTTCTAAAATATCCCCCAGGAAAAAGTCTATTTAAAAGATTCTTGCTTTATCTCCAATCCAAAATTAGAATCATTTTTGCCTCCACTTCCACAAAAAGCCAAAACAATTGCTTACCCTTAATTTACACAATTGTATTACTTAACAATTATAGGGAAGGCCTTTTTAAATGGGGAACACAACAGTTCCCTACCCCTCCAACTAGTTATAAATCTAATTTTATTTTTTATTAGAAATGCATTTGGAAAAGGAAAAAGTTGGGTGATCAAAGGAAAAGCACTCTGAGGAAACATAAAATCAGGAAAATAAAAGGGATTAATTTCTTCATAGGTAATAAATAAGGTTGTAATTTCCATGAAATTAAAACTGTAAATTATTTACTTATCATGTTTTTATTTTTAAGTAAATGTATACTAAAATGGGTCATTAAAATAACATAGAAAATTAAGAAAACACTGAGAAATTTAAAATTTTTTCAACCTCTTTAAAACACACAATGTATAAGTATCTGAATATTGTAGAAATTTAATCCCATGATATTCCTAATTTTCAAACAAGAAAAGCTTAGGTCCCATAACTTTTTTGTACTGCCAGAAAGATCATTCAACATAACTTTTCTTTTCCTGCCATTGGTAAATTTTTCCCCTCTTGCTAATTTTACAACAGAGATTGATGGTTGAGGTAGGTATAATTGATAAACATGTTGTAGCAAATATACATTTGTACATAAAATGAGTAAAAATATGTTTAACATAAGTGTCTATAAATCAATCCCAAATAAAATCTGAATACCTGAGAACACAGGGCTGCCTCCTCGTGAAAGAATCCCTTGACGAAATCACAGTACTGTTTGGTGGTAATATGACACTGACCATAGATGCCTATGCAGCAGGGCCTACCAACAATCTCACAGGACATGTGCGGCTCCGCAACCTTGTGTCCCGGAACCACAGCCTTGCAAACCTACACAAAAAAAACAGCATTAAATATCATACATACATTCCAGTATCTCTTTTTAGAAACAAAATTCAGTATTCAATATTATTTATTTGATTAAACATTTCCCAATTCTCAATGAGTTTTGCTTTCAGTTTATTGTTACACCATCTATTCTGCAATTTTCCCCCTGAATATTTTAAGGATAAATGATAGAATTAGGACAACTGCTTCCAGTCTATTGCTAGGGAAATATTTGAGAATTCAATACTATAATTCAAAAACAACACATGAAGTATTATTCTGTTTCTATGCTTATTTTTTTTCCTCAGAAAAGGTTTGATATTAGTTATAAAAAACACATACTCCCTTCTCACTAGTTAAAATGGAGATTTCTTAGATAAACATAAAAGTTAGAGCATTGACAGGCTGAAAGTTAATCCACCATGACACACAAGGTTACCATACAGGCACCTTTCTTTCTAGAGCCCTGCATATAACCATAAACATTGAATTGAATCATGAAGTCAAGTTTGAAAAAGTAAATTTGAGTTAACCCTTAAAAATGAATTAGCCGACATTTTAAAATGTTAACCAGATAAAAAGAGTAAGACTTCATTTGCAATAATTCACAGCAAAAACATTAAATTCCATTTCATATTTTCTTTTCTTCACAATAAGTTTTTTCTTAAAATTTAATTCAACATTTTCAATTACTAGTTTTGATAGTAGAGTATAAATATCATACATACTGGCCATTTCGTGATATCATCAGGCCACTCATAAGGAAATACTGATGCAGGCTCATGGCAGTACCTAAAATTCACAAACAATTGAATATTTCAACACAAACAAGTCTTAGACAGAACATCTATAAATAGTTATTAACTAAAAAATTGCCTAAATAGTTTAATTAGAATCAGTTGCAAAGAAAACTTAATATAAGTTTTAGAACTGAATACAATTATAAAATACATATTAAATTTAACACTAAGAAAAATCCAATTATTTTCAAAACACATAAACTGATTGGTAGCTAGTTTTAATGTTGATATGAAAAATTATCAAAGGTATGTAAAAACCTTAAAATATTAAGGGAATAAAAGGCTACAACAAGGTTATAGATATTAAATTTTAAGCCTAGAACAATCTTGAAATTTCCAAGTTTGGCTCTGCTACAAAGCAATAAAAAATTAAATGTAAATTGGTAATTTTGATAAATATCTTTTAAGAACCAAAAACCCAAGGAATCAAACTTGCTTGACATAGAATGATTAAGAGCATTGTAATTACAAGTTGATAACTAACTAAACTGTAATTAAAAGCTCATAAGACTTAATAACAGTGTGATGTGTTAAAAACATTCCCAAAGAGCATAGTGGAACTTTCTCTGAAAAAACTTGACATTAAGTGGCCTCCTGCTCTTCATAGTTTAGTGTCTTCTAAATGTGCATTTGTCATTTTTACTATATTCATTAATGAAATATATAAACCTTTATAACATTTTACACATACTGTCAACTTTTAAATCCTTTGTTAGTACCTTGTAGTTTTACTATGTATTTTTTTATTAATAAACTGTAAATAAAAAAGAACACAATTACAAATTATTCACATAGTCACCTGGGATTTCAAGTAAGTAATTTTAGTTACTCTGTAAGTAATAAAGAAGTAGATAAGAAGTAAGTAATTACTCTGGGAAGTAATTTTTACTTACTTCTGGTAAGTCCCGTATAATACTTGGTGGTATTGCGGGAACTTTTTGTGTTTAATAAAAAAGCATAGTGGGTCAAAAAATACTCTAAGATTAAGTGGCTTGAGTGGTTCCTACCTTGGATCTTGACCACAGACTGAACCTGAAAGCCTCCTATGGGTGCCCAAGTGATCTTTGGTGATAGAGTTGGGGTTGGACATCCACCTAGGAGGGCCAGGCCTCATGGTGTCCCATTTCCTCCAAGAAGATATCAGCTCCTGCAAAACACAACAAATCAAATCAAAAATTTATTTGCTTACTAATATATAGACATAATTGAGGTCAAATAAAATAAAGGGAAAAACGACAAAATATAATATGAGGCACCAAGGAGTCAAATTGACTCTTACAGGTGACTGAAAATTATACATGAAAGGGTTTACAAAAAAAAAAAGAAAAAAGATAGAAAGAAGGAAGAAAAGAAGTTTAGATGAATAAATCAATAAAATACGGGTGATCTCAAGGCATAAATCTATTAGTGATGGTGAGGTGCTGTAGGGTGAGCATCAGATTATCTTATTTTTTAGTGAGCATTAGTTTTAAAAATATTGTCCAATGTCAACTATTGAGTATACAAATAATTTTAAAAGCTTTTTAAATTTTAAAGGAGATTATTCTAATTTGATGTGATTAGGCAAGCTATTGAATAATTTTGGTGATAATTAGGTGAATACACAACAGTTCACAACTTTCCCAACGATGGAAAACGCAAAGCACTTCAATGCACCAAGCCAGAAAAGGAAATGATTTCAGTGTTTACTATACCAACAGGCAGTACATAAATATTAAAACTTCAGAATTTCTACAGTGACTTTTTTTCAAGCATTAAATTCAACCTCAAAACCTTTTTTTTTTGGTCATCTAAATGGGTTTTAACACCCAGATGACTCATATGTTTTCCTCTTTAAAATTTTCTCCAAATGTACTGTCAGAAATTGAAATGAATAAATTATTATTATTATAATTAAAATCTAACAATTATTTTGAATTATTGAGTAAAGCTAATACACCACCAATCAATTAAGTCCTTATTTTTAAAAAACTGAACAATTTTATGAAAAACTTTTGGCTTTACACACTTTAAAGAGCTTTACTTTAAGAGCTTTGTATCATCAAAGATAAGCAATTATACAGCAACTGTTAAAAAATATATTACTTTCGACATAGATTTACTTTAAGAACACATAAAACGATATGAGCTTTACTACAATTGTATTATTGACTTTGCAGTCTTATTCCATTTTTTAAAAAAGAGAAACAAGCACAAGATGAGCTCTGGACTAGTTGCCTGGTTGTGGCGGTTACTATAGAAACAATACTAAATTAATGGATATAAGAAATGTAAACAAGAGCTCATCTTGTGATAGACAGACAGTAGGTTATTAAATATTTCATCACCTACAAACTACAATAAGCGAGAAATAATAAAAGCAACAGTAACCATGCTTAGTATATCTAAACAGGGCCTACCACTGAATGAAGTCCTTCCGCCAACTTCAGAAGGCAAGAGAACAAACAAGTTAATCAGTCAAACAACTGAAATGGTTTTGCTTTCACTTAAGAGAAGCAGAGCAGGACAAGAATTTAAAAAAATTAAGGTTAAAACCACAACTTTAAGAATAAAATTCATACCATTAAAAATATTATCATTGCTTTACACAAAACTACAATTCAAACATTAGCAGAGGTTGTTAAGGTCTTAAAGATGGATTAGAAATTTCTCAGCTTAAATCCACTATTTTCAAAATAAAAGAATATCTTAAGTTTGCTTCTCGAGATAATAATATCAAGATTTTTAAGTCATTTTGTAAGTTAACTAACAACAAGAGAGGAAAATTTTTGAGAAAAACTTGTCCTGCTTCATTATTGTGACATTAGATCTAAAGTGAATGAATCAATGAAGCATGAATGGTGGCACTTACAGAACATTTATCACGAGTGGTTTGTACACATCCTGACTGATCGTTCCGCACACAGCAGGCTGTGTCTCGCTCTCTTTCCCTATCTCTAAATATGGAATCAAAAATATTTTTATCTAACCGCATGCAAGGTGTAAATTTGGCCCCTAAGTGCACCAGATCAGCCTGGAAAAAAAAGAAAAGCAGATTATAAATACAATGTTTCACATACACTATGAATCTTCAATTTTTTGATACAATTGTTAAAATACTGACAGGTTTTTGTAATTGTTTTAACAATAGCTAAGACTTTTTATACAAGAGTATTCACTATTCTGTTCACTTCTTAAAATTTGTTAATGAAAAATACACTCCCCTCTCTAAAATGGTTGCCATAGAAGCACACTACATGCAGTTTAACTGATTGTTGATTTTATTGTTTTTCCTACTTCAATTGAGGCTGGAAGTATTATTGTTCTGAAGTTGTAGGACCAATTTCAAAAGTTAAGGATTTTAGTGAAGAAAAGAAAAAACTAATGATTCATTGTTGATTTTAAATTAACTTTTGACAAGAATTGAATTAAACTTCAAGATTATTAGAGAATCTTTCAAGAGCAAATTTTTTGACAGGCCTATTGAAAATGAACAGATCAGAGTATCTAAAAACAGCAGAAGGGGGGGGGATGTCATAAGCCCAAAGGCCAGGACTAGTTTTGAGGTAGAACACTACAATAATGACTTCTGTTTAGACAGAGCAGCACTGTTAGGTAACAGCAGAAGGTAACAGTTTCAACACTCTTGTTTTTTCTAGAAATCCAGCACTTTCAAATACTATTTATAAGTAGTAAAGCAGGTCATCATTTTGCATTTGCTACTCAGCAAAGGAAACTATTACTTAGGGTTTGTCTAGGTGTTTTCAAGAGGTACATATTAAGTGAGAATTTAGAAATAATTTGTGAAAATAAAAAATTATAGAATATAAAAATCTACATTAACATGTACAAGATGTTCAAACATAAAAAGCAAACTAAAATTTTGTTTGGAATGACAGACAATTTAAAAATGAGAATATAGATTATCAGGGAGGGATAGGTTCTTTTTTTACTTTTAAAGCTTATCAGTATGTGAATACACCTTTAAAAGTCTGTTATGGATAGACCTCTGGTGCTGAATTTAAATCTCAGTAAATAAAGTTATGTTCATCTAACCAAAAATGGAAACCATCTAACTTACATTTAAATGTGAATAAGACTGATAATCAGTATTAGCCCCACAGTGAAATTGTTGTTGTTGTTTTCATGTCCATAGATGAAATATCAAGTTTAAAAAAGTAAGTCATACCAAATATTTGGACTAATTTGAGTATCATTTGAAACTTAAGGGAATGATTGTTTGCCATTGATGTTGAATTATATTTTTGTATTTGATAATTTCCCAAGACAATTTATGAACCAAGTCTTGAGGCAGAAGAAAAAAATAGAACAGTAGGAAAACTAAACTTACTGCTCTTGGACCAAGCCAAAAGTTATCTGGCTCAAAGTAATCAACCTGCTGCAGATGAAGACTAGTAACCATTACCTAAAAGATGTACAAAAATGAGTTTTAAATTGACAAAAAAACAATGAGCTACTTTACTTTCACTAAAGATTTAATTTACTTATTTGAATAAATAAGATACAAACTATAATATTAAATAACAGACAAATATAAAGTCATTAAAAATTTATTAAAAACAGCACAGAGTACTGCATTCAGACAAACAGATGAATAAAGTGCAGTTTGGAAGTTTTAATTACAATACGGATAAAACTTTTGATACTTAAAGTATTGTTTGAAAACTTTACATTTAGAATAATTTAACATTAGTAGGAATGTATGAGAAACTATGCTTTTATTCTTTAAGGTTGATTAGGCATCAATTCACCCTAAATTTTCTACAACAAAGGTTTTAGTGACTATGCCACATTATGGAATAAAGTTAGCATTTAAATATGTTTGTGTAACATTAAACCACTATTCCAACAGCTGGGTGGGGTTAACTGGATGGGCAGTTATTCTAGGAAGCATGAAGAACATTTTACATGACTTACAATGACTTTCCAATGTTTTAAAAGAAAATCCTCACAGTTGACAGAGCAAACTAAACACTATAAAATAAACATTCAAAGAAAAATCGAACCTCTTCAGACCGTTGTGTCTTTCGGACCCCAAAAGGCCCAAATCCATACACAGCCAATGATATTATTGTGACTAGTATCTGGACTGTTGTAACCCAGTAGGTGAAGAAAGGTCTGAAAGAACAAATGCAATGTTTATTATAGTTGTTCAAACTGCAACAATTCATACTTTTTTTTCATAAATATTAAATTAAATATGGGTCCTCTGGTTACATTTATTAAGTACTATTCATGATGCAGTGAATATTAGTTAAATATATATAAGAATGACAAGTTTTTTAAAGTTGAAGCTACTACTTCAGTAGGCTGATGTTTACATTTCAGTAAGAAAGATTACTTTTTTGTCATTTAGTACAAGATAAAACCTTCATCCTGATAAAAACCAAAGAAGAAAGTTAACCTTGCAAAAGAAAATGATGAAGATAAAGCAATGCAAACAATATCATGTAATATCCAACCCTAATTCAAGAACCTTTATAAAATGAAGATAAAAAAAAAACCTTCACACATTTGCTATTTTGGGCACTATTTTGTAAGGGTGGAATTTTTTTCCCTTGAAGCATTTTATTGATCCATATGACAGGCTGGTACAAATACTTTTTCTACATGGGTTCATATAGTCAACATTAGAATTGTTACATGAAGCATGCAAAGAACAAACAAAACTAAACTAAAAATGTGCATAGAAAAAAAACACATAAAAGTTATTGAAGTTGTATTGATTACTCTGGGGTCAATGCAGTGACCCATATGAGCAACTAGTGATAGGTAAAAAATAAAAATTATTTTAAATGTAATAATAATTACACTTAATAGTAATTAAAAAGAAATACAATGAAGTATATGTGAACCACTGCAAGGTGAGCTTCAGTATGATAGGTTTAGGTAAAAAAAAGAGTGTTTGTGAAAAGAAAATCAAAAGAAATCTTCAATATTATCTACTGTAAGAACAGAGTTTTAGATGTTTTTTTTAAATATAATAGGGGATTTTTCTGATTTCAAGTTTTTGGATAAAGTATTAAAGAATTTAGGTGATAAATAGACAAAACTTTTAATGAAAGATTTCTTTATCTACACTTTTAAAGTTTGAACAAAGATTACCTATGATCATCTATGTCATCTAACTGTTGTCGTACATCAGAAGTGATCCGGTCCTGCCTTATCCTTCGATGTAGGTACTTGCCAATGACTCCCATCCCATATTGTCTACGATCAAAGTTTTGAAACTCCTGTCCTAAAACCTAGTGAAATTCAAAGAGTCATTACGCAAAATTAGATAATGGACTTCAACACAGACTTGGATAAAACCAAACACTTTCAGCGCACAAAGTTTTCTGCAAATTAAATTAAGCGCTCCCAGTCCTTAAAATTTTAACCTTAGACATTAGGAGTCACATCATTCACCTAAAAATTCTGATAATACTTCTTGAGCAACAAAATCAGAGAGAAATTCATTTATTTATTAAAAATATGAGTTATTTCAAAAAAATTTCTGCAAAATCCTAAAGTTTTCTGTGCTTGGGGTGCACTTGTGAGTCTATATTATCCAAGTATGCTTCAACCCTCACACAATGCACACAAATGCTAGATAAAAAATATCAATCATTACATTTTTTTTAAAAAAGTTCTTACTTTGTTCCATATACGTTTCATCCCGACATTAGAACTGGGAAGTTCAACTTGGGGTGGAGCCTGAGACCATTGTTGACTACTTGATCTAAAAAGACAAAGTTTTTTTTTTTAGAAGAAAAACCAACAACTTATAGGGTTAACAAAAGCAGCTTAATTGATAGTATCAATATTTTCAGGACATAACATTACATAAGGTTACCTTTTGGTTTTCTAAAAAGCTTAAGTTAACTTACTAAGTGCAGCGAGTGTACAGAAACACTTTGTGTTAAGTTAAACCTTAACTACTCCTGTTGGTGAATTTTGTTCATTATTTGAGTTGCAAAGGCCCCCAATTTAATCCTGCCTAATGCTGAATGATATTATGATGGGTTTATCTATCATTTATTTGAAATTAAGAGCTTGGAGAAACATTTTATATCATTAACAGCCCTATTCACAGCCATCAGCGTCAAATCCTTGGTCAAAGAAGGATTCTTCCAATCAGAGTCAGAGAAAAGCTTAATTTTTCTTTCTTTAACTGCTGGTTGATGATGATGGTTGTCAATATGACTGTAAGTCTCTCTGGTGCAACATGCAGAAAATTGTGTCACCTGTAGGCTTACCATACATCCAGGGTTACCGTAGACAGTTTGGGGTTTCATACATTTAAGATTTGAGAGACATTGTGGACAGATGTTTGATGTTGCTTTGTTTTGATAACCTATTTTAATGACATGGTTTAAATCAGGTCATTAAAAAAAGTGTAGATTGTGGTTCTAGTTCTGAAAAGGGTACCAGCTACTATTGAAGAAAAGTGGAATACAATATTTCAGGTTTCAGTTTTCTACAGAGTTTTTTAACTCTCAGAGTGAGAGTTTTTTCAATCATGGAAAACATTTGGTCTGTTGAAAGGGTGTAGACTTTCTACTGTGTCTTCTGTAAAAACACCTTTTGAATGTAAAAATCAATTCAAAACTTACTTTTTGTGAATTTTATGATAAAATTAATTCAAATAAGCAACCGTTAAAAAAAGTAATGCGAAGTGAAAAGTACAAATGAATAAATAAAATATAATGCTTTTTTTAGTTTGAGTGTTTTTTACTTGGTTTTTAATCCTTGTTGAATATATGGTACTTTTTAAGTAACTTCAAAAAAGATGTCCTGGGTTGGACCTAAGAAAATATGGTAAGCCTAGACATCTGTGTCATGTAAACATCTTTAATGATTACAATACAGTTGTGAATGCAACATATTGCATACACAGAACATTTTATGAAAGTTGTCAAATTCAACTTTTTTCTTAAAACTAATCAAATAAAACTATAATCTTATTAGATTTGAGAGTGGCTTAGAATCATGTGGTGAACAAAGTTCACTGCATGGAGAAAAATTGGCTGTGTGAATTGGTGCAAGTAGTTGAGGGTTAACTAACAAGGGTCCAGGTTTTTCTGCCAGGGTCATGTTTTAGGAATTCTGTAGAAAATTTTAATAAATTTTGTGAAAAATTAAATAGCATTTTGTGAAAATGGTAATTGATGGCCCATTCTACGACCAGGTTTAATATCTTTCAGAATGAACCCAAAATCCAGCAAATTCCATTCCAAAAAGATAGAAACACATTCTGAAAACAAGTTTCATACCATTTTCAATCTTTGTCCTTTTGTGAAGAATTTTTGGGTATAGGAGTTTTGTGAAGGATCTTTTTTTAAACATCAGAATTTTGTGAAGGGTCCTTAAACAGACTTTTAATTAAAGTTTGACATTTAATTACATAGTTTTGAGTAATTCAAGGTTTTATCTGACAGTGCCTGTGTTGTTCTTATGGAGAAGGCATTTTCTAGGCAGCTCTTACTTTGTGAGCTTTTGACTTGGGCAATGACCACACACGCTAAGGGATCTTAAAAGAAATCCATGCTTTTCTCGAATTTTGTATTTTTGGACCTATACCACTTTCATCCAGAGCAGCTGTTATGGGCGCCCATATGTTTGAATTCAGGAGGGGGCCCAAGAAAATTTTTGCAAATTAGCCAGTCAAACCCTTAACTTTATTGGGGGTTGGTTCTTATTTATTTCAAAGGGGCCCCTTATGAGTACCTAATGCAAAAAAGTCTTTGTGAAATACTGAAGTTTCAAGCAAAAAAGGGGTATCTAGGGAGGGTCCTCCCCAGGAAAAAGTTTTGAAATTTTATTCTTAAAAGTAGTGCTTTAACTCATTTGGATGACAAATAGGATTGCTCCTACGCCGAGCAAATTTCAAGAAACTAGTACTCTGGGGGTCAACATTATCGGAATCTATTTACGTTTTGCTTTTGAAATAGCTTGCAATCATAATGAAAAGATTAATACAGTTCAAAATTTTAAATAAAGAATAAAAATGTTTAATAAAAACCGAATCATTATAGTCAGGAAGATTTTACTTAACTTTTCCGGCCCCCCTTTGCCATTATGTATGAGCGCCCATGGCAGCTGTGCAACATTATATTTACCTGGAGACGTCCACAGCGTCCACGCTCGGCGTTCCCAGTGGTTGTGGCACGTAGAGCCTGGCAGTCAGAAGCTTTTCGTTTTGACTGGGAGCTTCGGAGACGCTGCTCGGTTGTTCGAAGAACACATCGTCCACGAGTGGCGTGTTGTCCGGAAATGCCTGAAACAAAATTTGGTATTTCAAAACATTTATGTGATCAGAACTAATTCTTTGTTTCCAATTAAAAACTCAACAAAAAATACAATCAGGGTTCCCACTCAATTTCAGAAATAAAATTCCTTGACAATTATATTTTTGCTAGTGGAGAAGCTGAGGAAGATATAGAGGAAAGACATTCTGAAACTTTCTCGGAAAAGTCGTGACATTCACTTTTTTGTTCTGGTAATTATTTTAATAAAGATAAATGGCAAATAATCATTTCAAAATTTAGCGAGAAAAACTTGGAATTAAAGAATTTAAATTTCTAATTATCCACAATTTTGAAACATTGTTTTAATAGAGAGTTCAAAGGACCTAGAGAAAGTTGTACTGAATCAAAGTGAGGGGATTCACCCCCTAAGGTATTTTTTGTTTGACTGAGTGTTAAAAGATACAATCTATCAGTAAGTAAAGGCAAGCCATCACAATAAATCTTGAATGATTGATTCTGAAATCTAAGGTGATTGAGATATTTAAATTTTAAAAATGCATTTATTTTGTAAATATTTGATAATTTGCTGTAGAAATAACCCAAAGGAAAGATTATGAAGTTTTTAATTCTCCAAAATTACACACAAGTGAAAATAAAGGGGGGAAAAAGGATGCAGAAATATCATTGAAATTATAATTCTCAAACATGAGTATCTTCTGAACATGCAAACTATGTGATCCTTTTTTTTTCTCTGTTATTCAAGTATTTATACTTAATGTTAATGTCATGATAAAATACTGGAAATTTTCATCAATATTTTGGCTTGCCAGATCAGATTGAATAGATTTTTTTGGCCCACTGCAAGTCAAGTTGTCATAATTTAGCCCTCATCAGAATTGAAGTTGTACAGACCCAAGTTAAGGAATCATGCTTTTGATTAAAAAAAAAACTCATTGAACAGATTGTGTTTTAAAATCACAAATTAAAATTAAATCATGTTAACTTAAACTAAGTTTACACATATCCTTTGAGGTAAAATAACAAAACAAACTCTTACCTACCAATGCAGAATTTTAAAAAAAACCAGTAATGGATCAGACAATTTAACATCTTGCTGACATCATCGGAAAACCTTATATAATCAGAGTTGGGATGGACACTGTATTCTAGATAGGCGAGTATGTTTGCGTCAATGAGAGACTACTTGCAACCAAATTTATTAGAGAGTGTCAAGTCAATAACGCCAAAATGAGGGATAAATCCATTCCACTGGGGACACCAGTTATCCTCCAATAACCCCAGGAGCACTGAAGCTTTTTGCTTTGATTCACACCTGCATTTAACTAAAACTTTTCTTAAAAATAACAAAACAGATCTCTCTATTTGATCCACGAGGTTATCAGAAAAGCCAGCTGGAACAAAAAAAATTGTATCCTCGTGAGAGATTGAAACACCTGCTATTTAGCTTCAACAGCTCATTAAAATTCATCTCTACCGGTCGACCACGAAAAACAATCTTAGACAAAGAAATTAATCTTGCTCATTTATACTGTATCTATCCCAACTCAGATTATACAAGGTTTTCCGTTGATGCTATCGATCTGCTTAATTACAGCTTTTAAATTTCAGAAGAAAAACCACATTCTCAGTTTATAATATTCGAAACATACTATTATCTATGATTTCGTACCTGCTGTGATGGAAGCCCGTTGTCAGTCTGATCCTCGTTGAATGCACTATCCGCACTCGCAGCTGCGTAACTGCTAGACGCATGACTAGGCCAAAAACTTCGAGTCGAACAGCGCTTTATGACAGCCTGAAATTTAAAGAAGCGTAATTAATGCACTGCAATAATAAGTTCACAAGGAATCTTTAAGACAGTGTTTTTCAAATTGTAGGCAACAAGGATTTTTAACAAATCTATTTAACTTGTTTTGAAACTTTGAAATATTTATTGACATGAAATCACTTCATTGGTAGTTAAAATTATTTTTTAAATTTAGTTTTTTCATGTTTTAAAGGATATTTTTATCAGATATTTATGAACATTGATTCAAATTCGCTAAATTATTTCCAGCTGTTTATAGAAACTCAATGGGGGGAAAATTGCAAATGAAATTATGTGATGATGAACCTCTAAGTTCATTTCAAAGCCATGCTATTTCTTTAATCTTAATTGACATAAGAAAAAGTTAATAAACCAAATTTGTAATTTGAAAGATCAAATTTGAAAGCAGAAAAAGAAGGTTAAAGATGCAAAATTTGTTAAGTAATGTGTCCAGGGGAAATATTTTAGGAAATACCTATTGTTACTCTATTTGAAACACCCTGTGCCTGTTTGTGTAATACACATTCTTAAAATTTGGTTATTTGGTTTTGTGTTTGTAATGGGTGTTTTGTATTTGTTGTATGTTCTGCAATGTATATTGAACTTTTTCTATTTGGCAGTAAGAAAATAAATGAGTAATAAAAGAGTGGAAATTTGTTTTTATACAAGAGCAAATGGTAGCAAAAAAAAACTCTTTATCTGATGAACTAATTGATGTTCTTAACTAAATAAAATTAAAATTGAAAACTGGCTAAAAATAATAGAGAAAAATAATCTACATTAAAGTAGCTTCTATTACAAAATGACATGCTTTCAACTCAACCTTTTCCATATAAGTTGTTTATACGAGTCTTATTTCAAAAAAGATTATTTTCATACTGTTACAGAAATTTTCAAGAGCAAATAAATTATATTTGTTAGACAATAATTTTAAGAAATTAATTTCTCCTCAATAACAGAGATTACAAGGAGTAGCCTCCATTACTTATTATTACTGCTTTGAACCTCTGTCCCTTACTCTTAAGTATTTAATTTTATGTGAAGCAACTTGACATGGTATATCACAGAGAGATGATAATATTAACAATTTTTATGGGTTATTTAGGTTCTCCTTTCCTTGATCATGGTAAAGACAGCTTTTCTATATTTTAAAGCTATATCCTTTCCTGGGGTTCCTAATAAGGTTTTTAATTAAATATATCAACAGAATATGATAAATTAAGATTAAAAGGGCAAAAATCTTAATATATTTAATTTTTTATTCAATTTTTTAACCTCTGTTACCATTCAATGGTTATAGAAAAGTAACAGGGGATACATTTTGAAAGAAAAAATATTTTGAGGACACATTCATCTTATTACATTTACTAAATTCTGAAAGAGTATTCTGTGCATTCCCTGTACCTTCACATAAACAAAATAAATTTGAAGTACTTTTTTTATTTGTCCTTTTTTGATGTTGTATATTTGATTCATTTTTAAAAGAAGATAAATCAAAACTATACTATGTATATAATTTCCCCCCACTATTATTATTATGTCCTCATGTCTTTCTGTATTGTATCTTGAAAAACTACTAAATTTTACAATCTCAAATAGAGTATGAATCTTGTTTGCATTATGATTTTTAGTCATGGAACCCATCAACTCTGTATGTAAAATCATGTGCTTATGTTTTGTGTTTTATGATTTAAAATTTGGCAACACTTTATTTGTTCTTTTTTTTTACTGGTTGTGGCAACACCCCTTCTGTATACATTTTCATTCATTTTTGTATTTGCTCTTCACTTCAAATCCATAAAGTCACAGGTTAGTGAATTACATTGTTGCTTTTCAGTGGTGTGGAACCAGTCTTGAAATTTTGTTAGAACAATGCAACCTTTTCCCAAAAGTTTTACAACAGTTCAAACTATATTTCCCCCAAAAAATTACAACAATGCACTCATTTCTTAAAATCTCCAACAAAGAAAATTGGTTTCAGTTGGTAAGTTTTATTAATTTGGTGAGAGCTTAATTTCACTGTGAATATAAAACTGATTGATAAATCTTTTTTTAAGTGTTTTCTTCTGATAATTGAGGATTATTAGAAAGATGGGTAGAGGAAAGAGATCCTCTAGATGTATCTCTTTGTGTTGTTGTGGAGTGTCTAGAAGGGATCCAAGGAGCACCGAAGATCCTGTCCAACCTATCCCTAAGGAAGACGGGGTAAAGCCTTCACAGGATGGACACTCTGATAAGAAGAGAGCCGTCTCCTCAGAGCAAACGGATCCAGCTGCCGGACGCCAGAGATCCAGATTCTCCAGACTGGTCTCTTGGCTTTGCTGCTGCTGTTGCAAGGGATCCAAGGATGGTCGGCCAACACCTGATGGTGGTGAGGAGCTCCCTCGAGAGGTGGAGAATCCTCCTCAAGAGGTTGAGAATCCTCCAGAAGCAATCGCTTCAAAGACACCAGAATCGGTAGTGGCTCAGCCGAATTCCTCAGTCAGTGAAGAGTCTTCGGATCAGCCCGAACGATCAGTGACCCGGCGCAGGCCAAAGATGTTCCGGGGTCCGGTCGACCAGCTGCGTAAATTCGCGGTCAAGAACAGCTGGACTCAGTCCGTGACGAATCGATACGAGGAGATGGTGCGCCTGAACGAGGTGAGGGCCTGGACCACCCGATGGAAGTACCTGGGGTGGGAGGAGGACCTCCTGGTGCTCTCCAAGGGGCTCTTCCTGGCCGAGAAGAAGAGCAATCGCAAAGATCCCCGGCTCCGAGAGCAGCTCTTCAGGCGCAACTGGCAGCAGGATATGTTTCTGGCCTTCAGGGAGTTCTCCCAGCTGCTGCCAGCCTACAGAATAGCCCAGAGAAACCTGGGGTGGCAGAAGCAACTCCTCAACTAGGGATGCCTACAGACCTGACCCCCTCCCTGTTTTCAAGACAAGCCATCCCTACATCAAAGGTGCTTGTTTGCTAACTGCACTGAAAACCTAAATATGCTACACAATTTTGTTTACAGTTTAAACATTGTACTGTTTCTATTGTAATTTACATTTGTACTTGAACCACTATCACCTGCAAGCCTCATGTGGAGGAGATGATGATGAGAATATGGGGAGATGTGCAATAAATTTCAAATTGGGAAAAAAAAATTCTAAATACATTACAAGAAAAAAATTATACTTTTCTGCACACGAAATCTACAAGTAAATTTGAACCCAATTGTATAAACCCAACCCATATCACTAGAACATTGAATATATAAACATCCATGTGACTCACGTGTGATATCAGTCCCAGACCGTCGATCATGATCTTGTAGGCCGAGTCTTTCCTCCGGTGCTTGGCAAACATGGAGGAACCGTGGGACGTGACACTGTCTGTCCTCCTAAGCCCATCCACAGTGTCTGCCTCTAGAGAAGGCTGCTGCTGCAACCGCGACACTGCTTGGCTCTGCGAGGGAACAGCCGCTGCCACAGGATAGCAGGAGAGGGCTTCCAGGGGCTCAGAGTCTTCATCCTTCAAACAGCGAACACTTTAGTTAGCTTCATTCGGTGAAGTAAAATACTTGGGTGTTTAATGTTGCGGGTACTATATTTTATTTACTCAAAATGGGTATTTTAGTATGATATTTGACTGATTTTACTTATGATTTTTTTTTTTTAATATTTCATGACTTTTGATAAGACTTAGATACATAATACACATGAAATTACTACTAAAAAGAATGTTTTAATATAGTAGGGGAAAGTATTGTACCTTGGATCTAAGTGTACCTCGATCCTACACTGTTTTTAGCTAAACTTTTTTAGTAAGGCAATCATATACATGTAGTTAGCATCCTTATAACCAGAGCTAACATTCTAGCTAATTTTTTTTCAAAAAAAATTTTGTTTATTAAATGTTAATTAAAAAAAATGTTTAAAGAATTTACTTGCTTGATTGGAAGTTAATGTTTACAGGATTCATGCCAAATTTTTAATATAAAGATCAAGCAGTACTACTTCAGAAGTTTTAAAGGATTTTTCCCAAAACTTTCAAGGAGTCTAAAAAATTTACAATATAAAAAAACTCCTTTAATTAGACCAAGACAAAAAATCACAATACATTGGCAAGATAGGAAAACTAAAAGGATATAAAAACTAACAAGTGAAACATAATTCTGCTTAAAAAATCTGTAAAGCAAGTGCTTCAAAATCTGGAGTTTTGTAATTCTAAAAGTCTAATATACATTTCAAATTCATTACAATACCAGGGGTGCAGAAAATGTTCCAGTGCCCAATATTTCCCCAGAACACAATTAATGTCGTCCAAAATTTCCCCAAGAATGTCTCCAGATTTTCATTCTAGTTTATGTTATTACAATATTACAAAGAGTTTTTATTATAAAATATAGTTTTCTTAATTACTGAACTTTTTCAAAGTTCAATAATTACCAAATAATTCAAGTTTTAATTTTTATGGACTAAATACCTTCTTCTATTTTTTCTTGTAATACTTGTCACCTTAGCTCAAAAATCTTCATTATTAGTCAAAAACTTAGTTGTGATTGAACAAGAACGTGATTTTTAGTGAAAATCGGCAATCCCGTAATGGATGCGTTGTTTTTCTTGCATATGGATCAAACCGCAAGGAAAAGCCAACTTTCAACCAAGGAAATTCGTTTTTTCGGCGTAGGCCCGTAGTTTTCCGCTGCAAATCCGTAGAATTTGGAGGGTATAACATTGTTCCCAGCAAAAATATTTGTTATTAATAACAACTTGGAGGATTTGTAGAGGTTTTTTTTATAAACTAAGGCAAAATTTCCCCACAACTTCCTGAATTTCCCCCGAACCATGTTCGGGCGTTCGGACATATTCTGCACCCCTGTACAATACCTGATTGTACAAAGTTGTTGAGTTATATCTATTATGAAATATACACATAAATAAATCCTACATCCAGGAAGTGAAGTTTTGATAAAGAAATATCACCATTAAAATTAAGATTGTTTTCAAAAATGATTAATTTGCTTAAGAATAACATCATTCAAACTTTTCCAAGCTAATCAAAAACTGAAATCTGACTGAAGCAAATGGTGGTGTACATACATCTTCATTTTTTCATTGATACCAGTCTTGTGTACTTCAGCAGAAATGGATTGCAAGCGTATTTAATCAGTCTTCTTTATAGCAGAAAAAATATGAAGGTAATATTGCTTCCCAAATAAATAATTTCATGAGTAATATGAGTAATTCAATCTATTATTAACATTGCAACTTGACATTTAATGGAAATAAAATTACATTTATTTACACTTTAAAAATTCTTAACTCATTTCTTACTTATCATAAATCTCAAGTAAAAGCAAGCTGACTTCATTTTATCTCAAGTTATCTCAAACAATTCTAGAACATTAATAATTAACTGCTGCCAATTTTAAAATAATCTGAAAAACAAATAAGTATCTAAAAAAAATTAATTAAAACAATGTCCTTTCAAAAAATTGGTTTACAAAAAGAAATGGACTCTGACGTCACACGGAACCAACCTACTGAGCTTGCAATTGGTTACCACAGATACTTCACTAGTAGAGTTTGTAGTCGTAGTGAGATATGATTTGATATTGAGAGTTTGTTTACCACCGACACATGATTTTTTATAGTCTCAAACCAGATGATAGGCGGTTAGAGTCCATTGAAAGTTATTTTAGGGAAGTTGGTAACAGTTCTTACAAAATAACAATTGTTCTTTAAAGGAAGTTGGTCTGTTTCCTAACAATTTATACAAGTGTTGTTTTTCAAATCATAAACTCTGGGAATAGAATGAATGAAATGCACCTTCAGTTCGCCCCATCTTTTGCTCAAGAGCCGCCTCCTCCTCTCAGTCCATCTCTGAAAACTGTCGTCCTTGGTCTCATCGTCAATGCCGAAAAAGGATGCAGTACTTTTCGAAACATACCTGCAAGGACAAGTCTTTTTTAGACAACCAAGTATAAGAAATAAATTATTATCTACTTATTTATTTATATATTGTCATACAGATACAAAAATCCATTTACATGACAAGAAACACTTAAAAAAACACCAAAAGGTAAAGAGAATACAAATAATACACACACAAAGTAAAAAAAAATACAGATAATAAAAAAGTATCAAAGAACTTTCTGAATTTTTTAAAAGAGTCAAAAAAAAAATATAATTATCAGGAAGATTATTAACTATTTTGACGAATTGTACAAACTACTTTATGCTTTTTTCTAAAGTAACCACTGCATATGTGACTTACAATTTAACTTTAAAAAAGTGCTTGATTTAAAAGTTTTAAAAACATGGATAGCCAATTTGCCATTTAAAAGACTAAAGCAAAACAATCTCAAACAAGTTAAATCATTCAAATTAGTGTGGTCCAACCTGTGGCATGATATTTTAAGGCCCCTGGCAAACAAATATAATGTTTTTAAAATCAAATCCATTTGTATGTTTCTTTTTACAAGAAATGTGTTAAAATGTCATCTTCACAAGTTCAATTTTCCCGACACAATTTTTTGGGGGGGAAAACTTCGAACCTCCTTTGAAGTACTACTTTTATCTTAAATTTAAAAACATCAGAGCATTAAAATGGTTTCAGTAGAAACTATACTTTACAACAGGGCCGTAACCAGACTTTTGTTTCGGGGGGGGTTTTGACTCAAATATTTTCTGAGGTACCTCCTTACGGGTACTTTTATATGTTAAGTTTTAGGTGACAACACTGGATTGAAATTTTGCTGCACTACATTTCAAAATTGTTTAAACAATATGAATTCGAAGTAAAAGGGGGGTCTGGGGGTCCTCCCCCAGAAAATTTTTGGAAATTTGCCCCTCAAAAGAGTGTTTTAGCTCATTTCTGAGACCCTTTAGATTACACCCATAGAGCACCACTCATTGTAAGCGGCCGAATTTTTAGGTAAAAAGAAGGTATATTGTAATAAATGGCGAAATGTTAAGGGGGTTTTTAGGTTCCTACTCCAGAAAATTTTTTGAATTTTTCCCCTAATAGTGGCATTTTAACTCATTTTGAGACATATTAGGTAACATTAAAGAGGACCAATCCTTGTAAATCACACAAGTTTGAAGGAAAAACCGTATACTTAATAGATTTCAAAATTTCGAGGGGGTTTAGGGGTCCTCCCCCAAAAAAATTTTGGAAATTTTACCCTTAAAAGTAGGGTTTTGACTCATTTTGAGACCCTTTGGGTTATACCCGATCCCGAAGAGGATATCGCTCCTTGTGAGACATAATTTTCAAGAAAAATAGCAGTATAAAAATTGATGTCAAAATTTCGGGGGGGGGGGGGTTTGAACCCCTAAACCCCCCCCCCTTGGATACGGCCCTGCTTTACAAGGGATAACCACGGACCTGGAAAAAGTGCCCGAACCTATGAACCTGGTTCGGGGGAAGCCCCTGCCAGCTCCATAGGAGCAATACATTAGGTTCGGGTAAATTGTATTAGGTTCGGGGGAAGGTTACAACTTTTTCCAGGTCCGGATAACCATTAAGGCTATGTATGATGCATAGGAATTCACTGGTGTAAAAATGTTTTGCTTAAAAAAGTATGCATTATTGTAGGGAGAAAAATTGGATCAGAAGTTTTATGAATGAGTTATTAAAATGATCTCTACAATGATAATTTAAGAAATGTTTGCAACAGGACAATAGTAAGTTGTCCCCATTTAATCATTGAAAGGAAAAAAAATTGAATCAGAAGTGCTGACCAGGATGTTTAATGTTGCTTTGTTTCGATAACCTACTTGATGAACAGTGCATTGTTAAAACCAGGTTATTTAAAAAAGAGTAGATTTTGGTTCTAGTTCTGAAAAGGTACAAACTACTATTAAAGACAAGTGGAATGCAATAATTCAGGTGTTTAAAAATACAAATTTTTATACAATAATTGCTGTATTGAAGTCCAGGCCCTCTGTGTCCCCTTGCTTTATTATTTTTAAAAGTTGAATCAAATCCCCCTTAGCCCTTCTTTTCTCTAGAGTTGACATATTTCACTTCTTTAGTTGCTCATCATAATTTAAACTGAAGATACCCTTGAAAGATCATTTTAGTAGCCCTATGCTGAACCCTTGAACATAGCCCAGGTTGGATATTTCAATAGAGAACTCACTCTTTGACACTTTTGGAACGCCGCAAACTCCGCTGCACAAAGCTTCTCCTCTGGTTCTCAGACATTTCCCTTAGAACTGGTCTGGAATCAGAAGAGACATTCCGCACGTTGCTCCGTTCGAAGAGGGGGTTTTCGATTACACCAGGGGAAGATTGCCGAGAACCAGTTGCATCATGATGAACACTGGTGGTCCCTTTTTGCATCGTGATAATAAGCATACCTGAAAGCAGAAAACAATTAGGTTCCTTTTTCCTGTACACAGCTTCAGCAGGTTTCTCTCAAGCACCTTAATCGTAATTTGTAAGTTCTAGTGGGTGATGAGCAAAAAAAAATTCTTCAGTTATTAAGATAAAGTTACATTATAAATAGTTTTTTTTTTAAATACAGTAGATGCTTAATGTGATCATATTTGTATATAATCATAGTAATAATAATTAACAATAAACACTAAAAAATGGCAAATAGTGTAACTTGAGTGTTTGCTTTAAAATCAGGACAGTGTAGTCCTAATTGAAGTATTTAAAACGGTTTTCAACTTAACATTCTTACAGAAAAATATAGAGTGGATCATATATCACTACTAAATTAATGACTCATTTTGTATGTTTATGTACTAAAATTGGCCTTTAAACTAGAAAAGAGGAAGTTTTTAGGGGATTTCACCAAGTTTTGATGACATTAAACAATATACTACTGATCACAAAAAAACATACATTTTGTTTTAAAACAAGTAGGAGTGAACATTATCTGACTGATAACAAACTGTGATCATATTAAGTGGAGTTGACTGTATAATAATAATCTTTATAAACAAAATGAAAAAAAAAAATTAAAAAGAATACAAATAAATAAACATATGATATGCCAAGGATCAACAAAAATCAAATTCAGGCATAATAGAAATTAATACATTATTAGTTCAATGGAAAATAACAGAAAAAAACCAACTACAATAACACACACATAAAAAGGCTGTCAAGAAGCTGGATTTAAAGTAGAACTTGATAAGCCCTTATGCTTATCCGCATTGCATTCCATTAATAAGTTAATGCTAAAAACATTTTGTTTCATAACTTTAATTAAAACGATATTTTTAAAAGTCAAGCTTTAGTTATTGGGCATTAGGAACATAATACATGTGGGTACATTTGAATAGTTTGAAAGTGCCAATTGAATTAAATTTCAATTTTGGTGCTCATAATAGAAAATTATTTAAACAATGTGATTCCTAAGTTAAGTTGGGGGTCCTCCCCTAGAAAATTTTTGGAAATCTGCCCCTCGAAATAGGGTATTAGCTCATTTTGAGACCCTT
The DNA here is from genome assembly GCA_963680715.1 of Tetragnatha montana. Lineage (NCBI taxonomy): Eukaryota > Metazoa > Arthropoda > Arachnida > Araneae > Tetragnathidae > Tetragnatha > Tetragnatha montana. The sequence continues at coordinate 3,550,090 of OY796674.1, read as the reverse complement.
TAGATTACATCCTAAGAGCACTGCTCATTGTAAGTGGCAGAATTATCTGGGGAAAACAGTATAATATAAGAAGTGACCAAGTTTTGAGGGGGTTTGGGGGTCTTCTCCCAGAAAAGTTTTGGAAATTTTAATCTTAAAAGTAGTGTTTCAACCCATTTTGAGACCTTTTGGGTTTCATCTGAAGAAAACAACTCCTTGTAAGTCACATAAAGGAAAAAGACATTAATTTAGTTAAAAACTAAAATAAACAGATAACTATTATTAATTAATGTCTCACAAGTATTCATTTTACTTTTCAACACTTTTCTTTACTATCTACGTTAATCAGAAATGTACTGTGCAGAGAAAAACCAGGTTTAAAACAAAATAAATAAAGCAAAAAAATATGCTTTTTTGAAACGAGTTGTTTTCTCCAACCCTGGTTCTACAGGTGATCATTTGATCCAACTTAATTTCCTTCATCTCAAAGAGATTCAATTCTTAAGATAGTACTTTAAAAACAAACAAACAAATAAATTTATTATTATCATAAATCATCATTTCATAATACTAACTAGGGAGAGAAAAAGAACAAAAACAAATCAAATTAGGGAGGGGGGAAAATACATATGCGCTGCCAAGGAATCGCCGACTCATTCAGGCAGCTGAATATGGATATTATACAATGCATGACAAAATGAAAAGGCAATACAAATTAGAAAAAAATACAAGATTATTAATAAAATTATTAATTAAATAAGTTTGAAAATACTCACATAAAGAACTGTGTGGCTCTACAGCTGCACTTCTCTAACAATGTACTCCAGTTATCACACATAGAAAGACTGTTAATGAAGAATTGGCACCTAACAAAGAATTCAAGAAATACAATGTTACTTATTTTATACCATAAATGGCACCTGTATGCATCATATTTAATGTTTTTAAGTTATAAAGAAGCTCAAGATATCAATGAGCTGGTAAGTGTATTTTGAAAAATTATTAGCCAAACTTTTAGGGCAAAATTGAATATACTACTCAAAAATTTCACAATGTGAGCTCCAACTAAAAATGAAAGACTTGGGGGCCATCCCAAGAAAATTTCCTTCTAAGAAATACGAATATAATTTCAGCTAATTTTGAGACACTTTGGGTTGCGTTGCACCCTGAGAGAGCAGCTACTTGTAAACCACAAAATTTAGAATTACAACTAGTATTTCATCTCATTTGAAATTCTTTGGAGAACACTCAAAGGGAACTGCTCTTTGTAAGCTGCATATATTTTCAAGAGGGAAAACAAACAGTACAACAGGCTTCAAACTTTCAGAAGGGGTGGTTTGGGGGTTCTCACTCAGAAATATTTTTGATATTTGACTCCCAAAAAGGAGTATTTTAACTACTTTTGAGACCCTTTAGGTTACACATATAAAAGATGGCTCTTAGTAAGTTTGCAGCATTTTCAAGGGAAAAAACAGTTTTGGTTATCTCCCACATTAAATATTGCCAAAATATTTTGGATGTAAAAATGTCTATTGTTATTGATTTAACAGTCCATTTTAATCAGTTGGTTTGCAATCTTTGACAACATTTCCAATCTTTTGCATTCAAAACAGCTTGGTGATACTCAACGGGACAGATAACAGAATTGAACCAAATTATTTAATAAAAAGTTCATAAAACTGTTTGATCTTAAATACTTATTAACTTTCTTGTTATGTTCACTACTTTGCTTGTCAAATTGCTGATACCAGCTAAAATAAATGGCTTGATATAAACAACTCTACAAAAGTGTCAAGTGAAAATTCTTGCTCAAACCTAAAATATTTTGTAAAAGAAAGTTATTTGTATCAATATGCAGTTTTAGTTTTCACATGTACCACTTACATTTCTATTCCTTAAAATATTAGCAAACAAACAACAGTGTTTTAAACTAATCAAGCCATAATATAATTATTATTATGATATTAATACTAATAAATTTAAAATTTTGTAGAAGAAAGTAGAAATCCACAACAATTTTCCAGATAATTCTAATTTGTTCAATTAATAAATACATTTGCCTTCTTTTCTTACATTGGCCATATTCAAGTGGTGTTTTGTGGAAATTTTTCAGGTTTTAGCTTAAATAAGCCATTTTCCCACAACACTTTAGATTGAATTAAAATTACTACCTGAAAAAGGTAGGATTTCAGGTTCCCTCAGGAAAATATCCAGCAAATTAAAACAGAAAAATACAAAGAAAAGCATCCCATTCCTTCTTATTTCTGTAGCCTAACTCAATAAAAAGAAAACATTGTTGCATTTAATATGGCACAATGAATACATTACCACAAATATGAGATGAAGGATCAATAAAAAAAAACATTATTTACAGACTATGAACAAAACTATTCATAGCTAAACTCAACTAAGTATATTTAATTAAATTATGATGTCTTAAGTATTTTAACTGCAATAAAAACACCAAACCGTTTTATTTCAAAACATTTTACAAGGTTTGACACTTTGCAGTCCATGAATAAGTGATATTTTTCAATAATAATGGAAATCAACTTACAAATGTCAAACTTAAATTTCAAACACATACAAAATTAAGAATAGTTTAAGCTTTACTGTACTAAATATCACTAGATTGAACATATTTATAAAAGGGTTCCTTACTACCAGATGACATTTTGAAAAATATTAGTTTGAAAGATTAAAAATTATAATACATAGGAAGACGTTTTCAAACAGCAGTAGAGGACTTTTATTGAAAGAAATGTTCTTTCAATGTTTATTTATGTTTTACTACATACTTAACCATAAGTTCTAATACTTTTGACACAATACTAGCCACAATTAAGAAAGAATTCATAAAATCCGAGAACACAATAGTTAAAACCAAAAACAAACAATGGAATCAATATTTTCTTTCCAAATACATTTTAGAATTACCTTCGGAAAGAATCCCGAGCTGGACCTTTTATTCATTGATCGAAATGTAACAGGCGAATAATCAACGAAATATTTATAGAAACACAAAAATCTTTTAACTCATTATGTAAATCATAATAAGTGTTTAAAATGCATCAAAGAAACGGGAACTGAGAGAGAATATTTTCAGAAAAATGGAGCTGTGTCGAAACGAGTTACCATTTGTTTACGTTTCTCCAGTAACTCGATGGGGTCGAAAATGTTCCAAACTAAGCAAATTTCAAGAATGAAAGGTAAAGGGAGATTTATAACAGAAACTTACGAAGAATAACACTGAATACCGATTTTTTCAATTGATAATAATGTTTATAAACAAATCTCTAAAAGGTCTAATATGTAAGCCTAATGCACCAATATACTTACATTTATTGCGCAGAAAAATTTTATTTCTTCAAAAGCTACATGTTTATTTACAGTTTTAAATGAGTTTATTTGAACGAATCACATTATATTTATGTCTCCATATCACGAACGATGAGAAAAGAACCGTAAAATCTCGATTTAGAGTGATAATATTTACAATTGAGGATCCCGATAGATTGTAAATAACAGTTCACATCAAGTCAAAACACAGCATTCCACTATCAACATGGGTTTTTATGTACACAGCATCGCATCTCGTACTCACAAAATCTGTGGAGCAGATTACACTTGAAAAAATTGCTTTTAATCCATAGTTTCTTTTATGTATCACAACACAAATTCAACATTATGCATTTCCTCCCTTGCACATATGAGAGCTTACAGTCAATCAGCAACAGCAAGCCCTCTTTTGACGTTTTATGGAACACCAACTCGCAACATTTTTACATCTCGAAAATTATTTTCGTTTTCTTGATCGAAAATGAAATTGTCGGGGTAAATAAATGGAATTTTTCCCATCAAATTATGAATAATTCTATTGAATTTTTAAAATAAAAGCCCCTTTTTGTCATTTTTGTGGTAAACTGGAACAGCTGACCAGAAAACGAAACCGAAACGAATGTTTCATTTGTTTTTTTACAGATTAAAAACAGGTTTTAATGTGTATTTAATATTTTAATAAGTATTTTTAAAATTAAACTAATGAGGAGTATGAATTTTCAACAAGTAGATATGGAGAAAACCAAAATAATTATAGAAATACATGTCATTTTAATGTTGAAAATTGGTTAAATTACTAAAAAACAAGAAAATCGTTCTCATGAATTGCCCCAAAAAATCAGCCCGAAAATGCCCGAGGTTTCCTGGTTGAAGTTACATGTCGTTCCGGTTCCAACTCGCGTCTTTTCTGTGGAGATTACAGCCCCCCATTCACTTTTTTCAAACCAACCCGAAAGTTTTTTTTATTTATCTAAAATTTTTCGGCATTAGCTGCCTAAGTTGAAAATGTTAAGTTCAAAATATCATTAATTCGTACTCCAATGTTCAAACGACCAAAATCTAAATAAATTTATCTAATTCCAATTAAAGAATTTGCAATGAAGACTGAAAAATTAATTTATTTGTTAAAAAAAACTTAAAATTGGTTTTACCATTAGCCTCACAAGAAAATGAATTACTGAAGTTGATTAGGTTAAGTGTAACTTGTATCCCCACTGAAAAATAAATGAACACATCAGAAATATAAATGGAGGGCTCAGAATTAAAGTAGACCCAGTCCACTTTTTGAGTTAGGAACGCTATGTAAAATTTCAGTGCAATAATGAACAAAGTCCTAGTTCTGATATCTGCTAAAAATGTTAACAGGTAATTTTGTTATGAAGCTTTAACATTAAACTTCTGTAGCTCAAAAGCAGCTAAGTGGACTTTCAAAGTGGTTCACTTCTATTCTGAATCCTCCAAATATGAGTTAAAAAATAAGTGTTAAAGTACCTGAAGAGTGATAGGAAATTCCTAAAATAAGTGTTTATTATAATGCACCAAGCTTCTATGAAAGGCTATAAACCTAGAGCAGTAAGCAATCCGGTTAAAATTGCACAATATTTTTCATTCGCATTTTTCTTAGCACATGAATGTTGACAAGCCTATTCCCATAGCGAAGCATAACAAGGTATGACATTGAAGAGTTGCTGGGTAGAAAGAAATAGCGTCATATAGAAAGAGCTTGTAGAAAATTCCTCCCATAGCAGTGCAACTCGGGTAATTCAAAGCTGAAGGGACCACACACACTGAAATACTTTAAATTAAAAAAGTTTCCTAATTGCAACCTTGGAATCATAAAATTCTTGTTCCCATTGCATGGTTTAAAGTTTACACAATGACATGGTGGATGTTAACTCTTGGGGAGAAAATAGGGATGTTCCTTTCCAGTATTGATTTTATAACAATGAATGGACAAAAATCACTATAATTTTAAAATTATGAAACTTTTAATTAAATAACTTGAACGTTCAAGAGACCAACAGAAAACTTCAAACTATCCTTGAATTAAAGATGTTTGAGTTATCCAAGTTGCACTGGATTTTTAAACCTGTTTTAAATAGATTTCAACATAACTAAGTACTTCTCTTTATAAAAAACTAACCTTAGGTTCCATTTTGACAACTGCATTAAGCAATATCTATAATGAGAATAAGCAGAAATACTAAAAAGGTAATAAATCTTAATTGAGTTAGAAAATAAAATATGGGTGTCCAATCCACCACTGTATTCTGGCAGGCCAAGAAGAGTAACTGCTAACTTTGGTTCAGAAAAAAAAAACAGTTTCTGAAGCATATAAATATATATCATAACTAAAATGCACTTTATGTAAAGCAAACATTACTTGCAGACTTTATTAAAAATATATACAGTTTCTCACAAGGTATTTCAACAGCTTGTTATGAAAAAGCAGATTTTAAAAACGTGCTATTTCATTATTTCCACAAGCCTTTATTTACACAAAAATGCATCGAAAAATTTCTACAAATGACTCAGGAACTCCTCTCCTCATCGCTGCTTGGAAGCAGTTCCCCTGGCAGGAACCTTGAAACAGGAACTAGCTTTCTGCTGAAGTTGGTAAGCCAAAGGATGGATTTTGAAGCCATACAACCTAAAATACAACACAGGGATGAGATTGTCGAACCAAAAAGTCTGATAACTACACTAGAATGCAACTTAAGTTGATCGCGGTGTTTGAATTTTGAGTGAAAGGAAGAACGTCAAATTAAAAATATGATTATTTTGTTAAACCCATGTAAATATAGTGCTTTTCAATCACGATTTGCATACCGAAACTCCTCCTATCAACCCAACAGGCTTCGTGTTTACCGATTTCTCCTTCCGCATTTGTGACGTACTGGGTTCAAGAAATGTTGCTGTCGAGTATAAATGGCATTTTCTCAACAGTATTATTTAGCTTTTAATCTAAATTAAGAATATAAATATGAAAAACTAATAATGTAAGGTTGTTAACATAAATTTTAATAAATTCTAACACTTTAAAAACTAAAATTTTGCAGCATAATGATTTGAAATAAATAAAAATTACCCCTTAGAAAGCCTAATTTAAGTGCAGAAAAAAAAATGATTCATTGAATGATCTCCAAAATAAGACAAATTACATTGCAAATTCTATTGAAATCACTGCAAAAATGTAGGGTGTCTTGTGCAGTTAAGATTTTCCACATAAATAAAAAGGAAGAACCATGAAAGTATTTTTAGAATTTGTTAAAAATCTGAAACTGATTATTCCAGGCTGCAAACCAAATAAATACCTTAAACTGATATAAAATTGTCTCAAATACGAAAATTTACCAAATAAAAGAGCCTCATCAGTCAAGAACATTAGCTTGAATTAAAAATGCATTTCTCATCAGAAATTTCAGTTCATTTTTCAAAAATAAAAGTCTTGAAATTTTCATGAAAAGTTCAAAAAAGTAGGAAAATCCTCCAAAAGTCTGAAAAATCTCATTCCTGACAAGATAATTGAAAAATTTTCATTAAGTATCTAAATTCCTGATACAGTACAGATTCAAAAAATATAGACAATTTGAAAAAGCATTTTTCAACATGAGCTGTAATAACTGAGTTCCCACTCAATTTTGGAAATAAAATTCCATGACTTATTCAATGCAATTTTTTTAACTGTTATTGCTTTTCAAACATATATTATTAATAAAAAATGTATATATTTTTACTGAGAGAGGCAAAATGTCTTATGATTTACCATAATCATATAATGTGTAGTCAAATCAGCATAGTCAATTTTTTCTATATTTCAGCAATTTTCAAACAAGCAATTCTACCCGACTTTTTTGGCCAAATTATAATTTCCCAACAATGTCAGTTTTTTCCTGATTAATTTCAACCAGTGAAATGTGGTGCAGTTTTGTAAAAAATGTTACTTAGATGGGAGTAACAAAGAACTGCTTGAAAGTTCGCTTGCCAAGAGCCAAGCAAAAGAGGTTAAAATGTTGTTACAAAGGTATTTTTTTTAACTTTACAAAATATGTCATATATTTGCAGGTAATTAAATGGGCAAATTACTAAATAGGTAATCTTGGCTGGATCAGTATTTCAAGGGTATTTAAAAGCACTAAGTCAGTCAGTCCCCTATGGTCAATAGGTTTCAATACTAATACTGTTAGGCTGAAATTGACTCAGGAATGCAAGACAATATCTAACCAACTTAGACCAACAAAACAATATCTTAAAAATCAAATTCAAAAGGTTTTTTATTTTTAGTAAATACAGATTTAACTTTTAATCTTGTTTTAAAAATCTATAAAAAGATTTTACAGAAATTTAGCAACAAGATAAATGAACATGATTAAATGTTACAGGCAAAGTGATAAACAGGGCATTATTAATAATGCCTGGTTTAACACTTGCCCATAACATATACAAGTTATTAACAAGTTCAAACAACAGTTTTAAAGATTCAAAGAATCAGCTGCAGTAAAAAAAAACACATGTAACATAGCTGCCAACCTGATGGGGGGGGGGGAAATAGGAGTACTTTCATGGACTACACATGAAAGCACACCCACCTATTTTTCGGTCACAATATCAAATTAAAACTGCTTTTTTAGTTAATAGTTGAACAACTAAGCACAAATAATTCAGATAAAAAAACATAAAACCTATAAAGAAACAAAAACAACATTCCTCTTAAAGTAAATGAAAAAACAAATTCAGCCATAAGTTACAACCCAAAGGCATCTAAAACTGTTTAAATATTAATCATGGTTCTTGCTATATTACCATGACAGAAATTAATGTGTTTTCTGGGAAAAAAAAACTTTAAGAAAATGTAATATTGAATTAACCTATTTAACTCATCTTACTTTTAAGAACATATTTCTTTGAATGATAAATTTTTCTTAAAGTGGCACTATTCTTTTATTATTTCTACAATAATTTCAGTTAAAATTAGTCAATGTAAAAACATTTCAATAAAAACAGTGATAGCAGCAAGGCCAAAGAAAAATATAGGGCATCCAAAAAAGATACGTTTTAATTACTTAGTTATAATTTTAGTTGAACCAATGGAAATTTACCTTATAAAAATTACAGAACTTTTACATATATTATTTAGATTAGAAATTACAATAAATTAGGCAAGACTTTCTTTCTGATTTCAGGACTTTCACATAATCAGAAGACACCATGAAATAACTGAAGGTGAAATTGTCTTTTATGATTGTAACAAAAGTATTTTTAAAAAATCAGAGCTTTTAGGGGAAAATCTGATAAATCAGAGAAGAAACCAAAAATAGGAGTAACTCCGATAAAATCAGAGTACTTGGCAGCTATGTGTGTAAGCATTTTATTAAACAATTTCAGCATTTGAAAAATGCTAAAATTGCATACATTATGCGAAAAGAAGTATTACCTAGGAACGAACTGATTTGTGGGTCTTTTAGGTCTGTACTGAGGGTGAACCATGTAGAGCATGTGAGGAAAGCCAGAACCAAAATAAGCGCCGTCTGTTTGATGATGCCTGGTCGATTTCGGAGTATAGACATCGGTGCATTTAGGACAGTACAACTTCACCATAGATTTACCAGGAACATCAGACAGCCCTAGGAAGAAGTAATGTGGCAAATTATTTGGGTTAAACAGTTATTAGAGAACAAAAAAAAAATTTAGGGGACTTTGCTTTTCTAACTACACTTGCGTCCAAAAATTGAGGATAATTAAAGTTTTAGAATAAGGATACAAATCTTACTCCCTTATCAATGAAATTCATTCCATAGGATCTTTTAACATACATATGATTACTATGACTATGCTTTGGAGGAAAATATTTAAAATTTTTTTGAGGGTTCAATTTTTCTTTATTTCAAGTAGAGGGAATCTAAAGGCTAGACAAAACAATAGCTAGAGTCTGATTTTGAGTTTAACTATTAACTGATTTTCATATTACTTCGCGATTTGTTGTTGATTTTATTGTCATTACTTGGAATGCAGTGAAAAATGATTGGATATCTAAAAGAAATTATAAAGTGGAATTTTAGTTTTGCAAATTGAATTGTCTGATTTTAATTTTATTAAGCAAATTGACAGAGGAATCTCTTGTATGTCTGAGAATGGAAATAAGTGGCCTGGATCAAATTACCCAAACAATAGTTTAATAGTCTGGGGACCTTGAAAATTACATAAAGGAATAAAGGTTCTTATTCTTTATTATTAAAAATCAAATTATCCCTTATTTGTGGACACGAGTGTGTTTCATGATATTCAATGGTTTGGATGGGGGCATTTAAATATTATGCAAGTGGGATTTTGCCAATTTAACCATTGTCAGCAAAAAATAAACAAATAGTTAACCCCTTCTTATAATCATGAAGCAACTGTAACTTCTCTTTTCTTGAACGAAACTTTCACTAATGATCTAATTTTAAGAGTTAAGAACTTAATTTTAATAAAAAAAAAAAAACCAACTAGGCTTGAAACAAAAAAATATGCTTAAAGGCATTCATTGGCCAAGAGATTTTGAAAATCTACTGATTATTTGTTTTACAAACACAGCTTTTGTCTCAACTACAACACAAAATTAGATGGTAAAAGTCATCCTTATGGCCAAGTAAAAAACTGAGAGGATGAAAAATGTTTCCTTTCCCAGTCAATGTCTGGCTTACAGGTAACAGTATTGTTTTCATTAGTGCTACATCAGCTTAGAATTAAAATATTTGACAGTTATTATCAGGGATAAGATTGGCAAAAAACCAAAAAGTCTGAAAACTGTGAACAACATTTGATCAACAGCATTTATTTAGCTTTAAATTTAAATTAAGAATAAGTATGAAAAACTAATAATTAAGGTTGTTAACATAAATTTTAATAAATTCTAACACTTTAAAAACAAGAATTTTACAGTATAATAATGATTAGAAATAAATAAAAAATACGCATTAGAAAGCCTAATTTAAGTGCAGAAAAAATTACTTATTGAATGATCCCATAAGTAAGAAACTATATTAAATTACATTTACAAATTCTATTGAAAACACTGCAAAAATGTAGGGTGTCTTATGCAGCAATGCATAAATAAAAGGAAGGACATCTATGAAAGTATTTTTAGAATATTTGAGTTTGTTGAAAATCTGAAACTGATTATTCCAGTTCAGACTGCAAACCAAATAAAAACCTTAAGCTGATATTAAATTGCCTCAAATATGAAAATTTACCTCATAAATTCTAAGTCAAGAACATCAGTTTGAATTAAAAAGGAAATTTCAATTCACAAGCTAATCTTTCAAAAAATAAAAAAAGCCTAAAAAATCTCATTCCTGTGGCCAACAGGTAATAGGTTAGCTTTTATTAGCAGGGGTAATTCCAGACTTTTTGTGAAAGGTCCGGTTTTGTAAAAATTGTGAAAATCTACTCATAATTTTGTGAATTTGAAGTTAACGTTGAATTAGGTTTTTCAGCCAGGAGCCTGTTTTTGTGAAAATAGGGTCCAATATTTGAAGTATTATGAAAAAAAGGGTCTGTTTAAAGGCAAAAATATTTTGTGAAGGGTCCGTTTTTAAGGTAAAATGTTTTGTGAAGGGTCCGAAAACGGACCCAAATCTCTTCTAAACGGACCCCTGATTAGTATACTATATTAGCTTAGAATTAAAATGTTTGACAATTATCCAATTTTGAATCTAAATAAGGAATAAAACAAACAAGGAAATAAACAATAGAAAAATAATTTAGAGTAACTATGGCTAATGATTAGTTTTCTAATAATGGTTATTACAAAAAGTAAAATTTACTTTTACAAGAGTTTTCTTTAAATTTAATACTTTTACAACAAAATGACTTCACTAACTACAAAAAGCTACCACCTTAAGAGGTTGCATAAAGAATTTTCAGAAACTATTGTTCTATTCATCACTATCCCCCTTAATTATGCAAATTTTGTTATGAATAAAAAATAAACAAGTTTTAAGTCTTTCTTACCAATAGGCAAAAACGGTTGATTATCACAATATACCCGTAGACAAGTTCCAAAATCTCCATTCATTTGTTTTTCAATCTGAAATAGAAATGAAACAAAATAAGCCTAGTTTGAAATTCTAGTAAAGTCATTAAATATTTTGCATCCAATTTTAAATCCATGGATGGTTAGAATCATGGGTGCCACTCTACAAAAATTTCAAGACTGAACTTTGAACTATCTTTTAATAATTTCCCCCCAGTCTAGCAATTTTTTTAATTGCAGAAAAACTTTTAAAATATCATATTAACAATTAAATAGGTCCTTAAATTTTAAGTTAAAGCTGTATGTGAGTAAAACAGGCTTATTTGTGGGCAAAATGTGTGATGTAAGTACTGAAATTTAGTACAAATCGCTGCCAATTGGTCAGCTGATTTTTTGTTTTGTAATAAACCAAGGTCAACATTCCGTTCACAGAACTTTTAGAAAGACAGAATTCCGTCCCCAGGACAGATGAGTGTCACCCATGGTTAGAATAGATATATCAATTGGCTTAATTGGTCTGTGATATTTATTTACATAATAACACAGCCTGTTCAATAACTGACCTACTACCTAGCTGTTAGAGAAAAAGAAAAAGTTCATATTTTGATCCCAACTCTAATTTTTAAAGCTAAGAATGGATTCTCCAGTTTAAAATCCTGAATATTAATTTGTTTTTACTAAATATCGAATGTACTGCACATACAAGGGGTGTATAACTCAATGTTTCTTGCCCAGGATTTTACAAGACCATTTGTGTTAAGAAGGAAAATCACATTTATTTTTGCCAAAAACTCAAATCAAAACAAAAACATAACTTAAGAGCTCATAGTCTAACAAATGCACTTAAAAATAGTCATTGTCATGCCCTCAACCTCATAATTGTCAAATACTCAATTTTCTCTACAAAAATTAGTTTTCGTTTTTTCTTTGATTATGGCATTTAACTTTACCTTTCCATATCTGTTTAAATTTTGTTTCTATTATACCCAGAAAAAAAAACCCAGACATTTTAATTCTTCTGCTGGGTAGAGATGTAATGGGGTATTTATTAGCATACAGGAATTTGGGTTTTTCTTATCAGATTTTTGGTATCTTGTGTTTCTGCAAAACAGCATTACTCAAAATGTTTTGTTCGTAACAATACATAATTTTTGTACAGTAGTTTTGAATATGCAATGGACTCTAACCATCTGACGTCACACGGAACCAACACGTGACCTACTGAGCTTGCAATTGGTTACCACAGATACTACACTAGTAGATCTACTAGTGTAGTATCTGTGGTAACCAATTGCAAGCTCAGTTGTAGGTCACGTGTTGGTTCCGTGAAGTCTCGAACCAGATAGGCGGTTAGAGTCCATTGAAGCAACCACTACCCTTTCTGCTATAGTTAAAGTAGTTTTTATTTTATAAAGGATTATATTTTAATGTTTTAATATGTATTATTTACACTTATAGTAAGATAACTATAAAGTTTCAGATTTTTCTGATGATTTTTTTCAACATCATGAACTGACAAAACTTTTTCTATTTCAATAAAATTATAATATTTGCTAAAACAACACATTTTGAGCTGGTAGAAAGCATTTAAACAAAATTACTATCAAATCATGTATGAATATTATTGATGTTTAATGAATAATTTATCATATTTTTCCTTTTTTCAAGTTTAAATATTTTAAATTCTTTTAAAAGTTTAATTTTATTTATTTTTAAAACAAGGAACCAGTTTATTTCAGAAATTCTATGAGTAACAATAAAAAAGTATGCAAAATAGGTACCATAAATCTTTTTTCTAATTGCCACTAGATATTAAAATTTATGTTGGCTACCAGCTTCCCTGGTGGCGCCCTCTATACTGTTTGTTCAGTGTTTCAGTAGCGCCCTCTATGCTCTTATGTAAAATATATTCAGTCTCTACTTGACGCTCAACGAGAGCGGTCTTGTACTTCTTCCTCTGCCGCCGTCTAGGCGAAATAAACGCATTATTCTTGCATATACAGTCCGCTTCGCTTTTTATTTCAAGTCCTAACTAAGGACACTACTGAGCAGCCTTCATTGGTCCTTACGAACCGGAGAACGATCCGATCGCATATTTCATATCGCTTGATGTTAGTTTCGATTTGACGAAACGCTTATCGCTTATTAACTGTGAACTATTCGCCGAACTTTGCGCCATGTCGAAAGTTGAGAAAGGTGAAACTACGCTTGCAACTCTAAACAGAAAACGTGGAGCCATCAAGGGTCAAATTACAAAAACCACTTCTGCTATTGAAGACAATGAGCCTTCCGAAGTTGAACTCAAAACTTTTCTAGAAACTGTGCAAAAACTTGGAACTAAGTTTGATTTACTCAAAGATCAGTATTATGAAACAGTACCAGACGATCAGTTTACGGACATTGAAACCGCTTTGACTGAAGTAGACGACGAACTACATAAATTGGAGGTAAGAATAAAAACTCTAATTCAGGACATTGAAAAGAACTCTGTTGTTGATTTAAGTGTTTGTGAGCTTAAAGATGAATCTAAAAGTAGTTCTGATGCAATTAAGAGATATGTTAAGCTCCCCCAGATACCACTCCCCACATTTAGTGGTAAATTTGACGAGTGGAATAACTTTAAAATTCAATTTAAGAACCTAATTGATGTTGATTCAGATATTTCTAACGAAGAAAAACTGTATTATCTAAAAGCCTCTCTTAAAGGTGAAGCTAAAGCTATAGAGGCCTCTGATGACACTTATGAGTCACTATTTAAAGCTTTAGAAAGTAGGTTTGAAAACAAAAGAATTATAGTGGACACTCACATTGAAAACATTATGAATTTGTCTCCAGTTAAGTCTGAATCCTTTAAAGATCTGAGAGCCTTTTTAGATGATATTAACAGAAACTTAAGAACCTTAAAGTCCCTCAAGTATCAACGAGATACATTTTCTAACGTATTGTTATTTCACATCATATCAGAAAAATTAGATAAAGAAACAAGGAGACAGTTTGAATTAACTCTTAAAGGTACGGATGTCCCTGAATTAGATGACTTTTTGGTTTTCCTAGAGCGAAAATGTCAAATTTTAAGCTCTATAAATTCTACTATTCCGGAAAAACACCATCAGCCAGAACGGAAAAGGACTCTAATTTCAAAATTCCATAAATCTCCTCAAGTGTGTATTGTGTGCAAAACTCAAGTGCATCCCTTGTACCGGTGTCTTAAATTCAAAGAACTGAAACTGGAAGATCGTGTTAACGTAGTTAAGAAACATAGACTATGTTATAACTGTTTAGGTGCCTTTCATTCATCTTCGAGCTGCCATTCCAAAAGTTCATGTTACGTGTGTAAGCAATCAGGCCATCACACCCTTCTTCATCGATATTCAGTTCCGTTTTCGCACTCAGCCAAGGTCACGCCTTCAGAAAACGATAGTGATTCTAACCAGCTGCCCCTCCCAACAGTGCCTGACTCACCGCGAATTTCTTTGATTGCAAGCGGGCAATCGAAAACGGTTCTCATAAATACTGCAGTTGTTTATGTTAGAGACTCTCTCAGCAAGAGAAAGGCCTTGCGCGCTGTTCTGGATTCGGCGTCGGAATGCTCGTTCCTTTCTTCAAAGGCAGCTGAAGCTTTGGGTCTCATGAAAGAACGGGTGAACATCCCGATCTGCGGTTTGAGTGACGCATCAGTTGATGTTAAATTCAAATCAACTGCTCAGCTATCAAATAAAGAGGGAGATTCGATGTGGGAAGTGGATTTTCTCTTGGTTCCGAAAATAACTGACGTTACGCCATCTAAGAAATTGAATATCTCCGCGTTGGACATTCCAAGAAATATCCAATTAGCTGATCCAAACTTTCACATTCCTCAAAATATAGACATTCTTTTGGGTGCAGAGCTCTTCTTCCAATTTTTAAAGGAAGATAAAATTCTATTGAAGGATAACTTAATCCTGCAAAACAGTTGCTTTGGATATTTAGTTTCTGGCAGCATTTTAGACTTTTCTAGTGCTTCATCTATACACTGTTTCCTTTCTAAGACTTTAGAGTCCCATGACCAACCCCTTAAATCTTTTTGGGGGATAGAGAACTTAGATGCTAAAGAACCTTTTATCAGTGATGAACTAAACTATTGCAATGAACATGTTGAGAAAACCCATTTGAGGGACACAGATGGCACCTTTGTAGTTCAGATGCCATTCAAACCCAACACATCCGAAGCTATGCTTGGATGTTCAAAGAAGGTGGAGGGGAAGGACTTCCCTTTATCTGCTGATATGTTACGCCAAGATTTCTATATGGATGATTGCCTTTCGGGCTCATCAAACCTTGAGGACTTTCATCGGCTTCGTTTAGAATTGGCACAACTCCAACAACGAGGAGGGATGGAACTGCATAAATGGTGCAGCAACGAACCTCAAGCTTCTACCCAGAATGAGACTTTTTCGTTGGATCGCAACTCTGACGCAATGACGGTCAAGACACTAGCATCCATTTTCGATCCGCTTGGGCTTCTTGGACCAGTCACTTCTCGAGCTAAAATCTTCATGCAGCAGCTATGGCAACGTAAAGTGGAATGGAATGAACCACTTCCTCCTGATGTGGTCAGCGACTGGCCTACCTTTACTGAAAACCGGCGATTCATCGCAGACATCAGAATCCCCAGATTTGCTCTTCAATCAAATCCAACCCACACGGTCTTGAATGGGTTTGCTGCTGCTTCTGCCGAGGCTAATGGAGCAGTTAGTTACCTAACTGTTTCTACTGATTCTACCAGCCCTAAAAGTCAACTTTTAACCAGCAAGTCGCGAGTTGCTCCTCTCAAGTCTCTCACGATTCCTCGCCTGGAATTGTCTGCATGCCTGCTTCTCGCACAGCTCGTCCAGAAGGTCTTGGGAGCCATACGCCATCCAGTTGACTCCGTGAAGCTGTGGTCTGACTCAACTATAGCTCTCGCATGGATCAAGACATCCCCGCATCTGTTGAAGACGTTCGTCAGCAACCGGGTCGCCCAGATCCAGGAGCTGTCCAAGGACTTCCAGTGGCAGCACATTCCATCCGAACACAACCCAGCTGCCCTCATTTCCAGGGGGCTTGATGCCAAGACTCTTGCTTCCAATGAACTTTGGTGGAATGGACCGGTGCCTTCTAGACTGAGCGTTCCTCTACACGATGACTTGCCAGATTCTCCAAGTTTGACTGACAAACTCTATCTTAATGAACTAAAAACTCTTTCTGAAGTAACTCTAACTGCAAACTCTAATACTAACTTCTTTGATAACCTTATTCAACTTACAAATAACTTTCAAAAATTAATCAGAATCTTAGCATTTATTTTCAGATTCATTGAAAATTCTCGGGAGTCTGTGAAAACTGTGGGTCCCCTTAGAGTAGGAGGTCGTCTTACAAATTCTACACTTAATTTTGATAAAAAGTATCCAATTGTATTGCCAAAGGATAGTAAGTTAACTGAAATTATTTTTATGCATTTTCATAGTGTGAATTCACATGTTGGTCCATTAGGTCTATTGAATGCAGTAAGAGAGCAATACTGGCCAATTAATGGTCGCAATATTTCTAGAAAAATTGTTCATAATTGTGTTGACTGCTTTCATGTCAAACCTACTGAAGTTACCCAAATAATGGGAGTTTTACCTGTTGAAAGATTAAAACCTAACCCGGTATTTCTAAGTGTTGGAACGATGGTATTGTTAAAGGAACCCAATCTCTCTCCTTTACATTGGTCGATCGGAAGAATTACTGCTGTAATTCCAGGTAAGGATGGTTTCATTCGTGTGGTACAGGTAAAAACCTCTAAGGGAGAGTACAAAAGAGCTATATCCAATATATATGTATCTTGCCAATTTCTAATGATGTGTTTAATACAGATACTTAAGCATTTATTTACTAATGACTTTATTCTTGTTCAGTTAATTGATTATTGCTTATCTTTTATCATAGTGTTTTACTTAAGTGTGGTAAATTGTTATTCGTTTAGTGTTCAAGTGCATTTATGTGTCATAATTTTATTTTTTGAAATATTATTTCAACGGGGGCCGGGATGTTGGCTACCAGCTTCCCTGGTGGCGCCCTCTATACTGTTTGTTCAGTGTTTCAGTAGCGCCCTCTATGCTCTTATGTAAAATATATTCAGTCTCTACTTGACGCTCAACGAGAGCGGTCTTGTACTTCTTCCTCTGCCGCCGTCTAGGCGAAATAAACGCATTATTCTTGCATATACAGTCCGCTTCGCTTTTTATTTCAAGTCCTAACTAAGGACACTACTGAGCAGCCTTCAATTTATAATTTAAAATATTAAAATAAAAGGTGTAATAACAGCACTAACCAAGACCCAAAACTGCTTCTTAGGATATCACAAGAGAATTAATATTTTATTCATTAATCAAGATTTATCAAAATTTTTTCAACAAATTTGAAAATTACTTGGTCTGTGTTTAAGTTTAAAACAGATAGTTTTTCTTCTGTAAAACTTTGGTAATAATTGTACAATTTTCCACAATACAAAAATTTGAAAATTTTGTAAACCTGTGCTACCATTAATAAGATTTTAACAGCACCCCCCTGATATTTTGACATCAATTTTGATAGTCTTTTCCCTTAAAAATTTAGTGATTTACAAGGAGTGGTTCAAAGGGTCTCCAAATGAGTCAAAACATTACTTTTAGAGGTAAGAATTTCTAATATTTTTAGGGGGGAAACCCCAAAACCTCCTTGAAATTTTAAATTTATAATGCAACTTACAAGGAGTGGTCCAACTAGGTGACCTAAGCAGTTTCAAAATGAGTTAAAACATTGTTTCTAGGGAAAACTTCCAAAAATTTTCTGGAGTAGAACCCCCAAAATCCCCTTGAAATTTTGCTATTTGTTATACTATACTGCACAGCCGGGTGCAAGAGCCACATCATCTGATAAAGTGCTCAAAATAAGAAAATATTAAAACAAAAAGCAATCAAAATATCTCAACTATCAGTGTTGTTTTTGATTTTTATCATGTTTTAATTTGTAAAACATCAATAATAAAGCTTGAAAATTTTCCAAAAAAGATTATGAAAGGTTGAAAAAACATGAGTGAAATCTGAATGGCCACTGGTCTGGGGCACTGCTAGTTGGAATATTTTAACTGTAATTTATTCTGATGGTAACTTATTTTCAGCAATTTACCAGAACACTGGGAACTTGCCCGTCTAGTCTTAAAATACCATTATTAGTATTTCATTAATAAATTGTGATTGCAAAAAAGTACTTTATGTTGCAATGAATTATTGGGAAATGAACATTAGATACACTACATTTCATCTTTAATACACTACAGTGAGAGTGATAATTTTTAAAATTCAATTCAAAAATAATTATGCAGAATACTTAAGAAAGTTTGTAACTCAAAAACAAAATATTGGTACAATATTCTGGATTAAAAAGAAAACAAAATGATTTGTCATACCATCTGGGAAATTCCTCTGTTGGTCAAGATGTAGCGAGCGTGAATCAATCCGTAAAGCATCTCGGCAGCTTGCTGTAGGAGATCCGTGGGGGTAGAGTTTTCTTCCATTTCATCAACTGCAGAAAAAGGAAGCACAATGTAAAGAACATTCACCTTAATATCTCACAAATTATTAAAATTGCTTTAACTTTTGATAGAAAAGTGAAATCAAGCACAATTCCATTTATTACAAAATATTTTACAGGGATGAGATTCACAAAAAAGTAAAGTCTGATAACTGTGAACAACATTTGATCAACAGTATTTATTTAGCTTTAAATCTACATGAATAATAATCTGAAAAACTAATAATATAAGGTTTTTAACATGAATTTTAGCAATAAATTCTTTATTTTAAATTAAAAATTTTACAGTATAGTAATGATGAAAAAAAAAATTAAAACCACCCATAAGAAAGCTTAATTTAAGTGAAGAAAAACTGCAAAAATGTAGGGTGTCTTAAGCAGTTAAGATTTTTGACATAAATAAAAGGGAGAACTATGGAAGTATTTTTAGAATTTGATGAAATTCTGAAACTGATTAAATTGTGCCTTATTGAATTTGAATCTGTGAACCCTTGTTCTATTATCTATACGGAAGTCCAATATGTGCCCCCTTGCTTTATCATTGTAAAAAGTTGAATCAAATCTTCCATAGCCCTTCTTTTCTCTAGAGCAGCGTTTCTCAACCGGGGTTCCGTGAGGCCTCCTCAAGGGTTCCGCGAGAAATTCTGAAAAAAAAAAAAGATTTCCTTCGAATTTCTCGCGGAACCCCGAAAACCTGTTTCCAATTCCCGAAAACGGACTTTTCTCACAAAATTCCAAGCCCATCCTACCATAAAATATATGTCCGAAATTCGGACTAATTGTACCAAAAGCAAGATAAAATCCTGTCTTTAGGGGTAAAGTTCCAAAAATTTTCTGGGGAAGGACCCCCATCCCCTTTTATACTTGATTTTAACATCTTTTTAAATATTAAGTACATAAAAATGTACATCCAAAATTCGGACTTAGTGTACCAAAACTAGTTAAAAACCTAGGTTTTTTTAGTCAAACTTTCAAAAATTTTCTGGGGGAGGACCCCCAGACCCCCCTTTGGTACTTGTATTTTTATTACTAACAACTTTTCCTATATTAAGTTTTTAGGACTTAAAGTTATCACCTAAAAAGCTACACTGAACTTATTAAATATGTGAAGGGGGAGGGGCTGGGGAGTAATTTTGGGACCCTCCCGAAATAAATTCCTATATACGCCACTGGGGGGGGCAGGCTCAAGGCCGCCCAATGGTTAAAATGGCCAATGGCCGTTAAAAAGGACTATCCAAATATTCAAAGAAAAGCAATTAATATATATTGCAAATTTTCGACATCATATATATATGTGTGAACAAACTTTTTCTTGTTTAATAAACATAAAAAGTACCCAGTGAAAGAGAAATCGTCTTCTTTCTATTGAAGACGAGATTCGGGTATGCCATTCGAAAATAAGACCCAGAATTGAAAATATATGTGCCAAAAAACAGGCTAAAATTATCACATTAATTAATATTTAATATTTTTTTTAAACTTGCTAAAATTGTTTAAATACTTAAAATTGTATTTTCAAAACCTGTATTCTAATGATTCTAATAAATAAATATAATAAATAAACGATTTCTTTGTTACTTATTTTCTGTTTTATTTTATAATTTAAAAAATAATAAGAAAAATATTGTTACATGGATGCTAGGGTTCCGCGGAACTTGGGCATTATCAAAAGGGTTCCGTGGGAGTAAAAAGGTTGGGAAACGCTGCTCTAGAGTGAACATATTAAACTTCTTTAAGCGCTCATCCTAATTTAAACTGGAAATACCCCTGATCATTTTAGTAGTAGGTATGCCTAATTCCTGTTCTGCACTTCGTATGAAATTGTTAACCTAATAAATTAGTTTGTTGATGTGATGTTACCTTTTTCTGCAGTCACTACTTTTGGAGTAATCATTATGGTAGGTGCAATCTTGCTTTTAGTCTGGGGCTCCCATAACATTTTCCACCAAGATGCCTGTCTTTATTAAACTGGTTTAGTTTACCCATCCTTTTCATTGAATTTCAACTAAAGTAACTAGGATAGGGGGTAAAATGGGACAATTTTGATTGACTCAATCTAAATCAAATTTAAACTGTTTTTTCACCAATTTTTTTAGTATTGTACTTTTTAATCTGTTAACAACATTTTCCATCTTTCAAAGAATTAGATTCATGAATATATCAACATAAAAATATTGATTACAAACTGTGAACATGGTTTGCTAACTTTTGAAATTTACTATATTTTAATAAATAAGGTATAATATTTAATTTATCTCATAATAAAAGTCAATGTGTGTATATGTGTTTATGTTTTAAACAAATTATCTGCACCAAATTTGGTATACATAAGTAAACAAAAATACAAAGAAAAACATAGGCTATCACTATGTTTTGAAATTCCATAATGAGCCCTTGACCAGGTTTCACAAGTTTCTTCGTAAGTGGAAAAAACATGGAAAAAATTGCCCACAAGAAATAGGTTCCTTACAGGTGGAAGAAATTGGAAACCTTTTTATTCAAAGAATTCAACAAATATGCTTTAATTTATAAGATGTTATGTTTTTTTTTATAAAATTAAACTATCTAAAAAACAATTACATGCACTGAGTTAATAATTAAACTAATGTTTTAACTGGAAGTCAAAGAAAATATTTTTCTTCAAAGAATTTGACAAATAAGTTTTTATTTTTTAGATATAAATGCACTATTTGTGGACAAAAAAATCTTAAATTTAACTAAACCTTCAAACTGTAACTACACATACAAACAAGTTAATTACACTAGTACTATTTCAAAATTGTAAAAGAAGATATTGTTTAAGTAAAAGGAAGGGTAAGAAAAGAAAGGAAAATAATTTGTTTACCAGCTTATGA
The DNA here is from genome assembly GCA_963680715.1 of Tetragnatha montana. NCBI lineage: Eukaryota > Metazoa > Arthropoda > Arachnida > Araneae > Tetragnathidae > Tetragnatha > Tetragnatha montana. Next base: position 3,528,328 of record OY796674.1, on the reverse strand, counting down.
AAATAATTGTATTATTAAAAAAAATTTAATGATGTATGTTTAGGTTTCATTGCATGTGATGATGTCATAATAATAAAAGGAATTCAGTGTTAAAATTTTCAAAACATTAAGCTTTTGTAGAAACGGATAACATATGAATTTCAGTCAGGGTTGACAAGTTTCTTCCAAAGTGAAAAAAAAACTAATTTAACCCCTATACAACATGCATGTAATAATTCATTAGGGTAACCTATTGTAATTTACTGACAAAACTCACACACACAAAGCTCAAGTCTTATAAGGGGAGCATAGGGTAATTAACTAAGTATTGGTGGATTTCATTAGAGTTTACTTATAAAAAGTGGGTCATGATATTCAAAAGTTAGAGAACCCCTGGTCAAGATAAACCTAACGTGAAATAACTTTTTTAAATCTGGACAGATTATACCCATTTATTAAATTGGAATAATAGTAACTTTTAAGAATGGATGGCCTCCAACCAAACCATATTTCAGTTTAAAATATTTCATCCATTTACTCTTACTTTTCTTTATAGTGTACAACTTTTGATTCCTAACTATAAATATAAATTAGGTTAAAAATTATTGAATCATTGTAAATAATAAATAAAATAGGTTTAAACTTTTTTTTCACTATTTACATAGAGCTTTCTCTTTTTGTCCCTTTATGATATAAATTCTCAGTTTTACTGTTTGTTTATTTGTTGTTTTGTTATGGTTCTGGGAAGGTTTATCATGTTTCTTCTTTTCATGAAACCACAGGAATCAGGGGTGGAACCCATGAAATAGCCATCTATGAAAATTAGGGGAAATTGAGGATTTTCGAGGTCAAAAAGCTGTGATTGTAAGGGATCCTTACCATGCCAAATAATAGTTTTTACTTATACAGCCCTGGCAATGCAAGGTCTGGCAGGCAGTGTTAGTATGAATGACACTCATTATTAGAATCCCAATCAGATCATTTTTTACATACATAATTACATTACGGAACATCAAAAAACAAAACAATTTAGTTATAAAACTCTTAATTCCTAATTAATAAAAACATACCCGCTTCCAAATCCAAAATCATATCCAATGCCTGACGGAAATGAGGAACTTGCTCGCTCAAGCCAGTAAGATTGAACTTATCCTGAATGTAATCTTCGTCGACCTGAAATTCATTAATTATGAATTAAATAAGAAGTTCTAATTCATAAGAATGATGTACGAGATTAAACACAGTTTCTTAACTTTTACAGCAATATTCACCATTAATTATAACCAAATAGTGAGAAACAAAAGAAATAACAGTTTTCCCCGGGTATTAAAGTTAAAGATCCATTTCACCATCAAATATTCACTGCAGATTTATCCTCCAACCACAAGTTCAAGTCAAAAAACCTAACCGAGCTCAATGCTTAGTTACACTAAATAAAGTTATCTCTGCATGCCCAGAAACCAATTTTTCATGTTGGTTTACAAATTGCAATTCATTCTGTCCATCCATTACTTGTCTTTTCGATCTTTTCAAGAATGAGCGAATGAAGAAAAGTTCATTTGTAAGACAGAATTTCTTGAGATTGGAGAGTAAATTAAATAAAAAAAACTTTTTAAAAACCACGTCTTTAAAATGCACTAAAAAGTATAAAATAATTTGCTTCTAACTCCTTGTAAAACGAAAAACGTGGGGCTCATGCATTAGATACTTAATTTAACAGCTTCTCTCCGTACTCTTTATGCTTCTTATTTTTTTTATTTATTGTGGATATATTAGTAAATAGAGTACTAGCTGTAAATATTATTGCATGAGCCCCACGTTTTTCGTTTTACAAGGAGTTAGAAGCAAATTATTTTATACTTTTTAGTGCATTTTAAAAACGTGGTTTTTAAAAAGTTTTTTTTATTTAATAAATTATTTTTTGCTTTTTAGTTCTGTGTTCAAAATTTCAAGTCTCCACCTCATCAGGAAATGAGTTCAAAATCGATTTCTAAATCAGCCCCCCCTGGGGGTTCAGGGGAAGCAAATTTAACCTAAACAACGAGATAATATCGCAATGTCATCCAGATCCGAACTGTGTTCAAAATTTTAAGTTTCTACTCATTGGGAAAATCGATTTCTAAATAAGCCCCCCTGGGGGTTCAGGGGAAGCAAAGGTAACCAAAACAACAAGATAATATCGCATTGTCATCCAGATCTGAACTGTGTTCAAAATTTCAAGTCTCCACCTCATCGGGAAGTTAATTCAAAATCGATTTCTAAATTCCACCCGAAAGCCCCCCTGGGGGTTCAGGGGAAGCAAAGGTAACCGAAACAACGAGATAATATCGCATTGTCATCCAGATCTGAACTGTGTTCAAAATTTCAAGTCTCTACCTCTTCGGGAAGTTAGTTAAAAATCGATTTCTAAATTCCACCCCAACAGACAGACAGACAAAGTGAATACAGATCTCAGTGAGTGAATACAGATCTCTTTATATGCTTGAGCTTTTTTTTTACCCAGCACTCCTCATTCATATCCTTGTTTTCGAAAATAAAAGCAAGTATGGTTGAACAAGTTCCATGTAACTAAATTTTCCTTTTTTGTCTATTTTACAAGTGCAGTGTTCATATATTCCCCCCAGAGTTTTGTCATTTCTGTCATGACAACATCTATGACCAAAGTGCATGCCATTTGGTTGATGAACTAAAATCACATTTGACATCAAGTTGAACATAGAGATCTTCGATCTCAGAATAAGATTATGTATGTATTGTTCATTGACTTTCCTTTCATTAAAAAAAATTTTGGCACTGCAGAATCTAAGAGTAATTTACAAATGTCTAGATCTAATTGTAAACTGAAGTGAGATTAACTAATATTTCACTTTAAAAATATGGAAAACTAATTAAAACTTAACACATGCTTTAACTTTTAATTAATGTATTGTATGTATACTATTGCATATTTCTTATGGCACTTTTGTATTATAAATAAACATAAGATATCCATCATATGTATTAATCAAGTATAGTTTATAATTGTTATTAATAAAATATCACTAAGAACTGTTAATAGATTCTCAGTCAAATGAGATGAAATAATAAAATACAAGGCAATTTCAATTTATCAATCACAATTTTAACCGAACACAAGTTTGTGTTTATGTTACAAACATCTTCTGTAATCCTCTGAAGTCAGGAGATACGTTTAAACCAATGAGTATCTATCAGTAACCCAAGGTCAAGTAACATACAATTACATAACTTACAATCAGAGAGGAAAATTGTTTTTATTGTGAAATGGAAATTGGGATCTTCTCCTTCAGGTTTCCAAACCTAGGGTTTTAAAGTCTGGTCAGTTAAATGGTGAATCTGAATGATGAGGTTGTTAGTCCTGCCTGCATATGTTTAAGTATGTGGTTCCCATTAACAGTGCTTATGCAAATTATCTGTAAGCACCTAAAATGCTTAGCTTAGCAGTTTTAAAGGTTCAATTCCGTTAGTCCCCGCTAAATATCGCCCAGTTCTTTTAGACAACAAAAAGTAGAAATATTCATAAATAATTTCAAACTCCTGTATTAAAATGTTTAATTAGATCAATAACTATTCAGTTTATTAATAAATGTCAAAAAAATTTGTTGATATTTGGATATTGGCGAAAAATAAACAATACAAAAACTTTGATAAACACAGTAAAATATTTGACATTTATAACCACTGGCATGCAGATCACACACGCACATATTCATAGGGACTCCTTTTAAACAAGCCAGACCCTTATACATGGAATATTGGTATCTGAATTTTGGTTTAAAAAGGGTAGTTTTTATTGTTTCAAATCCAAAAATGTATAGACAAAGTTGCCCTGCTGAAACTGATGGTTGACATAATATGCAAGAATATGGATTTTTTTTTTTAAAGTTAATGGAGTTTGCATTAAGTTTCAGCCAGCCATTTAACATTAAAGTTTACACATGCCAGTAGACACCTACTTCCTTACTGGGTATATTTGAATGTGTTAAATAATTGTTATCCATAAAACAAATGTATGGAACCCAAAGGGTTCCATGAACCACATATATGGAATATCTGTTCTAAAAAGTGATATTTGATCTATAAAATATGCATGGTGGGGGGCGTTGGCGAAAAATTAATTTAAAAACTAACTCCTTCTTAGAAAACAAAGTTCAGTTCTAGACAACCTTATATATTTTAAAAATGTTGTTAAGATCAGGTGCACCAAAGAGTTTCGAAAAACAAAAAAATGAAACATTTCAATATCAGCCTCCATGTTTTACTCACTTCACAAAAAAATTCATTTCCACGAAGTCCGCAAAACCACGAGATCCAAGATACTTCCTCGGATGAACTCATCTCTTCGCTCCCCTGGGAATCAATTTTGCTGCAAATAAACCAAAACAAAAATGACACAAAGGAGAAAACGTATGTTTTGCAAGCTTAACAGTAACTAAATTTAATCTTACCAGGCTTGATAAAAGCAAGATTAACAGAAAAAAATGTTTGCCCGATTTCAGGCTTTATATTGGCTTAAAATAAAGAAGTATCGCGCAAATCTGGGCAATACTGAAAATAAATATCAGGGAAGAAATTAAATGTATTACAGAACTAAAAAATGCGAAAACCAAAAATAAAGAACTTAAAAACTCCTGATTGTGATATTTTATATGCGAACAAACTGGTGGAAAAAGGGTGGTTTGTTTGTAGATGGCAGCACGAGAGAAATTATAATATTTTGGTTTTCTTCTTCCATCATTCACAATTCAAAATAACAATAGATGGCGCTTTAGCACACTGATAAATAAGGGCACGTGGGGGTAAATTTATCATGCTGTTTACTGTTTGGGGCCGTCCATAAATGAAGTCATGCTCAGAGGGGGGGAGGGGGTCAGGGCCGTATCCAAGGGGGGGGTTTCAGGGGTTCAAACCCCCCCCGAAATTTTGACATCAATTTTTATACTGCTATTTTTCTTGAAAATTATGTCTCACAAGGAGCGATATCCTCTTCGGGTATAACCCAGGGCCGTATCCAAGGGGGGGGTTTCAGGGGTTCAAACCCCCCCCCCGAAATTTTGACATCAATTTTTATACTGCTATTTTTCTTGAAAATTATGTCTCACAAGGAGCGATATCCTCTTCGGGTATAACCCAAAGGGTCTCAAAATGAGTCAAAACCCTACTTTTAAGGGTAAAATTTCCAAAATTTTTCTGGGGGAGGACCCCCAAACCCCCTCGAAATTTTGAAATCTATTAAGTGCGGTTTTTCCTTCAAACTTGCGTGATTTACAAGGAGTGAATATCTTTGAGTGTCTCAAAATGAGTTAAAATGCCACTGTTAGGGGCAAAATTCAACAAATTTTCTGGAGTAGGAACCCAAAACCCCCCTCAACATTTTGCCATTTATTACAATATACCTTATTTTTACCTTGAAAATTCGGCCACTTACAATGAGTGGTGCTCTTTGGGTGTAAAAGGGTCTCAAAATGAGCTAAAACACTCTTTTGAGGGGTAAATTTCCAAAAAAATTCAAAAAAAGAGGCAAATTTCCTGGGGGAGGACCCCCAAACCCCCCTTTTACTTGGAATTCATATTGTTTAATGTTTATACAATTTTTAAATTTAGTGCATCAAAATTTCAATCCATTGTTGACATCTAATACTTAACGTATAAAAGTACCCGTAAGGAGGTACCTCAGGAAATCTTTGGAGTCAAAACCCCCCCCGAAACAAAAGTCTGGTTACGGCCCTGGAGGGGGTTAATCAATTTGTGACAAGGGGGAGGAGGGGGGTTTCAAAAGTTGTGACATCACATCCTCAAAAACTGAAAATCAACCAAAAATAACAAAAACAGAATTTTTTCCTAAGATTTCTATCCAAAAAAATTAATTTTTGATCGATTGAAAGCGTGACATGGGAGGGGGTATGGGGAAGTGTGACAGTTTGTGACATAGGGGGGGGGAGGGGGTCAAAAATGGGCAAAAAAAGTGTGACATCATTTATGGACGGCCCCTTTACAAAATATCGGGTTTTTAAAACTAAATAATTGTATTCAAAAAGTATTTCGGGTTTGAAACTTCTCAAAAACAAGCAACCAAATAAAAGAGGTTTTTAGATTTTATTTACATTAGCTGCAAATCAAACACTAGCTGAGGAATAAATAGAAAAATCAGCCAAGGTTAATTCCTCTCTTTACAAAGAAGAAAAACTCTTCTTGAGATCTTTTTTTAAGTAAAATGCGTTTTTCTCACATCTCTTTTAGTTAACTACCGATCAACTGGTAGTTTAACTACTTTTTTAATTAACTACTAGTTAAAATACTTCCAAATTTTCAACTACTTCAAAAAATATTTTATTTAAAATTTAAAAAGATATTTAATATTTTTATCAAAGGTAGAGTACTCAAATACCATAACCAGAAATAAAGACCATTTTTGCGCGAAGTATAAACTTTTTTGTGACATAGATAAGAAAGATGTATTAGAATTTTACCAAAAAGTAGGTAATAAAATTAAATAAACTAGTTAACTAGTAGTTAACTACTTCAGGAAATAGTTAACTACTAGTTGCAACTAGCCCCAGGAAAAAATAGTTAACTACTAGTTACAACTACAATTTCCCAGACTAGTTAGTAGTTAACTATTTTTCGACCACTAGTTGCCGAACACTAGATTTCATCATGGATTTTTATCAAACTTTAAGGAATGTGTAAGTTAAGCATAATGCCGACAAGACGAAGCAAAGGTCAAAGCAACAACGAAGCAAACTAGAACATATCAAAGAAGTATAATAGTTAGAAAAAATAGAAGAAAAAAATAGTTATAGAGATAATCTCCCTAAAGAATTTGAGGGGGAGGGGAGTCCAACAAAATTTCACCAAGAATGAGGGGTCCGAAATTTGGAAAAAACACCTCACATAATTTATGGATCCCCTAAAATGAATATCAAAAATTAGTAATCAAACTCAAACTTTAAAGTCAGACAAGTAAGTTAATTGTGTCATCATCATCACTTCTTTTCATGCCCAGGGGCATATAAGGCCTTTAATTTCGTCTTCCAACCCCTCCTGTGCCCCGCAGCTCTCCTTGCCTCCGCCCAGCTTGACCATCCTTCTTCTGTATTATTCTGTCCACTGTGTCGCTGATAACCTAAGTGCATAGCCAAAGCCTGCTGACTGTATTACGGAAACTGAAGGTTGACAGGATAATATGTTAGCACCAAAATTTATTCCAAAACAATCTACCTACATGCTCAGATTAATGACTCAATCTGGTACTTATGTATTATACCGTCGACTGTTCAGAGGTTGCTAATTCAGCGGCACAGTAATAGTAAAGTCAATGGGATTTAATAACGTTTTCGGAGTAAGCGTCACGGTCGACAGGATAATATGTAAGTACCCTTAATCTAATAGAGTAAAAATTTTAGTTTACGCCAAACTCTATTAGAACTGAAATTTCACGCCCTGGACATAAAAAACTACTGGACCACAATATAGCAAACTTGTTAGAAAAGATCATAGGATTTTATTTTTAACTAAAATCTTTTTAGTTCAAATATTCATCATTAGAAGAGAAAGGGCATATGCATTATCTAATGAAATAGCCTTGCCCTTGTTCTGTCTCAAAGAAAACTAGGATGGATTTCCATCTCAGAAAAGTTTTTCCCATGTTTAAACCCTAAATTGGAAATAATAAAACTTGAAATTGTGAATCTTTAGCAAATATTTCATGTTTTATGGCTTAGGTTTTAAATAATAGGGGACATAATAGCAAACAAAACTAACAAAAGTTTTATGCAGATTTACTTAAATCAGTATGTTTTGAGAATACCGTAACTATCTGCAATAATACTTAAAGAGTTATTTAAAAATCTAATTTGGTACTTTAGGATAAGCTGGGTGCAAGTACTAAGGGTCCTGGTAAATTGCCAAAAATAAGTATCAAAATAAATAACAATAAAAATATCTCAACTAGCAGTGTTGTCTTAATATTTTTTTTTGTAATTTATTGCCAATAAATTGGGGGTATTTGCACCCAGTTGATCCTTGGTTATTTTAACAGCTGGGGAAAATTTTCACAACTGTATGATTCAATCATCAGACTGACAAAACTATTAAATATCATATTCATGGAGGTTATAAAAAACTATAGAGTGTTTTCAGATGACGTCACAACCAGTTATTTTCTTTTAACTGTGTACCTTCTGTAGGGCTTTTAACTGTTGCTAAGGCCATTGTTTATCTGTTTCTAAGGCGGTTTTTAGGTATGGGATCACGTGATTGCAAATGCTCCAATAGAAGAATTCCACGGCTAGTCATTTTCTGTAACTATTAACCTCTGTAGGCCAAAAAACTGTAACCTTTCTGTTGTTAAGGACGTTGTTAGGTCCGAGTCATGTGATTGAAAATGCTCTATAGTTGGAATATTCTTGGTGTTGAATTAAAAATTTTTTTTTCATCACGTTAAAAGCAATGATTAATGCTTTTCTTCTGTAAGCCAACATTAAAATGTTTACTATGTTTATTTAAGCAGCAGTTCTGACAAAACGTTCAATGGCCTATTACCATTAAGAACCACTAAGGATTTTTTTTACCAAAACAAGGACCTATTTTTACATTTAGTACTATGGGGTCATCCAAAGAAACTGGGTCTGGTGCCAAAAATGGCAATAAAATAGATTCTGGCAACCAAGTTCCATAGAAGTGAATTGCTTACTCGTCAATAAACAGCATTGGCAACACCAAATCTCGGCAAAAATATAGCCCAGGCCCAGTTTCTTTAGATTTACTGAAATATGAATTGAAAAGTAATATAATCAGTTAGATACTTTTTAATTTTACAAAAGATAGAATTTTTACAAAGTATAATTTCAGTTGAAGTGCCTGGTAATTTCCAGAATAGCATATTCCTAGCAAATAGCACTCCATATAATATATTATTTGTAGGTAAATATTAGGAATCCTGGCCACACACAACGATCAATAATCCCAGGTAGTTTCTTGTATTAATGTTCCACACAAGAAAAGTTTTTGCTAGGACCTGAATTACTCAGAATTTACCCAATTCAAAGCTTTACATGAGTGAGAAGCAGCCAATTAGCAGGGAAATACTATGGGAGAATAACAACAATTTAAACCAGTCTCGATGACGCCTTTCTCGTTTAAAATACCCAACGCATATATAGGAATGTTACGGAACGACGGCTCCAAGAAACTAGCTGGTCAAGCCCAGGGACTTCCGCACCAGACGATCGGCGATCCTCTCGAACTGTTCCCTGTCCTCCCTCCACATTTTGGCCGCGTCCACGTTGGCTCCACTCTCGTCGTTCGGCTCGGCCAGCATGGACACTACAGACAGCAGGATCTTTTCCACGCTCTGCACAGGGCTCCACCGTTCTGCGGAGGTCTCGTAGCCCATGGGGTCGTCCCCCGGGGCATGCAGGATGGAGATGCACACGCGACCATCCGGGTAGATGTTGGGGTGGAACATCTCGCAGCTGAACTGCATCTTCGGAGGGCTGAGAGGATAATCCGAGGGAAATATCAACTTCGCTGGGAACACGCCACCTTCGAAGCAGGTTCCTTCGGGACCAGTGATCAGAGCTTCCCATTCGAAAAAGTTCTCTTCGTTCAAAGGACCAGCTATAATTCCTTCGGGTGGGTTGAGAGTCAGTTGTTTGTATTCTGCCATTAGTCGCCTCAAGGCGGATCCAGCCATGTTTGCTTCACGAGGTAAATTGTTCGCGGCGTAAAAAAATGAACACTTTCGGCAGTAAATTCAGTGGTTATGAAAGTAAACAAGTCGCGAAATGCAAAATGGGGACGATTTCGTCAATATTTTTCCAATAACGAAACGAAAACAGAAAAGTAGAAGTTGAAGTTTTTTTTATCGCTCAGTTCCTAGGCAACTTGGAAAACAAAACCAAAACCAAAAAATTAAAAACTTAAATAATCATCCATCATACACATTCCAAAAACTTATACAATAAGGAATTTTCTCGTTTTATGATCTTATTTTATAATATTTTCATTAACGGAAGTTTTTTTTTAAATAATTTGATCTAGAAGTTTCGATCCACACAACTCTTCTACCAAGCACTGCATTATTTTGCTGTTTTGCTTATCGACTCGACATTTGTAAATGAATTTGGTATTTAAATCATTTTTGATTTATTAATATTTGTATTGATTATTACAACTAATAATAATTAATTTCCGCATTAAATAGTACGTATTGTGTATTGTAATGGTATGTTTTATCGAGTTGCTTGAAATCGGTGTTTTATTTATGAATCTCTGTGGGTCACTCGTGTAGTGTAAGAAAAATATACTTGTCGTTAAAATAATATTCTTTCAAATTAACTTTGTCCAATTTTATTGAAAGTTGAAAATTACTTGTTAATTTTGAAGTTGTAGTAAGCGTACTAAAATTATATCAAAGTAATATTTCTTAAATTATTATAAGATCTGTTTTAAACCTGACTACATTAATGTTTTGTTATAATTTCTTTTGATAGCTCAAAGTATTGGATTGATTGGTTACTTCATGCTGTGCAACTGCTTTCAAGAGCATCTGCTTTCCTAAATATAGCATTTTGCTGAATGAGTCACCTTTGTTTCTAAAATTTAGAAGTTACCAAGTTGAATCTGAAAAATGAGTGAGGGTGAGAGTGCAAATCAGTCCGTACCACCCAGACAGGGTGTTCAAGCTGCAGTTGTGAGTATGAAGCAGTTTCCATGGTTCATTGGTGGCCTATATTTTTGACCCCTGGTCTATCTACTAGATATTAATTTTATACCACTGCCCTGATATTTTTTCTCCAGTTACTTGTAATCCATAGAAAACTGAGTGACTTGGGTGTCTGTTATAAGAAATTACTGCATATTTGCCAACTTTTACTGATTTTCATTTAGTTTTATGGCCTTACGGATGGATCCAAAAATTACCAGGATTTTAAGTTTCTTTTACTAAACCATCAGTAAAAATAAAAAGTTCTCATAAAAACTTGGAAAACTATTCCATTAATCTATCTCATCATCTAAGCTAAGTTGAAATTAATTGTGTTCTGGGGAAATATTAAGCCCTAGAATATTTTCTGCACACCTGCAAGGTAAAAAGATAACTAAATTGGTTCATAACATAAATTTAATGAAGGATGTGTTGTTTCTTATGCCACTTGGAATATCCAAGCTCCATCCGCATAGCGTACAGGATTAAGGCAAAGGGTCCTGAAGCTCCTGAGAAAGTGAGGCCCATGAATGGCAGTTTATGAAGGATAAGTCCGTTTAACAGATAAAAACTATGCAATTAAAGAAACCTGATATTAACCTGGGAAAAGGTTATTCATGTCCTTATTTAAAAAGGGAAATTTCACTATTCTCATTATCAATTTAAGTTCACGATTACATGAACTTTTTTAATATATTTATGTAAAAATGTGACAAACTTTAGTTTTGTAATGCTAGCCAAATGTTTTACTGATGTATAAGCAGGGGTCTGCTTAGAATAAATTTGGGTCAGTTTTCGGACCCTTCACAAAATATCTATTTCATTGCAAAAACAGACCCTTCTCAAAATAGTTTACCCTAAAATTGCACTACCCTCTCAAACAAGTATACAACCCATTGATAAAGCTTCTAGAATAATTAATTTTTTTAACAATATAACCCCTTAAAGTCCAGAAATCATTTTATTAAGTCTTAAATCTTTTTCTCTTTCATAAACTAACATATATGACTTATTATTGTACCAATAACTTTTGTCTTTTTGATGCAAATGACCTTTATTTCCGAACTGTGGCTATGAACCCCGTGACAACAAGTTTGGTATTCGGTTAGACAACGGAAAAGTGCCCTAATATTTATCCAGATAATTTTGTAAGTTTGAATTTTTTTTTATTGCAGGACCACATGCTTGAAAAGAAAATCGATGCCTTGTTGTGGCTGACTAGAATTGGCACTATGATATTCACTATACTGTCCATGATACCTCTGTTTGGGTATGTATTTCCTCCTCCCCTTAATGGGGTTTAAGTACATCTTTTGATTTTGTAAAAATGAATCTATGAGAAAATAATCAAAGCTAGTTTAATGATCTGATAAGCATTGAATACTGATGGTTGTCCAATGAGAAGGCAACTCTGTGAGAAAGATTACAGTGCAACTTGGATGGGTACTTATGTATTATCCCGTCAACCTTTTAGCGGCCGGCTAATTCAGCGGCACAGTAATAGTAAAGTCAGTGGGATTTGATAACGTTTTCGGATTTAGCGTCACGGTCGACGGGATAACACGTAAGTACCCTTGGATGATTCAAAGCTAAAGGTGCCACTGAAAGACTTTGAATCATCCCAGATTTCAAATTAAGGAAGTTCCACCTGTAATTCCAGATTCATTGAATGATTGAAAATAATACTTTCTGACCTATTAGAAACCTTTTCTACCCAGGAATCGTTAAATTCTGGTTCTGACCGCTTGATATATAGACCAGGGTTTCTTAACTGAGGGTTGGGAAATGCAGGAAAACAGAAATGGAAATTTTTAAATAAATTACAAATAAAGCGGGAAAACATTAATGAGTTTTTGACTGTATAAAATCAAGTATTTTAGCCTTTAAATAGACCCTATTTTTCTCAATACTACAAATATGGAATCCTATTTTCACAAAAACAGGCTGCTGGCTGAATACAACTAATTTAACGCTAACTTTAAATTCACAAAACTATGAGTAGATTTTCAAAAATTTTACGAAACCTGGTACCTTCCTTCACAAAAAGTCTGGACTAGTACCCTGCCAGGGTTCCCCGACTTTTCCATGTGATGATTAAACCATGTGTAATTGCAAAGCTGCCAGCTCTTCTGTTTTAGCCGGAAGATTTCCGTTTTTTAGAGAATCTTCCATCATCCGTTTTTCAATCAATTTCTTTTATTTTTTGCTCAGTTAGAAGATTTTTTCGCATCAGTTATTAATCCGACTTAATTAAAGCTGTAAAGCAGTTGTTCTGCTGTTGGAAATAATGAATAGCATAAGAAAGTGGTTACCAATGCAGAATGTTTATTGACAGCTTTCATAACTGATCATTATTTGCCACTCAACTGTGCTGGACTAATATTTCTAAAAATGTTTCCAGACTCCAAAATTACAAAGAGTTAGGGATGTGGAAGGACTATAAAATACATATTTTGTTAAAAATTTATGTTTATGTTAGATTTAGGCTACCTATTGAGTTAGGTAGAGCATGGTAAGCACCCTTGTTGACTTATTAGTGTAAATAAAAATGCTGTGGGTATCTTGAGTTTTAAAATCTTCCTTTTTTTTATAATCTCAATGTTGGCAGGTATGTTTCAGACCTTAAAAGTGCTCACTTTCCTACTACTAGTTTCACTAATTAGAAGCTTTATGTCAATTTGTGCAATATTAGCATTTAATCAAGAAAAGTACATAATAAATAAGAGATATTTTCTCACTTATTTGTTTATTTACTTAGTTTAGTTTTTTTTAAAATCAATTATTGGTATGTAATTGAAACAGTTAGTGAACATGCATGCAATGTCTTTCAGTGTGAACCCCTACACCAGCTACCAGAGGGCTCTGATGAGCAATGCTGCCACCAGCGCACTGCGCCTTCACCAGCGAATGCCCAGGGTCCAGTTCACCCGCGAGTTTGGGGTGATGCTGGTGATGGAGGACTCTTGCCACTACTTGTTCTATTCCATTCTCTTCATTCTCTCCTACCCAATCACTCGTATCCTTCCTCCAGGTTCCATGGACGATTAGGCTTTAAATACTACTAATTAAGAGCATTTTTGATTAATTCTTAATTTACCCAGAGCATATTTGTTAATAATTATAAGAAAATATCAATGTACCAATGTAAAATCATCAATGTAAAAATACGTTTAGCTTCACTAAATGAATGAATTGGAAAAATGATTGGAAAGATATCAATAGTTTATTTAAGTTCTTTCATTTTTCTCAATGATAATTGTAGCAATTATTTAAAAAATGGATGAATAAATTTAGGGTAATTTACTTTTAAAAAATGGTGAAAAAAAATAAGATTTGAAAATAAAAACTTGTAAGCATTGTTAAATGCAATGTGTCAAAGAAAAAAAATCAAAAACGCTTTTAAAATAACATTATTTCCCATGCTAACTTGATGATTTTGCAATTTTATAGGTGTTAAATTAGAATTAAAATTTTAAAAATGTTTCATAACTTAATTAACATGTCAACAACAAAGTCAAAGTACTCAAAAAGGAATTTTGGAATGTTTTAGCTTGAAAATTCTTGATTTTGTTATTGGATAAGCATCATAATACTATATATCAGCCTTAAAATATCCTGATATAAATCGATCAACCCTGGTAATACCTTATTAAACTGAAGCTCCAGATTACACAGACCAGATTTGTAGACATTTCTGTGTATTATTCATACACCACATGTGTTTGAAATAGTTGTCAGTATACCAGTTCTTTGTCAAGAAATGATGCAAAAAGTTTTATTTTAAATATTTTTTAGATAACCATTCTCAATTTTGTTACAAATTATAGATTTTTATCGTAATTGATTATGAGTATTTATGGATGTGTTTTGCTTATTACCTTTATTGTTTATTGTCTGCATAAACGAGGTTATACCATTTTTAGTTTAATTGTACTTCACAGAGATGATGTCATTATTTGCATGTTAATTTTTAATAATAATAATAGCTATACCTATAGTGGAAAACCTATAGTTACGGTACAAGGGCCTTACTTTTTGAAGTTTAAGTACTATGTATTCTTTTGTTTGTATGGCAATATGATATTTTCTTCTTCCTTAACTGCCATTAGTATCATTGCTCCCCATTTTCCTCTTTGCTTTTCTGCACTCAGTGAGTTATTCTCTAGGGATCTTGGGAGTAAGTATTCTGTTGCATTTCTTTCCATGTGTTTTTGGCTGTCTATCAGGTACTTTCTAATAATATTTTTATAATTTTCTAGAAACTGGGACAGCAGAATTCCTTTGTGTTTCGAAATCTCGGTCAAGCCCACAGTCATATGCGTAACATTTTGAGATTGGTCGCGTTTACTGAAGTTTGCTTGATGCCCCTCTGTGTGCTGCTCCTTTTTAGGTAAACTAAAAATTGCTCATTCTAAAATGGTTCTGGATGCTATTAACCTATCGGGTAAACTCATCCATCTCAGTAGAACCAATTTATGCCAGGTTATCCAAATCATCACCAGACATGCTAACCTGGCTAAGCATCTTAATAGGTGTGGTTTTGTAGACTATGGCTTACTAGATACGATACAGGCTAGCTGAGTTTTAAACAATGAAAACCATTTGACAACCTTTCCCGCTTGGATCGCCACAAGTCCTACCTATACCGACCAACCAATGCGGTAAAACACTGACAAATAAGGAAAAATAAAGGCGTGTTTTCATGTCGTAAACTGCTGATTATTGGCCATTAGTGGCTGATTTGAATTTTTGAGCCATTAAGCCCCACCTTCAACTCCGTGGAATTGCTTTGCCAGCTATTGCCATCTGGATTTTTAATGATATCCGTGTCTTGGCTAGCCTGTATAGTAAGCCGTGTGTAGACTCTCTGCTCTGCCCTGCATGTGGAGAGGAAGAGGAAACTCCACTTTGTGTTTTCTGTCCCCAGAAACATTCTTTGGGCTGCCCTACATCAGCTTGGATCAGGCCCTTCTCTGCAAAGGGATGTCTGGCCTGATAGGGTTCCTAATGTATACAAAACGCCTCCAGGTAAGGTAACAAATCTATGCCCTCCAGTGCCCACCAAACCCTCTACCAACGTTAAATGACTAACGGTACTATGGGATCCTACCCACTTAAAGTTACTAAGTTAAGGAACTCCCCATTTGAAGCAATGATTTTTGAATGAAATTAACTGGCGAAAGAGCAATGGGCAACACTGCCTAAGCTCTCTTTTCCTTGGAACGGGGATTTCGGACCAAGGAATGCCTTTTGTGTTATGTTATGTTGTAAAAAAGAAAATCAATTTAGGATTTTGGGTCTAAGAACCAGGTATCTCCACTTTTAAACCAAGTTTATTCACATTCGCCAATTCAGCCATACACTTCCAATCATTGTTGCCTTAAAATGCAGATCTTTGCCTGTTGCCAGATATGGGTTATTAAACTGAAAGTCTATAAAAAAAACCTCGGCCTCATTTCATCATTCATAGACTTTCAAGTAAACATAAATGTGTGGTAATAGATCTTTAAAGTTGAGGGTAATTAAAAAGTAGCTACATTTTTCAAAGCAATCTAAGGAGGTCAATATTTTTAAAACTCAATAATAAACTTAAACTTTTTATGCACTAAGGGCTCACAGTACAAATGCAAGGGTTGCTGTGTTGACTCACGTATTTATAATAACCTACACAAAGTTTATACAGCAATCTTAAAGCGTACCAACATTTAAGATATCTCCAAAAAACATCAAAAGTAGATTTGAATTGAAAGTGGTTGGAATACCTCATTCTTGCACCAAAATTATATATTTGAATTCATTTTAAATAAAACTTACTGACACTGACCTTAAGAGATATCCATGACTTTTAATTCTACATCCATAAGTGCATTATAGCTATAAGAATCTATATCTAGTTGTTTAAATTTATATCCTAATTTATTTTCCAAAATTTTTTGGATACTTAAGTTTTAATTATCTTACACGTGTGTACTTGGAACTTAATTAATTTTTTATCACAATCCTTTTGTAAAATTTGAGGACTGAAAATAGATAGTTTCTTCTTATCTATAGCATTGGTTCTATCCTATACATTTGTGTTGGTTAATAATTTAGAGTTGTTCTGACCTCTTTACAATGCAACTGAGTTTGTTTTTATATTGTGTTTCATTAACTGAACATTCTTCTGCAGTGGAAAAGGCAGCTTGCTGACCCCATTTGGGTACTACCGTTTCCTGACTTTCCGCTATTCGTCTCAAAGAAATCCCTACACCAGGTAATTTTCTTATCATCCTATCAGCCATTACTTAGTTTTAGTTGGAATTTAAAAGAATTCTCACCCTGAAAGCTAATTAAAATTGACTGACATTTTTGATAGCCAAAAAAAGTAGTTAAGCCTTGTTTTATAAAAATTCTAAGACACTAACTCAGCCTTGATTATGCCTAAAAAGACAAAATAAATGAACTATGAATGCTGTTCTGATTTTGGTATTGCTTCAACAATGTTTGTGCTTTTAGTCATTCATTTTTTATTGGTGTATGATTTGGTGTAAGATGAATTCATAGACTTCAAAAGTTCTGTAAATTTCAACATCTTTTGATTCCTCTAAATCAAGAATTTCCATTGTTTTTAGTCCAGAAGGTTACACTGTAATGCACTTTAAAATCAGTGGCCATGACAACTACCTCATTATACAAATATAGTTCAGTCATGAAATTTAAGTGAACTAGGGGGGTACCACCCCCTGCTTGCTTTGCTAAGTGGTTACTTACTTTGTTAGTCTAGCACAGGGGGTTCCAACTTCCAAGTGTTCTTGGGTCGCTGTTTAAGATCTTCATTGAGAGCACAGAATACACACAACAAGCAGACAAAACATGAACTAACTATTAATTTTTACTAAACACAGATTTTCTACTTACATTACTGTTTAGTTTTTACACTTGATTTTTCATTTACACTATTATCAACATCAAAAAATGGTTCATTGTTTGATGGTTTTAGATGAACCCTATTCCTTCTTATTGATATTCTATTGTTTTGACACTTAACCCAATAACTTCTAGGTTTTCCATCTGTTTTAACTATTACACCTCTTTCCCATTTCTTACCATTACGAATCAATGCGTTTTGATTTTCATGAATCTCACCTAAAGGTTTAGCATTTTTATCATAATAATGTTTACCCTGTGTTTGTTTGTTTACAATTTTATCTTTAACATTTAACTGAACTGCTGGTTTTAACAGTTCTCTGTTAATTGGCATTTTAGTTTGAACTCTTCTAATCATTATAAAGCTTGAGAAGGTGAAAACTCTCCATCTATTATAGGGGTATTTCTTTTCTATATTCCATAAGAGCAGTATAAATATCCAAGTCATTACACTTTGTTTATGATGCTTTTAGAAATTTTGACAGAACTCTCAGCTTGTCCATTAGATATGGGATATCTAGGGCTACTATTTATGATTTAAAAATCCCACTCTTTTGCAAATTTTTTAAATTCTTGGGAACTAAAGGGCATGTCAACCAAATAATGGGGAATACCATGGGTACCAAAAAGTCACTTTTAACTTACCAATTATTTTACTAGATTGTTTGTTGGGGAGAGGAACAATTTCCAACCATTTAGTTCATTAAATAACATAATCATAATCTTTGTTACCATATTCACAAATATCACATCCAACTTTATCAAAAGGTAAAGACATAATATCATGAGATAAAAGTGGTTCTTTACAGTTTTTAGCCCTATACCTTTCACAAATAGAACACTTAAAAATCAATTTTTCAATATCAATCGACATACAAGGCCAGTAAAGAATTTCTCTAGCTTTCAGTTTAGTTTTTTCCATACCAAAATGCCCTTCATGAATTTTATAGAGCATTTCATTTCTTAACTTTATAAAGGAGCTACACTTTTACCATTTAAAAGTACAACATTATCTTCAGCAAAAAAGATCACTTCCCATTTTGAAATGAAATTTTACATTATCAGGAACTTTTTTTTATAATCTTGACCATCCATTTTGGCAATAGTGAATTATTAATTTTAACACTGGATCTTTTAAGGTACTTTTCTGAAATTTCTTCCAATTTTTGTCTTATCTGTTACATGTATATGTCTTAAAGCCTTAACACAATGAACAATTTGTTTAAAAAAATCATATTGATCATACTCATGAATATAAGATCTAGATAACAAATCTGTTACATACTTGTATTTATTTTGAACATACATAACATCAAGATTGTATTTAAGAAGCTCAAGTTTCATTCTTTTGTAACCTACTAGACATGACTTTTAACAACATCTTTCTTGTAAACTGACACAAGAGGTTTATGATCTGTGTGTACAATAACTTTTTTTTTTTTACCATATACTATATAAAAAAATTATGAAAATTTTTAGTAGCAAACACAGTACTTGAGTATTCCTTTTCTATTTGAGCATAATTTTGCTCTGCTTCTGACAGTGCACGAGAGGCAAAACTTACCATCTTGAAGTAAACAACATCCTAATCCACTTTTAGAACTGTCACATTGCAGAGTAATTGAGTTGTCAGTTTGAAAAAGGGAACAGGTCCAAAAAATGACAAATTGACTTTTTGTGAACATCTCCATGCTTTGCTCTACAAATGAGAGGAAAGAGGGGGAAATAACTACCCCCTATAGGGAGATATAGCCCCTTGAATTTGGAGAAATCAATGTCCATTCATTGTATTTTTTCAGTTCATTTGGAATTAAAGCTCATTTTTGTCTTTCTGTTCTTAATCTTAGTACTGCAAACTAAGCCAAAATAAAATTTAAGTGCTTTTAATTTTTTTTATCAAGGGAATGTTTGACTCCATTCATATTCATTTACTCCATTGGTACTGCCTTAATGACCCAGTTTCATAATAATTTTGAATTTTATTCGTCTTGGTCTGTCTATTCTCACTTTAGTGCTGTGAACTAAGCAGAAATGTAATTTAAACGATGAATTTAAGAGGTTTTTAAGATTTTCCTTCACAAGGTTGAAAAAGTCCATCACCTTTTTTCAACTGTAAAATACTTTTGAATGCACTTTATATTTTTTCCAAAGATTGCCCCTTTTCCTAAATAAGTTCCTGAATTTCCAGTAAAAATTTGGTGGTTATACAACAAAAATTCCATTATTTATACAGTTTTTGTGGCTTTTCTCAAAACCTGGTTTTTGTACTTTTATTCCCTTCTTCTAACTGACGATTCAATTTGTTTATTTACCAAGAACAGGAGCTTTACTAATTCGGTTTTTAACTCATTAAGGGCTTCACTATGAACAGATAACCATTCCAATTGAACAGAGGTTTTAAGTAGCTCTCTTAAAGGGGCAGTAACTTCTGACATATTTGAGATAAACTTTCTTAAATAGTTAAATATTCTGGAGTTCTTTTTTATTACTGGGAACCTCTAAGTTCATGATCAGGTTTCATACCAGACTTATTAAACACAAATCCAAGATATTTTACTTCAGTTACACAATACTGTAGCTTTCTAAGATTAAATTCAACATTTGATTTTCTATCTTTCTATAACTTAATAAAAAAACAACATGGTGAAATTTCATATAATCAGCACACAAATTAACATATCAAAATGTATTACAACACCAGGAATATCGCCCCAAAATTATTTTCATTAAACTTCTGAAAAATTTTTGGGGCAATACTTATACCAAAAGGAAGTCTATTAAACTTAATAACATCCAAATGAGCTGTTAAACTTATGTAATTCACAGGACTTATTATCAAGCTGATAAAACACATCTTTTAAAAGTCCAACACAGTAAAAATTAATTTATTACACAACTTTGGAATCAATTCTTCAACTATTGGTATTAAAAAATACTATCTTTTCATAACCGTATTTTGATCTTGTGGATCTAAACAAATTCTAATACTAGTACCATCTGGTTTTTTAACACTTACCAAATTATTAACCCAAACTTCAGGACTTATTATACTTGGTGTATACTTGACTTATTATACCATCTTTTTCAAGAGCTTTTAATTTTATTTTAACTGACTCTGGAATTCTTCTAGAGTTAGTATTAACAATAGGTTCAACTCTTTCTTCTATTTTAATAGAACATGTAGAATGAAAAGTACCTGTAACAAATCACTAGTCTTACTTACAAACTTATCTTTTCTTTTAAAGTTTCAGCAATATATTTACTTATTGTTTTTTAATAAGACCAAGTTCTACACAACTAGTTAATCCAAGTAATGGTTTAGAATACACAATACACAGGGTTCCCACTGGTCAGGGAATTTTAACTTCACCTAAAAAGTTAGGGAAAATACCTAATTTTGGCCAAAAACCTGGAAAATGAACAATTTTTAATGTTTGTGTGACAATTTTTGCTCATGAAAGGGGGAAAAATAGACCATTTAATTGAAAATATATGTTCATAAGAGCAAGAAATATCTGAAAAATGCCTTAAATATCTAGTTTTTTTTACCAAAAAATCTTCTAAATTGACCTGGAAATGTCTGCTGGTAACAATCTGCTGGTAACAAACTCTAATTTTCTTTGACTTATTCTTTCTTCCACTGACTTTTAGATTTTCATTCAGTGGAGTTTGTAATTTTTAGGCAAATGGAAAATCTTTCATAACTAATTCACTGCCTGAATGGTATTTTGTAGCAGAATCCATTGTTTTAATATTTTTTATAGACCCCTCAACATGTTTTTGAAAATTTTACCAACCTTCATTTAAAAACATTAGACTGTGTAAAATGATTAACTACATAGTTCAGTCTAAAAATTTTTAAAGAAGTTTAAAAAAATTAAATTATTTTCTTAATTCTTAAATTAATTCTAAAAATTTTCAGAATTTTTAAAGAGGGGCAACCATGCTCTTTCTTTTATTTAATGTCAAAAAGTCTGTACATCATTAGAATATCTATATTTTTATCAGTAACTTCACTTTTACCACCATTTCACCGAGTCTTTTTTTTTTCTGCACTTAAATCATGCTTTCCAAAGGGTAGTTTTTATTGCTATCATTTCTATATTATTGGTGGAATTATAAGTGTAAGAACTTGTTGTAATGTAACATCAATGTTAAACATTATGTTTAACATTGACCTGTATTTACTGTTATTTTTTAAAATTTTAGCAAAAATATTATTGATATTGTGTAGGTTCAGACTTTTCGCTTTTATGTTTGTCTCATCCTCGCTTACTTAACATGTTTTACTCGTTGATCTATAATGCAACCAGGGAACAGTCACCAGATTTTAAACTTAAAGCCCACATTTTTGTGAAAATTTTACACAGATTTTTAATTTTTTTTGTGAAAAATTGTAACAGCCTTTTAATTTATGTGAATTGTTTTATAACTATTTTTAATGGAAGCCACTATAAACTTATTTAAAGCAGCATTAAATTACTTTTTCTTCAGTTTACTAGCAATTTAAATACTCAATAAATATAAGCGATTCATATAATTTAATAATGGGCTCTAACTCAAAAACTCCTCTCTGCCCTGCGTGTGGAGAGGAAGAGGAAACACCTCTTCACTTTGTGGGACGATGCCCAGTGTTTTCCGTCCCCAGAAACAAATTCTTTGAACTGCCCTACATCAACTTCGATCAAGCCCTTCTCTGCAAAGGGATGTCTGGCCTAATAGGGTTCCTAATGTATACTAAACACCTACAGGTAAGGTAAAATCTATGCCCACCAAACCCCCTACCAACGTTAAACAACTAACGGGACTAGGGAATTCTACCCACTTAGAGTAACTAAGTTAAGGATCACACCACTCGAAA
This sequence comes from Tetragnatha montana, assembly GCA_963680715.1. NCBI lineage: Eukaryota > Metazoa > Arthropoda > Arachnida > Araneae > Tetragnathidae > Tetragnatha > Tetragnatha montana. Next base: position 3,505,856 of record OY796674.1, on the reverse strand, counting down.
CAATGCTTTTCGAACAAAATAACTGGTGATAGAGCAATTGGCAATACTGCCTAAGCTCTCTTTTCCTTGGAACGGGGATGTCAGACCGAGGGAACGCCTTTTTTTTTGTTGATTGAACTCAAAAACAAGAAAAGATGCTGATCACCTGGGAGAGAAAAATTCTGAGAATTATTTTTGGACCTTTGAAGGAAGGTGTCCTTTGGAGGAAAAGATTTAATTTTGAAATTGAGAGACTATTTAAAGAAAAAGATATCCTTAATTATGTAAAGACAAAGAGAATACAATGGCTCGGACACCTCAAGAGAATGGTGGAAGATAGGGGCACCCGAAAGATTTTCAAAGGCCAGTTAAAAGGTGGTTGGATGAGGTTGAAAAAGACCTAAAAATTTTAAAAATCCGTAAATGGAAGCAAAAGGCAAGAGACAGAGGACTTTGGGGGAAAATTGTTAGAGAGGCCATAGTCCAGCACGGGCCGTAATGCCAGGGAGTTAGTTAGTTTTTAATAATAATTTTATATAAGTCAATGTAGTCCGTGTGCATTGAATTGGGATTTTATTATTAAACTTCAGTTAGTTAACATTTTTACTCAGCTTTACACATAAGTGTAAACACTTAGTGTGTTCTCACCAGCGCATAAACACCAATCAGAATTTGAGTTGTGTTTTTAGCTAGTTCCTGCGCTCGATCAGTAAATGTAATTTGCTGAGAAACGCAGCTTTACATTTACTTTACATTTTAATAAAAACATTTTTATAGAAGAAATTATGTTGTGAAACTGAGGATTTTCGAAAATATTATTGCAAAGATGTCAATTTTTCAGAAGAATTTTCGTGAAGATAAACTACAGCACCTGAATTGACCTGTATTAGTAACGACGCATTTTCTTCGCAGGCAGATATTCCACGAAATGAAGATCCTCCTCGAGTCCTTTGCCAACACTCCTGGGCGAAACGTGACTCTCAAAAACCTGTGCCACAAAATCATCAACTACACGTCCTACCTGGCTCCCCGGATATCTGCACAACAGTGATTTTTTTGTGGACTGCATTTTAATATGGTTTATGTGTGTGTCAAATTTTATATACTTATGTGTTTTGATAAAGATACTGTCGGTTGTGTTTTCAGACGCACTTTGACAAATTGAGGAACCAGGTATCTCCACTTTCGATTCCAAATTTACTTCAGATGACTTTTGAAGATACAGTCGACTCCACTAAATGTGATCACGGTTAATGTTATCAATCAGATATTGTTATCAAAGTTGACCTGTCCCGATCACTATTTAATTATCGATCCTCCATTTTATATGATGATCAACATATTGCTTTATGTTAGCAAAATTTGGCGAAATCCCCTAAAAACCTCCTTTTTTCCTGTTTGAAGGCCAATTTTACTACATACATTTTTCTTTAAGAATGTAAAATTTGCAAAATACAAACTAGGTAATCGTTTTAAATACTTCAATTAGGACTGATTTCAAAATATTTAGTCTAGAATGACTAATAATTTACTATTTAGAGAATATAACTTTCTTTAAAAAAAGATACCTTTTTCCTAAAACTGGAATTTGTGAAAGTTACCTATTTATCAAATGTTGGAATTTGTGAAGTACCACAAAATGGTAGTAAAATTGACCTGGACAGACCACTGATATTTGACCCTCAACCTTAAAGATCTATTGCCACGCTGTTGTTTTTTGTCGGATATGTCATTGCCGAAATGAGGCCCAAGGTTTTTGTTTTGCCAGACTTAAAAGAGTTATAAAACTCATATCTGGCAACAAGCTCAGATCAATGATTGGAAGTGGGTCTACCTGTGAATGAACTTGCTTTGAAAGTGGAGGTACCCCAAAGCTCTCGATTGTCTCCCCTCATGGTTTTGTTCGCTCTACTTCAAAAGTTATCCACCCTGTAAGTTATGTGACTATGCAATGTTTTTTGGGTGTTTTGCAAGCATGTGTTACTACATCGACCTCTCTCAAAGTTTCGGCGCAGTGTTTCAAAATGAGATCTAACGAGTAGAATATCGGTTATTTATTATCATCGAGCATTTATACAAGACTGCCTCACATTCAGTACTATGTATTTTGAGGGATCGAAATAAAAGTGATACCTGTAAGAAATTGCTTCGTGTTTTAAATGTTCCCACCTATCCAAGATACACTGAACTACCTTAAGTTACTTTTAAAAAAAAAACCACTATAATATATTGACTTTTATTGCATTGATATTTTGTCTTTAAAAAGATAAGATTTAGTTTACTAACACTAATTTTAAGTGAAATCTATAATTTTGTGATAAAAAACAGTGCTTTAAAACTTATATACTGAAAAATGCTCCAAATAAATGTAAAAGCTTATACATCTGGGTGGTTCAATGAGCACTTGTTCCTTGAGTTTTTCACAAACATTTTATAAAGTTTACAGGTGCAACTAAAGTATTTTTGACATGAGTCCATGGTAAACTACCCTTAAAACCAAGGTACAATACTGGTGTTGTACCTTGGACCTATTTTCAGTTTATACCTTTCATTAATTATGTACTGAAATACTTCAATTAAAATTCCGAAAAAATAAATGTGTATGAAAGGCATAAGTATCGAGGAAAAGTTGTTTCATCAGTTTATTTTCAATAATTGAAAAAATACAGGGTAAAAAGTAAAAATAGGTCCTAGGTACAATTAGTGTTCGGCACTAGTTAACTAGAACTAGTTGCAACTAGTAGTTAACTACCGATCAACTAGTAGTTTAACTACTTTTGGTTTAAACTAGTTTAACTAGTAGTTGAACTACTTTTTTAATAACTACTAGTTGAAACTACTTTCAAATTTTCAACTACTTTAAAAAAAATTTTTGTTTAAAATTTCAAAAATATTTAAAATTTTTATCAAAATATGCAAAAATTACACTGCTATTTATAACTCCTATGTCATGGTAGAGTACTTAAATACCATAACCAGAAATAAAGCGCCGTTTTGAGCGAAGCATAAAGTTTTTTGTGATATTGATAAGAAAGATGTATTAGAATTTGGGCAAAAAATAGGTTATGAAATTAAATAGACTAGTTAACTAGTAGTTAATGGGAAATAGTTAACTACTAGTTGCAACTAGTCCCAGGAAAAAATAGTTAACTACTAGTTGCAACTAGATTTTCCCAAACTAGTTAGTAGTTGGTAGTTAACTACTTTTTGACCACTAGTTGCCGAACACTAGGTACAATACCTTACCTTCCCCTATAGATTACTATCAGTCTTTATTCAAGATTTTCTGTTGCATAATCTCGTAAGGAGAAGAGTACCAGTGGGATTTGGGAAGCTCCCAAAAGCTCCTTTCTGACCATAGACAGCTTGCTTTATATCAGACTTGGATAACACAAAGAACTTTCTGCACACAAAGTTTTCTGCAGATTAGTTAAGCGCCTCCAGTTCTTTAAATTTTGAATTGAAAATATTTACACTCACATTATTCACTTAAGTAATTTTACAATGATTCTTAAGTAACTTTAGGAAGAAATCAATTTATTTATAAAAAATTGTAATTATTTTGAAGGATTTTCTGCAAAATCCTAAAGTTTTCGGCACTGGCATACACGTTTCTATAGTAATATCCAAGTATTCCTTAAATTCCCCTACAAACTTTTTTCCTGACTGATCATTGAAGACTACATTCATTCTTTTATCTTAGAAAACAAGCAGGTGTCTTTTTCATTCTTTTAAGCATCTTAAAAGCAGTGAAAGAACAGCGTTTATGGTGAACTGCCCCCTCCCCAAAATGTACGTAATTTATGAATCCCATTCTCCTCATCCCTAGTAGCACGGCCATACTGGCCAGTATCGGCTACAAAGATTGTGAATCATTGGCCAATATCTTTCGGTAAACATTTTGGACAATAATGGCCAAGATTGGCCGATATTTAGAACTAATACTGGCCAGTATTGGTACAAAAGTATTTCTGTTTTCTTCCTATTTCTATATTTTATTAGTTTTTGAGACATGATGTTTGAAGTTCATAATTTTCATCTCTCACATCAGTGAGATTTTGCAAAAATAATTTTTGTGCAAGATAAAAGAAAGAGCTTCAAAGCATCATGTCTCAAAAACTAATAATTTAGTTTGGGCTAAAAACTTTGATATTTTACCAGTAATAAATCATGCAAGTCACAAGTGTGTGCTCAAAAATTAAACATTTAGGCCGAAATAACTCAATTCATAAAGTTAAGTAAAATTAAACTATACAGAATTTAATAGGCCCTAACACTACCTCTTTTGCTCAAGCTAACTTAAAGAATTTAAATTAAATTGGAAACTCCAACTTTAAATTATTTTCAACAGTCTTTACTGGTGCTAATTACTTAGCTTGTGTCAAGACCTAGTGGCTAGCCCGACGCTGGACCCCCAGTTGATTCCCCAAGCAAACTTGGTGCTCATCTTATTCCCTTTTTAAAACTAAGGATTCAATTGAACCCTCAATTTTTTCATTATGGAAAATTTGAGTATAAAAATAACATATTTTGAGTTGACTGTTGCTATGTGACCCTAGAAATGGATCCACGGAGTACGAAACAAATCGTCAAGAGTTCCATGAACCAAAAAAAAAAGTTTCGGAACCCTCACTTTAATCTTTAATGGTAAGTGATGATTCCAGAACAATCAAGGACAGCTCTCTTCTGTACACAGTGTCTTCTTTCTAAATCAGCCCATGACCTCTGCAAAACATGGAAATCTTTCACTTTAAAATGACATTATAATTACTTAATATCCTGTGAGTGAGCAGTCGAGTTTTAATTTTCTTGTCACCCTTGAAAATAAAAGTTCTATAGTTGTCCTTGAAACCAAGAAAAGTCATGTGTTGGATCTCAAAGTGACCAGCTAGCTGGTGTCAGACGTGTTTTTTTGTAAGCTCCTGAAGTTAGTTTACAAATATGTATTGATTTCTGGGATGAAATTTGTACAGTCGACAGAATAATATTACGTTATAGGATGCCATGGACGTATATAAGGGGGGGTTTAGGGGGTCCAGACCCCCCCCCTTAGCCCAAACCTTATGTCAGCCAAACAGAAAGGTTTCTGTCCCAAATATCCAAAAAATGCGTGGAAATACAACTTTTTCGGATCAAATTTCACAAAATTTTCTGGGGGAGGACCCCCAGACCCCCCTTTTTTGCTTGAGAGCATCATGTACTAACCGCAAAAATTCACATTTGGCCTACATTTTACTCGAAAAGGGAAAACTCTTCGAAACATTTGCGGTTCCAGAACCCCCTCGGTTCCTTAGGTCCTGCGGTCTTACAGGTTTTGCCCCCCCCCCCCCAGACAAAAAGTTCAACTTACGCATACTCCGTTTTGTCCCTCCTCGTGATAACCTCCCTTTCGAAACCTCAAACTTTTATTTTTTCTCCATAGAAAATCACCGACTAAACCTACTAATAGGGGGTAAATAGGAAGTTTTCAGAGGTCCTCCCCAAAAAATGTTTAAATTTTAGTATGCTAAAAAGTCTTCTAAAGCTATTTTTTAGGGGGTTTTCAGGGAGCTTTGTCACACAAGATGACCCTGTTTTACCTACACTTTCAGTGTCCCTGAATGAAGTTTCTTGGACCCCTCCCTTGCAAAAGCTATAGCTACGTCCGTGTAGGATGCTGATAGTTGCGACCACCAGCATTACCGAACATGTGCGTTTTCCCTCCTAAAAGAGGTGTTTTTGTTAAAGATGTTGAAGGACGCATAGTATTATAGCCCCCAACACACCTGCATTGACCAACACCTGGTTTTGACGCGGGAGATGTTAAATCGAACCTTCCAACTTCCCCAAAGCAGATCACATTTGATACTTTATTGTTTTTATGCTTTTTTATTATCTTGTTATATAATTTACTTTATTTATATCCAGTGAGTGATCAGTTGAATTTAATTTTCTTTTCACCCTTGAAAATTAGCATTCTAGAGTTGTCCAACCATTAGAAAAGTCGTGTGTTGTTGGATCTAAGTAACGTTGGAACGTTCTAAGGAAAGTTGGAAATTATTTTTTTGTGTTAACCTTGAAGAAATGTTTTAGGGAAATTTATGTGGGGGAAAAACTCAATAAAACCTGCATTGAATGCCAATTTTTCCCGATTTTCTCCTTTTTTCCGACTTTTCAGTCTTAGTTGCAGACTCCAAGTCCTACGGTTGTATTGTTTTTCTCCTACGGTTTACGGAAAAAAAAACCCACGTTAACCCTTTAAACGTTATGGTCCTTCCGTTATGGTTCTGAACGGCGGGATCGGAAACGATTTTGGTAAAAAAATATCCAATAGAATTTTTCGGACCTTGCACATTCGAACAAGCACGTTGTAGAGGGGTCCGCTTATGAAGGTGCAACTGTTTGAGTTTAACAAAAATAAATGGCTGTCCCTCATATTCAAAAAAATTGCTTAGGGGGACATCTATAAATTACGTGAGGTGTTTTTTTTCCAAATTTTGGACCCCTCCTTGGTGAGATTTTGTTGGACCTCCCCCTCAAATTCTCAAGTGAGATTTTTTTTCTATAACTTTTAAATATATATAAATTTCTTAAATATGTTCTAGCCACGTTTGGGTCGTCTTGTCGGCATGACGCTTACCGTGCACATTACAAAAGTTTTGATACAAATCCAAGTTAGGGGAAATCAAAAACATGGTCTTATGCTTGTAATTATCACGATTGACTGGCTAATGATTTGCCGTTTGGACTAATGTGCACATTTTTCCTTAACTCGTGCTTAAAAAGATAAAACGTATATTATCTCCAAACTAAAAGTCCAAAACAAAAAAAACAAATACTAATTGACCTCCCCTGGCGATCTCCCCTTTTTGACCTCACGTAATTTATGGACGTCCCCTCAGTTGTAATTATTTTCTGATCGGAAAAATAAATATCGTCTTCTGTGCTTCCTTTTCAACATCATTATCGCTTCATCGGACGCGTTATGCAGAAAAAATACCTTCAAAACAAAAAACTTATTTTTAATAAAAATCCGAAAACGTGCCGGATTTAAGAGGGCCATTCCGGATCTCCGGATAAAGGGTTCCTTACTGATGTACTACGGAAAATATTCCTTGGAAGTTTCGCCTGATATGCTTGTACCTTTGAAAAATTATCTGAAAAGTTTAGTTGGCTAATCGTTTTCTTTGACATATTGTTTGTTTTACTAATTATTTTTTTTTAAATGTTTCTTTTCTTCTAAATCTTTGCGTTTCTGGACTTCATTGTAATTTTTTGGAGGAACCAACATCTCACTGTAAAGTCAGTGAGTCAGTCACTGTAAAGTCAGTTTCTCTTTGCCTTTCGCTTGCATTGCAGAGAAATCAAATTTAAAAATCTCGGAATTCTACTTTAAAGATGTTTAGGTTTATTGGAAAGTCCATCACCCTTTGACCAACTGTGATCTAAGTATTTTAAGTCTGTTATGTTCATCATTTATTAGAAAACTCAAGGATTACGAATACGAATTACGAGTGGCATGATAACATGTTTATTGACACGTGCTGCTCCTGATCCCGGTCTGCCGAGTTGAGAGGCACAGCAGCAACATGCAACATCTGGATTATACAAAACATAATTATACAGATACGTTACACCCTTCCCTGAAGCTATTAAGTACATTAAGTAACATAGTCATTCAGGTAGGTGGGCCTCCTCACTTGACGCCCAGATCTGGTTTCACTATTGGCATCGGAAGAACTGGAATCAGTATTGGTGTTGTTAGTAGAGCCCAAACTGGAAGGAGTAACAGGATTGGTATTAGAATAATTAGACATAGACTCGCTAGAATACATTTCATACTCCAAAATTTGATCCTTTTTCTCACAGATTGTGGAGGGCCTCAAATGAATTCGGTTGCGAATCATTGATCTGCCTGAACTGTTTTGCACAACATATGCCCGCGGGTTGTTACACTTTAACAGTACAGTGCCAGGTTCCCAAATTTTACTGCCAAAATTAAATATATTTACTCTTTCCCCTGGACTAAAAGGCTTAAGTACCACAGCACCCCTATCATAATATTTCTTTTGTATCAATTGCCTTTCCCTAAGTCTTGGCTCTGCATTTTCAAACACCCTTGCATTCAGTAACTTAGCGTGTATTGGAACCTTTGTCCGCAACCTGCGACCAAATAGTAGCTGAGCTGGAGATAAATTAAGACCGGAAATGGGAGTATTCCTGTACTCCATCAAACCCTCTATTCCTACCTTTCCATCCTCTTTTGCCTTTTTAAATATTGTTTTTACTATTCCCACTGCCCTCTCCGCCATACCGTTACTTTTTGGATATCGTGGGCTAGAGAAGACACATTCAAAATCCCATTCTTTAGCAAAATTTCTGAACTCTAGGCTGTTAAAAGGGACATTGTCAGTAACTACCCTCAAAGGTACCCCATATTGAGAAAAACAACCCTTTAGTTTTTTAGTAATCTCGGTTACAGTTTTATCTCTTAGTTCCTGAACATCTATCCATTTTGAGTAATAACACACCGTCACTAAATAGTTTACCCTCATGTACTCCATAATATCCACTCCTATCTTTTCGAATGGTCTATTTGGAATATCATGTGGAATCAAAGGCTCCCTTACATTGACTCTTTGGAATTTCTGACAAACTTCGCATTTGGAAACCATAGACTCAATATCACTAGCCATCCCAGGCCAGTACATTATCTCCCTTGCCCTGTTCTTGCATTTCTCTATTCCAAAATGTCCCTCATGTATCAACTGTAGCATTTCCTTTCTTAAACACAAAGGTATCACAATTCTGGACTCCTTTAGTATTAACCCACACTCTACATGCAAGTCATCTTTAATTTTAAAATAATGCTTCACTTTTGCAGGTACCCTTTTAACCTCCTGAGGCCACCCCCCTTCACAGTACTCATAAACAACCTTCAATTCAGGATCCAACTTTATGGCACTTTGAAATTGACCCAACCTCCTTTCACTGATGGGCAAGTGTTGTACAGTGTGAACAACACACAACATGTCAGGGTCATCTGCAACTTTATCTCTTAGAAATGCTCTCGATAGGGTATCAGCTACATACATTTCAGTGCCTTTAATATATTGAATTTCGAATTGATATTTTAATAACTTAAGAAGCATTCTTTGAAGACGAGAGGAAATATTACACATAGGCTTATTTACAATTGAGGTTAGGGGTTTATGATCACTTTGTACGGTAAATTTTTTTCCATACACAAAATTATGGAATTTTTCGACAGCAAATACTATCGCTAGCATTTCCTTCTCTATCTGAGCATAATTTTGCTCAGTCTCAGTGAGACTGCGAGATGCATAAGAGACTGGATGACCTTCTTGTAGGAGACATGCTCCAATTCCATCTCTAGAACTGTCACACTGTATGACAGTTTCCTTCAAACTACTGTATACTTTTAAAACAGTTGATGAACTTAGCAAACTCTTAATGTGATTAAATGCATCTTCATGTTCCTGATACCAATTAAACTCTATCTTATCCTTTAACAGACTTCTTAAGGGAGAGGTTATTGTTGACACATTAGGTATAAACTTGGATACATAGTTTACCATGCCTAAAAATCTCCTAACTCCCGCCTTATCTTTGGGACTTTCCATTTTAGTGATTGCCAGAACATGCCGTGGATCTACTTTAATCCCATCCCTGGAAACTATTTGTCCCACATATCTAACCTCTGGAACTTTGTACTGGAATTTCTCAGGATTGAACTTTACATTGCAGTCCTGTGCACGCTTTAACACCTTACTTAAAGTTATATCATGCTCTTTTTCATTTCTACCAGTTACAATTACATCATCAAAATAAACTTCCACATTTTCTATGTCCTCAAAAAGACTTGAATTCCTCTTTTGGAATACTTCAGGTGCAGAAGCTATTCCAAAAGGCATTCTCAAAAATTGATACCTGCCAAATGGGGTGTTAAATGTACACAGGTCTGCACTGGTCTGATCTAAGGGTACCTGCCAAAATCCATCTTTTAAGTCCAAGACTGAGAACACTTTTTTTCCCTCTAACCTACTAATCAATTCCTCAGCTGTTGGTATCACATGATGTTCCCTCTTTATAGCTTTATTTAAGTTTCGCGGATCTAAACATATTCTCAATTTGCCATTAGGTTTTTCCACAACAACTAAACTACTGACCCAATCAGTTGGCTTATTAACTTTCTGTATGATGCCCTCTGACTCCAATTCTCCTAATGTTAGCTTTAAGGTTTTATAGTGACAGTGGTACTCGCCTAGGGGGATTTATTACAGGTTTTACATCCTGTTTTACTTCTATATGATAGGGATCACCTGGGAATTTACCCAAACCCTTAAACACATTGCTGTACCCTTTTAAAATTTCATCTTTCCCAAGTTCTTGACTAACCGAATCAATTTTTGTTAATAAATTTAACTTTTGGCATGCTTGAATACCAAGAAGTGGCTTTGAGGTTACATTCACAATTATAAATTTAAGTGGCACATTACAGCATTCATTTACACTACAATTGAGTACTACTTCCCCTTCCGGTACCAACTTGAAATTACCATACGATACCAATGTTGTGTTTGTCTTGTTCAGCAAAGAACTGGAAAACAATTTTTTAAACACAGTCAAAGGTATTACGCTGACCTCAGCCCCTGTATCCAGTTTAAATTCAATTTCACTGTTTTCAACTTTTACAGTTTTAGTCCAAACACTATCGATTGAATTAATGTTAACACTTGCCTCGTTGTCTGTGACAACACTGTTTATATAAAGTTCTGGACCAGGCTCTTCTTGAATCATGTTGACTCTCCGTTGGATTCCAAATCCTTTAGTTCTGCATACCGAAGCAAAATGATTTTTTCTTTTGCATTTGGAGCAGGTTTTCCCAAGAGCTGGGCAGTTGTATGCTCTGTGTGTATACCCACAGTTGTTGCACTTGACCGCTTCAGCTCCTCCAGCCTGTTGATTATAGGCCATCTCCCTAGGCGATCTGCCCCTTCGAACTTCATTTACTGGATAAGTCGTCTGCATTGCTTCACTCTGGTGCTTGATTTGGACTTCATTAACTGGGTAAGTTGACTGCACAGCTTCAACCTGGGTTTTGCTAGACTCCACTGCTCGCAAGAAGTCCCCAGCCTTCTTGAGGGACAGGCTGGGTTCTCGCAGAAGTCTTTCCAGAAGAGACTTTTCTCTGATGCCCAGGACCAGCCGGTCTCGGATGAGACCCTCCTCTTGCTCCCCAAAATTACAGGTAGAGGCAAGGGTTTTCAACTCAGTTAAGTAGTTATCAACAGGTTGCCCTTCTTGTTGTGAGCAAGAGAAAAATCTCCACCTCTCGAACACCTCATTCGTGTGGGGACGGCAATAGGTTGTGAACATTTTCATAACATCCTCAAATTTCTCTTTGGACTCTCCTTCAGCCGGCTTAAATGTGTTGTATAGTTCCACTCCTTCATCCCCGAGAAAATTTAGAAGAATTGCAATCTTAACTTCGTCACCTTTTCCAATCTTTTCCGAAGCTATCAGGTAGTTTTGGAACTTCTGGCTCCATTTCTTCCACGCTTCGGCTAGATTACCACCGGTAAACTTCAGCTCCCCGGGTGGGCGAAACACTTCCATTTCTTCTGATACGTAAGGGTTCTTTTTTTTTTCTTTTCCAGGAATTTAATCCTACCCCGTTATTGACACCATGTTATGTTCATCATTTATTAGAAAACTCAAGGATTACGAATACGAATTACGAGTGGCATGATAACATGTTTATTGACACGTGCTGCTCCTGATCCCGGTCTGCCGAGTTGAGAGGCACAGCAGCAACATGCAACATCTGGATTATACAAAACATAATTATACAGATACGTTACAAAGTCCTATTGAAAGAATTATTTTTAATGTGGATGCTTTTGTTTAAAAGAACTCTAGGAAAAATACAGAATTCCACTTCAGTCTTTAGTGGCTTAGTATTGGGCCTACTCAATTTATTGGAATTATTAGAGATATTTTATGGGGTTTTATCAGCCCTTTAAATGAATTTGAAGAGTTAATATGACCAAGCTAAATTTTGAACAAGAAATAAACTCGAGTATTATGGAAAAATAATAAGTTTATTAACATTACAATTACATATCCAACAAACAATAACATACTAACATGTAATAACGTAAAAAATTGGACTTATAAAACTAAATAGTATCACCCAAAAATAACTTTTCTTGAAGAAAAAAACCACCTATTATTACTTCTATTTTAATAGAGTATTTCTACAGACCTAAAACCCATGATGGGAAAAATTAAATACCCGCAAAATATTATCACCATTTGTTTTGAAACCCAGTTTTCAAAGAAATTTTGAAATGATTTCAATGCAACAATAACCTTCCATAGGGTTGATGCTCTCAGTGCTTGCAAAACTTTTTGGAATCATGGAAATCAAAAGTATATCATGGAGTATTTTTAAGAGTAAAAAATTTATAAAGGAATAATTTTTCAGGATAGTAATTTAGAAAAACTGAAAATGTCTGATCGGAATATACGAGTAGTTAGGAAACTGCTATTCCAGATCAGTGTTCCCTTTTAAATGAGATTTAGCCTCTGTCTAGGAGGCATTGGGTAGAAATATCACTCATAATTTCGTCGTCTAACAGGAGAAAGGCACTAAGTCACTTTGGGGGAATCTTTTAAAAGTGGTAGAACAATGCCAACGAACGATCGAATTCCCAATATCTCGTTTAGTTTGGTCAAGGCTAAACTGGATCTGTTAACTGTGTTATATCAGGCTTGGTCACTGCCCAAAAGATCAAAGAAGCCGACGTTACTGGAAGTTTTCAGATCTTACCGCTTGAGAGCGCTGGCCACGTTTAACATCTTTGACATCATGCAAAACGACGCCATGATTTATATTTTTTGACTTGTTAACATTAATGTAACGATGTAGAAAAAACCACCGTGATATTAATTTTAATTGCTATCGCTATTCAAATCACAGTTTAATAAGTAGAAATCTGAAATAAGCATAAAGTATCAAAAATGTATTTTAATTTAACAAAATTGATGTAACAACAAACAAAAACCTGATGCCAGCTGGGAAAAATGTAAAAATACATGCCAAAAGAATTAACTAGAACTTAGTGCTATTAGTGTATTGCCCCGAACGATAAATATAATGCTTGATTCTCATCAATTTAATCTTGTAATAAATTAAATAATTTAATGTAGTTAAGTAAATTATTTACTGTTAGAAGAATTCGATAATTGAACTATTTGTTTTGATTTTTAATAGATTTTACTAGTGAATTTTTTTTAATTTCCTAGAAAACAATGCCATGAATGACAGATAGATGGCTCTGGCCACGTATGGCTCACTAGAGACATAATCTGTAACATCGCTTTTCACTCATTGTCCAAGCCTGATATAACACAGTTAGTTAACAGATCCAGTTTAGCCTTGGTTTGGTTGACAAAACTGCATGGCGCAAAGGAAAGCGACAGGGCATTGCCAAATTAACCTCGTACAGTGAGCCAGAATTTATTTAGTGCCTTTCTCCTGTAAGCTGACTATTTGTTGGACATAATTCAAACCTCTGCAGCAGGCAGATTAGTGATCATGGGCGGATTTATGGTGGGGGAAGCAATAACCCCCCAGCTTTTTGAGAAAATTCCGTTTTTGTAAGGGTAAATCATGTTTCCAAAGCCATCAAGGACAGCTTACCCCCGAAGGTCCACCACCTAAATCCGCCCATGTTAGTGATGTTAATCGAAAGTTTAGGTAATCCAAAGTGTTCGGCCTGGCGCCAAAAATGACGTTAAATAGTAGTTCTTAAGATTCTTCTCAATTAATAACGCAAATTCCGAAGAAGAGGTTCATCATGAGATTCTCCGAATCTTCGGATTTACCGAAAGTTGTTAATAAGGCACGGTTTCTTTACAAAGTTTTTTCAAACAGTTGGGGATTCAAAACAAATCACAACATGAGTAAGTTAGTAGTTCTGAAGATTCTTCTTATAATTAACAACGCAAATTCCGAAGGGGTTCATCACGAGATTCTGGGACTCATCGGAACCTTTTGATTTATCGAAAGTTGTTAAGGCGCGGTTTCTTTTTCAAACAGTTCGAGATTCGAAACAAATCACAACATGAGTAAGTTAGTAGTTCTGAAGATTCTTCTCAATTAACAACGCAAATTCCGAAGGGGGGGGTTCATATCACGAGATTCTCGGACTCATCGTATGGGCTTGCAACAAAACTCTCACGAACTCTTCCCTGATGTCCTCTCCCCGCACGATCTTGCCCACCTCTGCGGCATCCACCACGACGCCATGGTGGAACCTGATCTTCTCTTCCATCTCCGCCATCTTCACTTCGTCCGTCCCCTTGGACGCGTCTCGCACCAGGACGGTGGGGAACCCCAGCGACAGGGCGTCCAGGACGGTGGACCCCACGCAGTAGTCGAACGCCAGGCCGCACGCGACCGCGTGGGTCACCCCCCTTTTCTTCAGCTCCGCCTCCAGGGCCGTCTTCCCCCGGCGAGCGTTGTCGAAGAACGCCGAGTAGCTGTCCACCCCTCTCTCCGTCCCCTTCTTGACCACGATCGATCCTTCATCGCTGTTGACCACTAAGTCGTCGTGGAGCTTCGCACCCCACGTGCCTTCCACGCAGTGCTTCGGCCACAGGGTCTGCTCTTGACCACCTGCGAAGCGGACGGTGTCGAACATCCCGATCCGGCTCTTGTTCTTGCTGTCGCGTTCGAGCGGGTGCAGGTGCAGGTTGGAGTGGAACGAGATGTGGTCGTCGGGGTGCCAGTCCAAGGTGTAGGCGACGGCGGCGAAGTTCATCTCGCGGATCAGCCCGTTGATGACCGGGATCACCTCGGAGCCTTCCTGCCGCGCGGCGCAGTGCCGCATCGCCAGCGAGCCGTTGATGAAATCGTTTTGGACGTCGACCACTAGCAGCGCTGCTGTCGGCCGCAGAAGAGGGAGGACCACCCCCCTCCAAAGCTCCTGGAACTGCGCCTCGGCGATGCGCCCTTCGCGCGCGAACTCCGCGAAGATGTCCCGCGCGAGCCACTCGGCCGCCATGTTGGACGATTTGGTGAGGAAGCACTGGACGAAGCGCCGGCAGTCGTCGGCGTCCCAGTGGCCGCAGTCGCGACGATCGAAAGTCCGGAAGCATTCCGTCCTGTTCCGTTCGTCTTCGTCGGCGTCGTGGAACGAACGCCGGAAGAACAGCGATTCGGGTTGCATCTTGTTCGCGGGTCGATGTGAACTGCTGAAGGAGAAGTGCTGAGGAGAAGCGAACGCCGCTGCTGGTATATTTATCGTCGGCAGAGGGCGGTGGCGTTGCTAGGCAACGCGTTTCCCCCTGCTGGGAATAATAATAATGGCTCTCTCTTTCAAGGTCGTCGAGAATCCCCGTTCGTTTTCATACCGGTATTTTTTATGATGATGAAAACGCACCTGTGTCGTTTTGGAAAAGATTTCCGCTTGTTAATTTTTTTTTCGGTTGTTTCTTCTAATTGAGATGTAGGATGTGTTGTGTCATTATTGTGAATGAGATGTTTTTCTTAATAGCATTGAGAAGAAGGAAAAAAAGCTCTTTTCTTTGGCTTAAGTTTCCGGAAGCTTTTAAAAGGTTATGCTTATACAGACTCGCAATTTAACCGAAAGTTTTACAATTAGATACTATAATGAAAAAGGGAATTATAATTAAAAAAAATTTGAATTAAAAATTATGATATAATTTCTTTATGATCTCACTACTGTGTACTACTGTACTTGTACACTCGGAAAAAGTTTCGGTATTGATTTAATATGCAGCCCATCAGTTTAGTTAATTAGATTTTGGTTATATATAAAATTAGTTGATTGCCTAATAATGTCAATTTCAGAGTTGGCTATCGCCACATAACATTCGCCATTTTCATAACATTTAAATTTTAATCATGCTTCATTTTGAAGCCCCTTTGTAGATTTATATAAAAAAAATTCTTTGTATTGTACTAAAATTATCTTAAACAGAAACCTCTAGATTTGGCCTCTCAAGAATTAATTAACATTTAATATGCTTATAGCTTTTTTGTGAATGCGGGTTCTAGGAAATGCACCCCTTATACAACTTATAGGTGCTTTAAAAGGGGCCATGGAGAAGCTGTATAATCCTGTGTAGAAAATGACTCTTAACCCTTTCAAATCGGATTAAATATAGCGAAATTGGTGAATTTCGGTATTTATTATATATAAAACCGATAGAAAAATCCAAACTTCATTTACTTTCTAACCTACCTAATCGTAATTTCCCAATCAAAGGCTTTTAATGAGTCATGGATTATTTTTAAACCTTAAAACTAAGAAATTGGGACAGGGTAGAATTTAACTGAAGCTTCACAGCCAATTTCAGTTTTATCTCAAAGTGTTAATATCCACTTGGGATTATTCAGTCTCCAATGATGCCCCTATAAAAAAAACTCGTTAGGGGGCATTTCAGTGGCGGATTAATGCAATTTTGTGGGAGGGGGCGGTTAAATGGAATGATTCAATTTACAGTAGGTCCTCCTTGGGATATAATTTTTTTTCAAAATATTATCCTTAAAACTAGTATTGTTAAGTGTTTTGAGACTTTAAACTGATATAAAATAAGTTTAAAAATAGTGGAGAAGAGGTGTACATTAATTTAAAAACATTTATTATCTTGTTATATAATTTACTTTATTTATATCCAGTGAGTGATCAGTTGAATTTAATTTTCTTTTCACCCTTGAAAATTAGCATTCTAGAGTTGTCCAACCATTAGAAAAGTCGTGTGTTGTTGGATCTAAGTAACGTTGGAACGTTCTAAGGAAAGTTGGAAATTATTTTTTTGTGTTAACCTTGAAGAAATGTTTTAGGGAAATTTATGTGGGGGAAAAACTCAATAAAACCTGCATTGAATGCCAATTTTTCCCGATTTTCTCCTTTTTTCCGACTTTTCAGTCTTAGTTGCAGACTCCAAGTCCTACGGTTGTATTGTTTTTCTCCTACGGTTTACGGAAAAAAAAACCCACGTTAACCCTTTAAACGTTATGGTCCTTCCGTTATGGTTCCGAACGGCGGGATCGGAAACGATTTTGGAAAAAAAATATCCGATAGAATTTTTCGGACCTTGCACATTCGAACAAGCACGTTGTAGAGGGGTCCGCTTATGAAGGTGCAACTGTTTGAGTTTAACAAAAATAAATGGCTGTCCCTCATATTCAAAAAAATTGCTTAGGGGGACATCTATAAATTACGTGAGGTGTTTTTTTTTTCAAATTTTGGACCCCTCCTTGGTGAGATTTTGTTGGACCTCCCCCTCAAATTCTCAAGTGAGATTTTTTTTCTATAACTTTTAAATATATATAAATTTCTTAAATATGTTCTAGCCACGTTTGGGTCGTCTTGTCGGCATGTCGCTTACCGTGCACATTACAAAAGTTTTGATACAAATCCAAGTTAGGGGAAATCAAAAACATGGTCTTATGCTTGTAATTATCACGACTGACTGGCTAATGATTTGCCATTTGGACTAATGTGCACATTTTTCCTTAACTCGTGCTTAAAAAGATAAAACGTATATTATCTCCAAACTAAAAAAAACAAATACTAATTGACCTCCCCTGGCGAGATTTTGCCGGACCGCCTCTCCCCTTTTTGACCTCACGTAATTTATGGACGTCCCCTCAGTTGTAATTATTTTCTGATCGATTGTTCGGAAAAATAAATATCGTCTTCTGTGCTTCCTCATCATTATCGCTTCATCGGACGCGTTATGCAGAAAAAATACCTTCAAAACAAAAAACTTATTTTTGATAAAATCCGAAAACGTGCCGGATTTAAGAGGACCATTCCGGATTTTGGATCTCCGGATAAAGGGTTCCTTACTGATGTACTACGGAAAATATTCCTTGGAAGTTTCGCCTGATATGCTTGTACCTTTGAAAAATTATCTTATTATTATCTTATCTGGCGGATTAATGCAATTTTGTGGGAGGGGGCGGTTAAATGGAATGATTCAATTTACAGTAGGTCCTCCTTGGGATATAATTTTTTTCAAAATATTATCCTTAAAACTAGTATTGTTAAGTGTTTTGAGACTTTAAACTGATATAAAATAAGTTTAAAAATAGTGGAGAAGAGGTGTACATTAATTTAAAAACATTTATTATCTTGTTATATAATTTACTTTATTTATATCCAGTGAGTGATCAGTTGAATTTAATTTTCTTTTCACCCTTGAAAATTAGAATTGTACGTAAAAAAATTAGTGGGCAGTATAGAAATCCAAGTAAAAAGGGGGTCTGGGGGTTCCTCCCCCAGAAAATTTTTGGAAATTTGACCCTTAATAACAGCATTTTAACTCGTTTTTATCCACTTAGTCCAACTTTCGAAAGGGAGGCCGGGCCCCTTTAACCCCTTTTATATACGCCTCTGCCCCATGCCATGATACTGGGGATTTCACCCTAAATTTTTTAAGGTTTAACAAGCCCAAAAGTGTTTTCAGACACTTTTGAGGGGTGTAGACGTTTTTTGATGAGTAGCTAATCATAATCATAATCCAAATTAGGGTCTTAAAAGTTTTAGGTCAGGTCTAATGGAGGGTGCGGCCCAGGCCCCCCCCTTGGATACGCTCCTGAATAGGAATTTCTATCTTATCATCATAGAAAACGACTTAAACTACTCTATAGGCAAAGAAAGAAGAGGGGGGTCCGGGGGTCCTCCCCCGGGAAATTTTTGAATTTCAGCATGTCAAAAAGTGTTCTGAAACTGCTTTTAGGGGAATTTTCTCGGAGGGGGGGCGGTCGCCCCCTCCGCCCCCCCCCCCCTTTAATCCGCCCCTGGGGCATTTCTGACCCTTTTGCGTGGCTCCAAGTTGTCTGGGTGTTCCTTACACTTCCAGCTACCCTCGAGTTTTGAATTACTCTTTAAAATCAGGCGCTGATACTCTGGTGCCCCCCTTGGACTAAAAAAAAGTACTCAAAATGAGTAAGAACTCTACTTTTACAGGTCATTTCAAAAAATTTTCTGGGGGAGGACCCCCATACTCCCAGCGGTACCAAAAGGGGATCTTGAATGATACTTTTTAGAAACCCCCTGGATTCGCACCTGATAAAATAGGCGTTCTAAGTTTTCAGAAATCAAGCGAAAGGAACTGGATAAAGGCCTTGTGTGTGAGATGCCTCAAGAAAAGCTGTAAACACTGAACGTGCTGTAACTTAGGGTTTGTTGCGCTGCAACTTTATAGAACACTTGAGAGGAAAAACTCTGTTCTGATGAATTGGGCGAGGCTTCTGGATTTCAACATAATGGGAAAAGGAAAAATTTCCTCGTAACTGAAAGGTAATATTTTGTTATTTCTTGCTTTCTATCAGAAATGTGATCTTAGTAGGTGTTTTCAAAATGTTCATTCGATCTGTCACTTTCGGAAGGGGATTGAGATTCTTTTCTCCGCCTCTGACAAAGAAAGTGTGAATTTCATGAGTGGTAGATGCGATCCCAGCGCCACTAGAGCCCCTATCACAAAAGCATACCCCTATTTTTTTTTTTTTTTTTTTTTTTCAATTTCCATTATCGCCTCATGAACTGTCAATTCTTTGGTACTCTGTGTAAAACATCAAGATATAATGATTGAACTTTTGTTGTAAAGTTTTGATGACCCATACTTAAATAATTTTAATTATGAACCTCTAAATTGAAAAAGAAATTCAGAATTTTACCACAACATTGGTCTTATAATATTTATAGGTTAGAGTCTGACTGCAAATCTCTTAAAAAAAGACGGCGAATACAGGAAAAATCCAATCAGCTATCACATTTGAGAAGCTAGAGAGCCAAATTTTTGCCCACGGTCCATACTTTGTAGACCCCTGGTCTATTTAATAAGGTATGCGACATTTTTATTCTGACTCAGTTTCACCGGTTTAAAAATGTGGAAGGTTACTCCACTGAGCTATAAAAAAACTGGAGTGACAACCTCTGATGATATAACATGCGACCGAACGTGCCGGCGCGGAAGGTCACAATTGCCCGGTTCGGGCAAAACAAACGAATTTCTCCATAGACTAACATTGTGTGAGTTGAACTATTTCTAGAAAACCCCCTTTTTTAAAAATATTTTGAGCAACATTTAGAATGGTCGTATCATGCTGTGCATACAACTGTGCCAACAGATGGGGAAAACTAAAAGAAGATGGAAATCTTTTCCGGGCAGACACAAACTTCGATAAGGTGTGATGCGGTTTCGGCACGCTCAGTTGTCACTCCAGTTTGTTTATAGCTCAGTAGTTTACTCAGATGCAAAATCTATTGATTTTATTTTTTGATTTTGAAAAAAAAAGGTCCCATTATTTGTTGAATTGAGGGACACGTAGAAATTTCAAAAATGTTAGGATGGGCGTGGAAGTCATGAAAGGGTAGCATATATGAATGGGAAAAATAAATTTTAGGTTGAGAAAAATATGGAAAAAAGTTCACAACAAACACCTATGTATAGAGTGTTTTCAGGTGACGTCACAACCGGTTATTTTCTTTTAACTGTGTGTATCTTCTGTAGGGCTTTTATCTGTTGCTAAGGCGGTTTTTAGGTATGGTATCACGCGATTGCAAATGCTCCAACAGAAGAATTCCACGGCTAGTCATTTTCTGTAACTGTCAGTGGCGTATATAAGGGGGGGGGGGCGAGGCCCCCCCCCCGAAATTCAGACTAGGCGGTGTACCAAAACAAGTTTTTTCTTCTGCTGTTCTACAAGTTCTGTATTTTAGGGTCAAATTTCAAAAAATTTTCTGGGGGAGGACCCCCAAACCCCCTTTTGTACTTGGAATTTTATTATTAACAACTTTATTATAATAAGTTCATCAAAATCCAAATCCTACCAAAAAATATATGTCCAAAATTCGGACTAAGTGTTCAAAAAAAAAAAAAAACCGATCCCCTTTTGTTCTTGGAACTCTATTTTAATAACTTTTTAAGTATTAAGTTCATAAAAAAGTACATCCGAAATTCGGACTTAGAGTACCAAAACTAGTTAAAAACCTGGTTTTTTTTAGTCAAACTTCCATAAATTTTACTGGGGGAGGACCCCCAGACCCCCCCTTTGGTACTTGTATTTTTATTACTAACAACTTTTCCTATATTAAGTTTTTATAACCTAAGTTATCACCTAAAAAGCTACATTGGACCTATTATATATGTGGGGGAGAAGCTGGGGAGTAAATTTGGGCCCCTCCCGAAATAAATTCCTATATACGCCACTGGTAACTGTTAACCTCTGTAGGGCAAAAAACTGTAACCCTTCTGTTTTCTATTTAAAGGCCTTTCGCGAGCTTGCTTTGAGAGGGTTCCAACTCAGCAGTCCCCACCGCTTTGGTTCGGAGTGTGTTTGGCGACATTACTTGATCCGTCCGCGGAAATCGAGGACTTGGCGAAAACAGGGTTGCTTGGGAGAACTGGTCAGAGCTTGGCCTTTGGCTTGGCGTTGCACTGGGGTTGCAACAGTTTCAGGCGTGGTGCTGATAAGAAAAAGCTGAGCCCTCTCATTCCTTCACACCTTGTTGATCCATTACGCGTTGAGTGTGTCTGAATTGTAAGATTGCAAGAGCTGAATGTTATAATTTGGGGGGGGGAGGAACCTGAATAATGAAGTAGGATAAAAACACCTGACAACTTCTGTTCGTACTTTATAATTTTTTCAAGATTTATTCTAGAAAAATTCCCTTGAAGTTTAACCCCTTCGAGCCTACGGTGTCCCACGTCTATCATAATTTATAAATGGTCCCTTCGAATATAGAATTATTCTTCATTAATAAATTATCTCTATTTTGCAATAATACTGTAACTCTCTTGAAATTTAATTACTGTATATGTTACGGGCAAAGTGATTAATCGGGCATTATTAATAATGCCCGAAGTGGAGGCGGGCAAAGTGATAAATTTCATTGATAAATTCCATTGAATATATCACATTGCCCGGGCATTATTAATAATGCCCGTTTTATCACATTGCCCGTAACATATATGCTATTTGGACAGCATATATTAAAGTAAATGTTACAGAAAAAACGTAGGTAGGGATTGTATAACCTAAAACAATCTTATCACAGTTACTTTATAACATACAACTTTTTTAAGCTAAAAAAATAATTTTTTCAGAATGTCTTTCAGAATGCAATTTTATTTTGATATTATAGATAGGGTAAAGGGGGTACATTTGTACATGGGGGAGATTAGAACAACCCAACACATCTCTTAGTTAAATTCTTTGAAATTTTTCTAAGGGTAAAAAACTCTGAAATTTAAGAAAGAAACATATAAATGTTCCAAATATTCAGTTCAATTGATTGTTGTAAATGTAAACTTTAATGTAAAATAAATTTGGTAGCTTCTAAAAATTAATTTTGCATTATTTATGCAGGCGTTTAAAAGTGCCCAAAGGGTGTTCAAATTTGCCCTGTTGAGAATGAATTCAATTTGGAAAGTTTTGATAATTGCTTCTAAAAAAGGTACCGAAATTTTAGGAAAGCTGTAAACTTATGAATATGATTATATTATTGAATAAGATGTTTCAATATCTTATAAATATACTAGCTGATTTGCCCGCGCGGTATAGTCTAAAGATGCAAACAATGTTTACTTTATGTTTTAAATAAAAACTGGTAGTCTGACTAGACGAGTCTTTTGACGTCCTACAATATTGAGGCGGTTTCGTTATGGAAATTAATTATTCCAGTGAATTCTGGGGGTGATGGTAACAATCAACATAACACAAACGCTGAAAAAACGTATCGTGCTAAATATTATAACTGTGTATTTATCATTTAGCTTTGTAGTACCCTCTTTCCAAAGGAGTCTTTCTCGTGGCGGTCAGATGAAATATTTAGTATTTATAGTTTTCATTATATTCGCACTTATGTGAACATTAAAAAAATTTTATTGGTTATATAATTTTTTATTTTCATAACATTTTTAAAAAGAGTATGTAGATAATCACACAAGGATTCTTCCATTTTCCAATATTTTATGTGTAAAAATATATACTAGGGGAGAGTGGGGTAATAAGGATAAAATGGGGTAATAAGGAAAATGCAAAATTCCACAGGATTTTCCCTTAGGGTTATGAAGCTGATTTTTTTACAGAATGTTTATATCATTATCAGCTTTCTTTGAAAGAATAATGAACCTGCTAAGTAAAGGCAAAATGGATTTTTTTACGTGTGTCTTATTACCCCAAGCGACTGTAACCTTATTACCCCACGAGGGGTAATAAGAAACAAGCCATTTATTTTACTAATAAAAAACAATTAAAAATCAAATGAAAGTAGTAATATAATCTCTAAAGTGTTTTTTATAACCATAGTAATTTTCAAAAATTTTCATTGAAAATCTTTAGAGATATATGTTCAGTTAAAAATTAGGCTAACAAAGTTACAAATGAAAGTTTTCAAAAACGCTATATTTTTTGATATAACACTTGAAAATCATGACAAAACAAATAAAATGGTGTTTCTCTTATTTAATCTTGTGAGACTAAAAAGTAATTACCCCTCCCCCCTCAAAAAAACCTCCATTTTTTTCTACAAACTCAGATTTTTAAAGGTCGGTTTCTCTTCCTCTTTATAAACTCAGCGCTACCCTCTTCCTTCAGGTTCGAATGGTTCAAGAGGTTTATGAAGAAACCCTCGAAACTATTCCCCCCGCCCCAATGTGTTTCTATAGTTTTTTTTAATTAATTTCCCGGCAACGTGAATATTAAAAACCAACTTAATAATGTACTTTACTCACCTTTATTTAACTTAAAACGTAAATTTGATATAAAATTTCAATAAATTTCTTATAAATTTTTCAATAAATAATAAAATGGTAAGCAAAAGTATTTCTTTTTACCCCTCGGTTTTCAGGAAAATGGGGTAATAAGAAACTTAATTCAATTCAATTTTTTAACTTGAAAAATAAATTAAATACAATAAAATAACAACAAAATAAAGTTGAAAATAGTCCAATGATATTTTTCTGTATAAAATACCGATGTTTCTTATTACCCCTTAGTTTTCTTTAAATGGGGTAATAAGAAACGGGCATGTTTAAGAATGATCCTCAATCCTAACTTGAAAAACAAAAAGTGCATTATATAGCTCTTTGAACCCCTAAAAGAGCTGACTAAAAAAATTGGAAGATAATTTATTTATAAAAAAAAGATAAATTGAAATAGTCGAAAAAACGTGACTTTGTATTATCGGTTTTGTTGACAGAGTCAACTTCCAACAACTATATTTTCCTGAAAAATTATCGTAAAACGATAAAATTTTTATGTGATGTAGGGGAGGATTCAAAGATATTGTGTGATTTTTTTTCAGATTTTTAGGCTTACATACAAAGCAGTAAAACAAGAAAATCCTTATTACCCCAGATTCTTATTACCCCACTCTCCCCTAATCCTTTATTTATAATTTCAAAATTATGTCATATATTGCAAAAGAACAATTAAAAATCTTAGACAGATTAGACGAACTGCATCAATAATGTATGCAAATCCCACACACCATTTTCTGAACATACCCATACATAAACGTTGGTATTTTAATTATATTATACAAAGTTTCTTGAAATTTACTGCTTTTTTCAGTTATTTATTTTGGGGTTAGTTTTGCCAAAGCAAGGAGTTATCCATGCATCAACTTTGATTAGTTTATGGTCAGCATGTTGTGCCCCGAGAAGATTCCACACACAGGAAATGAATCTTGAATGGACAAAGGAGGAAAAGAAAACACGTGAGCAGGTGTTCCTCCCCATTCGGTTAAAGGGGCAATCGTCTCTTTTCTAGGAAAAGGGTCGAAGAATGCGATAGCGGGAAAGCGACTGAACGTGGGCGTGGGAGGCATGGGCACCCTGCTGAAAACTTGTGGATTGCTTGAAAATGCGTCATCCGAATTCGGATTTCTTTAAGATTGTTTAAGTTGCAAAATTCATACTTGAATATCGTTTTAAAGCTTCCAATTAAGACTTACACAAACGTGATGGTAATGCAAACACACGAGTTACACTGTTTGCCACTTTTCTATATAGAACAGGTTATTATTATAAATCGGATATTGTTATCGTTCTGATCTTGGACAAATGTGATTACATTAAGCGGAGTCAACTGTATATTCACACACATACAATGCAAATTATTAATTTTTCTTACCTTTTCATTAAGAAATCTGAAGGAGTGAAAAATGGGACCTCTTATTAAAATAAAGTGGTGGGAAACTCTGTTCGAATGGTCAGGGCCCGACTTAAAAGTTTGGGGACCCAGGGCAAAAGACCCATTTGGGGGCCCCCGACATGTTTTAAAATAAAACTTAAATTTTTTTATTTGACTTAAATAACCAAATGAATCATCTGTAAACACTGTGTAAAAATTGTTTGCTCAAAAGCTTTATAAGCTTATTTTACACTTATTTCACATTTTCTTAGCTTTTTAAGCATTTTGGGGACCCCTTTGAAAGGGGGTGTGCCCTGAATGCCCTACCAGAAATCAGGCTCTCGTGGTATAAAGACAACTAAAGGTACCCTTCAAACATTTTAATCCACGCCCCGAAAGTAACCTTTTAGACCTTAGTTCTTCCCTTAATTTATGTACCCTTCATTGACAATTATTTTTTAAATTAAAGTTAAGGTGTTTTACAAAACGAAATATTGCAAGAAATTTGTAGTTAAAACTTCTGAAAAACTAGGGTGAAAATGGAATCATTTGATTAATCAAATTGTAATACACCTATATCCTATAATTAATTATATCAAATACTTGTTTTGTTATAAAACAAACAAATAATAGTTCTTCCCCGGAAAATTTTTGAAATTTGAACTTTAAAAACAAGGTTAAACTCATTTTCAGTGTTATATGATTAGACAATTTCAAAATCAATTTTTCTATGTTTTAACCAGTGCAGTAGCTGGAACTCATGAAGGGGCTCGACCCGTTTTTTTTTTTTGTTGCTAGAAACAAAATATTTTGTTGGGGTGATGTCCTCCCATTCTCAGCACTGGCCAACTGGCCTCAACCTATTCTAAATGAAATCGTGTTAAATCATGGGGGGGCCGGGTCCATCCCCCTCTTATGCTAGGTGCCATTGTAAACTGGCACCATCCCATCCTTTATTATTAAAGTTGGGAGAAACACATTCAGCAAATTTTCAGTCTCCCTCATAAGTTAAAAATAAGTTTTTAAAGAATGTTCCTAATTAGGGGGACGCGTCCCCCCCTGGGATCGACACCAGTGCCAGGAACACATAATTAATGAACATAAACGTAAAATTTACATTGCTTTCATAATACCATTTCAAAGAATTACATTAAGAAATGCATTAAATAAAAGGCTGAAAGAGTTGGGGTTTTTGAAATTTTTGTAAGAAAATTTTGTGGTCTTCTGAAGTTAAAAAAATTGTTTTTAAGTATGGGGGGGACGCTGTTAAAGGTCTTAAATATTGGGAGGACGCGTCCCCCCCCGTAAACGACGCCAGTGGCTGAGCTGAGAGTATAAATTGTAATGAAAGACGTGATATTTAACGGTCAGCACTAAATTAACAATACTTTCAACTACTATAAATATTCAAGTGAATTCAAAATCCATGAAAAGAAAAAAAATGGCGAACATTTTAGTGGGTATCGAATATTAGATTAGAAGGGAATTGAAACACTTGGTCTGCAGAAATAAAACTGCAGTTTTTGTTCAGTAGTCAATATTCATCAGAATATACACCATTTTTATGTTAAAGATCTGAACAAAATTCTTTATACGTAAAAATTATAATGTTTTCGTTTTCTATTTATTTTGCATGTATTAGGGGGGAATGGGGCATATAACCGTGCTAAGGGGGGTGCGCCAAGGGGTGTTCATTCGCAAAATTAATGTTTGAGAATTGTGTTTTTTGCATGAGTTGTTACCATTAAAAAAATATATTCCCGATTTTGTTTAGCCTTCCACAAGAAGCGACCCTCGCCATGCGGGAAAGGCAGGAGGTGGGAAGAGTCCACTGTCCAAAAACGTTATCAGTGGGAGGTTGCATCTGTCGTGAGTGATTTGTGGCCTCTTTTGTCCGCTTATTTGTAGAGGGGGAGAGGGGATTGTGGTTTCAAGTAGGCTCTCTAGTTTCAAGAACATGTTGTCGCAATATTTGCCTTGGTCGGGATTTGATATTTTAAAATTTTCTAATGAAACTTAAAATACCTGAAAATTAAGAGACGCAACGCATAATAATTATAGACTTACAGACTTACTTGCTCAGTTAAAATAGTTGAAAATTTAATGTTACTTATGGGAGAGGATTAAAATTTTCTACATATAATTTTCATTACTTTTACACTGTAAAAAACCCCTTAAAATTTACGGTTTTAAATTGACAGCTGGGTTGTGGAAAACAGTAAAAATTTTACGAAGTAAATCCGTAAGAACAACGATGTTTTACCTTGTAAAATGGTAAAACGCCGTCGTTTTTACGGATTCACTTTGTAATTTTTACGGTTTTGCACAACCAACCCAGCTGCCAGTTTAAAACCGTAAATTTTACGGGATTGTTTTACATGTATAATATGAAAAATATATAAATTATGAGACATTAAGATTTGTTTTGAGGATTTTTAAAAATAACACCCTTATTTATGCTCCAGATTGCATTATTTTACAATATATCTTAAATATGATAATTATATCTCAGTATAATATTTATTGAAGGTCGTTCTTTTT
This sequence comes from Tetragnatha montana, assembly GCA_963680715.1. NCBI lineage: Eukaryota > Metazoa > Arthropoda > Arachnida > Araneae > Tetragnathidae > Tetragnatha > Tetragnatha montana. Next base: position 3,478,150 of record OY796674.1, on the reverse strand, counting down.
TTGTAAGATACTAATAAAAACATGACAAAAATGAGGAAATTGGTAAAAAAAATAATGTAAAATATGCTTGATGTCTAATTTAAGATCACTAAACATAGCGACGAAAGGGCCACAGTCTGTGCAAAAACTTATAAGTTTAAAAAGAACAAACGAAAAATATATATGCACATGAATTTATTAAAAGCCATACGGCGTTTCGGGGATTCCTTGGATCCCCTTTGTCAATGGTACATGACAACAAGCAAACACAGTTTATATAAAAAAGCAAAAGAACGAAACAAGCGATGCCACAGGGCAAAAGAGAAAAATGTACATAGAAGGCCACCGACAAATTACCAAAATATCACCAAAATGCAACATCAAAAACAAAATGAAAATTATTCACTCCAAATCGGGGAAAGAAAAGGGGTACTTGTTAAATCATTAACTAAAAGATTTGCAAATTTATTTATTAGAAAGCCTTCGAAAAAATCAAGATCAAGGGCTGAATTACAAGTTTTTATGATTCCGGCAGAAGAAAAATCAAAACTATGGTCATTGTCCCAAACGTGTCTAGCTATGGAAGACTTATAAAATTCCTGTTTTTTAATATAATTAGCATGCTCTTTCAGCCTAAATTTTAGTGCACGTCTTGTCTGTCCAATATAGGATAAACCACAACTGCAAAAAATCCTGTAAATACCCCATTTGTTGCCCGTATCAATAGGGCCTTTAAGATTAGAAAAAGAAATTTTGTTAATTGGAGATAAAACTACCGAAAAGTCAAATTTTTTCAGAATATAAGAAATTTTAAAAGTAATTTTTGGAAAAAAGGGTAAAACAATTAAGTTTGTTAATTCCTGTTTAGTTTTTTCATTGTTACGTTTTTTCACAAATTTGCCAAAAATGCAATCTATCAAAGTGTGGCAGAATCCGCGATCAATGGCCACAGCCTTGATATAATTAAATATACCTTGATATATTTAAATTAATATATATTAATTGATATATTAATATCATATACTTGATATATTAATTTATTATATACCTTGTATATAATAAATATACCTTGATATATTTGGAAACTGAGATTAATTATATCAAGGCTGTGGCCATTGATCGCGGATTCTGCCACACTTTGATAGATTGCATTTTTGGCAAATTTGTGAAAAAACGTAACAATGAAAAAACTAAACAGGAATTAACAAACTTAATTGTTTTACCCTTTTTTCCAAAAATTACTTTTAAAATTTCTTATATTCTGAAAAAATTTGACTTTTCGGTAGTTTTATCTCCAATTAACAAAATTTCTTTTTCTAATCTTAAAGACCCTATTGATACGGGCAACAAATGGGGTATTTACAGGATTTTTTGCAGTTGTGGTTTATCCTATATTGGACAGACAAGACGTGCACTAAAATTTAGGCTGAAAGAGCATGCTAATTATATTAAAAAACAGGAATTTTATAAGTCTTCCATAGCTAGACACGTTTGGGACAATGACCATAGTTTTGATTTTTCTTCTGCCGGAATCATAAAAACTTGTAATTCAGCCCTTGATCTTGATTTTTTCGAAGGCTTTCTAATAAATAAATTTGCAAATCTTTTAGTTAATGATTTAACAAGTACCCCTTTTCTTTCCCCGATTTGGAGTGAATAATTTTCATTTTGTTTTTGATGTTGCATTTTGGTGATATTTTGGTAATTTGTCGGTGGCCTTCTATGTACATTTTTCTCTTTTGCCCTGTGGCATCGCTTGTTTCGTTCTTTTGCTTTTTTATATAAACTGTGTTTGCTTGTTGTCATGTACCATTGACAAAGGGGATCCAAGGAATCCCCGAAACGCCGTATGGCTTTTAATAAATTCATGTGCATATATATTTTTCGTTTGTTCTTTTTAAACTTACACTAAACATAGTTTTGAATTAATTAGTGTAGTTTGTGTTTTTCCATATAAAATTTTATAATTTTTGTGCTATTATTGAAAGTGCTCCAAGGAGGGCTATACTAGTGGGGCACCTTGGGACAGTAAAAGAAGTGTTTAAAATTTCTCATCATAAATTCCCTAAAAGAGATAATTGGTAGGATAATTGGTAGGAATTATTAGGATGCGTAAAGGAGTATATTTAATATATTATCTGTGTTTAGGTTTAGTAAATATAATTCTATAGAACCATTTTGCAGAACGATTTTGAAAAATTTATAATGACTAACAGTAGAATTGAAAGAAAACCACAATAAGGATTTGTTTTTAAAGTAAAAAAAATATTGTGAAGATACATAAATTTTTAAGCAAACATATTTTGTGTAATATATTCTTTTCACGGAACCAATTTTTTCTTTACTGACCTTGTAAAATGTAAGAAACAACATTAAAAAAAACCCTAATTAAAAAGTACCATGAAAAATTCGACGGGAAACTTTCGTTAACAAACAAGAGCATTGAACATTCCTCAATATAGCCTCAATCTAGCTCACAAAATAGGAGCGGAGTGTGACTGTAAAATTGATTCCTAAATTCGCTACTTATCGCTCATGAATCCGCCAAGATTGCACCGCCAAGTAACCAAACAGGTTGGGGTGCCGCATCTGGCGGTGAAGAGCAAGCGAAAGCAGGAAGCTCGCCAAAGCCTGCGGTAAACTGGATCGGGCCGTCTTTCGAGTTGGAACCCTCTCAAAGCAAGCTCGCGCTTTGTTAGGTCCGAGTCATGTGATTGGAAATGCTCTATTGCGGTCTTTAAGTTAACTTCCACGAGATGGAGCTGCTTATTGCTGAGATGACGGAAATAAGTGAAATCCGGAAGGAAACGCAAAGAAAGGAGAGGATTGCCGTTGAAAGTGGAAAGAGAGGGGGAAGTGATGGTAAGAGTTACGCGCGGACTAAGTTGTAACCTTCCCCCGAACCTCTAATTCTCAAAAATATTTTCCCCCAGCCAACCCTCGCAGTTTCCCCCTAAAATTCAAAACAGCCGACTTCTCCATTAATAAAAAGTAGTATAAAGTATTACATTTAGAGCACATTTTATTTCTAGTATCATTCCACTGTCAGTGGCATACAGTGTTATTCCTAGGATTTTTTTGGTGGAGTAAAAATACTCCTTGACTTTTTTTAGGAGGAGTGAAATTCAATTATGAGGAGTGAATACGGAAGTGAAGTAGCATAAAGTAATTATACAGAGACAAAATTTCTATTAAAAACGCTTACTTTTTCAATGGACAAAATTAAATTGAAAAAAAAATGAGGATGCTATTTTGGTACTCCAATAAAACTATCTAAGTATCAGAACAATAAATTAAAAAATATACTTTTGCTACATAAAAATACAATTCAAAAGTATGATAGTTAGGATGCCATGGCTGAAGATTTAAGCTAAACCTTTGTGAAAAATTCAAAGAGTGAAAATACTCCTGTCTAGTTTTGTAAGAGTAATTCCGATTTCAAGGAGTGAAATACTCTCTCCAGAGGAATTAAAAATCTCTCTGGTGGCATATATAGAAATTTATTCTGGGAGGGACCCAAAATTATTTCTCAGCCCCCCATGCATATTTTATAGATCAAAAGTAACTTTTTAATACATTTCTAGGTAGAATTTTTGTCTAAATGTAATAAAAGTTGTGAGCAACAAAGTTCCGATTAACAAAGGGGGGTCTGGGGATCCTCCCCCAGAAAATGTTTGGAAATTTGACTCTAAAAACATAATTTTAGCTAGTTTTGGTGCTCCTAGTCCGAATTTCGGAAGTATATTTTTAGGTAGGATTTGTATTTTGATGAACTTAATATAAAATAAGTTGTAAATAATATAGTTCAAAGGGGATCTGGGGGTCATTGCCCAGACAATTTTTGGTAATTTGACCCTAAAACACAAAGTTTCAACTTGGTTTTGGTACATCTACAAATGGCTCTTCAACCCCAATCTTTCATTCTGATTTTAACAAAACTTTATTTTACTTTCCCCCAAAATATGGGAAATTTGCCCGAACCTTATGATGTTGAACCTTTGTTGCACCTATGGAGCTGACGGTGGCTTCCCCCGAACCAGGTTTGCAGGTTCAGCCACTTTTTCCAGGTCCGCGGCTCGTTCACGAAAAATACATTAAAATACATGAAAGAAAGATATACATCGAAATCAAAAATACATCAACAACAATACATCAATAATCATAATAATGAAGACGCAAAACTAAAACTATAAAGTAAAAATAAAAACTATAAACTATATAAACTAAAGCAAAACTTTAAAACGCAATAACTATTACCCTTTCCTTATGTTTCTTTATTTGAAAAAAAAAGTGGTCTTGACATTTGCATCTATTTGAAATTTTCCAAGTTCTCTATCATGAATTGAACACCTTTGTATTCAGCTTTTCAACTTAGGGTTCTGCTTTTAAGTTAAATGAAATCTCAAATATCTAAACATACTATATTTCAATTTTATCGCTTTTCCTTGCGCTTATCTTAACGAAAAACTTTTAAAATTAACCAAGGGGATGTCTAATACTTTTATAGTCCATCCTTTTTATTAATTGAGACTAATTCTCAAATTTTAATACTCTGGCAAACTTCTCTTTTGGCAGCTGCATGATTTAGCTGAAAATAATTATTTTTCTGCTGCACTCGAAAAAGTCGGAATTCATTGCATATTCTATCATCGGAAACAATTAGAACAATGGATGCAGTTTAGAAAAAAAGAAGGGAAAAAATACAGCTTTTAATTGTTTGCTTCTTGCTAAATAAATGCAGATGAAAATCACACATGAGATCAAAACAGCACTCGAGAAAAAGATAATATATTTAACCAATAAGAAGAATCAATTCGAAAGATAAAAAAAAATCTCTATTCAGATTATAATTTTAGTTTTAATAATTTTTAAAAATAATTAAAGAGTTTTTGCAATTAATGTCATTCTTTTACCCGTTTCTTCGATTTGTTCGACATTAAGGCTATAAAAACATTTCAAATATTGTAAATAAAATTGAAACTTTCAGAAAACTTTTATGACCTAATTAAATGTCTATCGTTAAAGCCAGCGTTAGAAATTGGGAAAAAAAACCTCACTGGTCTGCCGGACCAGTGCTTTGCCAATCTTACTGGTCCGCAACAAAAATCACTGGTCAAACAAATTAAAAAGGACCGGTTTAAGTATTATACAGTAACTATTGCACAATTTCACTGAATGTGTGTACCAAATAGTAATGTTAAAAATTAATACATATTCAATTATATTTTTCTTTTTCGCCGGGGGCTCCCCTATCCCATATCGCCACATTTTGGGTTCTGTCAAAAATATGTATTTGCTTCACCAAATGCAACCATCAAACGCACTTAAAATACCGCTATCACTGAACAACTCGTCTGAATGATTTTACAAAAACTCTGCTAGAACTGGAGGGTGGGATGTTTTTTAACCACACACACACTGGTGATTTTCTGATTCCACTGGTCCGGGCCGTTTTTTAGTTGTCCCGGACAAGCAAAACACCCAAATTTCGAACGCTGGTTAAAACTTTCCTTGTGAAAATTGCTTGAAATTGTTTTCCTAGTTCAGTTTTTTTTTGTGAAATTTATTTTTGGTTGAATTTTGGAAATATTTATGCGAGAGACGAGATATTTTCGAAAATGTAGTGTTTGTAACATCTTCGAAAACATCACTCATACTCCCCCTCCCCCCTTGTCAGGAAAAATAAGCAAATAGCAAATCCCCCTTAGCCAAATAGCCTTAGGTGCTTACGTAATATTTGAACGGTCCCTTACGGAATATGGAAAGCGTTTTAGGAGGTAAAAACTTGAAAATCCTGCCTTTATTGAACGTGTTGGTTTTTTTAATACTATATCGATAACTAACTTTCCCTTTTCAGTTTTTATTCCCTTCTTTTTTCCATTTTACAGTTTAGTAGGGGAGCACTTTTACCAGCTTACCCAAGTTTTTTTCAGCCCATTTTTAAAATAAAATTTAGGTTCACCTTTAATAAAATTTTAGATAAATACAATGAATTCTACAATTTTCTCCATTGCAAACCCTTTTCATTTCCCCAAAAGTTAATTTAAAACCCTTAACACACATTCATGTATTTTATTATTTTAACAAAATAATTGGTGACCAAACCCCACACGAATGAGTCTAATGGGGGGAATGGGAAAATTGGCTGAAGATGAGGTAGGTAGGTCACTTTAGATTTTGTTTATAAAAAGTAGGTCGCGATGTTCAAAAGCCTAGACCAGTGCTTATGCAAAAAAAAAAAAACTCCTTTAAAAAATACATGTTTTTACCGACTTCAAAAATATATTCAATCTTTGCCACACCCTTTTGGTGTGTTCTACTGGACCGATTTGGACGCGTTTTTTTGCAATAGATTAGAAATGTTTTGAAGTTGGTCCCATTTTAATTAAAACACCCTCTTGTGGACACCAGCAGAATTGGAATTATTATCTCAAAAACTTGTGTCGAGCTTACTCACCAATAAGAACTAATAAACTAAATAATTCGAAAAATGATAGAGATAAAATGCCAATTACAAAGTTGTGAAGAATCTGTTTAATTACTAAAGAAAAGTTCATTTATACGACGCCGAAGGCGTCGTGGGTCGGGCAGATGAAAAAACAAATTCTATTTGCTTTAATTTACTTAGAAGTGTGAATAATAGATAACTATATAGAGCAATGAGGGGATTTTCAAATTTGCGTGGATATTCATGAAAAAAAAAAAGTCAAATGTATTTTCCCTTTCTAAATTTTTCTATTTTCTTAAATGCGCAACTTTTTCAAGCGTTTTTTGAAGCGAGGAAGGGTTGCCCACGTGGGTTTGATGAAATGGACGGCGTAATTCTAATTCCCACATGGAGAAGGAGCATCCATTGGCAATCTTCCAATCTGATCGCGTTTCTCCTCAGCGCGGTCTTTTATTTTGTTCATTTTTTATCCCGACTGCCCCCCATTATCTCCGATTTTGTTTTCAGTAAACGGACCACCACATTCAGTAATGGACGTGAGCTGCTGGTGCGCTTTTTAAGAAAGAGAGAGCAGATGTTTCATGAGTGGAACTTGCTAGAGCGGGAATTCCAGCTGTGAACTTCTTTGTGCATAAACAGATAAACGCAATGATAGGAACAAAGGATTAATCACCTGCCTGCAGGGGCGCAGCGACGGGGGGGGACCAAGGGGACCAGACCCCCCCCAGAGACCGAGGGGTCACCTGATATTATAAAGAATTTCCAATATCGGTAAAAAAATTCAAAACATGTTCGAACAGTGGTGCAGCCACGGGGGGGGGGGGGGTCCAGCGGGTCCGGACCCCCCCCCGAGGCTGAAGGTACTCGGCCTAATATTTTACCTGACTTTGACCCTGACCTAATATTTTAGCCTTGGGCCATATCCAAGGGAGTGTTGGGGCTTCAAACAATCTCCCCTCCCGAAATTTTGACGTCAATGACCCTGAAAATGAGTTAAAACAATAATAAAGGGGGCTAAATTCAAAACTTTTCTTGGGGGGAGGACTCCCAGCCACCTTTAGATGTTCACGTCTACATAATTTTTATTTTCCTCGAAAATTATGCGGCTCACAATGAGTGGGTTTTGGGTGTAGCCCAAAGGGTCTTAAAATGGGTTTAAAGTTTTTATTGTTTATTTTTAAGGTTAAAAATTTCTGGGAGAGGACCTCCCCAAGCCCCCTCCGAAATTTTGATGCATGTTTATTAACTGTGTTTTCTTTTAAATGAAAATTCTGGGGTTTATAAGGAGCGGTCTTTTTTTGGGGTAGCTAAATGGGTCTTAAATGAGTTAAAAATTTACTATTACAGGACAAAAATAATTTTTTTTGGAGGACCCCCAAGGCCCACTCAAAAATTTGCCTTCGATTTATTTTTTTTTCTTGGAAATTCTGTGGCTTACCCTCTTCTTTTGTAATCCAAAATATCTTAAAATAAGATGAAATACTACTACTTTTAAGAGGCCAATTTCTAAAAAAAAATTCTAGGGAGGGCCCCGAACCCCCTTCTTACTTGGGGTGGACATTGCCACACAAAAAATTCCATTAAGTGCACCTCTAAGTATTATATTTGCCCGAAATATCCCAGGCGTCTTTGGAGGGGGGTAATTTTGGTAGGATTTGTCGATAGCAGGGACGTATCCAAATTACAAGGAGGGGTCCTCAACGGGTGTAACCCAAAGGGTCTCAAAATGAGTTAAAACGCTACTTTTAAGGAAAAAATTCCAAAAAATTTCTGGGGAGGACCCCCAAACCCCCTCGAAATTTTAAAACATATTATTTGTACTCCAAGTACATAAAGGGTAAGCTAAACACTACTTTTTGGGTACATTTACAAAAGTTTTCTAGATAGGACCCCCAACCCCTTCAAAATTTTGCCTTCTTTGGAATTTCTTTGAAATCTAGGTCTAAAAATGACTCAAAACACTATTTTGAGGGAAATTTTCCAAAATTTTTCTGGGGGAGGACCCCCAGACCCACAATTTTACCAGGAATTCACATAATTTTTATACTATTTTAAATTTAGTGGACCAAAATTAAAAGTAAGTGTGCAAGTCGTCTTAACTTTAACGTATAATAATATTACTCTTATTTAGGATGTACTTCAGAAAAACTTTGAGTCAAACCCCCCTCTGAAATAAAAGCATAACGGCCCTGGCCGATAGACTTGGACCCCCCCTAGAAGAAATTTCTGGCTGCGCCACTGCCTGCCTGTTTGTTTAATCAGTTTTACTCAAGTCTTTATAGCCGTTGTTGAGAGCATATAGGGGAGTATCATGGGGAGTATATGAAATACGATAATTGGGGACAGATGAAAATCGGTTTAGGGCTCTGTCTATGGTTTAGGAAGGAAACCATGGGGAAACGAATCTTGCATTCGGTTTTCTGATTCCAGGTTTTCCGATACGTTGACCTTGGCAACGGAGTGGTGGCTCGTGGGTAGTTCAAATGAGGGTTCACTAATGTTCGGCACTAGTTAACTAGAACTAGTTGCAACTAGTAGTTAACTACTGATTAACTAGTAGTTAACTAGTAGTTTAACTACTTTTGGTTTAAACTGGTTCAACTATTAGTTGAACTACTTTTTTTTAATAACTACTAGTTGAAACTACTTTCAAAATTTCAACTACTTTCAAAAAAATTTTTATCAAAATTTTTATCAAAATATAGAAAAAATTGTACTGTAACAAATTTAATTAAGATGGTAGAGTACTCAAAATACCATAACCAGAATTAAAGGCCCTTTTTGCACGTTTTTTGTGATATAGATAAGAAAGATGTATTATAATTTGGGCAAAAAATAGGTTATGAAATTAAATGGACTAGTTAACTACTTTGGGTAACAGTTAACTACTAGTTGTAACTAGTTACTAGTTGCAACTAGATTTTCCCAGACTAGATAGTAGTTGGTAGTTAACTATTTTTTGACCACTATTTGCCGAACACTAGGGTTCACAATTAAATTTTGAAAATACAACTAAGTAAAAATATCACAATTAGAACAGAAGAGGGGGTGGAAGCTCATCCTGAATAAGGTGCAAGTTGGAATAGATTTTTATTAGTTTTTCATTTATGTTATTATTGACTTATTTCGACTTACTTAATTTTTATTGGGGGTTCAAATTAAATAAGGATAGGCTTTAAAAAGTAACTTAATTCTTAGTATTCCGTAGCAAATATAACTAATATACACGGTGTCCCAAGATAAGTGACCACCCCATTTATTTTTGAGCCCCTTACAGATATAGTCACATGGGCGCCCATATGTTTGGATTCAGGAGGGGGCCCAAAAATATTTAGCCACTCAATTCAGGTTCATAATTATTTCAAAGGGCCCCTAACGAGTAATTTTAATGCAAAAAATTTGGTATAAAATATTGGAGTTTCAAGCAAAAAGGGAGTGTCTTGGGTCCTTCCTAGAAAAAGTAGTGTTTTAAATAATTCTTAAGCATTAAATTCTTAAAAGTAGTGTTTTAACTCATTTGGATGACTTCTAAAATAGGATCGCTCCTACGCCAAACCACAAAATTTTAAGTTAGAAACTAGAATATAGGATAGTGGTCTACGCTATTAGAAACTATTTACATTTTGCTTTTACATTAGCTTACAATCAAAATCATAAACAAAAGAATACAGTTCTACATTTAAAATGGAAACAAAATGTTTAATAAAAAAAAACAATTTATTATAATCAAAGGAAGATTTTACATAACTTTTCGGGTGCAAGGGGGGGGGGCCCTTTGCCCTTATGTATGGGCGCCCATGTATAGTCATGATAGTTGTGTCTAGGTATAGTAAAGTGACCATGCGCTATCCGATGCAACAACTTTCAACGCCCGTAGCGGCAATGTTAGAAGTTATAATTTTTTATTTTAAAAAGTTTTAGATATTTGCTAAATTATTCAATTACAAAGTTGTAGAGAAACATCGAATTAGTACGAAAAGACACCTTGTGTAGAAAAATGCTTCGAATAGCACCCATAAAACGCACGCTCTCTTAGGTAGAATTTCCTAAGTTTTTACCTCCTAAAAAGCTCCTTATAACGCGAAAATGAGAAATTTTTATTCTTATGAATTAGGTAAATCACTAAAAGAATTATTAAATCATAAAAAAGGAAAATTTCTCATTTCCTCTTACGATAAGCGTTTTAGGAGGTAAAACTTGGGAAATTCAAAAATGAGTTATTTAGGGTCAAATTCTCAAACATTTCGGAGGTAGGACTTTTCAACTCATTTTTAATCAGCCCAAACGATAATACAACCGTTGTCAAAACAGTGTTATTAAATGTTTTCGTTGGTGTTCAGATAAAAAATTATCCCTTCCCTATACTGAAATCATCCTTAATTTTTTCACTCCAAATATAACAAGAAGTGGTTAATCGAATGTTCCCTCTTTTGACAAAAATAACGTTTATGGAGAAATCAGTGCTGATATTAGGGCCGCGCGCGCGTTCTCCCAGCCAATCTTACTGACCCTCAACCAAAATGACTGGTCCGCCAAATTAAAAAAAAAATAGGTTTATACCCCCCACAAGAGGACCTTTGGTGATACCTTTTAGAAAATCCTCAACAATTTGTGTCAAAGGTAAAGGGGATTGTCTGGAAAAGTGCCCCCCCCGTGGGCATAGCCAGGTTTCATGTTAGTGGGGGCAAGGATACTTACATCTGCTCTTGATGTTGCGAATACTAGTGTGACTAGGGGTTAACCAACATTATTTCCCAGGTCCCCGTATACCCCATAGCGAGTACTTTTACAGGCTAAATTTTAGGGTACTTATACAAAGGATTTGAACTTTTGCACACCTAACGTGAAAATATGGGTAATGAATGTGAGCTTAAAAATGAGGGGTCTAGGGGTCCTCCCCCATAACATTTTTTAAAGTTCGCCCCTCAAAGTAGTGTTTTAGCTCATTTTGAGACTCTTTGGGCCTAACAGTACCACTTCTTGTAAGCCACACAATTTTCAAGGAAAATTACGTACTATTGCTTTGGTAAAGTTTTTCAAAAAATTTTAACAAACTGAGAATTTAGGGAGGGGCATCTGCCCCTCCTTTCCCCCCCCCTGGCTACGCCCATGCGCCTCCCCTTGGAGCAGTGCTGTGGATCCGCGCGGTCCATGTCTACTGTTCTATAAATCAAAATCACGAAGGGGAGAAGTTGTCGGGCGGTGCCGCCTTTTCCCGCAGTAGCCAGTTCTGCCGGTTTTTCCAGTCCCTCTGAAGCGCCATCTCGCGGAGTGTGCCGAGAACACCAGAACCGAAACCATAACCCGACGGTTTAGTTCAGCTCTGATTGAGGAGGGGGATAACAGTGAAATAAAGATCGAGGGGGGTATTTGAGGGAGTACCTAGGTCGTTGGACCTTCAAACTCCAGTATAACTTAGCTTCACTGGGTGAGGCCATGAGCTGAACTGTTACAGAACGCGTGACTTGAAAGTCACAGTCAGCAGAGGAGTGGCTAGCTTGATGCTAACCCACTCTTGATTTCCCCAAGTAACCTTGGTACTCATTTTATCGACCCCGGAGGGATGAAGGGCTGAGTCTGCCTTGCTCGTGGACCGGGATTTGAACCCCAGGCCTGTGGTGTGGGAGCGGAAAGCGCTTCCTCTACGCCACCGGGCTTCACGGATAACAGTGAAGTAAAGATCGAGTCTAAGGAAGTTCAAAAATTGCTAGATATTTCAAACGAGAGATGAAATATTATGTAAGTAAGGGAGATGGGGTTCCCCTACACCAGAAAAATGTTATCCCTGAATGTGGTGTTTTAACTTTTTTGAGACCCTTTCGTTCACCTCAAAGAGAACCACTCCTGGTAAAACACATAATTTTCAAGAAAAAAAAAACAGCATAAAAATTTATGTCAAAATTTCGGGGGGGGGGGGGGGAAGTTGAACCCCCCTTTGGATACGGCCCTGGAAATAGCCTTCTAGAAGGACATGGCTGCAAGCACCTTTTGTTTATACAAAATCACTAGTTTCATCTAAAGGATAGAAAAAAAAATCAAATTTGTTTTAGAGTGCAATTTAATTAATTAAAGGGGCCCACAGACGAGCAACTTGGTCATCAACCCGGTTGTCAACCGGGTTGATGATTTTTAAACGGATCGCCAACCTGGTTGACAACCGAAATTATAAACAATGAAGAAAAAATTAATCAGATTATAATAAATTAATATATTTTGGTACTTTAAATGCAAAATTATATTTTATTTAATTATTCTCTCTTGCTAAAATTATATTTTTTTAATTTTTAATGCTTAGTTTCTTTTATTTTCCTGTTCCGATTGAGCTCCGCCCACCAAGTTGACGATCAGATCATCAGTCAACCTGAAATTCAATCATCAACTTCCCCACAGACGGCCAACTTGGTTGCAAACTTCCCAAATTGACAACCCAGTTGACGACCAAGTTGCTTGTCTGTGGGCCCCTTAATGCATAAGATGTATTTTTCAAAATACCTACAAGTTCATAAACTAGTGGTGGGTCATTCGATGAAAGTTAACTATTGACGTTTAACATAGGTGCCGTTCAAATATTACGTTATGTTACAAACACTGCATTTTCGAAAATATATTGTTTCTTGTATAAATAATTTCGAAATTCAACCAAAAATAAATTTCACAAAAAAAAAAACTGAACTAGGAAAAAAAATTGTGTATTTTTCAGCTCAATAAGGAAAGTTCAGCTATAGTAGGTTAAGTGTTCATGGAGAACAATGAATATCAGAAATCTAAGCATTACTAAAGATTTTGTACCAAAAAAAGAACAAAGAGGGGGGATTGGGCAGTTTTCTTACGTAATTTTATGAGAGGAGGGTTTGCGGTTTGCTTATTTTAGGGGGGTCAAAAACGACCAAATATTTGCTTACTTAATATTTAAACGGCCCCTTATTTTTCATTTTCTTTATTTTTGCTGTTCAAAAAGTACTACTGCAAACCTTACGGTGTTGCTATTTTTATTTTTAAACTTCCCAGTTTTTGTGTGACAGGTAACCTTTAGAAAATTGCGGTTCATATAATTTTAAACAAAACAGAGAAAGCTTTAAAATAATTATCAATTTTAAAAATTAAATTTAAAATTATTACTTGAATTTAAAATAAAAAAAAAATAAATGCATGTGATTTTAATTATCTATTGATGTTTTTTTAGTGATTTTGTTTGTTTTTTAACTGATTTATTATCAATTTTTAAGAAATGCCAAATGTCTAGGAAAAATTAAAGAAAGTTTATCTTCATTAAAAAGCTGTTTCTGAGAATATTTCCCACAGCTTAAAAAAAAATCAAATAAATCGAAAGTAAACGACCAAAAGTTTTAAACCTCAAAACATGTAATTTTATTAAATTCATTTAACTAATATTATTACTTTGTAAACATCAGTAGGTAAATAATGTAATGATAGGGGATACTAAATCTTCAGTAAATGAAAAAATATATACAGTGGTAATAAAGCATTTCAAGTTTTGGGATTTTCTAAACTATGCTGTTTTACAAAAATTCCAAAAACTTGACGCTTTATTACCGCTGTATATATTTTTTTTTTCATTTCTTGAAGATTTAGCATCCAGTACATTATTAGCCGTTGTACACTCGAGCCGGTGATGGCTCAGTGGTTCAGGCCTTGGCTCTAGAGTTAGGAAGGTCCCGAGTTCGATCCTAGGAAAATTCATGTGGCCAAATAAATTCTAAATTGAATAGTTGGGGCTAAATTCCGATAGGTGTCAGTGTGAGATGATGTACCTGGTTGAATCTGGACTGAATGTGAGCGCATGGGGCCCCTCAAGCGAAAGCCGGGGGACTTCTTTCTCCCTCCTAAACGGGAGCATCCAGTCCTTTTAAGGATTGGCCAGGTACATCGAGCCAAGGTGTTTTGCCATTTTTGGTGGCCCCTCATTAACATGTTTCTATTCAGCATGCGCAGGGGCATGCGCTCTTGAGGTGTCACGTGATGGGGGCGTCGACGCAAGCTCCATCTGGCATGTGCCGCCTCATTTGACAGGTGGCCGTGCTGATGGAAGTTTGCCTGTCGGAGCTCTCTCGCGGTAAGTCGTCACTCTTTTTTTTTTCAATGCTTAAAGTAGATTAGTTTAATTCTCTTTTAAGTCTAAAATACTTTTAACAAGAGCTTTTCGCTTATAATGTTTTATATGAAATGATTAGAAAGTGAATACTTTTTGTCTCGCACTGTTTGGTGGCTGTTTATAGGTTTTGAGTTAGGATTGTAATGCTAATTGATAGGTTTGTGTCTCGTGTAATAGCTTTAGTGAGTTTTATACATCATTTACTAAAATCTCCTGAAGCAATTGCAGTTAATTAAAATGAGACGTGTCATAAAGCTTGCAGTAAAATAACGTTCAACGTGCGAACTCAACATAGCAACATAAATAAACAACATAAATAAACAAAATTCTAAGTTTTACAGCTCTCGATTTCCTAAAATGTCGACTTCTATTTAGCATTGCTTATAGTGAATGTCAGAATGGATGTCTTGTATATTTGTTTTCGATTGTAAACAGTTTTAGGGTAATTTATCTCCTGAAGCAACTGCAGTTAATTAAAATGTGACGCGTCATAAAGCTTGCATTAAAATAATTTCACAACCTACGAACTCATTTTTGCAAATTAGAAAGTGAAAACCTTTTGGCTCGAACTGTTTAGGTTTTGAGTTAGGATTGTAATGTAATGTTAATTGATAGGTTTATGTCAAATTGCTTCGAGATCTATTTTCAAAAG
Source organism: Tetragnatha montana (assembly GCA_963680715.1). Classification (NCBI taxonomy): domain Eukaryota; kingdom Metazoa; phylum Arthropoda; class Arachnida; order Araneae; family Tetragnathidae; genus Tetragnatha; species Tetragnatha montana. Next base: position 3,462,958 of record OY796674.1, on the reverse strand, counting down.
CTTAAGATCTGAATTTGAAAAGTCAATCGTAAGCAATCGGCAGATTATAAACAATTCTAACTACTATTAATGTAATGCGAAGTTAGTATAGTTATGAGCAGTAGATGTTTGACTATCGTATAGCTATAAATGTTTATTTCCATTTTTTCCTACATGCTCAACGAGTGCTGGTGAACGTGTCGAAATGATGGGCTCTTAAGATGGCTGTCGTCGAGTTTGAGCCTGTACCACCCCTTCCCCAGCTGATGGGTGGATTTTTCATGGTAGGTCTGCTTTTTACGATTTGTCAGTTCACAGAAAACGAACTGTAAAGTCTGGATTAGGGTTTAATAGAAAGTAGTATCTCAAAAATAGATTCAATTTAGATTCAAAAATTATTTTAAAATAACAATTATTTTGGCATGAAGGGTCATGGGTAATTTGGACTACTAAAAAGCTAATCTTTAAAAATAAGATCAAGAGATGGACGAAACTCAAAATTTAAATTTAACCTAATATTTGGAAATGCCTCAATTAAGCATCAGCTATTTGAACCCGAATTGTTTAATATCAAAATCTGTGTTTAAAATTTTCACCGATGCGTTAAGAAGGAAAATAAATTCGCTAGGATCAAATGTGAAAAAAATGTCGAAATAAAGTTAAGTTTGTGATTTAAAATAGAATTGATCATAGGCCTAAAATTCAATCGTGTAAATTAAATTTAATTCCGAAAAATATTAAGTACGTCATATATATATTATCTGCTCCTGTAACGTGCAAAATGGGATGTGAATTTAAGTTTCCTAATTTCCTAGTTTGAACAACTAGCAGAATAAAATTTTGCTGGATATTGACCAGCGGTAAGTGTTAGAAATCGTTGTGAAATGTAATTTTAGCGAGTAAAAATGATGCAACTAAGTGATCAGGAAAAAAAAGTGAGCTTAAAATCGCTAGGTTTGTCAAGGATCAAATGTTAAAACAAGATAATTTTATATTGACGTTTATAACATTTAAGTTTGTAGATTAGGAATACAGATTTTGTAATGTTAATTCAAGATCGTAAGAATAATCGTAAGTCGCTAGATTGAATAGAGTAAGTTTGAGGTTAATTTCAATTTAAAAAAAAATCGAAATGTTTAAGTATCTGTTCCTGTATATAGTGTTCAAATTGTGTTGTAACCAAGAACCCAATTTAAAGCCACTAGAATAAAAATTGGCTCCAGCAATCCGACTGCCGATGCCGATTCAGTTTTAAAGTATTAAAACTTGGGATGATTGAAAATCGGTTAACGTTGGGATATCGTATAGTAGTTCTTTCAGCGAGTAAAAATGACGTTTGACTAAGTGTTAAATAAAAAAAAAAAACGTGTTGGAGAAATCTAAAAGACCGATTAGAAGCGTTTTTCAAATTTTGAGCTAGTTGACTGAAGGTGATGATGAAAGTTACATAGCTGCCAAGTACTCCGATAATCAGATTTTCCCCTTAAAACTCCAATTTTTAAAAATGGCAAATAGTTTTGCCTAAAAAGGAAATTTTCATTAGAAAGGCAAGTGTGCTTTAATAGGATTATCAGATGAAAATCGGAGAAACTGAGATAAAATCGGGGTACTTGGCAACTGAGCCGTCCAGTTTAAAAACCAGATAAGTCACTTTTTCCTAATTTTTCAGAAACAAAAAACCTAAATATTCGAACAAATTATGCACTCACAAAAACTCTTATTTTTTTATTTAAGATGGTTACATTATCAGAATGTTTAAGCTTATAGATTTACACTTTACAGCATAAAAGTTTTAAAACACTGTTTTTTTCACAGATTCCCTCGAAATTAGTGTAAGTCATAAAACATTAGATGATTAGATCTATTTTTTTTTTAAGCTTAAAACTTGGTTATTTGCTAGATCTGTATTTTAACAATCAGAACATAGCATGAACTGAAAATTGATCTATCTGATTTTGAAACTAGACGCCTCATATCGAAGTTAACTCCGAGATTTTCATCTTTACTCCGATAACAATCAGATCCCTTAAAACTCCAAATTTTTTTTAAAAAATTGCAATAGTATTGCGTAAAAAGTAAATTTGGATTAGTAAGGCAAGTGTACTTTCATCGGGATATCGGAGGAAAGATGAAAAACGGAGTAACTGAGGTAAAATCCGGAGGTACTCGGCAACTATGAATGAAGTTATTATGATTTCTGTGTTTTCAGGTCCCATCAGGGGTGATTCTGCCGAGTTGTCAGTGGAGAGCTTCCAATAAAATATTAAATCTGCTCCTTGTATTTCAGGACGAGTATCGTACGAATGGTGTTCCGTGATGTAAGTGTTGGGTAAAATGAACATGCGGGGTTAAACAGGCAATATTTATTGAGCCTCAAGAAAACCAATAAATTTTAGAAATAGTCTGTTTAAGACCGAATAGTAACACTCTTATAGGGTCGGGTGGGGTAAAATGGTTATAGGGGATTTTGAGAGTTTACATTTATAAAATTTAATGTTTTTTTGGCGTGCTGATTTTTATTGAGACTCAAGTAAAATCAACATGCCATATAAATAAAAACTGTTAAAATCCCTGTCCCCATTACCCCAACCGACCTTAATCGTTTTGATGTAGTGTAAGTAAAATTATTTCAGAACCCTTAGTTAGTACCTCCAAGGCCTAAATAAACTTTAATTTAAAATATCTAAGTCGATAATTTATCGTTTTAGTGCTTTAAAAAATATTTTACGTACATTGATATGCAATTTTTAAAAGTTAGCAGTAGTGAATAACGATTAATGACCGAATGCCGAAATGACGTCATTCTGATGAAACCACGCCCCTAATGTCCTTAGAGTAAGTAAATATTAGAAAATATTTTATTTTTAGGATATTTTTATGGATATTTAGAGCTTAAAAAAAATTACCACGGCATCGTTTTTGGAGCGCAACGGGTGCCATCTTGTTATGACGCCCTAAAATTTTGGGGTCCCATCGATTTTAGAGTTCTTATATGTTGGTCTATCATCCCTGAAAGTTTCATAAACTTATCACAATTTGCAGTTTTCGGTCATTTTTTTTATCTAAGCCACCCAACTATAAAGGAAAATTTAAGTTTGAAGGTAGTTTTATACGTAATTTTTAATACAGTTAAGCATAAAATTAGATATACTGACTGACTTTGACTTGGTATATACTTGGATTAATTTATTAGACAAATTTGAATCATGTTTTAAAGGAATCTGAAAATTGTGCTAAAGCCAGAGATTTTGCAGTTAATAAAATATTTGTAATTATGACTAACTTAAAGGTTGCACCTATCAATAAGTTAATTTAAACTTTTAAAAAGTCAACCTTTGTTAATATAATTGAATATGAAAGTGATCAAATTAAATGATAAAGAACCTAGTTATGTTGAATAAAGACTTCGCATTTGATACTTGTGAATCGAATTTAGATTGATATTTTAATGCCCTTTATGTACGTATATTTGCCTGTATTAATGTAATTAGAATTTTCAGAGACATCCATGTTATCCTTCGTTGTCTTTATGTTCAGGCATTCAGTTCAATAACAATATCGAAGACTTAAGTTTTTAATAATCTTGAATTTTCAAAATTTTAGCAGCCTACAAACTTAGAAAAATTTAATTTTAATGCTACCTGCAAGTATTTTGATAGACGCTGAGTACTTGATGTTGAAAAATAAGCAATGTAGAAACCCATTTAGATAATGCAATTTAAATTTCCCGATTATAAGGCTCATTATTTTTATAGTATAGTAAGCCGACACTTGATAGTAAAAATCTTTGCTAATGTAACTATGGTAATCACAGAAATGTAATTTAGTGAAATTTTCATAGACTATTTTCTTTTTTAAAAAAAATTACCTTTACCTGAAAATTCAAACAAATTTTAGGTTGTAATAATAGTTATCTATACACCCTAATGGTACTTCGAATACAATGACTGCCTACTTGTAACTAATAAAATATCTTTTTCAGTCAATTTTTGCTGCAGAGTTGGATCTAGTTTATACTATGTGTTTGCAATCAATAAAGACTATTTTTGTTGAAAAAAAAATAAATGTTTTTATTTCAGCACTGAAACATAGGACAGAACACTGGTAAGGGTATGTACAACAAGGGCGACCTCGAAAGGGGACGCCCAAAGAACAATCTTTCAAAACAGTCGGAGGGGGAGCCCCTATTTCTGATAAGTCCCAACTTGTAAACAAACAAAATGTCTTTACAAGCTGGGACTTACAGTGTTGCCCCCTGGCGGTGGTTTCCAACCAGTACTTAGGTAAGCAGTAAGTAGCTTAAGGTAGAACTTCTATTTTAAGCTGCTTAGTCTTGTGTTAGACTGCTAACTAAGCTGGCTTACTATTAAGTCAGTCCAATCAGTAAGCCACCCAAGTAAGCAGACTAATACAATAAGACTAAGTAGCTTAAGTAAAAGTCCAACTTCTAATTACCTTAAGCTACTTACTGTTACTACTCACCTTATTGGACTTAAGTACTGGCTGGAGACTAAGTTAGACCACACTAATTATAGGCAATGCTTGATAGATTATGGGGGAAATAATCTAGGAAGCCACACCAAATAATTAGCAAAGTCACACCACTCACCAATAGTGACGTCGTAGGGCCCACCTCCATCGTGTAGATGCGCAGACTTATAATGCGCGTGGACTTATAAAAAATCTGCATACAATTAATCAGGGGTACAATGACGTAATAGGGGCTGGCTTAGGATCGAACCATGATCCCTGAATGTTTCTGCATTCGAACACTATCAAAATTGGTTTCGTCATCGAACCCTCGGGATGCGCAAACCTCACATGCGCGTGGACTTAGTTTTTTTAGCTCCCTCGAGCCAACTTGTCCACGCGCTTGTGGGGACTTTGTTCTACAGTTATACTGTGACGACATCGTAAATCTTCCTGTTCTTGGAACTAGACGTTAAAATGGTCATACATCGCCTAAAATGAATCTGCTACTATGCCACTATCATAGGCCAAGAGGCAATAAGCTGTGATATATGGAGCAATTGCCCATGTAACAATGGCATTGAACATTAGCAATGGATTAAACAATGGCTAAGATATAAAACAACTTAGTCGATGAACAACAATAAAAAGGAAATTAAAATTTAGTTTCGTCAGAATATTACCTTTTCCAGGAATTATGAAAATTTCGATAGAACTATAAAGGCTCATTCAGACGTCATTTTGTAGGAATCACCCAAAGTGTAAATGTAAATTGGCATTTCTCACTCTTTACTCCTTTTGTCTTTTCTACGCAAACTAGCGATTATTCACAGGAGTGAATCAAACAGCAAAGTGAAACAGTGAGAATGAGCATTAACAACAGTTTTCTGTGGCTAAACTTACCAAAGTAACTGGTACTGAGCTGACGTTCCTCACAGAGCCAGTGAACGCTGAGAAGCATGTATCGAATCAGGGAAAATACATTTAAAAAAATGAACAGATAAAAGAAAGTTAAGTCATAAGTTTGCCTGCCGTTCCATTTAAATACGTATCAAAATATTGTCGCTCTGACATGACATAATTTCGAGGACTTTACCTTTTTAGGGGGGACCCTCAGTGTTCACTGTCGAGGAAATGCCAACTCAGGGAGATGAAACAAGCTGAAAATAACTAAAAAGACATTCTAAAATACATGCGTAAACGATATTTTAATAAGAAATTATCATCGTGACACATTTGCACCCAAAACGGTGTTCTACAACAAAAAAAAACATCACTCATAGTTCCAGGTTCCGTTAAACACAAGCGCACTTTGGACGCCATTGTTCAGTCAAAACGATAAATTTATGTTTTGGAGAAACCCTTGATTTCAAAAAGGTGTCGACTCGGGAGACTATCTCCTCCAGATGTAGTCACGAGGGATATCCTGTAAGAAAGAAAAAAAATATTCGTGATTTTCCAACATGTGATGAACCAAACTTATACTGGGATGTAAAACTGTATCATTTCTAACAAGAAAACGTTCCCCAGGCAAAACTCACAGAAATGGACGAACATTTTTCAGGGGTTAGTAGATGACTCAAAACACGTACTGTGAAAAAATTAGCTGCGGAATTACAGTAGAAAAGCTGTAAAAAAATTCTTAAAAATCATCATTTTTAACGTCAAATACAAACCTACTAGGCGAGAAATTCAGAGAAACCGCCAAATTCTTAAATGAACTGGCCGCGTTTTCTCTGAAAAAGGTTCATCAAATGCACGCCAAAAGTCGCCAAGTAATACTAACTGAATGGATTCGACAATTTAGAACCTAATTTTCAATATTAATTTACTCCTCTCCTAATGAAATTCCGCAGCTAATTTTTTCCCAGTAAGTGGTTTGAGTCATCTCCTTATGCCTGTAAAATTTTAGTCCGTTTTTGTGTGTTAAGCCTGAGAACGTTTCCTTGTAAGATATCGTACTTGGGTTTAAAACACGTTTGGAACTATACTAGATAACAACCTTCCTTGACAATGACGAGCGGAAGAAAAACAAAGATCTGTGAGCTCTCATGGACTGGTGCGTTCCATTCTAAATGTATGCGCCAAAAAATCAAAAATAGTAAGAATTTTATGAAAATCATCATGACCCAAAAACGCAATATATGCATGTATTTAACAAACTATAATCACATTTCTAACGTAAAGTGGCTGATTTCACTCTGCATTTTGGGCTGGGAACTACTTTCTTCGTATGCACTCAGCTTATTTCTCCATTGTCAAGAAACGTCGGAAGTCTAGTAGTATACTTCGACAAGTTTCTTACCTATACTGCGGTCCTAAGCGAAAATGCACATATAGGAGATTTCACACAGACTTACTTTGAGAAAATATCTCGCCAAAAGGGTATTTGGTGGGATTTTTTATTCAATGCGGTTGACCCTCTTTCTAAGATCAAATATAGGCTACCCTTCAAAAAAACTAGATTATCAGCTATTGCGTTGGTCGGCGTTAGAGTCCAGAATGCAATGCAGCAAGGATAAATACTCAACATTACAGCTGTAGTTCTAGCGACTCGGGTATTCCGGATATAGTACTCCTATGTACTATTTAAAACTATACAGCAATTTATTTTAAACAATTCAATTTTAGTTTAAATTTATTTTTTATGTAAATTTATGGTAATTTTAATTTTACAAAATAATTTCATTTTTCTTTCAATTTTGATAGTTTAGGCTTAGGGGGTTTTTGTTCAGGAATTGGACAACTTCATCACGGCTTACTAGATACTATACAGGCTAGCCGAGTTTTTAACAATGAAAACCATTTGACAACTTTTCCCATCGCCACAAGTCCTACCTGTATCACCCACCGCCTTCAACACTATGGATATGCTTTGCCAGTTTGTCCAGTATTGCCATCTGGATTTTTAATGATTTCCTTCTAGTAGGGGGAAAATAAGGTTTTTAGGGGAACAAATTTGAACAAATGGTTCGTCAACGGTTTTCAGCTCTACTAGATGTACTTTATGGGAAAACGAAAGTTTACCAAAATCGGATCGTGGGAAGTGGGTTTTTTTCAAGATGGCCGCCATAAACATGGAAAATCAAGAAATCCTATAAGTTTTGTGTTTAAAACGTAAATAAACGTTCTTCAATGTCTGATTTGAGTAGAATAAGTATGGTACTGGGTAAACTGAATTATATAAAAATAGTTTGCAAAATCTGGCAACCGGGAATGGTTTTTTTCCAAGATGGCGGGCGGAACTTTCATATAAAAGGATGTGATGATTCTGAATTTTTATGAAATATATTTTCACAGATTTTTATATAAAATATATTATTTAATTTATTCTTATTTTAATAATTTTTCATTCTAAGTAATGTAATAATGCACAGGATACAATTAAGAGGCAGATTTTATAAGATGCAGGCAGAAATGCGGGGGTCATTATTGTGACCATTTTTGATTTTGATGAAATTTATATTGTGGGTCCTTCTAATGATTTTAGAATACCCGTATTTTTTCTTTTTCCCTCCAAAAAAAATTTTCGCCCTAAAAAAATTCCGAAAGTTGGTCGCAACCCAGTATTTTTTTCGAATCGATATCTTTTTGTACTCCTTTTTCTCTGTGCATTGAGGGTCAATCAAAGTAATTCTGGTGATAACAACATGTCCTTAGGTAGCTAAAACAAATTATTTTGTGAATTTCATGGTTGATCTTCAGTGCAACCTGGAAGGGTTCGCTAAACTTTGTCGCGGAAAGTGAAAAAACGCCAAATTTGACCCCTTATGGACCCCATCATTGAGGGTCAACACAATTTGGGGGGTTAACTTGTGTAGTACTACTCAGTATTAACTTATTTAGCCTATTTATTGCATCGTTGACCCTCAGAGCTGCCGGAAAACAGCTACTTTTATAAGCTAAAATGCTCTGAAATACACAGAGTCACCAAATTGACCCTTTTTTCGTTTTGTTAGTTACAAAAGTCAGTTTTAAGTACTCGCAGGGCCGAAAACCAAAGATCTGTCAATTGTCTCTTAAAGTACACGTCTCATACTACCAAATGCCATTTTCTAGTTCCTCATTGACCAGTAATGCTCTGAAATACAGGGTCACCAAAATGACCTTTTTTTTGCTTTGTAAGCTTCAAAAGTAGCTATTTTCCGGCAGCCCTGAGGGTCAACGATGCAATAAATGGGCTAAATAAGTTAATACTGAGTAGTACTACACAAGTTAACCCCCCAAATTGTGTTGACCCTCAATGATGGGGTCCATAAGGGGTCAAATTTGGCGTTTTTTCACTTTCCGCGACAAAGTTTAGCGAACCCTTCCAGGTTGCACTGAAGATCAACCATGAAATTCACAAAATAATTTGTTTTAGCTACCTAAGGACATGTTGTTATCACCAGAATTACTTTGATTGACCCTCAATGCACAGAGAAAAAGGAGTACAAAAAGATATCGATTCGAAAAAAATACTGGGTTGCGACCAACTTTCGGAATTTTTTTAGGGCGAAAATTTTTTTTGGGGGGAAAAAGAAAAAATACGGGTATTCTAAAATCATTAGAAGGACCCACAATATAAATTTCATCAAAATCAAAAATGGTCACAATAATGACCCCCGCATTTCTGCCTGCATCTTATAAAATCTGCCTCTTAATTGTATCCTGTGCATTATTACATTACTTAGAATGAAAAATTATTAAAATAAGAATAAATTAAATAATATATTTTATAAAAATCTGTGAAAATAGATTTCATAAAAATTCAGAATCATCACATCCTTTTATATGAAAGTTCCGCCCGCCATCTTGGAAAAAAACCATTCCCGGTTGCCAGATTTTGCAAACTATTTTTATATCATTCAGTTTACCCAGTACCATACTTATTCTACTCAAATCATACATTGAAGAACGTTTATTTACGTTTTAAACACAAAACTTATAGGATTTCTTGATTTTCCATGTCTATGGCGGCCATCTTGAAAAAAACCCACTTCCCACGATCCGATTTTGGTAAACTTTCGTTTTCTCATTAAGTACATCTAGTAGAGCCGAAAACCGTTGACAAATCATTTGTTCAAATTTGTTCCCTAAATGGCCCTTTTTTTAGCTATTTTCCCCCTACTATTCCGTACTCGGCTAGCCTGTATAGTATCTAGTAAGCCGTGACTTAATAGTGTTTTCAGGTGACGTCACAACCGGTTATTTTCTTTTAACTGTGTTCCTTCTGTAGGGCTTTTAACTGTTACTAAGGCCGTTGTTTATCTGTTGCTAAGGCGGTTTTTAGGTATGGGGTCACGTGATTGCAAATGCTCCAATAGAGGAATTCCACGGCCAGTCATTTTCTGTAACTGTTAACCTCTGTAGGGCAAAAAACTGCAACATTTTCTGTTGCCAAAGCCGTTGTTAGGTCCGAGTCATGTGATTAAAAATGCTCTATAGACAACTGGGGAAAGATAGTGAATTTCTAAGAAAAATAGTTCATGCGCACTTTTGATAAGGACGGCAGTATAGGAAACACTACTCGGTACTTTTTAGACACTCATTCCAGGCACGCCTAATAGTAGGTTAAATATAAATTTCTAGAATGTTTAAAAATGCGATTTGAATTTTCATTTTTCGGCATTTGAAAAACTATGGTGACACCCGGTGCCTTTTAACACCACAGGATTTCGGAAAGCGGAACGTTAGAGAAAGCCAGAGTATAAAAAAAATTCTAAAAATGTCCAAGAACTGATGAAACTAGCGAGTTTTGACCCACAAGTTCAAATGATGGACATGCCGAGATATTGCTTTAAAACAGGGGTCGGCAAGTAGTTTCCAAAAGTAAGGGTCCAAATAAGTTTCAAAAATTTTATCCCCCCAACGTATCATAATAAAAAAAAACCTCCTAAATTAGAATCTGTTCTGGTTCATTAAGATTTTATCTTTCGGTAATAAGATGGAAGAAAAAGAAAGAAAGCAAGCTTTGCTGCACACACACTCACGTAAAGGAAAAGAGCGTTTTACAGGCAAGTGGTGCGCTGCAAGGAAAACGGAATCTAGGAAACGAAACAAGGGATTTCGCATCAGGCGATAAGAATTTCCTTATCTTGACATTTAAGATTCTTTTTAAGTTAGGAAAATAAAATGCTTACATTTATTTTTTTTAAAATTTCACTTATGAATTGTGAATAAATTTGTGGTCACATTGAATGTTACTCTCTGCAAATATTTTTTTAACCAACAGGCGGGTATTTTGCATTAACTATCCTTGACCTGTGAATAGAGCATTTGCAATCACGTGACTCGCACCTAGAAACAGGTGCGTGTCCTCCAACAGTTAACAGTTAAAAGAAAACAGCTTGTCGTGACGTCATGTGCGAATGCTCTATTTCCCTAAGTACTGAGCGATTCCCAGTGGGCACCTGTGGAGCGGAGCCACGGAGTTGAGGTACTGCTACCCGCGCCACACACACATTCGCTCGCACAACCCTTTTTTTCAAGGGGGCCACATTCACTTATTTCACACACAAGGGCAGAAAATAACATTCACGCCAAATTGGGATTCGAATAACCCTAGACGTACGGCTTCTCAAGCAGATACTCTAACAACCACTAGGCCAGGTTTGCAAATAAAATCATTTAGAGGAATTTATTGAAATGCAGCCACCTCACTAAAGCTACTCATTTCGGAGGAGTTTCACATATTTAACTAGCACAAATGGTATTTACTATTAACTGCTTTTCTGAGTTAACAATATTTATCATCCTGTTAGAATACAAATATTAGAAGAGACCGGGGTTAGTTGGCATAGGTTTTGGGTTTTAATTCACAACTTTTTCTGTAATACTTACAGAGAATTTGTTTTATACAGTGGATAGGTTAACCTTTGGGATAAAATTATACGCTGGGTTTGTATTTTTAAAACGCGTTTAATTAACCTAAAAATTAGTTCAAAAATTAGCTCTCTCTCAAATACCCTCCTATGGGGTAAATTGGCATAAGTTAATTTGCATATCAATACTTCGATTAAAACACGGCAGTTTTTGGGAGGGGAAATTTTGTTCATTTCATTTATTTTTTATTTCACACAGATAATTATGCCATATTTTTGGAGGTTTCTTCTCATTTAATGTTTCCGAGAGAGACCCTGTGACCCTTCTTGATCCCTCCACATAGCTTTTAAATTAAATTACGGGGTTCTACTCGTTGTTCGATTCCGGGGTCGCCACATCCTCTCTTCAGTTGCGTTTTCGTTCCTTATAATAAATGTGCTTCTAAAAATAGCCTTCTTTCACCCTTCTCACCTTCTTTTCAGCCACGGTCACTCTAATAGCTATACCAAGTGATCCCATACCAAACTATGCCAACTATACTCTACATCAACCTTTTCTGAACCCAGTACGTCACTACGCGGAAGGAGAAACAGCGTAAACAAAAGTGAGAAAAACAATTAATTAATTAAGGGTATTTCTTTCGTAAAGCTCGAAACAGACTTAAATGAAACAGAATTTAATGTAACGATGATCGAAGTCTAAAAGCACAAAATTGAGATCAGTATGGATTTTGTTTCTTTTTACAGATCCTTCAAATCATGAGGTCAAACTAGCCTTTAAATACACCTCCAAAATATGTTCTTTCTATATAGGAAAAAAAAACTCAATTGATACCTCAATGCAGAGGTTTTTATAAACTGATTGTTCCTTTTTGATGGGCCGATACAAGATTTTGAATTAGTGTACTTATATAATTTTTAGGAACGTAATCTCATGTTTATCAGATATTAAAATGAATAAGTAAAGAAAAAACTTGTGTCACTTTAATATGCTTGGTGATGCAAAGTATTCATCCAGATAAACATAAAGATTAAAAAAAAATATTTAAATCAGTGTTTCTTATAAACATGGCAGCGCACACCTTACCAATCGCAAATTTTGAGAATTTTTTAAAATTTGGGAAATGTAACTGCAAATTAACCTCAGATTACTAAAAAAACGATCTGAAACTCATAGGTGCTACTGACTTCAATTCAAAATCCCAGAAAACTATTAGAGTAGAAAACCTTTTATCCGAAATCCCAAATTCCGGAATGCTCCAAAATACGGAACGTTTAAAGATTTAAAAAAAATTCTTGTTCTGAAAGTATTTTTCTCACAAAGCTTACTGCGCGGACAGAACGGTCAGGAATGTTTCAACTACGGCCCCCTAATTTTAAAAAGTTGACAAAATGTATAGTAGAAATAACTTTTTATACTTCCTAGAATGCTTTTTCATTCCTTTTTTTAAAACTGAAAATAAAAATCCAAACCTTTTAGCAATGTAAAAAACGTAAAAGATAACCGAGAACGTGTCTGCCCCTGACGATAGTGAATTTTCACACTAAGCAAACTATTACTTTTCACGCTTCTACATTCATTATAACACCTTATGTGGAAACGGGGGGCCCCTTTCTGTTATGTTGGGCCTAGTGTTCCAAATTTTCTAAATCGGGCCCTGACTACAGTCGAAAATTTCTTTCAGAATGACGTAGCTAGTATGCATAATCGCGTTTAGAACCGATGGTGGGACCAGATTCTTCATTAAAGATGTTGTTAATGCTGCAGCTCAGCACTTAATATGTTTTAATGGGACCTAATTTTATGCTTTCTTGTTGAGCTCTAGATATACGAAAATTTCGATAAAACCAAAAACCGGATTTCCAGGACTACCCGCGAAGTAGCACCCCTGACTGTTTTTAAGATTTCAAAAATCATTCTGGGGACGACCCAAAATCCCCCCCTTTTTTATTGTGAGAGTCAGGTTGCGGTTGCAGACAAAACTTTGATACACTGATGAGGTTTAAATCCTATCACTTAATTTAAAAAATAATACACCTTAATTGCATTGTAATTATTGCAAGTGAAATAGTTGGGACCAAATCTACGTCCTGTTGAGACCCTAAAAGGGTATGTGAAAGTTAGATGAATTTAGGGAGAGGGAGGCATGATAGAGGTTGAGAGAAACACAAACGATTTAAATTATCTGCCATAATCAAAGTTTGTTCCTGAAAAAAAAATTTAATACTTTAAACTGAAGATGAAGTCGGTCAAAGTAAATTTTGTTCATAAAGTGTCGATCGCGATGTTCAAAACTTTGAGAACCCCTGCCTTATAGAGCCAAGGGTTTTAGAAACTAAGAAAAGAAAATCATACATAGAGAAAGTAAATTTAATTTTTCATTAAATTTAATAAAAAAAACCGTAATAAAATAGAGTAAATAACTTCGATATTTACTTATGATTATCATTTAACTGCTTAAATTTAAAATTATTTTTCAGAATCTAATTGATTTTATGGGCTACTATAGGCCAGTTTTGATTTAATTAAAACGTTGAGGGCAAACAAACGCGTTTTACCAGAAATCAAAGCGCAGTTATTTGAGAATCAAAACCAGCGAGAGCTATACCTACCTGTTGATGAAAGACCCAGTAATCCTTTGAAGCTTCCTAAAAGATCCTGCATCCACTCGTTTCGTCATCTCCGGTGACTGTTTCTGAAGAGCTGTGGAAGAAAATAGGAGCAGCAACAGGCGGTTCTCAATCGATAGACATTATAAAAGCATCACCACACATCAAGAGTTTGGGATGAACCGTTTCTTTATTTAATACATACAATCCATGGTGACTTAAAAACTATTTTAAGTTTCAGAAAATAAAGCATTGGGCTATTGAAAAAAAAGTTTTTAAATTTTGTTTTTAATTTAAGTTTTTGGTCAATGAAATGCTTGTAACGTAATTTATATGATCTGCAACGTGATAAAATATAATCAAGAAAAACATGAAAAACTTAGGTATGAATTCAGTAATTTATTTGCAAAATGGAAATACCCTGTTTTACTGATTAGATTAGGATACTTTATATTCACGGAAAGTTTTTCCTTTTGAATCATTTTACAATACGCTTGATGTGAAAGTTCTCATCATGCAATTCAAACATTTTCAAATATCGAAAAAAATTAATTATCTTAAATATTCTTATTTAAAAGATGCGTATTAATTTATTACAGCAATATGTAACGTAGAATGATTCAATACACAAGACCAATTATTAAACTGTAGATGGATTTGACGATCTAGCTAGACCTATACTTCGATATCTTGATGGTTTATTTATTTTCTAAGGATTATACTAACGATCGTATCCTACTAATAAAGTTTTAACCCCAATATGCTTCAAATGCACTGTCAAGAGAGCAATTAAAGGGTAAAAATGTGAAATTTTGAAATAAAGATCTCGCACAGAAGATCACCTTTAAGACAACACAAGATCTTATTTTTCCTCACTTTACCAAGATCGCCAATGCACAGATAAAGCAACAAATTAAACACTTACAGCTGTTTTACTATAAATAACTATGATATAAAATTAAGAGTTTTGATTAAACTTTACTACACATAATTACAACATTTGGATATTAAATTTTCATTTAACTAATGCCTAGAAAACTCAAAATCTGCTTTAAGGGGTTGTCTTGTACTAAACTCAACAAAAGCAATACCTATAAAAAGCCTATACAAGAGCTTAATTAAATAAGTATGTCGTAGTTTTTCGATTCTTTTGTACACAGCATGATCATTTGATAAGCTTATCAACTACTATTTAAAAGAGGGATTCCAAGTAGTTAAATTAGTTTCCGATCAACGTTAATCTCAAAATCACGTTATTCAAAAACGCATAGACTAGGTTTAGGTCATGAAATTCTCGAACCTAATTATTAGAAATAATGGCACAGCTTCGATAAGAGTCTTCCAGCCGCCATGTTTACCCACAGCAATATGCTTAAGTGCTGTCATCATTTGAGCTTATGGGTAAACATGGCGGCTGGAGGACTCTTATCGAAGCTGTGCCGAAATGATAACCTGATTATTAATTAAGGATAATTAAAGTACCTAATAGGATGAAGACTTTTGGAGAAATTTCGCTCTTCTCACTTCCTACTTAGAAACAAAATGTTGGAACATGAAACTCACCTGGATCCTTCCGAGAGACACTGGAGTGATTGCCACCTGAAATCCTTAGTACGGAAGAGAAGGTGCGATTGCGAAGATGGTTCTCTGATTGCTTGTTTGTAAATTAATTTCCCGTTCTCTTAGTTAAGGCTTGGTTGGTAGAGTTGTTTCCAAGGCAACAAACAGTGTTCGAGTCCCCCCTTAGGCAGTTCCCGTGCTCTCTGTCTACAGGGGTCTACAGATTCTACAGGGGTCGATCCAGGTTTTATTTTTTGGAGGTCATTTTTGTGAAAAAGACATTATTTTTGTGAAAAACTAAAGTCAAATTGTATTTTGATTTTTCACATTATCGTAAAAGCGCATATTATTTATTATTTGAAACAAACAAGACTTTGTGAATGTTTTCTTTCAAATAATCATTAAAGCTAATTTGAATTTTGTGAAAGGGTCGTTTTTATGAATTTGAATTTTGTTAAGGGGTCATTTTTAGGAGGTGGAATTTTGTGAAGGGGCAGCAAAAGGGCCCCAATTTTCGGCTGGATCGACCCCTGTTCTACTCGCAATCGCGAGTCTGCTCTGAATGGTTGGTTGAAATTTCTTTTCAGGAAAATAGTTTTTTTTTTTAAATAAAATAATACCCGGGGATAGAACCCAAGAACTCTTGCAGGATACGCAAGCATCTTATCACTGCTCCAATGGGGTTTCAGTAACTTATTATAACATATTCTTTATTGGGTTAACTTTTGAAGCAGTGCTGCAGATTGCGAAAAGTGACAAGCTGAGATTAGAGTCCCTAGTGCTCTCTACCCTAATAAATTTCAGCTCTGTAATTTGAAATTTTTTTCGGGAATGATTCTAAGCCCAATTTTTTTCTACGGCCTCCTTTCACGATATAGTATTACAGGCTAAATTTGAGCTTCAATGCATTTAATGTCAAAAGTTTTGTGTATAATACTTAGCTCCATGTGAAGAAAGAGGGGGGGAATCCTCTTCCAAAAATTTTAGAAATTTGACCATGAAAAGAAGCGTTTTGAATCATTTTTGGACATCATTTCAGAATCCTTTAGGATATGACACCTGAAGAGGGTCGCTCCTTGTACGCCGCGGGGAATTTTCAAAGTAAAAAACACTCAAATAGTTATTGTTTCCCTTTTTAAACTACCAATTGGAAGCTTTGATTCCAGGTTAACCTTAGTTTAATGGTGAATACGGCCGTTAGTCCTAACTCCTCCTTAGGATATGAACCTGGCGCGAGTCAACTTGAGAAAATTTTAGTCTTCCTCACTTTGATATAGGGTGCCAAAGGGGAGGATTTGGGGATACATATAAATTGGAAAATGTTTATTCAACCATAGAAAAGAACTACATTTACCCATATCTCTCTCCTGAAATTCCAATACCTCCCCTCTGAAATTTTTCTAATCAATAGCTAAATGGTGGCATTGGTTTCATTAAAGGACCATACCCGTTCAAAGCCAATGGAAAAAAAATTCACAATAACAAATTACTACAAGTTTAAAAAAAATTTGTTCACTCCAACAAGTTTGGAAATTGTCATTAAGGGTATGAAACTCAAGAACTTCAGCTAAAACCCAGGATTCAAGTAGGAATATCTCGTGTGGGGTAAATTTTTCTGAAACAATTCATAACTCCTCCTGGACAAAGTGTGGAGCAATCCAGTGATTCACCTACTTTTTTTTTGGGGAAAACCTCATTTTCAATTCAATGGATTCCAATAACCACAAAAAAATCTTGATGTTTTTATTGCTAGTCTGTGCAAGCATAACCACTGTCAGGCACTCCAACTTTGATAGGAAGCATGCACTGTAATATAAAAAAAGGAGCATGCTTAAAGACCTAAATACGTCATTTCCTTCTAAGCCAATTAGGTTAGGTGGTCAAGATGCAAGTTCATTTTTAGGTTTTGGATTTCTGAATTTAATTTCACTGTTCACACTAACCAAAGCATTAACACACCTCTTAAACAAAGTATGACATCAGATATAAAAAGCTAATATAATAGTATAATCAACAAAAGTATGCTACACCTTATGAAACTTTTTTAAGAGCAAGCTCTTTAAGAACACTTGCTTCCAACAGGAAAGGGTTTTCTTGTACTTCTTGTATATACAAGGGAGTCAAGATCTGTCTTAAAGGGCACAATGATAAGATATTTAACAACTTCTGCCAAAATCTTAGAACTAAATGGAAATTTCTTGCATGTTACCAACACCAAATGTTTGTTCATTCATACTAGTACTTAAATTGCTGGTTTTTAGGCTTGTGATCTGAATAAGAATTTCACAGTAACATTCAATGATTTACAAAATCATGTTTCAATCTTATAACAGTTAAATTCTGATGCTGTAAATGCAAAAGAGGGTTAGAGGCTGGGTGTAAAATTAAACAAGTCTTTTGACTTAGAGAACTTGTGAGCCTGGAAAATACCAAGAAATTACACTGGGTTCCAATTAATGACTTTTTTTAATCACAAAATACTTCATGTCTACACAGATGGTAATTCAAATAACAATATATACACTCGTTCGTGAATTTAATAAAATTCATAATGCATGGCAGTTGATAAATTCATTTGGGCCAAATAGAATTACTTCAATATACCTGTACAACAGAAGGTCTTCAAGGTAGCAAGAACCTCAGAAAGATTAAATAGAAAATCAACAAATTTTAAAGCAGTACAGTAAGACTGGGTGAGAAACTTCCACTTTCAAGCAAATATTTACAAGTAAATTTTGTCTTTTAACATGTGTTTTGAATCAATCTATGTACACTTCTAATAAGTTATCTTCAATCCAGATGATGTGAATAAATGTTTTGGTCTGGCCAGTACCTTCAGAACTTAAAAATTTCACACCCAAAGCAGTCACATTTTTAAAGGGCACTACCTAAACAGGTTTGATACAACTCAAAAGTGAAAGCTTTAAATTTTATTCTGTTGTCAGAATTTAAATATCACAATAAAAGAAGAAAACAAGTCTAGTTGCAACAACAACAACAATAAGGACACATTCAAAGCGTCAGTCCAATCATTAGGATAATTCAGAGCATGCTTTGTTTGTCTACATGTAGAAAAAGTTCTAGGCAACACAAAAATAGGGTATGAAAGAAAGTTTCTCATTTAGTAAAAATTATAAGTGATTATGGTCTTAAAATGCATTTTTGGTTCAATTCCATTCATTAACAGTTCCACTTAAGCTATTTTGGATGCCAAAAATCAGAAATGATACTAAAAATTGCAAACTAATCGATTGAAATATACAGTTACATCAACGACAACCATAAAAATTTGGCAGTATTTGAATATTTCATGATAAAGGCAGTTTGGCGATATTTAGCGGGACAGTTAACAGAATTGAAACCATTTTTTTTGTAAAGGATGATAAAAAACGGGAAATACAACTCATCATAATTGAGGAGCATACTGCAACAACGTTGGAGTTCACAGCTCAATGCACCTCAATTTTAAAAGTAGGATAACCAAGTCAAAAGCACAAAAGGCTTACAATGAAAATATGTACAGTTGAGGTTTTTTCGCATCGAAATATAAAAACAAAACAATACATCGATAAAATTGTAGCTCATAAAAAAATCTTTCAATGCAGTTGACAGTTTGTACAGTACACTGGTGAAGTGTGTGTTGGGTACTTTATCAGTGGATTTATCAAGTATTGGTCCAATAAATAATTATGAGTGGGTTAAAACGATAGACACTTAAATCAAAAGTTCATACTTTAAAAAACAGGGTCTTTTAAAGGGCTTTGACAAGAGTATGGCTTTGCCCCTAAAGACAAAAAAAAAGTAAACCCCGATTCTTATTGTTATAACAATGAGACCAACCAACTGGAGAATCACTTTTTGCATTTCAGCAGGACCAACTAGTCGAAAGAATCCATTGACCATTGAAAGCTGCATGAGTAGAATATTCACTTCTTTTTCCTTTCGGCCGAGCAGTTGGAGCAGAACCACTTTCCCTTGGGCTTGCTGGTGAGGTTGACACACGCAAAGTGGAACCACTCGATAGGACACTGCAGGACAAAAGAAGCCAAGTTAGAAAAGGGTTCATTTTTCAGGCAGACTTGGATTATATAGAAGCACAGCATAGTTTTAGAATTTTGCAGAAAATCTTTAAATAATTTAAATTTTTGATCAATAAATTGATTTCTTCTTACTGTTGTTGCTTATGAAGCACCGTCACAGTATTTAGGTGAATAATGGGACTGTCATTATGCTCTTTAAGCCAAAATTCAAACAACAGGGGGCATTTAATTAGTTTGCAGAACATATTTGAAAAAAAAAATTGTGCACAGAAAGCAACCAGGGGGGTTTAAGGGTTCACCCCCCCCCTGAAACTGAGACACAAATTTTCATACTGTCTTTTTCCTGGAAAATTCTGCTACTTAAAAAGATTGGTCTTCTTCAAGGTTTTAAAATGAGTAAAAATGAATGGGGGAGAAACCCCAAACCCACTAAATTTATTATGTACTGTCATGGAAAAATTTGTGAATTATATATAAGGAGTGGTCCTCTTTAGGTGAAACCTTTAGAGTCTCAAAATGAGTTAAAACACTTCTTTCAGGGAAAATTTTCAAAGTTTTCTGGAGTAGGACCCCCAAACCCCCCTTGAAGTTTTGCCTTTTATTATACTGTAATGTTTTTCCTAAAAAATTATGCCCCTCACAATGAGCAGGGATGTTTGGGTGTAACATATAGGGTCTGAAAATGAGCTATAACACTATTTTGAGGGGGAAATTTCCAAAAGTTTTCTGAGGAAGGAACCCCTAGATCCCCCAATTACTAAGCATTCACATACTTTTTTTTGTTTTACTTCTATAAGATTTTATATAAAAATAATTTAACTGAAGCTAATATTTTACTGTGTGTTGAAAATGCACTTATATTAGTGTAGTTTACAATTTAAAAGAAGAAAATTCATGGTTATTCTCCCAGCCTACTTTTAGTTTAAAAAATAAATAAATAAGTGGGTATGGGGATGAATGGGACAGTTCCATCATCCCTTCATTTCCTGGTTTCAAAACT
Organism: Tetragnatha montana; assembly: GCA_963680715.1. NCBI lineage: Eukaryota > Metazoa > Arthropoda > Arachnida > Araneae > Tetragnathidae > Tetragnatha > Tetragnatha montana. Next base: position 3,442,496 of record OY796674.1, on the reverse strand, counting down.
TTTCCATCAATAGCTTGCTACATTCAACTAATTTTATTAATTTCTGATAAGGATAAGGTAACTAAAATGGGGTGCCAAAACTTATGTTTTATGTTTGAAACTGATGTGCAAATATGCAAATTCTTAAGTTGCAAATACAGTAGAGCCCCGATTATCCGCGGAATTGGGTGGCAAGGGTACCGCGGATAGCGAAAATCGCGGATAACCTGAAAAGATACTAAAAATGAGGTGAAAACAAGAAAAAAAATGTTTCAGCATAAAAACTATACTTTATTGTACAAAAAACATGATATGTAAAACTTTTAAATTATATACAGTACAGCAGAAACCTTTGCTCTACATCTAAATTAATAAAATTTTCAAAATTCAAATAAAAAACAATTCAAATCGAAAAAAAAAAACTTTCGAGGCACTCGCGGATCATCCGCTCGCAGATAATCGGGGCTCTACTGTACTTGCAACTTTCATCTCAAATATGTTATGATTAAAAGAAGAAATCATTATTAAAACAAGGTTGCCTTTTATGCTCAATTCTTAAGAAAAAATCCTTCAGAATTGCCAGAACATACAACCACAGGAAAAGAATGGCTTTTGGGGTGTTTCTTCAGGCAATAAAAATTATTTATTTGCACTTCTAAGATTACAAAACCATCAAAATTAAGCAGAATTAATAGAAATAATGCAAAGCCTCACACATTGAACTGAGAGAACAAAAAGACTTGCTTCAGTTTATGTTAATTTTACTCAACATGAAGTTAAATAAAGTAGGCTGTTTTTTCTCACTTTAAATGCCATTTAATTTTTTTTTTGTTGGAAAGTAGAAGTGTGTTCCTTTGAAATGTTAAATGTTGTGCAATATTAAAAATAACAGTGTTATTTTGTAAATTTCTGATCTTTTTTAAATGTCCCATTCATAAAAAAATATCCTGCAGTTTAAAGAATGGCCAAGTGATTGAATTTATTTATTTGTAATGTTATCAATGGTTCACAGTTATTGGTTTAAACGGTACTTACGTATTATCCCGTCGACCGTGTCGCTTTATCCGAAAACGTTATCAAATCCCATTGAATTAACTATTACTGTGCCGCTGAATTAGACGGCCGTTGAACTGTCGACGGGCTAATACGTAAGTACCGTTTAAACTTGCAACAGGATTGAAAAATGTACAACTTTTGCAATATAAGTGAAGATTTTCCCATTCATCCCCACTCTCCCCTAGATATTGACCCTTTTCCAAGTATCCAGGTTTTTGGAGAAAATGAGCAATATTCCCCGACTTTTTTTCCAGGTATTCTCTGACCATTGGGACCCCTGTCTTTCTAACCCACTACTGTAAGGGCATAGTGATACTCACGTCAGGGTTGTCGCAGCCAATCATCTCCCCATAGGACACCTGGTGGCAGAAGCAGTAGGTGGGCTCGTTGGGGTCCACGGGCATGTCCAAAACATCGGAGGGGTGAGTGATGGTCAGCGCCGCAGGCAGAACGTCTGGTCTGCAAAAGGTTCAGAAATTTCAATCCACAGCACAATTTTGGATTAAATAAAGTAACAAACTCTTACTTTTCAGAAAGTTTTTATGAATGAATGTGAAACTTAAGCTTTCCAATAACAGTATATAAATGAATATTTGTTCTAGAAAGCAATTAAGTTTTTAACTGGTTATATCAACTACAAAATTTGAGTCGTCTAGTTTGAAAACCAGATAAGTCACTTTTCCCTAATTTTTCAGGAACAACAAAAAACTAAATATTCAAACAAATAATGCACTTACAAAACCCTTATTTTTTATTTAAGAAGGTAGGAGATGGTTACATTATCAACTTGTATAAGCTTATAGATTTAGTTGGAGCACTTTTCAGCATAAAAGTTTTAAACTGTTTTTTTTTGTCACAGTGTTAGTCATGAAACATTAGATCTATATTTTTTTAAAGTTTAAAACTTGGCTATTTGCTAGATCTGTATTTTAACAATTAGAACATAACATAAACTGAAAAAAATTGATCTATCTGGTTTTGAAACTAGATGACTCACTGTTCAGTAAATTTTTACCAATGAATATAAAACTTAAGCTCACCAATAACAGCATTTACATGTATGATAATTTATTCTAGAAAGCAATTATATTTTTAACTGGTTATATCAACTACAAACTTTAAGCAGATGTGCTAAACAGCATTTTGTCTGGAAGTGTATTTAACTTTTCCATAGATGTTTTTCAATTTTGATAATTTAACATTTTGTCCACATCTGTTAATTAAGAGACCTTGGCCTACAAATATTTTAAAAATAAAACCATAGAAGACCTTCTTTACCAATAAGTATGAAATATGCCTCCAACCTTTTGATAGTTCCCAGTATTTTTTTGTAATATTCTCTTGTAAAAACAGGTTTATTCCAGAGAATAAACTTGGTTTAATCCAGGTTTTTCACCTCTAGCTACATGAGAGATACCAAGCAGCACAAATGTTCAAGATTCATTCAATTTTTGTCATGTATGGCCAAATTTCGTTAACTTCTAGTATCAGTTATGTAAACTTGTAATATTTAGTATGAGTTGTACTAGATAGAGGGTGGAAATGGACTCACTGGATGACGATTTGCTGCTTCACTTTCTTCCTCTTGGGGGCCTCTTCCTCCTCTGGTCTCTTCTTTTTCTCAGCAGCTGACTTGCGCCCCTTCTCTGTCGGGAGGAAAATGGATTAAGTACACAGAGAGAAGAAAAACAACGCAAGGGATCTCACACTGCTGTTTGTGTTGTCAGAAAAGACAACTAATACTTTAAAACTAATAATTAGCAGAGTAAGGCAAAACACCAAAGGAATGGGACCAAGTTAACTGACAACAATATTTAATAAAAACATCAAAAAGGTTTAAACATGTTAGAAAGAAACATCTCAAAAGGTTTCAATTATATATGATGGACACTGAGAAAAGTTAATACAAACACTTATAGAGAAAATCTAAAGAAAAATATGACCTGAGGGACAGCTTGCAATGAGCCAAACTCAAAGAACAGAGAAGAAAAAAACTTCCTGAAAGATAATCAGGTGCAACAGTGTGGTCAACCAACAACCACAGAAGTATTTATACCACTGATAATATGCTCTCTTCATCTCAGTTAAAAAACATCTCAAAGAAAAAGTTAAAGTTGATTCTCAAAAAGGTCAAGTGTTAGATTCCCTATAATAACCAAAGGAGGTTTGAGACAAGGTGAGAAGTGGAAGGTCAAGGATTATATTCCTTAATACAACAATTTGAAACATTATGAACGCCTTTTGTTATAAAGCTGCTTCTAAAGCAGAATTTAATTCAATTTCAATTATTTGTTTTAAATATTGCCAATTAGTCTTCAATGGTGATGTTTTACAAACAATGGATCGAAACATAATAAAATTCATTAAAAATTCACTGTTAGTTGAGATCTTTTGATTGCACTTTGCTTATTTCAACAATTTACCAGATAACTTGGAAGTCTAAAGTACCTAAAAGAATTAGTTGAATTGAGGGTTCTCAAAATTTTTACATGTTGTGACTTGTGGTACCCTTGGGAGAATTAGGAACTATTCACTGCAGTCCAGTAATGTTTTGATATCTATCAGATGTAGTATATTTTTTTATCTGTATTTCAATTCTAATTCTATAGTAGAGGCTGAGAACTTTCTAGATTAACAAATACTATGTTGTCCTTAACCATAGTTCCCACTCTTTTGTGAGAAAAAAAAGTCAAGTATTTTTCAAGGCTCATTTCAAGTTTTTCATGAACTAACATAGAAAGGCAGAAAAAAACATTTACAAGCAACACAACTTGTTCTCTTTAGTAACCCTACTTCAGAAAAAGCTTTTCTCAAAATCCTATTACATTATATTACCATTCATTATATTTAACAATTTCAAACATGTTATAAACTATATTTAACAGAAGCCCGGTGGCGTAGAGGAAGCGCTTTGCGCTCCCACACCACAGGCCAGGGGTTCAAATCCCGGTCCACGGGCAAGGCAGACTCAGCCCTTCATCCCTCCGGGGTCGATAAAATGAGTACCAAGGTTACTTGGGGAAATCAAGAGGGGGTTAGCATCAAGCTAGCCACTCCTCAGCTGACTGTGACTTTCAAGTCACACGTTCTGTAACAGTTCAGCTCATGGCCTAACCCAGTGGGGCTAGTTATACTGGAGTTGGAAGGTCCAACAACCTAGGTACTCCCTCAAAAATCCCCCTTGATTTTTTTTATATTTAACTTGTTTTAGGAAAGTCAAACAAAAATTTAAAGTTGCCCAAATTATACCTGTTCTAAAATTAAAAAAAAATCACCCGTGTTTAAGAAGCTAACAGTATATGAGCTACTTGAATCAAAAATGAACTTTTACAAGAACAAACTGAAAAGAATTCCCAATTAAAATTAAAATATTTCAAATAAAATTTAAGAACTTTTTTAAGGTTTTTGCACTAAATTCAAGTATATTCCAGGGCCCTTGAAAACAAAAATGAAATTCAAGTACTTTTCAAGGCCCGTGGGAACACTGTTAACTAATTTTTAGCTGGAGTATTAAAATATTTCCAAGACCAAGAAATTATACCAATTTATTGAAAGGACACACCTTTTAATTTTTTCCCTTCTTGACAGTTGACACACAACTCAGGCTAACTCCTTCATCAAGTGAATAACAATTTTGGGAGGAAAATCCCCCTTGGAATTTTTGTTACTTTTTTATATCCCTTTTTTAAAAGAAATAAAGAAGAAGATCGGGAATAGGGGAGGTTTATAGATAGGTTTATTTTCTAAACCTAGAATCCATACTATTTTGCCTTTCTTGAGTTTAATGAATCAAAAGTAAAAAACAGTTCCATCCTGTTAAAATTTCCCAGCTCATCAGGGATTGGTTAAATATGGGAGGAAAGCTTACTCTTGATTGGTGGTTCTGAATCCACAGGATGAGGATTCAGTGTCTTGTCCTTTAGGTCTGCTTCAAACCTCGCCAGATCTGCATCCAGTCTTCGAATATGCTTGTCAACCTGAAAAGTCGCAACAAATTTTCAAAACCAAACATTTTCAAAAAGTTTTTGAACAATTCCAGGCATTTTAAATGTGTCTAACCTTAAACTACTTGCCCCAATTTAACAAACACTTTGATTGCTGCTGTTTAACAAGGATAACTACTAACGTTTATTCAAAGTTAAGGCAAGTTTAATTTGAAATTTCAGCAGGAAGCACAAATTTCTTTCATAGCTAACTATAACCTAAAAATGTATTTTTAGTCATTAGCATTACTTTTTATCAATTGAACTCAAAATATTTCCCCAATCTCAATTCTATTTAGGTTTTTATAGAAACTATTGTTAAACTATTATTTTTATCAATAGAGGCAAGAAGTTCCTTAAGAGATCAAAAGAAAGCCAACACAGTCAAAATGCAATCTAAATGAGTAGTCAAGAGTTTCAGAGTCAGTGATGAGGGAATCAAATCAGAGGTTTAGATTTGAGCTATGTTCTCTAGCTAAGTTAGCTTAAAGTTGACAATATCTAAATCCCACCTCAACAGTCAGACAAACACAAGAAAGTAAGTGAATAAAAATGTGGAAAAAAAAAAAGAAAAAAAATTCCTTTTCCCTTGGTGTTGCATGCAATACAGTTATGTTAACTAACTCTCCAAGTATTTTTCACCACTGCTCTTAAAAAGAAATTTCCATTTACTTCCAAAAGGAGTTAAGTAGCAATGATTAATCAGAGTTAAAGAATTTCCAACCTCAGAGGATGTAAACTTTTCACACATTACATGTAGTTTTGGGCCTTACTTTAGAGCCAATTTTCTGATTTAATGTAGTTTTGAAAATTATCATTGACCTTTATCCTCTAAGAGGCCATTTTTACATGCAAATAGCATGTTCTTTTACTATGCCCGAGAACTTTTTAATTCATATTCCGAAAGAGCACACCCAAAACACTCCTAGCCAACAAGTGACCCTTTCCTCCAACATCATAAAATTGTTATAGAGTCATAGAAATGGAACCCCCCCCCCCCCCCCTGGGAATTCAGATGGAAAACTAGTATTTTCCCCATTACTTTACATGATGTCAAAGAAATGCTCTTCAAGAACAATGGAACGGGTGTTATACCATCTCGTAGGTCTGCATGGCCAGCTGCACTTTGTCATCTCCGTAGTCGAGCGCCTTCTTGAACATGCGCTTGATCTTGGCCGTCTCCTCCGCTTGACGCTCTGCGCTCATCCCCTCCACACCCCCCAGGTACTCCTTCATCAGACGGTCCACGCTGCGCACCTCGTCTGCAAACACAACAACGGTACACGCGGTGAAAAGAAAATCATTGCAATAGATCAGTGATTCCCAACACAGAGAAGTACGCGGATCACTAAGTTTAAAATTGGAGCCTTCACGGACCACCCTGAACTATAGCTTAAGATCCTTATCTTCACACAATTGCAAGATGAAAGTTTACTATGCCCTAATTAAGCATGAAAATTTATAAATACACTGAAATCCAACTATATTTTAAGAAAAGTTTAATTACATCTCACAAGATTTAGTTTTTGTTTCCGGCTGCAGAATTTTCCCAACCTGCAATAAGTGGAATCTTAAACCTGCCTGTCTGGAGCATATCTTGGACTGCCTGGGTCTGGGATTGGAAGACCTAATATCATCTCCACTTCTAGTGTTGATTGACTTTGCAGGAATACATGGACTCATAGATCAGATCTAGCTGTGGCTAGATCATGAAGGATCAGTAACAACAACACAACAAGATTTAGTAATTTTGTTGTGAGATAAGGTAATCTTTGGGAACTCACAAAATTGTGTCCAACTTTTTTCAGAACTCCAAAATTCACTTTAAATATTTATAGAACAAGAAAGTATTGTTAACTACTTAGTGGTGAATGATATTCCCACAATTTACATAGCCGAAAGTATAATTCAATCTTTTTTTTGTTCAATTCATTCAAATTTATATTATTTATCATCAGTAACACTGAGAAGTGTTGTTGTTGTTTCTTATGCCACTTGGAATATCCAAGCTCCATCCGCAAAGCGTACAGGATTTAAGGCAAAGGGGGTGCGGCTCCTGAGAAAGTGAGGCCCATGAAATGGCAGGAGTCCGACTTAAGCCTCAGATGATAGATGTCGCCACCATCTATCACCACCTCCACAATTTTGCCATGCTCTGAAGGGGAGGGAAATAGTCTCCAGACACCTGGACCCGTGGTAAACTGCGCCATGACGGACCACAGGACTTTCAAACCCACAGATTTTAACGAGCACGTACTCCACTTATACTCGGTGGGTCTTCAGCGGTGTCGGGAATCGAACCCGGGACCCTCCGATCCCGAAGCCGATGCCTTAACCACTAGGCTCCCCACGGCCCATACACTGAGAAGTAACCAATCATGGCTAGAATAAGGTTTCTTACCACAGGCCCTGGAGTCCAGATCTCGCATCAGAGTGAAGTTTCTCTGTAGTTCAGTGGGAAGGGTCTCCAGACCTGCAATGGACGAGCATTAGAAATCTAGGAACTGGATGTTTAAACGTATAAATATCGACATTTATCAAGGTAGAACTACTCAATTCTCAGGTCAGTTATCTGATTTTTAACTAAATAGAATAAAAAACAATTAAAAAGCACTAAACACACTCCAGGGCTGGTAGTCTAAAAGTAAAATGCCAGGAATATTTTAAACAAAATTTCAGGAGTTCCAAACACTAGAACAGCTACTTATACCTAAGTACTATCAATAATAGAGTGTTTTCACTTGACGTCACGACCAGCTAATTTCTTTTAACTGTTAACCTTTGTAGGGCTTTTAACTGTTGCTAAGGCGGTTGCTAGGTAACGAAGTATATGTTGCTAAGGCGGTTTTTAAGTATAGGGTCACGTGATTGCAAATACTCCAATAGAAGAATTCCACGGCCAGTCATTTTCTGTAACTGTTAACCTCTGTAGGGCAAAAAACTGTAACATTTCTGTTGCTAAGGCCGTTGTTAGGTCCAAGTCATGTGATTGAAAATGCTCTATTACCAATTAGTTGTTGCATTGACATTGGCGAGTAAATGATTCAACTTAATTAAGAAGTGGTTTGCCAGAATCCACTATAGAGTGTTTTCAGGTGACGTCACAACCGGTAATTTTCTTTTAACTGTGTACCTTCTGTAGGGCTTTTAACTGTTGCTAAGGCCGTTGTTTATCTGTTGCTATGGCGGATTTTAAGTTTGGGGTCACGTGATTGCAAATGCTCCAATAGAAGAATTCCACGGCCAGTCATTTTCTGTAACTGTTAACCTGTGTAGGGCAAAAAACTGTAACATTTCTGTTGCTAAGGCCGTTGTTAGGTCCGAGTCATGTGATTGAAAATGCTCTGTTTCATTGCCATTTTTTGCACCAGGTCAGAATTCTTTGGACTACTCAACATTATGAAAGTGGTTCCAGTAAAACTTCCTTCATATGTTGTAGGCAGACAATGAGCTTAAAACGATGCAAAATCTCACGAATTCAAGAGATTCCCTAGTGTACATGTTGGACTATAAATTATTAGGTAAAATCCTAGTGTACGTAACTTGTTTGATGCAATTTTGAAAATTCACACCATGAATTCCAAAATGTAGAAGCAAAATGACTGAAAAGCAATAACATTTATGAATATAAAGGGTCATCCAAAGAATCTGGGCCTGGCGGCAAAAATGGTGATAAAATTGTGAATTCTGTCAACCTAGAAATAGAAGTTCGTTTTATTCAAATAGAAGTTGAATTTCTTACTCGCCAATAAACGGCATTGGCAACAATTTCGCCAAACATGTCACCCAGGCCCGGCTTCTTTGGATTTACCAACGTAAATAAAAGCAATAAATAAGCCCTCCTGAATGTGTTTTCAAACATTACTAAACCCTCTCTTCCAAAGAAGCATGATCACACAACACAACAATGAAATTTTAAAGCTTACTGTCTAGATAATGTTCTAAATATGCAGCTTTAGTCGTCATTGTGGCTATTTTCACTAGTACAGAAGAAACTATTTCGTTGTTAAGTGAACAACCTCGTCTTCCAAAACAATTAAACAATATTTGTGTTTACATTCAAGACTTTTGGAACGTTGCCATTAGAAACTTTCTCGTTAATGTGTGTCGTCTTCTTTGATATTTCACTTTAATATTTTTTACTTTTAACGCGGATAATTCAATTAATTTAATTTACTTCTTTCGTTTTATTATGAGAATTTATTTTTGATCAAAGAAAATGACAACATTAGTTTTTAATTTTCGTCAGCTTCGAACGCGTAGACGCGTAGATTTGTTTGAACGTATCCAGAAACCAAACAACAAAACGTTCTAAATGTAAACAAAAACATTGTTTCAAATCAAACGGAATGTAGAAGTAGAAGGGGAATTCCATGGAGAATTCATTTTTATCTTCAAAATGAAATCACGTTAGGATTTTGAATTGAGGCAAATGGGAATTTATAAATACTTTATTGTACTGTGTTTTATAATTTCTTTACCCTTGAGTCAGTGTTATGAAAACGTCTGTAACATAAAATCAACCTTCAAAGAAAATTGGTATTTTAGAACTGTAAGAGTTATTTTATAATGTTATATGATTTGAATTTAATTTCATTCTTGAATAAGATGCTTAGATCATACCCATATGCATAACTTTGTACGATCACTAAATATGAAATCATTTTCATTTCATTAAGTATTTGCATTATTAAACTTTTATGAAAACGAACTAATATGAAGAGAATTTATTTTCGATCGCCTCAGTTAGTCTTCCTAATTCTATGCACACAGTAAATAGTTGTTCTGAAAAATAATAGAGCCATTATTTTTTATGCATCTTCTACTAAAATGAAGTTTTAGAATATTATATTCCTCTTAGATTCATTAATTGCAAAAAATAACTTTGCATACAAACTTTAAAAATTGGAACGAATTTGAAATGGTATTTACTACCAAGTTAGAAAAAAGCAGTGGAAAATTTCAAACTGTAAAGGACAAAGGTTTATTACAATTCTATTCCAACTTTCTAGCTTTTATTCTGGGCTTATTATTTTCTTTCAAATTCAGTGGTGTAGGAATTAAACTATTATTTTTCTGTTACTGTGAGGAAACTATTTAATTTAAGCTGCTTAATAGGCAAGCACAATAATTCTTTCTCCAAATCAATTTAATTCCAGTGGATATTTATCTAATTAAAAACTGCCAAAATATTTTATAAGCAAAATATCAAATGTCACCAATAAATTAATTGCTTGGTTTGCAATTTATGACAACATTTATAATTTTTAGTGAGATTACATATACTCAATCACTTTTTCGTTCCATTGTAGGTACCGAATGTAACATGTATCAAACAACACAACTGCTCCATTTATGGTATGAGTTTGTAGAGTTTTTATTCTAATGTTATTATTTTGATATTAAAATTATTTTATTACTAATTGACTGCGAAGCCAGACGTCTGGGGTTGAATCCACACTAGGGCATGGATGTTTGTGTGTGGAGATGGATGAATAGGTAAAATCCTATTTCATGGGTACACCTTGGCGCAAAGTTTTTTTCGCTGCTAAATGCAAAAGGTGCCAAATTTTATGCTGCGGAAAGCTTAAAACATTGTCTAAACTACTTAAACTGAATAAGGAAACAAATTAAACATATTTTAAAGTATTTATCACTTGATTGACGAATTTTGAAGACTGTAATACTACGATACAATAATAATATAATTCCGACATCTTGTCGTATGTCGAGCGATAAATTAAGCAATGGTACATTTAGGATAAAATAAAATGCAAAGAATAAAATTAAAAAAAATTAATTACCTATTATAATCCGTGAAGTTTTACAAAGAATATGCCACGCAACAAATACCAAATGCATACCAAACACAAATGTTGTTACTTCACTTCAGCTTCAGATCTGAATCAAAACATATTAATAATGTGCAGAGATCACAAGATTTGAAAAAAAGCGTGCATATCTAACGCGCAACATGCCAGGTTATTGGTTTTCCGAGTCAATTGCGTCATCACTCTTCAATTCGCCATTTCGGAATGTTACAACACAACTCAGAAAACAAGAGCGCATTCTTACGTCATTTTAGATGAATCGCGCATTGCTTTCGTCATTCAACTCGCGGTCGCCAGACTTGGCAATCTATCTCCGACTACGTCATCTATCGCCAGCGTGTACCCATCAACTAGGATTCATCCGGATGAATATGGCCCCTTTATAAATAAGAGTTGTGCATGGGAATTTGTGTGTGGGCAACAGTACTTTGCCTCAAAGGCTTCAGTCTACAGGTGTCTACTGGGTAAAGTGAAGTAAGTACTGCTATCAGGGGTAACTCTGCTTGCCTCTGCCTATGGGTCATTGCAAATGGCCCGTGAAGCTCATCTTGTGGTCTGCTCTTCTCCCAAAATGGACACACTTACTAGCAAAGTGGTATGACTGGGGTAGTAGACTTTCTTTCTGCACAAATTGTTATTCACTGTCTAGTCCTTCACAGGGGACTTTTCAGGAATCTGTAGACAGGGACTGTTTTCAGTCAGGGGGTTGGTGCAATGGGCCTTTGGTCGAGGTATCTGGCTTCTTAACCCTCCTTCTAATTATGCTCTAAACTGCTATTGGTATGTTAATGACCTCCGTCATAGCATGTGTGTTGTGCTCTGCCTTTGGTACAAAACGAAATCTTTAGCATTAAAATTAATGATTATGTGAAACTTATATATTTTAATATGTGAAGCTGAAACTTTACATAAACTTTACCAGTGCACACAATATGGCATTTTGTTACAGAGGAGACGAGTTCTCCGAAAGGAGCCTTCACCATGAGTTTGGAAAGTGCACAAATCACCCTCGATGAGGAAGGCCTTTGGGTGCAGCTCAAGCTAAGAAATCAAGATGAATCGCCACACACAGGTAGCATTTCAATGAAATCTGTCATCACTGTAACATTATAAACTAGACTTGATGATATTATAGGATTAGCTGGGGAAAATCTTGTTTATCAGACTATATTGGTGATTAACAAATTACACACAAATGGAAAAAAAAATCAAAAGCAGTACTGCTAGCTGAGGTAATTCGATTGGTTTTTTAGTATGGCATTTTTTTTGGTGATTTATCAGAACACTTTAGCATTTGCTTATGGCTAATCCCAGAGTACCAATGTGACTTGTAAGTACCTAGTAATCTGTTTCATAATTTGAATAAACAGATGAATCTTGTATCTATAGATAAGTCTTTATAATCATCAAAGAAAAAGAGAGCATGGGCACAATCTAGATCTGAACTAAAGAAAACAACAAGACCTAACAGTGAGTCTAAAGAAGTAAAAGTTAATAAACATCATACACACAAATAGATGTTGCCACTAATCATCGTGTATAAAACATCATCACAATCATTTTATGATTTAGTATTGTGACTCTTCTAATAAAAACCCAAATGAATGATTTCGCTTTTTCCAGACACAGCGTACACGGCATTTGTCAACTTCAATAAAGAAGTGTCCTGTTACAAGTTCACCATACCGGCATTTGTAAAAAAAGTTAGTCGTTTTAGTCTCTTTGGGACTTCTTTTGTCATTGTAGAGATGTAATTTAATGAAATCCCTCTCCCTTAGTATATCTTCCTTCCCTGCGTGCAAGTGCAGCAAAAATCGCACAAGACGCTAGAGGCTCTGACTTCAGTCTATGAGACAAGCTCAAATGGAAGGAGTCAGTTGGTGCTTCTCCAAGCTAACCGATACTCATTGAAGGGTGAGTGTAAACTAGAGATGGGGATCATAATTTTTTCCCCTATTAATGTTTTTTTCTGTTATCTGAATTTGAAATTACGCATCTGAAATTTAAATTATTGACTACAGCATCCTTTTACACTGAAAAGCAAATAGAAGTATTATAAGGAACTGGTCTCAACTGCGAGTGAATCAAATTTAATATTGAATTTTGGAAACATGTACCTACAAGCTATTTTCTGGATTTAAAAGATTTGGCTATCAGAAATTGTCTTGGGTATGAATCAATGTATGTTTCTGAACAGTTGTGTTATGATAAAATCAAAATATAGTTTTAAAGATAACTGTAAGCACTCTTAAAGCATCTAATATTGTGGGAAACTACATAAACTAATACTAAAAACAAAGTCACTTATATGTCTCCACAATCTACATTCAGATTTGGAATAATGCTGTGAAATTTCAGATGTTAGTGCCAAGTTTTATAAATGTTATGTACAATTCTAATTTTAAAAAAGGTTTACAAACCTATAAGAAATATTCATGCAACAAGAAATCCCCAAACATAGTGAACTTTTGCTGTTTTCCTTAGTATTTATTAGAGTATTGTATTGAATTAATAAATGTATTGCACCAACTATTCCAAACTGTTATATCCAAGTACAAACTAAACACAATTCGCTATAACTATACCAAGTGTATGTAAAATATAAGTTCAGTTGGAGACACTGAAAAGGTCACTATAAACTAAGAGCAAGGTTCAATAATAACACCAGGGGTGCAGAATATGTCCGCATTAAGTTTTCCAATTATTGAACTTCTTTAAGATTCAATAATTTTCACATAATCAAGAAGAGAAGAGGCACTTATGAGAGAAGTGTATAAGTATGTAAGTAAGACAAATACAGGGTATAAAGTTCATTAAAATTTAAATTCACGAATAATTTGAAAATTATTGAATCTTAAAGAATTTCAAAACAAACTGTGTTCTGTGGAAATTTTGAGCCCTGAAACTTTTTCTGCACCCCCGAATAACACATGCATGTTTTTGATTGGTTTTCCCTCTTAGATTTGCCCAAGAAAAACGCAATCAAAGTGAACCACCTGTCCAAGAGCTTGTCCATTGAGGAGTTCTCTTTGAAGCTGGCCTTCGCCTCACCCTGCGCTTTTGCCTTCAAAGCCTCTGTCTACGAGACGGGCCACAACCAGATCTGCAGCACAAATGGAGCCCCTCTGTGCAGAGCTGCATCCACCCTGGAAAGCAAATTCATTTGGGTATTACCTCTCGAGAGAATCTTATTTTATATAGGATAGGGTTTTAAATTGAAAAATATTACCCAGGGTGGCTGGGAATTAATCTGGAAAAGTTAACTTAAATTCTTAAAAATATAAAAAATTGGGGAAATTTCTTGATGAGAGCATTTTTCACTAATACCTTTCCCCCTCTGAAACCTTATGGATATTTTTTACTTTACTTTTAAATATTAATAACTTTTTAATAACTTTACTTACTTTTCCAATCTCAACGAGGAACTTATTCTTAAACTCAAAGTTAAAATGGAATTTTATCAATTTATGTATATGTTTTTATTTTAAATAACAAGTAGTGATTTTTTCAAATGCATCTTGTGCAATAGTTTTAAGTACAGAGAAAGCCAGATAGTTAATAAAAATAGAACCTGAAAAGCAGGGAAATACTGTTAGGTTAGACAGGGGAGAAATCTGGGAATTATTTTTCTTCAGTTTCCCCCTGTTTATTATTACTTATGTTACTTAAAAGTTCTATGTATTTACTATAGGGTTTGTACTTTCAAGTGACATCCAAAAAACATCTTCAATCATAAAATTCTTAAAGTTTAAGATTTTCTATAAAAAAATAAAGCTAACTTTGACATCTAATTTCTGTTTCAAATGTGTGTTGTGTGTAGTCTTGAATTTTTTTTTTTTGGTGAGACTATTTTTTTGTATGGGAAAACTTTTATGCATTATATTTTAAATTCTCCCAATAAAAAAAAATCATAAGAGTAAAATGGCTGCTTTTTCAGGCATTTCAAAACATAAATACTTTAATTTGTTAAATGTTTAATTTGAAAGTTGTTTTTATGAAAATCAGCAAAATAGAAACAAAGCAAAAAATTTTTTTACATTTTAAACTTAAAAAGAAAAGCTACAATTGTTTTCTCATTACAGCAGGAGATTGCTCTCAATTGCCAACAGACCATGTTCAAGGATAACAGAATCTATTGCATTCAGGTATTTTTTTAAGCATCCCTTTGCCTTACTTATTCACATTGTCTGAATTTGTTGTTGGGGAAACACTATGACACTTTTTTTTCTTATGAAACTAAGGTTTACTTATATGTCTTTACTTTCAGGGGGTAATGAGAAAAGAATAAAAAAAAGTGTTCAAAAATGTGTTGAATGCACTTAATTATGAAAGAGATTTAAGGTTTTAAACTTTCAGAAAGCATTAACATCACTTGTTTGAGGCAAAAAACAAAATTCTAACAGTTTAATGAAATTGTCCTTGTATGAATGATTGACTTTAAACCAAAGAACAATGATAAAAACAACCCTCATACTGAAACTTGGCCTGAAAGGTGAAAAAAGATTTTTGTCTCCCCATTTAAAGTGAACATAAGGTTAATGGAAAGAGTTGGGTTTGTTGTTTACTCTTGTGGCAACGCTCGCCTGGTACAACTAAACTCTTCTGAGGAAAGTGTTAAAGAGTGGACTGCTGCTTGTATTTGGGCTTTTGTCTACATTTTACTTAAGAGTGCTGGTCGCTTATTATTCTGGTAAATGAATCATGTTTATGTTTTAACTGGTTTTATTATTAAGCAGCATCTGACACACTTTACTCTCTAAAAATATGCGTAAAATTATACATTTTGATAAGAAATATTCATATAAACTTTCAAACACTTGAATAATTAAATAACTAGTCAACAGTTAAGTTTTAGTCAACAAATTCAAAATTAATGAGTGTTATTAGTAAAAAATGAAGCAATGGACACTTACTATCCTTAAAATCACAAATACAATATATGCTACAATTTACAAGTTCCTTTCAAAGAAATCATCCGAATTTCTAGTCTTAAAAAACAGTTTAACAGATATGCTTCTGTACTTTGACCCTTCATTTTATTTTAAGCATTTCCATTTCTTCAAAGTAAAAGCAAACACATCAGTGTTTTTTTAAAAAAAAACCAGAGCTTGCTAATCTTCCACTTATTCCAAAGTGCAGTCTGTCACAAATTCTGAGATTTTTAAAACATCAAATTGGTAAAGAAAAAGGTTTGAAAAAGTCCCGTATGTATCCCAAACATACATTGAACGCTGTAAAGTATGTAATATTAAACTGCTCCTCAATTTCTCTTCTCTACAGACTGTATTCAGTCCTCGAGGAGTGTGTTCCTCCACCTATCCAGAGCTGTCTTCCGAAATCTCTTACTTTCAAAGTAGGGTCTTAATAATCAGTAATCCTTTTGTGTGGATGCCCAACCCTTCGTTATGTTGTGTACTTGAAACGCGTCCCAGCTGCTCGGTTTCTTTTAGCACTTGATGTATCCTTTCCTTTCTTTTTTGGTCTGACAGCAAAGATTTTGTGTGAACATTCCATTGAAATTGAGTGGGGTTTTTTTCTGTATTCATTATCAGGCATCTATTGAAAGTGAGAAACTTATTAGTTTATTTGGTTTTAGATTTCCTTTCAAGTTATAGCTTGAATTAGAGAATAGAAGTATTAGTGCACAGAGTTAGAAAATTTCCAGTGATACTTATAAATATCACAACCAATAAATTATTGCTCCAGGTTTTTTTTCCTTTATCACTTCAAAGTTGTAGGCACAGATTAATTTTAAACTTAAGAAAAGAAGCACAATTTTTAAGGCATGCCAAAACGAAGCAGAAAATAAATAATTACTGGATAACACATTAGTTTAGTATTGGGTTAGCCACTTGGTTTGGTCATTGACTAATGCATTTCTGGTTCGTAACATTCATTTCTCCTGAATATCATTGACAGGATTTAAGTTTTCTTTCTTGCATTCGAATACAGCCTAATAATATGACTAAATTAGCCATGTATCAACTAATTAATTTTGATATTCTGACCCATGGATGTTATACAATGGTACTCTATTTTATACAATGATATTCTTCTGATTCTTTGTTGACCTTTTCTTACATTTAAATGGTCTTACCACACAGTGCCCACAATATTTAGGAAAATACAGCAAGAATAAATTTTTTTTAAAGTTACATAAAAATCTTCAAAGATATAAATCTTTATATTTGTTAACATTATAAAGTTTGTTGTATTGGGAATAATTTGAGAGGGACATAATTTTGAAAAAACAACAACCTTTTCTTCCATTGTGGTGTTTTTCTTTATGTTGTGTATTCTATTTCTGTTTTTATATGTTTAGTTCTTGTTCATGTAACAAAAACTATATTTTTAGCCCTTTTTTTGTTAATTTATGTAGCCATTTTTAATTCTTTGTTGATGATAATGAAGTAATTATTAGTAATAAAGGGAAATGATTCACTGGCAAGGTTTAATTAACAAGCGGAAAAAGTTGTTATACAAAATCAAATGCTTAGATAAACTTATTGTGATGCAAAAATCACTGATATCAGATGTTATGCAACATTAGATTCAATACAGTACCATTTAGAATGCAAAACTTTAATTTGTTATTTTGCATAACAAAATAAAATGAATAAAGATATTTGGGAAGTTATTTTACTTGGTTTTGTCTATCTTAAGAAGAATTGTAAGTACTGTATGATAAAAGTTTTTTTTGTTATCAAAGTAATATAAAGAGTTCTACACAAGTTTAGGCTGGAAATATTTCCCCACTTTGATAAATAAATAAGTTTTGAACATTTTTAAAGTAAAATTTTAAGGGTCCAACAAAGTTACATTTGAACAATCCTGGTAAAAAGCTTTACAAATAAATAAAACTAAAAAACTCACCTTATATTCAATGTGCAGACATCTCTAAATTAATCCTACTTGTACCTCAATCAAAATTATTTCCAGGTGCATTGAGTAAAAAGTGCAAACGGTGGAATGCGTCTGTAGTCGTCTCTCAAATCTCCAGCAAGTAAGTAATATAGTAGAAATAGTGTGTTATTGTGAATAAATAAAAGTATAATACTTTTTATTATTAGTTGGTTACTTTTTTCCAAGTATTATTAATATGTATATTAAAAAAAACACATAAAACTACTGTTAAAACTTGATTGAAATGCAACTTATGTTAAAGTGAAAATAATCAGGGCATAGAATCAAATCTGCCAATTTTTCAAAAATAGGTTCTTTTTGGTTGATCAAATGCACCAGCTTTAGATTTATTAGATATTGAAATGTATGAATAAGTTCAGGGAACCCCTCATGGAATTTTAAGACACAGTACTCTTACTAAATTGCATTTTTTAAAATATTGGTCTATATGGTAGTTTTTGAAATGGTAAACAGGTTTTGAATTTAAAGGTTATTTTCGAGGGAATAAACAATATCTCTGCTAATGAATAAATGGGCCGTATTCAGAAATCAAATATCTCTAAGTGTAATCCATCCATTTGTTTGTAGTAACTGTTCAGGATGTGGAAGCTTTAATTATTTTATACTTCCAATGTGTTCTTTTTAATACAACATCCATTGGCAGTTTTGCTAGTTAAAGTTCTTTCTAGATGTTGTATAAACTATTACTCTGCCGCAGAACCAGTTCAAAACCACAGGTTGTTAAATCTGAAATTTTTTTTTCGTTCTGCAGGACCATCAGTGTCCACTTTGCGCCTCTCAACGAGCACCTGGGCTGCTTCTCGTGCTTCCGCATTCTGCTGTACAAAGTGGGGGAGCACAGTTGCTTCTCCAACTTCAGAGTGCTCAATGTGACCAAGACTGTGACCTTGGACGACAACAACGTAAGTGCACGACATTAAGCAATTGGCATCCAAATGATTTGAACTGAACTATTTGAACTGAACTGATCTATCAATTCAGTAGGATGTTAAAAGAGATTACATATAATTGTGTAATTGAAGAAAAATAAATACACTATCAAAACTTTCCCTTTACAACACTATTCTTTATGATGTTGCAAAGCTAAATTAAAAGGACAGTTCTTCCCCTTTAAGTTTTGATAGCATAAATCAAGCTTTATTTGAAGTTATGAATATTAAAATTGTGTTGAATGTTCGAAAGACTAAACAGCCATCAGCATTGGTGTTTAGCATTGTTAAATCTTTGGTCAAAGAAGGATCCACCAGTCAGCAAAAATCTTATTTTTCTTACTTTAGCCGCTGGTTAACATGGAGGCTGATGGGTTCTTGGGATATGGAATGGATAGAAATGTCAGTAAAAATCTTATTTTTCTTACTTTAGCCGCTGGTTAACATGGAGGCTGATGGGTTCTTGGGATATGGAATGGATAGAAATGTCAGTAAAAATCTTATTTTTCTTACTTTAGCCGCTGGTTAACATGGAGGCTGATGGGTTCTTGGGATATGGAATGGATAGAAATGTCAGTAAAAATCTTATTTTTCTTACTTTAGCCGCTGGTTAACATGGAGGCTGATGGGTTCTTGGGATATGGAATGGATAGAAATGTCAGTAAAATTAGTGTGAATTACTTACAGAATGATCCCCAAGAAATTGGGTTTGAGGAAGAAAACACTAGATAAAAAAGAAAAAGGGGTAGAGCTTTTTAGATTATTCCGTTTTATGAAAACTAAAGAGCTTAAATGTACTAAGTAACACAAAAGCAATTGAGAAGGGAATCCCAACTTTGGCTTAGAACTCAGACATTCTCAGTGAACTGTCCCCATCACCCATCAAATTTTTCCATCCCTTCAATTGTTTGTTATCATTAGAAATTTGGGGGTGCATCATGATGATAAGGGGGCAATTTCTCATGTGGCCACTTTAGAGCTTTCCAATCCATTTATTGAACAGGTCTTTCTTTTTCAGGAAGGAGAAGCCACCTTCAAGGATCTCTCCCCAGCAGACTACTGTCCAGAGGTTGGTTTCTGTTTTGTGTTGAAAATAAAACTAGCCGAAGCAATAAAGGGAGACAACTGACTTAATTGACTGAACTTTCTATTGTTTTTGGGAAGGGTTAGAAATACACAATTCCACTTAATCACCTTAGTCAAAGATTAGACATAACATTCAATTGATTATAATAAGCGATTCAAAGCACTCAAGTGTTTGCATTAAAATCACAACAATGTAGTCTTAATTGAAGTATTTAAAACAATTCCCTATTTTGTATATTTTGCAACTTAAACATCTTAAAGAAAAATATAAGTGCCACATATAACACTAATAAATCAGTGACTCATTAAAATTGATCTTCAAACTTAACTTTTCCCAAGTGTCTATTTTCTCTAAAATCCTCCTTTTACTTATTTGCATGTTTGTCCAAAAAAATTTGAATTACAGTTCATAATGTAATTCAAAGAACCATAAATATTCAATGCATGCAATTTTGTCCTTTGTAAAGTATTCAGAAAAAATGTCAACAATTACGACGAGACAATGTTTTTTCAGATCGCACCCTGCGTGAAGCCTGTCTTGAGAAGGAGTACATGTGTTGTCTCTATTCTCGAAGGTCAGTATCCTTCAGACTACCCCTCAAACTTATTTATTTGGGTCTTTAAGATGATTGAAAGGAAAAAGATTGTGTTCCACTTCTATTGTTTATACCTCCTATTGTTTTAGATTTAAAATTATTTTGTTCTGCTGGTAGTATCAAATAAATAAAAAATAACATTAACATGTTAAACAAATAATGCTTCATATTGTTACGATAAATCTTGTGCCCTTTTCACACCTTAAATCACATTGTCCTGTTTCTGGGCAATTTTTCACTACTTAAGGCTCCAATGCCTGGTTTAGTGATTCCATACAGTTAAGCCCTTTGTTTCATCTCTGCAGAAACAGCCCCTGTGCCCTTTCAGCTACGTGACCATGTGGACATCCTATTGGCCAGCATCATCTTACTATCTGTGGCTGCCATTGCTGCGAGGCTCCAGTTCAGGAAACGTGAGTCACACAGTGTAGCCTACATCCAAGAATAAATTTTACAAAAGAGAAAATAAAAACACAATTTATTCCTTAACTAAGTTTGATAATGTAACTTCACTATTAATTTGTTTTTTTTTTGTCATGGGCTACAATTACACTCGACTCTCTAATACTTATTCCGATTAAAAACAAACTTGTTGATCACAAAAAGGCCCAAGTACTAAATCAGGATCTCATTGGCTTTATTATTGACCCTTTTCTTTCATTCATTAAGACATTTCTTAAAATGATAGATAGTTTCACTTCACATTTTTTTAACATTTCATTTAAGACTTTTCTTAAATTCTTCCCCCAATAAATAATTCCCAAGGGATAAGTTGTGTTAAGTAGTTTTTGACTATGAAAATTGCAGAACTTTATATTTCACTTCATCAATTTCAAACACTATTTTCATCTTACGTTTGCAATAACAAAAAAGTTAAGAAACTGCTTATTTAATTGATTGAACTGCTGAATAATTTGATTTGCTACCACCTGTCAGATTTTTCTTATCCAGTTAGAAAGTATATGTATCATGTAGAATGAAGAAGAAATAAAGTTTATTTTCTTGCAGGAAAGAAGAAAGAGGTTGAGACCATAATTCAAGAAAGTAAGCTCAATACGTTAATTCAGTAGAACCTTGATATAGTGACCCCACCAACAAATAAGGTCTTAATAACGAATTGGGGGGGGAATAATAAGAACACCCAAGAAATAAAATATAGATATACAGAGTATAATCTTAATATTGAAGGGAACCAAAAAATTTTTTGAAATGGAGTTTTTGTGATATCCCAAGGGAAAATAGAGAAATACATAATTTCAAGGGGATTAATATTTTTTCGAGATATAAAGGATTTAAAGATATCAAAGTTTGAGATTGTACTGTACTACCTCGAATAACAAGTATCAACAGGTTCAAAATGTAAAGCATTGTAGAGAAACACTGTTCTCTAGGTCAGGGGCGTAGCCAGGATTTTCCCTTGGGGGGGGGTCCAGTGTGCAAAATTTATTTATTGAATATCATTAGTTTTCCATAATTAGTTATATTAATTTTCAAATTATAATTACACCTATATATTAATGGTTATTAATTTATTTGTAATTAGTATAACAGTCAAGATAAAAGTACTAATTTTTAATCTCTAGTTCGATTCTAAGTTTTCATCAACATAAAAAATATTTTCTTCTTTATGTAAAAAATTTCTTTAAAAATATTATTAGCTTAATTTAAAAAAATTTGTGGTTATTATAGAATTCCAAGTACAAAAGGGTGGTCTGTCAGGGATAAGAAGTGGTATAACCCACTTTGGAGCAGCAAAATTTAACTTTTGGAGCAGTAACACACAATAATCGGAGCAGTACAATTTTACTTCTGGAGCTAAAATTATGATTAATCTGTGGGCCCCCGTAAAATTTTTGGAAATTTGACCCTAAAAAACAGCATTTTAACCCATGGTATTGGGGATTTCCCCCTGGTAAATTTTACGAGTTTAACAAGCAAAAAAGTGTTTTCAGGTTCTTTTAAAGGGGCATAGATGCACACTCTCTTGAGTGGCTTATGATAATTACAGCACCTTAATTAGGACCAAAAAAAATTTTAGGTCAGGCCTAAAGGCCCTACTTTAGGTGTGCAATTAGAACACATCCAGTGACCCTTTGGTCTGTTGCAGGGCCGTCTGACCCCCCTCCCCCCCGGGTGTGGGTGCTGGAGGGTCGAGAGAGCGGGCTGCTGGGCCTGCTGAAAAGATGCTTCGGGGATGTCAGCAATCAGCTGCACCAATTCCTGCAGGACCAAGTGGGATGGGCAGAGCAGCTGGCTGCCTACCAGTGCCCGGCCATGGGCGACCCCCGGGACTCTGGGCACAGGTTCGTCTTTGTGCAGGACAGCAGGCCGCCAGACCCCTCCACCATTGTAAGTACACTCAAACTGCTGAAATTTGTTTCTGACATTGGTCTTCTTTAAGACAAATCGGGGGATAGTAGAATACTCTTGGTCGTAGTGCTATGGCTATTGTAGCCACCCACTACAATTCATTCATTTAAGTACACTCAACACTGTTGGGGATGTTTATATATAGATATCCAAGGATCAGTTTTCTCCAGGAGTTCAGTTTAAAGGAGTTTTAACTAGGGGTGCTACTTTTCTGGGATAGTCCCGGAAATCTGATTTTTTTAACAGTATGAATCTTGGAATTCCAGGTTTTATATAAATTTTTAAAGCTCAATAAGAAAGTGCAAAATTAGGTTGAATTAAAAAATGAGTTCAGATGCACTAACATCTCTTATAAAGAATCCGGTCCCACCATCAGTTCTACAATGATTATCTTGTATCTACTTCAATCTGTAAGAAATTTTATGCCACTGTAGCTACGATCGAGTCCCGTTTACATAGAGCTGTAGTTAAAACATTCCACCTTATCAGTTCATTGGACGCACCATAGTTTAGTAGGAAAATACTTTTCAAAACAAGATTTTTTTTTAAATCTGTAAACATTTTGGATTTGGAGTATTCTGAAATTTGGGATTCCCCATTATAAAAGGTATGTTACAGTAATTACTACGAGCTTAACGCAAACGTTTATTTCACATGTTAGTAAAAAGTGCAGGGAACGAGAAGAACAACAATAATATAACAGTAGCGTATATACAGGTCATGAAGTAGAGATGGAGGCGCATGCGAGTCTAAAGTTCTGACGCCAGATCACAACAAGTAGCACCCCTATTTAACTGAGAGAATATTGCTATCAGTCCAAAAGTAGTTAAATTACAATCTACTACATTCCATGATAGATTGATTGTCTTCTCAATTAGTTTTTCATACATTTTCTCTCAATGACCCTCTAGAGAGGCAAGGTGTTCAGCACTGCCCTGCGTGCCCTCCTCTCCTTCCGGCCAGAGTGCTGCCAACATGACTACTGCCACCTGTTCGTTGTGCAGCTGGGGCCCGCCACAGAAGGGGGTTTGGGGCAGCTCGTGCCCCCCAAGCGCTACCCACCAGACGACCTTGTGAACCTCTGCCTGGACCTTGGCTTCCCCTCGCACCAGAGACAGGTGCTACAGGGGTTAGTGGAGGGGCATCGGTTCTCCCCCTGGGAACTCTTGGGGCAATTGCAGGCTCAGGGTGGCCACAGAATGCAGTAGAACTACAATTATCCTAATGGATTTTTACCGAAAAAAGGGTCTATTTGAATTAAGTACTGTGTGTATGTTGAAAATGGGAGAAAACTATTTTTTTTTAAGAAACCAAAAGTACATTTACACCTTCTTTTCCAAGAGATAATCAATAATTTTAAATAAAAAAAAATGTGTATATATTTGGTGCTATTATCTAAATATTGAATCAAGTTTTTTATACCTATTTTTGAGCTGTAGAATACCGTCAGCCCATAAAAGTCAGGCGGTCAATGGGAATCATTATTGTCAGACTCTTGCAAAATTCTGGCGAGTCAATGTAAACAGGGGATGAAGAATGCTTAGTTTAAGAATTGTGGTTCTTCATTAAATGACCAATTCCCAACTCTTCCCACATGAATTTCACAATAGTCCAGATTATCAAAGTCTATGTGGACCAAGCCTAACTCTGTTAAAGCAAAAATCGTACACAATATCAACTGTAATGGTTTAAATCTACATTTTAACTAAACAAAAGTTCTACAGATGCTCCACATGCAATTCATATTGTTACAATATATATTGAGTTCTTTTACTCAATTAATACCTTCATAGGGTTTTGACTAGTTACTTTTTAAAAGATGACAGGATTCTGAAAAAAATTTGTAGCTTGTTTAATACAGACACTCGGATAAATCAAGCTTTACTGTGTTAATAAAATTTCATAGCTCAAAAATAGGTAAAAAACTTTTTTAAATGTAAGTTTATGCTATGTAGGCAATTGCCAAAAGTGTGTTTTCTCCCTTAATATTTTGTGTTTATTTTTTTATTAAGATAATGTCTTCTTTTTTGGATGATCCTCATATCTAAAAATTTTAATTCATTAGTTGAAAAGCTATCATGGATCATAGTCTGACCACTGGTCAAGGTCATATGTATCATTATATTTATGATTATAATCATTAAAAATATTACAATTATGTAAAATCTCAAATCTCTTAAGCATTCAACATTTTTCTATGTTCATTTCCAGGCAATTTTACCAAATGTTATAATATTTTTTATGCAATTCATCAAACTTATCAGAAGTCTCAAAATAGCTTACTCAGAAACTCCTCAGCTTTACTGATGAGGGGAACTCAAGACAATTTGGAAAACATTACCAACCAACACACAACTTTGTTAGTTGTGAGCATTTAAACATTGACTAGAACATGTGATTCAGTAAAATTTAAAGATAAAAAATGTATGGAATCGCCACTCCTTCTTATATAAATTACAGTGTCATAAACATTAGTAAAAAATCAAAAGCCACTTACCCACTGGTCATTTTAAAATTTCTACTGCAGTCAAAATTAGCCTAATGAAGGATATTTCAATAATTGATGATCGGTAAATATTTTTCTATCACACTTTAAAGGTACAAATGTTTTTAACAAAAAAGTTATTTAAAAAGAGCTAAAGGTTTTTTTAGGTGCATTTAAAATTATTTTTTTGGGTCATTTTTAAGGAGTACTTTTTAAGCATTGTCCAAAGATTTTAACTCTCAAGTAATATTATGAATCATTAATTCGAGCAGCATGTTTCTAAGGTACTAGTTGGTACTTGTTTCTACAAACACTCGTTTTTACAAACTGTGAACAAACTCAGCCCCTTTGACATAATGATCATGGGTGCCACTATTCAAAAATTGCAAGACTGAATTTTGAACTATCTTTTTAATCATTTTACCCCAGTCTAGCAATTTTTTTAAAATTGCAGAAAAACTTTAATATATCATATGAACAATAGGTCTTAAATTTTAAGTTAAAGCTGTATGTGTGGAAAACAGGCTTATTTTTTGGCAAAATGTGAGTGGTTAGAACTGAAATTCAGTATGAATCACTGCCAATCGATTGGCAGATTTTACGCTTAATATTTGAACCTGGGACAATTCTATTCCCAGAACTTTTAAGACGCAGGAATTCTGTTATTAAGAAGGAATTAAGACGCAGGACTGAAGAGTGGCAACCATGACGACACATTAACTTAAAGTTGCTGAAAGTACAATCAGTTTGACCAGTTATCTTCTCGAGGCTCATTTATTAATTAGAGCATTATTTTTAAGTTAAAATACCTGAATAATGAGTCCTTAATAAAATTTACTTTACTCCATTTATTTAAAAATTATGTATTATTAAATAAATGGAGGTGAGCAGGGTATACAGTGATCTACCGTATTTGATCTATAAAAGTACACAGATTCTTCCAAACACTACTTAAACTTAAATGCTAGAAAAAAAAATCAAGACTCTCCTGATTTTCCACTGTGTTCATTTGTGAATGTACCAGTCAGATGTACACAACAAATATCTTTTATTTGCTATCGATAAAGCTTTGAATTATGTACATGAAAATACAAAACAACGAACAGAATAGTACCATTTCATAATGGATGCATTCACTCTCTGAGACAGGCAGCTCTCCATTTCACATCACCAATTTATAAAAAAAAAACATATCCAAAGTCAGAAAGACCATTTCTCATAGTTCATTTTAAGAAAAGGACGTTTAAAAAATGCAAGTCATATTCTTCTACATTAATAAAAAAATACTGAATATAGAAGAATAGTCTTAGAACAGTAAAAATAACTTGATTTTTAAAAACTATTTTAGATATAACTACTCCAAAAAAAGGTGAATTTCTAGATAATTTTTATTCAAACAAACTCAAGGTTTTGAATGAAAATTTTAAAATCCGAAGAATGAAGTTGGCATGAAAAAAATACATGTCAAAATAATTTTTTTAAACCCTGAAAGCATCAAGTATAAAAGTTCTTAAATACTCTTTTTAAGAAGCCTCTCGGTCATGTAAAACAACAAATATTAAAACAATGTTTAGGTAGCTTCATTAGATGAGCCCAAGTTCTTATTGCTTTTTTTTTTTTCAGAATAGTGCACATCGATAAAGTGGCTATTTAGCCAGGTAGACAAACGATGTTCAAGAAACTTGTTGGTTCTTAACCCGTGTTCACAAACAAAATATCCAGAAAAGCATTTGAAAGTCTAAAACAAAAACGCAACTACGAGTCCATGTTAATTGAAGTTAAGTGTAAGGAGGCGACATTTAAAAAAAAAAGTTATTGCAGTGGATGAATAGGGTATGTTCTGGAATTCTAAAAAAAGTATTTGCACGATTTTGATATCCAATATCTTAGATATGAATATTTTGAAAAGAGATTTCATAAAAACCAAAGTTAAAATCCAAATTAATGTTTTTGAATGAATTTATATGAGGATTATACTACCAACAAATATGGGTTCAGACTTAATTTCACTAAACACAGTGTTAAAACCTTTCACATATACATCCATTACAAAAAAGTGTCTTAAATTTGAGCAAATCACAGCTTCTTCACGAGCTCTGATGTACATGAAGTAATCACACCTATGAAGGTGCGAGAGTCACACGGATATCACTCAGCTCCACCACCCAGAAAGGCGGTAATCTGCAATTCTATGAAATGAAATTGGAAGGACTTTTGGGAATATCACACTCATCAGTATGGGACTTGGGGGAAAAAAAACACCAAGACTTAAAAAAAAGGGGAAACTTTTTGTGAATAGGAAAGAAACCAATGCAAAAAAATACTAAATAAGGAGTTTTTCTAATCAAAGAAAATAGTGCAAGAACTGAAAACTTTTTAAACATGATTCAAAATTTCTGTTCAGCATGAAGAATGTCTTCTCTGAATACTGAATCGGGACTTTAAAAGAATTTAATAGTGAGGCGTTAACACTTAGCTTGTGATTCTATGAAACAATGCATTTAAAAACTTTAAGTGAAGATGTCCCCATAAAGGAATGAAACTAAAACAAGAGAAATAAACCTGAATTTTTAAATTGTCATTCTTTTCTTTGAAACCTTTAACAGAAGCAGTTATTCCAAAACAATTGCCCTGGGTGGTCTATCATCACAATGAAGATTCAGGTGGTTGCCTTTTTTTTTAAAAAAGCATATTAACTGGTCCATTTAAAAAAAAATAATTATAGATGCACAATGATATTAAGTGTACTTTAAAAGTTACAAGTGTGCATGGTCCTTTGCCATAGGAAATGGCAACATGAGTTAAAAACAGCAGCAGTCAACAACTCCTTCCATGTTAAGTGGCCCCAACACAATTTATTTAAAACTTTTATGAGCGACACTGATGATGATGAGTGGTGTTAAAACAACCCTTACACACTTTGCCAACATCACTGAACTCTGATTATGGGGTCAAAGCTCTTACAGCCAACTGTTAGATCAGGGATTTCCAACTGTAGCTTCAGCATCCTAAAATTCAAAAAGTTTGCAGGGGAGGACCCCAGAGAACCCCCTTATTTACCTCTTAGGTTATGGAGTAGTTTTTATCATTTTCTATTGTAAAAAATTTTAAATTTGAGGTTTTGGGGGAGGTAGTATAACCCTGAAATTTCCCCTGGGTGTAGCAGGGATTATAGAACTTGGGTCAACCTTTATCACAAGGAGGACCAATATCCAAAAATGAGGTGAAACACTATTTTTAGGTAAATTTACAAACATTTTCTAGTGGAAGACTCCTTCTTTTAACCAATATTCAGTATTAAAATATGTATAGAGCCAAAAATCTGAATTTTGTGAAAATGTAGTACGTCACATACCATGTTAATAGTCTTTGTCCCTCCCTTGCCAGAAAAGTTCCATATTAAAGACTCTCCCCCAAAAAACACCACTCGACTTGTGCTTTCAATTGCAGCCCTTGGGGATTTAAAAGTTGGACCCCCCCCCCGAGTAAGAACTAACGAAACGGAAGAACAGCAAACAATTCTTGAGTGTAATACATTCTTAATTCATATTAAACCTTAAATTAATCAATAGCACAATTTCTTGAATGGAAAATATTGCTGTTTGGAGCAATACTGCAGGACACTGTTAGTTACAATCAGCCCAGTTAATAAATTAGCCAACACTTTCCCTGAATGCCAGAGCTTCACACGAGCATCTTTTTTTCAGAAACCAACAAAAAGACAGATTATTCTTACTCAGGATCCAAGCCTTTTGCTTTTCTTTTTTGGCATCCAAAGTTCTGGGACAAAGATCAAGTTTTCTGTTAGAGCTTTGAATGACATTAATTCGACAAGGTTCTTTGAATTGCAATACTGATATAGAACATTGTTAAACTAATGTCTCGGATAGTGTTCTCACTCTAGTTCAAACCTGTTGAAGGGGACATTTATCTAACTTGTTTAAAGAGCATGCAGATGGCACCAATATGGTAAGTTATTGTGGGGAGTGAGTACTGCTTCTGTTTGATTGTCTTTAAGAGTATTTAAAATTCAAGTGTAAATTTGCTTAAAATCATATAACAATGGATTTTGGTTGCAATTATTAGCCAATCAAATAAAGACACTAATTTTTACTAACTCCTTGTGAAAATTAAAAACTATAATTGAACACTCAACTAAATGGATTTAAAACTTCCTAACCTGATGTTATACAAATTGATGAGAAGTTCAAAAGTCTGATAAAAAAAAATAGGGTGATTTCTGACAATACATAACAGGTATTAACTCTGCTAACACAATTCAATGCTTCCCTGAAAAGTAGCTGTTGCACTGTTCTGGATATTCTGACTAATGATTTGAAAGGAAATAAAGGTTAAAAAAAAGCTTTTATTAGAAAGCAAACTATTTTAAAACTCAAAAGACAAAAAAATAACAAATTTACTCAAGAAACTTTTGCAACAAAATAAAAAAAAAAACTAGGACGGCCAAACAGAATGGCCAAACACAAATGCGGTGCACCGCAAGTACTATACAGCATCACTTGTCAGCAGTGGTCTCCAAAATCATTTGATTAAGAGCCCGCTAATAAATAAACGCACCCCCAGAAAAGTGTGACAAGAAATAACACGTTTGTTTCTGCTTTAACAAGAAATAAAGTTGTATCAATACCCCTTAAAATTTTTTTTACAGAGTATAGGATTTTTAAGATAAGCATAAGAAGTAAAACTGGCCAAGTCGAAAGCACACTTCAAAGACATCTGGTTTGTCACCCTACATATAAAAATTCAATACTTAAATAATGAGGTAGTACAAATACTAAAAAAAACCTCCTCAAATTTATTTTGGAACATATATTATTTATAAAAAAACCTAAAAACACTTATGACTCAGCCAGTTTCCTTAGCATGCTGATATAACTCCTTAGAATTCTAAGGGCTTACGTAAGAAAGGAAGCCTAAAAAATAGAAATTAAAGTAAATCCCATTCAGTATACATATTGTGTATTCTGGGGAGTACGCATAACACTTTGGGGACCACTGCCAAAAGAAAAATAACTTTAACCCCCCCCTGTTGGAATTAGACTGAATTCGTAAATACGAACTCAGGAAGACGAGAATCCTTTTGAGGAAAAATGGAAGGGTTCACACTTAACCTTGGTGTATTCTTGCAAAATGATTTTAAAAGTTTTTCTTTTCAATTTAGCAGTATAGGTATCTTAAAAAAATTAGTACAAAGCAAATAAACACTGGCTAAATTTTTGGTCTTATTTTGTTAGAAAATAATAAGTATGGAAACAAACTTTCCACCTAATTATTTGTGCTAGTTTTTCTTGCATGTAACTGCAAAATTGAATCAAGAATTGAGTTTCATATTTAAAGCCAAATACATTCTCCTAAATGGGAAAAAAAAATTCTGAACAAACAGAAAATTCTAGAAATATGTATACAAAATGGTTTTTGATTGATTGATTGACAAATATCTGTCATACCAGATTTAGACAAGTATAGGGTAACCACTCTAACTTAAGAGTTTTAGAATGTCAAATTTTTCTATTTAACATCTCAATAAAACCAAATAATAAATATCTAAATTTTTAAGTTTAACAAAAATTTAAGTGAGACTGCAACTTAAATGAGCTAAAACTGCACCCCTGGAATAGGTGGAAACCTTGATATTATGTAAAATTATATTTTTCCAGACAGTCATCCAAACATGAAAAATGTTATTTTAGAGAAAGTAGAAAAATATTTAACTAGTGCTATTTCTATCCATTACCTTTAAAAAAAACATCTTACATTCATTTAAAAAGGATCCGAATATTACTACTAAAGTACTCATGTCAACACCTAAAATTTAAGATTAAACTTTTTAATTCTAACTGTTTAAAGTGTCAGTTCAGTTAAAAAGTTAAAGCCTATTTAATTATATCAAGGCTTGAAGTTTCATGGATAAAAATAAGTTCCAAATAACCTATGATCCAATAACTAACAGCCTTAGCTCAACAGCTTGCGTTGCTTTAAAAGAAAATAATGTGATCGCAAGCGAAATCATATATCACCAAGGAGGATGTGAACCCCTCTTTCTCAAAAGAACAAATCCACAACTCAAGTGTGTAATGGCAACACACCCGTCAAATCCAACACAGAGATACAGCACCAAAATTTTGGAGCAAAAGAAGTGATTGGTGTTTGGTAGTCGACGGCAGTGTTTAACGAAACCAATTAAAATTGGGAATCGACCCCACAACTCTAGTTAATTTTTTTCAGGGTTCCACACAAGTTACTTAGCGAGGTAGAGGTAGTATTAATTCGTTACTGCCCCAGGTTATAATTACTGTTACTATTTCCCCCTTTATATGATGGATTATTGGTTTATCGAATAAAGTAACCATTTGCAAGACTGTCCTTTTTTTGGTATCTCATACCTAAAAACGTTGATACCTCAACTTTTGAATGAAGCAAAACAATAAGTACAATGGAAAGTAGTAGTGGAAATCAAAATGTTATCTTTTATGTATAAAAATCTGTGTACAACCATATAATAAAATGAATTCTAAAATCGCTTTGTTTAAAAAGTCATTTGGAAAAATTTAACAAATTCAGTAACTTTTCAGTAAAATTGAATAATACTGGTAGAAATTTTGAAAGGGAATCAGTTCATAATTTAAAAGTGAAAGCATTGATAATTTGATTGCATTCCAAATCATTACCATATATAAAAAAAGAAAAAACTTAACAAAATAAATTTCAGGAACTCAATGTACACTACATAAACATATAGAACTTGCTAAAATTTGACAGGATATAATCAATGCTTTTTTATTGCCGACTTCCTTTCAAAACCCGATGTTAGTAACAAAAATGTTCAGAAATAGAAATCAAAACAGTGTGTATCCCTACTGATGAGGGGCCGTTCGCAAATTACACTAGAGGTTCAGGGGGTAGAAAGGGCCTTGAACAGGTCACCATGAGACAAGAGGGAGTTCTAAAACTTTTTTCATGGTCATTATAAAACTAGGTGGCAGTTTCCCCCTGCTAGTCTCAATTATAGAGTTACTAGTACTCAAACAAAGGAAATGCATTAAGTTTGAGCCTAATTTCAGTACTCTCACGAGAGGGGGAGAAAAGGGTAAATAAAGAGACCCTCTGAAGTTTGGGAACGGCCCCCGAGACCAACGACAGTTGTTGCCACCGAGTGGCTACTTTAAATAACCCACTTGAGATGCGAAGTCGCTCTTTCCAGGCCTTGATCACCGTGGGAGCAGTCTGTACAGAAACGACTCAGAACGAAAAGTCCTTCAGCAGTGTAATCTTCCTCTGTACATTGTGATATGTGTAGCACGAAGATGACAAAGTCCTTTTTCGTTCTGCAGTCAGCCGCTGGAATTCATGGGACCTCCTAATCCTTCACAAACTTCCGGGTGGTTTTCTTGTAGACTGAAAGGAAGAAAATGGAATGATCAACGACCCATTCTAACATCCATCAATTGTGAACAAAGTCATCTCTAAAACTTCTGTCGGTTTTTGTAAAAGTTTTAAAAAGCTTACAATGCATACAAACTTTGCACTGAGCACATATTTATGGATATAATGTATGATTTTGAGATTTGAGGATGTTGTTGACAAAAAGACTGGGAATGGAAATTTTCTAAACATTAAAAAAACACAGAAGAATTCTGATCACCCAGTTTCATGGTAGTGTGTGATGAGTTAAAGATTTTCAAAAATTATTTTCAAACATGCTGTTCTGTATTTTAAGTAGAGCTATGAAAAGCCAGTAAAAATTTGGGAGGTATACACTAGGCTGGATAGAACTAGACAAATTTTCGAACATAAAAAAGTTGGGGGTCTCAAAAGTTGCATCTTGGCATGCTGATAACTGGAAAAATAATTTTAAAATTCCTAAATATTTCTCTGAAGAGTGCATTAGGTCTAAAGTTAGAGTAAACTGACAAAAATTCCCTCAACTTTCCAGAATTCCGTAAATTATGTTCATAAACTTGATGCTAGGTGCAAGTACCTTTTAGTTGTCTGAAGTCAGATAAAAATATTTGAAAAATTGTACTTCATTTTTGAAATTTGGGCAAGAGCCCTACACTTGGTGAATTTCAGTGGAAAATCTAAAATTTAGCACTTACAAAAGAAAGATACTATTATTGAATGTAAATATGAAGAAATGCACTTTTTATTGATGAATCAACTTCCTTCATACTCTTTCATTCCTTCATACCCTTTGCTCATTTTATATTGTGCACAATCAAACAAATTACTTAGTGGAGAGTGGGGATACTTGAGCCACTTTTTACAGTTTAATTTTTATAATTTTTAAAAATAACTTACAGTAAAAAGAAAAAATGTGTCTGAAAGTTTAATATTTTATTTCTAAAATTAACTGGTAATGATTTTTATTTGGACCATTTTTCTATGTCTAAAAACTATTTACATTTTCCTTTTCACTGTGGATCAAGTATTAAAAGTTGAACTAAATGATTTAAACAACTCTAAATACATAAACTACAGCAAAATTTCTAAACTGATTTTAAAAATACATTGATAATTTAACACCACATTAAATTAAAAGTATTGCATCAGTTGTCAATTACATATATTATTTAAACTTTGAAAAAGTAGTTTTAAATAGAGGTAAGAAAAAAGCATTTTAAAAAGTAAAATTACAAGTAAATAGCCTAGCATAATAAAGTAAGTTACTTTTTTAATTTGAATATAATTTTTATCACAAGGTATGCTATGGTTTTAGTATCCCCACTTTACTTGGCTCAAGTAATCTAACCAGTACCATTTTCGTTTAAGGCACTTTTTACTAAATAATGCATACTTATGTTTAAATGAATTTAGATTCAAAATAAACCTGATATTATAACAATTAATTCTATCTTTGTTGTTCCAGCTTAAAACAAAACTTTGATTACAAAAAAAAATGTAAAAAACACACTTCTTGATATTTACTTTAGATGGGTAAAACAAAAAAGCAACTATTGGTTGTTGCACTTTCAAAATGGAACTGAGGTATGAGATTTTTTTTATCACCATGTGTAAAACTATAAATATAATATGTCACATGTTTTAGAATGAAAAATTATCATACAGGGGAGAAAAAAAGGGTGGCTCAAGTGTCCCCACTCTCTCCTACATGAAGACACATAAAAAACATCTGTGAAGCATGAATCCTTACTTTACCATACATTAAACCCCATTTAATACTTAAGATTATAAGAAAAGATACATATGTCTGTGAATTAGCTTTAAAGTTTGGTTTACAATCAAAATCAGGGATACAAGATCTGTGTGAAAATAATATTGCTTGTGTGAATGTCACTTTACTCTACTTACAAGTTTCGCA
The DNA here is from genome assembly GCA_963680715.1 of Tetragnatha montana. Lineage (NCBI taxonomy): Eukaryota > Metazoa > Arthropoda > Arachnida > Araneae > Tetragnathidae > Tetragnatha > Tetragnatha montana. The sequence goes on along the minus strand of OY796674.1, from coordinate 3,407,917 downwards.
CATCACACGTAAGAGAAACAAAAAGCAAAGACTGATGTTACTGAATGAGAAGATGCTACTACAGTGAACTAAATCATGATTGTTTCATAGAACTTTAGTTATTAGGATGGAAAAATTGTTTGAAGGGAGTGTTGAAGTATATTAGTATTGTTAAATGGAAAAAATATTTCTTTTTATTGGTTTTTGTTTCCACGTTCATGCATTATTATTGTGAGTGTGAAATTGTTTGTTTTGTAAGAAAGTTGATTTAAGATTTTCATTCATTATATTCAATAGGTTAAGAGTAACTTTAAACTTCAACATTGAAACAAGTGTCTGAAAAGCAGCTCATTAAAAGTGTTAATCGAAAATCTGCTAAGGATGCTAAATTAGGTCCTCAGTGCTATGAATTACTGTCTTATGTTAATTGGTGTTCTATTCCAACCCTCCATCAATATAGAAATTACTGTTAATTAAGGGGTTAAGACAACTCATATATGTAATTATTCATAAGCACTGAAGCACCTATTACAAGTACTTATCAAGACCAACCCCTACCAAGAAGTAATATTTCAAGGTTTAAAGAAAGTCAATATGAAACTGCAGTGACCCACACTAACCAGTCAAATAAGAACTGTTGTATACAAGCCAACTGTGTAAGAGGTGTTCTTTCTGAAGACATCTTTTTAATGAGTTCTCTCGGTTTTGCTCTTATACTGCTGACTGGTGAGTGTGGGTCATCTGAAAACTATAGTTTTTATACAAAATATATCATTGGGCAGCAATACAACCAAAAGCTAATTTATTACTTTAGGCAAAGTTACTGATTTTTTCAATCAAGGGTCAATATGCTTGTAACACTTGTTTTTGAAATTGCAGGCAATTGTATAAATGCTAAATGTATATAGTATAAATATATAGTTTAAAAATTATAATGTAAATAATTTTGCAAACCATTTTTGGAAACATACAACTATTTTTTTTTTAAATTGTGGTAAAAATCTAGTCCTATTACAAGTACTCATCAAGACCAACCCCTTAGTATATTTCAAGGTTTAAAGAAAGTCAATATGAAACTTCAGTGACCCACACTAACCACTTCCATTCTAATTCAATTCACTGTCAATTGTGGTAACAACAAACATTTTTGATTTAAATCACATGATTTTTTTTAAAATATCAAGTGATATAAATCAAGCAACCCTGACCCATGATGACTGGGACTTTTTGAGAAAATATGCAGAACTTCAAAGCCCCAACCTGTTTGATTGAAAACCCATTTAATGTTGATATTTGTTCCCATAAGATTCATCTCACTGTGGAGGTGAAAAAGGTTGCATGAAGCAAACATCTAAAAGGACATTAAAGGATGATTTTGCACTATCATTCAAAATAATATGAAGAGTTCATACATACCTGGACTTGGTTTATAAACAATGCTTGGTATAGAATAAATAGAGGCAGCTGGAAAGAAAGAAACACCTGTTAGATGAATGCACACAACTACAAATCGAAACAAGAGAGTCACACATTCTAAATTTGTTTTTACAAACTTGTAACTCTTCCCCAACGTAAGTCACAAAGACCAGGGTCTATCCAGGTTTTTTTTTAAGAAGTACCTATTTTGTGAAAAAATTTCTGCAAATTGTGAAACTTTAACAAAATCAACATAAAAACAAGAATACATAGTTTTTTTAAAACAAAAAACAAAAGAAAACTTAGTCTGGAATGACTAAATATTTAATAATTAAGAGAATATAGCTTATTAGAGAACATTTTTTAAAAATGTATTTTGTGAAGGTATTTTTTTTCCTAAAACTGAATTTGTGAAAGTACATATTTATCAAATGGTGAATTTGTGAAGGTACTGCAAAATGGTAGTAAAATTGCTCTGGACAGACCACTGAAGACTAATATAGAGATATGTAAATTACCAATAGAAACCTAAAACTTGATAATTTAATTGGTGTTTTTGTTCAACAATAATAAAAAATGGCCAGATAAGCAGGCCTTATTACAAGGTAATTTTCTGGGTTTATCATTGCTTAAGAAATTGAATAACAATTGAAAAAAAAATTGAGAAAATGACTCAGTTGAGAAAAGATACTAATTTTCATTCCTTCTCTCTCAAAAGCAGTGTGGTCCAACCTTTAGCTCCCAAGGGTTGATCAAACTTTAATAAAGGGAGGAAGGGGGCCAGAGACAGTTTTAAAAACCCTTTGCTGTTTAAATACAGGCAAGTCAAGCTTATTTTAACAGTGGAACATTTATTTTGACTATGATGATGCCTTAAAAACTTTCTCAATTGAAGATGCAATGCAGAAATATTAGCTGGCTCATTCATTACATTGAAACTATGTATTTATTCAAGGGGATATACTTTGTGCCATAATTTAAATGAATAAAATTTAAAACAAATTAAAGATTTGTTATTAAAAGAAAAATTAGTCCACAATAAAGAGAAACCTTTCATAGAGGCAAATCACAGTGAAAATGAAAGAACAAGAAGTGAGGTTCCAGTGATTTACAAGTATTAAAATGGGGTTGCTAAATTAGTTTATCTAAAAAAAGAGGCTGAGGATTCCTTTCTTAAAAGTAAGAGGAACCTTTTATTTTCAAAACTGAGGGTTAAGGGGATCTCCCCTGGAAAACTTTTTGATAATTCAACCCTGAAAACTTGTTTTAATAGATTTCTAAGATAAAAAAACGACATAGATTAATTATTATATTTTATGGAAATACAATAGTTCACAATACTTAATGACAATAGTTTATTAAGGGCCCCATGTGGCCTGCGAATAAAAGAATGAAAATCTTTAATAAAAAGACTGAATAAAGGATGAAAATCTCAGAAACCTATCACCCCCTGGGTACTATGGTACAGAAAAAAAGGAGCACCAATGATAAAAACTTTTCAGTTTTTTAGAGCAAGAAAATAAAATAACTCTACAGCAGTTTGTATTGGGAATTTGATTGAGGGTAGATAAAATGAAAATGATCTGTTTTTATTTAACTTGATTATTTATATGCAAATGTACATCATCAAATATTAATCTTTGATATTCCAAATATACATAAAAAATTTAACTTTTGTTAATAATACACATTTTAAAAATACTGCCACATTCAAAAAGTTTTCAAAAACCTAAAAGCATATATATAACAAATGAACAAACAGTTCTTGTTAGAATTTTCAAATTGAAAATGGATAGGGTAATGACTTACTATCTGCTAGTTTATGGATTTCGGGTCCTAGGTTATCGAAGTAGAGGTGTTTCATTGCTTCCCTTGCACCTATTCTCTCTTTAGGATCGTACTGAAACAAGAAACAGGTTATGAGGAAACAAGAGAAAATTAGGCACATACTACAAGGCATTTCAATATTCATTTGTGGATATAACTGAGCTTGGATTGCAAACTCAAACTTGTGGAAACAGTTTAATGAAAGGGGTTTATGTCCCAATTTATACAGTAAGTAAAAAAAATTAAAAGCAGATATCTTCACTTTACCTTTTCAATCCTAACTGCCCCAAATTTTCTACATAGCATTCAATGGCAATCTCAGGCAGTATATGAATGAAAAGATTAAAAATAAAAACAAATTTCTGCATGAAAATTTTCCTTAATTAGGATTAAAACTTATTAAATACTGGAATTAAATATTTAGATTGTCAATTTTTTTAATGATACATACTGCTATAGAAAAAGATGAACTTATTTTCCTGAAAGTATTAAAGTTAATATTTATGAAAAATTAGTCAACCAACTTATTTAGGGAATCTTTAAATTTTTAATCCAGACCAATCTTTTTGGACCACTTACAGGACAAAAAAAAAATCCTAATAACCTTTAATAACTTAGAGTGCAAAAAATGTAAAGCAATCGATGCAAACATTCCGAAACATTAAGAACGAGATCATTTGACCAAAAATTGCCAACTAAGAAATTAAAATATATACAGTTGACTCTGCTCAATGTGATCACATTTGTCCAAGATCATAATGATAACAATATCCAATTGATAATAACAAGCAATTCTAAACTAAAAAGAAGCAAAGAGTATAACTTGAGTATTTGCATTAAATTCAAGATTGTGTGCAGTCATAATTGAAGTATTTGAAACAGTTTTCTGGTATGTATTTGCAGCTTTTACATTCTCAAAGAAAAATATAGAGTGGATCATATAACACTAATAAGTTAATGACTCATTTTGTATGATTAAAATTAGATTTAAAACAGGGGAAAAAAGGTCCAAAAGAACCAAATGTTGATAACATTAAACAATATACTGATCACTTACAGATACGTTTTGTGTTAAGTTATGTAGGAGTGATAGGGACCAGTCAATTTCGATAACATTAACCATGATCAAATTAAGCACAGTTGTCTGTAGTTATATCAATGGCAATCAGAGATATTTTTAACCTCAAAATCGGAATTACTCTTTGAAAAACTGGAAAGGAGTACTTTCACTCTTTGAATTTTTCACAAAGGTTTTAGCTTAAACCTTCAGCCACGGCATCCTAATTATCATACTTTTAAATTGGGCTTTCATACAGCCACAGTAATTTTTTTTTTCATTTATTGTTCTGATGATTAGGGAGATTGATTGAAACCCAATCCCAAAATAGCATCTTCATTTCTTTTTCAATTTCATTTTGTCCATTAAAAAGTAAGCATAGTTGGATAAAACAAAAAACTCTCTGCACACAAAAATTTCTTCAAATATTTTCTGCAAACTAATTAAATGCACCTAGTCTTTTGAATTTTGACTTAAAAACATATTGACAGTCCCATTGTTTACCTAAATACTGTAATGATGCTTCATAAGCAACAACAGTAAGAAAAAAATAATTTATTTACCAAAAATTTAAATTATTTGAAAATATTTTCTGCAAAATTCTAAAACTAGCTGTGCTTGGCGTGCGCGCATGCTTCTATATTATTCAAGTATGAAAGTAAGTGTTTTTAATAAAAATTTTGTCTCTGTAGATGTAGTTTATTCTATTTCCGCATTTTACTCCCTAAAAAGATCAAGGAGTTTTTTTACTCCTAAAAAAAAAAAAAAAAAAAAAAAAAAAAAAAAAATCCTAAGAATAACACTGATGGCAATCATTAAAATTTAACAATATATCTAATGGGACAGTTAAGAGAATTGAGATCAGCTCACCTTGAGCAGCTGGTGCAGTAGGTGTGTTCCGTGGGGGGAGGCCTCCATGGGCTTGAGGTTGAGCGGGGGGCCGAGCGCACTGTAGATGTACTGCAGCTGGTTGTCCACCGTGGAGCCAGGGAACAGCGGCTGCTTCGTGCACATCTCAAAGAAGATGCACCCCACGCCCCTGCAAACAACAACAAGATTAACTCCTGGAAGTACTGAGATAATGCTTCTTCAGCAACACAAGAAATCAATTTGACTTCTTATCAAATATTCAAATTACAGAGCAACTCAGTCAAGCTGAAGGGATTGGAAAGGAAGGAACTTCAAATTAAGAAGTTCCTTCCTAACTGTATTATTCCAGATTCACTGAATGATTGAAAAGTTTATTTCTACATTTCGACCTAACAGCAACCTTTTCTAATCAATAAATAATACACGCATGTTTACACAAAATATGGTCAATGTTTATTCTGCAATTCTTTTGGAAAACAGGCAACCATCTTTTTGTGTTGATTTTATAACAATGAATGGCAAAAGTTGTTGAGGAAAAACTTGGAATTAAAGTTGAATTTTTGAGTTTTCCACAATTTTTTAATATCAATTTAATTGGAAGTTCAAGGGACCAAGAGAAAATTTCCAATTATCCATGACTTTGAATTACAAACAATCAGGTTATCCAAGTTGCATTGCATTTTAAAGTATTTTCTGTGTTTACATGTACATTATCCAAGTCTGTTGTACACTAACATAAGATCTCATTAGAAATTTTTACTGGTTATCTTTTAGCTCTGCTGACAATTGAGTTTGATAGTTGCTGTCTAGACAAATTTGGGTGAATATATTTTTGGAACTCCATCATAAAATCAGATCCCTTTCAATTTGTCATTGCCACAACCAATTTAGCACTCCAGTGGCCCCTTAATCTTCTAATTTATTATTCTAGAATAATAAATGCTTAAGAGTAGGATTTCACAGATCAAGTGGACAGGCTTTGTCTATAGCTATTTGATCAAGGTAAGCTTACTATAGATCTCTGACAGGGATTTTGCCACACGTTTTTTTTTTCTAAATAAGAAAGAAACCCCTAAGAACACTAAAATATTTTAGACCTTTTCTTCAAAAACATGAATGAAAAACCACACTGTCATAAATTATACTGGTAGAAGTTGTTGAGAAGAACAATATTAGAACAAGAGGCATTTTAAACTGTTTGACACTATTTTTGTCTCTTTAGATTACATAAATTTGAATTTTGTTAAAGGTTTTTTGTCTGGTTGCAGGTTTCCACACACAAAACTTAGAAAAGTACTATATTTTGAAAACACAATGTATCATTCATAGACTCATAAATTAAATTAAACAGAAGTGAAAGAGAAAACTTAAAAATTATATACTTACCACATATCTATGGATGTAGAATATTCTGTGGAACCTAATAGAACATCTGGAGGTCTATACCTGAAAAGGAACAAAACATTAGGAAACAGGAGATTGACAGAACAGGAAAATTGAATTTAAAAAAGTTCATCTCCTTACCATAACGTGACTACTTCATTTGAAAAGGTTTTGGTAGGAACAGACTTTGCTCGAGCCAGACCTAAAAAGAACAGAACTCAAGTAAAGCTTTTTTCACATTTTAGGGTCGCCCAAGAGAGGGTGACTAATATTTAAGGTAAGCTGGGTTCCAACTCAATTTTGAAAATAAAATTTCCTGACCTTTTCAGGTTATTTTTTAGACAAAAAACTGCATATCCACGGCAATTTTTCTGATACTTCTTGGTTTTTTAACATATGATTTTAATGATTAGCATACAATTTTAGAATTCAGATGCATCAAAAACAGATGGGGTTTTCATTGTGTTAACCTTTTTGCTTTAAAAACCATTTAAGACAACTCTGTACAAAATTGTTTTGGGTGATGCTGATAATAATAAGCTTTAAGTAATTTTTTTGATAAAACCCACTTTTAACAAGTATCTGGGTTACTAACCACTGAAGTTTTAAATAACCCACCATATAAAATAACACCACCTTTTAGAATTTTGATAAAACTGAGTTATAAATTTTTAAAAACCCGCTTGACTCATAAAAAACCCCCATCATGTAACTTGGATAAAACCCACCTAATTTTTAAATAACTTATTTAACTTATAAAAAAAACAGTTTAGGACGATTTAGACCTCCTTAGATTTTTTTTAAAAATGTAGCTACTTATTGATCTGTTGTTTTCACTCAGTTAAGTCTCTATAAAAGTTGAAATGAGGTTCAAGTTTTTTTTGGCAGTCTTGCAGTTTAAGAACCCATGTATGGCAACAGGCAAAGATCTGCATTTTAAGGCAACAATGATTAAAAATGTATAGTGAAATTGGTGAATATAACTGTGGATAAACTTGGTTTGAAATAGGAGATACCTGGTTTTTGCCCCAACATCCTCAATTGTAATGAATAGCATAGATATTTTTCAGTTTCTAAGGCAAAAATAAAACACTGATATTAAAATTGAACCTTTTCCAGGTGTTCTGTATAATTTTTCCAGGTTTTAGCAACAATTAGCAATTTCCCAACACTTTTGTAGTCAAATTTAAACCTCGGTTAAGCTGAAATATTTATTCTCACCGAAGTCTGCGAGCTTGAGCTCCCCCGCGTCGTTGATGAGCAGGTTCTGCGGCTTGAGGTCGCGGTGCAGCACCTTGCGGCGGTGGCAGTACTCCAGCCCCCGCAGCAGCTGGAACAGGAACAGCTGCACGTTCTCCCTGCTCTCCAGACCCTCGATGTTGTTCAGGTGCGTCTGAAGGTCGTACTCCTGACAAACAAACAACCAATGAGCGTTAACGAGAGATACAGTCACTCCGGGAAGTATTCGTACACCCAACAAATTTGCACTAGCACACCTCCTATTACGGCTAAATTACAAAGGCAAAATCCAAACAAAAATTATCCTCAAATAGTATGTTATTCTTCAATACAACATACCAAAAAAAAGAAGAAAAACAATATCAGAACAGATAGAAAAAAATTAAGTGCTTTGAAAGTTATAGGTATTATGAAAATCTAGAAAAAAAATTGCATGCATGTGCTTTTAAATTAGGATTAGGAACAATTAGGATTTCAAAAAAATAATTTGTGTAAGTCTGTTTTATCATCAAAATTATAATTTTATGTGACAATCTGCACAAGGTTAAAATTTTACAAAGGCTAGGTTTTGAGTTCAAAAACAACATTTTTATGTTCATTTAGCTTAAGTAACATTATTTCTATGCTAGAAAAGATTGGCTTAACTTATTGCTGTAAATAAAACAATAATGCAAACATAAATTTTTAAAAGAAACTAGATTAGGGTCAATTTTAAAATTATATTAATGTTCTAAGATTAAAAAACAATTTCAATATTAAATTTTGGAACCGAATCCAGAAAATTTCATACTTTATTTGACTATATGTGTGTGTTATGTTTAAAACAATCATTCTTTATTCTGTTAATTTCATTTCCATCCTACATTAATGTTTCTTCAGAAGTTTTAAATCAATACTTTATCTTTCTTTAGTGTTATTCTAATAACAGAATCAATTTGTTTTTAAATATTGTTACTTAAAAAGAACTCTCATCATCTTTTACTTCACTTAATATTTTTTTAATAATTCATTTGGAAAAAAAAAAAGAATAAAGTAGAGAAAACTAATCAACCTATCTCCAGATGATTTAAAATGTTTACTATTTCACTTATAAAAATCTAAATGTTGTTTAAAATATTGATATTTTAATTGGTTGTAGTATACTAAACTCCTAGTTTAGAAAGTTCATTCTTTTGTCCATTTGAAAAACTTTATTAATAAGACTACCAAAGAAGTAAATATTTTCAAAGCACGTAACAAGATCTATAAATAGTTCATTACTATTCAATGATAAACCATTATTTTTTCTCCTTTTTCTAAAAATTTCTCTCTGCCATTTTGTGTTAACCCACAATTTAATTGAAAATGTGTTGCACAGAGGTATAAAATTTTTTTTTAGTTAAAGTTTAGTTTAGTTTTTTAAAGTTAAAAAAACCCCACATGTTTTAGGTTTTTCCCCCCCAACCCTGCTTACAAAGATAAAGCTCAATATGCAGAGAGGGGGGAAAGGGAGGGACTCACCAGGAACTCGAAGACCAGCGTGAGGCATCTGTTCGTGTGGATGACATCATGAAGAGTGACTATGTTGTTGTGCTTCAGGTCTTTCAGGATGGAAACTAAGCAAGACAACAATCAATATACACAAACTGTCTATAACTTTACAAAAAGAATGATAGTTTCCCTTCTCATATATTAAATGATAGTTTTTAAGAAATACTTTCAAATCATGGTAATATTTACATACAAACACTTTTAAAGAATGAGCAATTTGTGTGTGTGCGGTTTTTATAAATAGTGAATATTCTAATGGATTTTTTCAAGTGGTAAATTCTTAAAAAAGCTTACACAAAATTAAATATTTTGATTTGAAAATCAATAAAAGACTTGAGAAACACATTGATAAAGTTGGGTTTGTTTTGTTTTTATCTCTTTCTGTTTTTATTGTGTATGTGTCACAGCTTTTACCTTCAATGTTTCCCTAATATTAACCTCTTATTTAATAGTTGTTAAATAGTTAATACTTTAAAAAATGTCTAAAGAATTTTTAATAATGCTTAAAATTAATCAAAAATATGTTGAAAAACTGTTTCTAAGGGTGAGATTTTCAAACAAAAATTTAAGGGGAGACACTTTGAACCCTCTCATTTATTAAGAGTTTCTTTATTTAAACGTTGTCATATGCTAACTTTCTTCTCAACAGGAACTGCATAGCAGGTGAGGAGACTTTCGCCCTTTTGAGATGAAGGGGGAAGAGCACAACAGAATTCACAGAACAGCTAAAACAGCTCTGTGAATGTGTGGGGGAAAAGTTGAGTATCACTGGTTTAGATGGTGAAATAGTGCAGTTGGTCAAATAAGTTTAATATATTTTGAGGAGTAGGAAAACGCAACTAAAAATGATGGGGGTGTAGGAACTACACAAGTTGGGAAAAATCTTTTGTGGTAGTGATAATACAGCAAAATTAGCAGTTCAATTCCTATATCAGTCCCATAAAAGAAATTTCTCTAGTAAGCTATATTCTCTTAATAGTTAAATTATTAGTCATTCTAGACTAAATTTTCTTTTGTTTTTAATGATTAAAAATTATGTACATGTTTTTATGTTGATTTTTTACTTAAATTTCCACAAATTAACAGAAATTTTTTCACAAATTAGCACTCAATTTACACAAAATAGATACCTTTAAAAAAACCTGGACAGACCCTTGCATTAAATACGGCTAAGCTGTTTCCTTAGCCAAATTTTTGTGGTTGTCATTAGGCATGATTAATTTGGTTGGTTTGCAAGCTTGGTCGATGTTTCTAATCTTAAGCGACCCAAACAGCTAGGCCATGTTTAATGGGACAGAATGGAACCCAAATTACCTTCCCTGATGGCAGTGCAGGGGGCACCCTCCTCGTGTTCCAAGCGGATCTCCTTGAGTGCCACGGGGGCCTCCATCAGAATGCTCAGCCCCTTGTACACTGTGGCATACGTCCCCTGAAACACAAATGGAGAGAATCTGTGACTATATTCATTAATTCATTTTCATAAATAAATTTTAATGTAACTTTCCAAGCTTCCATTTTTTGTAATTTAGCGGAAAAAATGGAAAGATTCAACAAAATCTGAAATGATTGGCATTTCTAGGTAGCTAAGGTTGGTAATAGAATTAAAATTGTTTTTTTTTTTCAAGGAAAAAAACTTTACGTGATTAATTCATAATAAAGTAAACACATTTTAAAAGCATTTAAAAATCTCTAATATGAATTGCATTTAAAGACACATAGCTTTCAAGATGTTAACAATTTACAAGGTTTTAAGGTATGAAATATCTGGTTAATAATTTTATTTTAATCAAATAAATCAAACTAACAATTTCTGTCATAACATAAGATCATAACCAACTTTTCTAAGATTTTTTGCTTGTTATTTTGCTTCCCCAGTTAAATTTTAAGTTACTTTTATGTGTAAAATCCCTACATATCAACTCAACATTTCTTTAACACTCAACCGAGTGTGAAATTTCAATTGATAATTCTCCAGCCTTAGAGGTTAATTTCTCATGGCTTTTACAATACTATTAATCAAGCTTTATTTGGTCTAAATAAAAATTCCTTTCCAGTTCCTGGTATTACCTGGCCAGAAGGGACCTTGTTGAAAATAATTCTAATCAACACTTACCTCACCTAGCTGGCCCAGTTTGACATAAGACTCCATTCGGCCAAACCCTATTTCAGACTGAAAAACAAGGGGAACATTTATTACTTAAAACATTTTTACATTGGTACTTTAAAAGCCATTACAGTACAACCTTGTTTATTTGTACTAATAACTAGGATCAAAAGCAATGCATAAAATTCATATAAAGATATTGATTAGCCTAAAATAACTAATCATACCAATTAATCAAACACTAGACATTTTGTACAGTAAAAATCTTATGTTTTAAAACAAATTTGCATAGAAGACATTAACTAATAATATCATAAAAATCAATGCGTGTTTGTATTTTATAAAAATCCACAGTTTTCACAGTAAATAAAAAATGTATCTATTTACAATCTATTAACACACTTTAGAAATTAATCAAGGGCTCTAAATAAGAATTTTAATTATAACTTTTGGGTGAATATTTTCTAATATTTTTGTTATTTTTCATGGGGATCCTGAGTTAAATGTAGAAATAAATCAAATATTAAAATTATTGACAACAAGAGGGATTTAAATACCTTTCTCCCAACCAAATAAGAAATGAATGGAATGTATTAAAACTATGTTAGAAAAAGTTCTAACTCAACCCGTGCAAAGCCAGGCATATCAGTAGTTTAAACATAAAACCAACTATTCACATCATTTCTTGTAAGGTCATGCCTACAAATTAGAAAAAACGTCTCCAAATCTGATTCAGGATAATCCAGAGATTACGATAAGGGGCTGTTGTTATCCCTGTATATTTTATCATCCACTACAAGAAATAGCCCTAAACTTCTGAATTTTCTTATTGATAAAGAAAATCACGATTTAGGTCCATTAAAATCCTGGAAATTACGAGAAAGAAACACAAACAGTTCTTCAGGTAACTGCCCTGATTGGACTCGTGTAAAGAACATACATGTGATTACACTGACAATAAATTGGCTGAAAATATTTAATAACATTTTCATCTCAATTTTTCTTTATTTCAAGTAGAGGATATCCATGGGCTTCTACTTTCAGAGATCTGATCATCAAACAAAAGTTAAGAGTCTGATTTTTTAAGTTAAAATATTAACCGCTTTTCTCTTAATTACTTCGCAATTTTTTCTTTTGTTGTTGATTTTACTTAAATTCATAACTAGACAATGCTAACATTAACTGAGTTTTCAGTGGAAAACGTGTGACAAGAACATATCGACAAGGAATTTTAATTTTGCCAAGCGAAATCGGCGTATTTCCGCAAATTGGCGGAGGAATCACATGTATGAAAGAAGTGTATCGACCCAATTTCCCTGTGTAAAAAACCACTCACCAGGGACTGCCTCCGGAGGGTGCGAGAGAGGGGAGGTCCGTCCAGGGTGGGACTTACGGCCGCCCGCAAAGGGGTGTTCTCTGGAAGAAGGGCGGCCACGTCCGCGGGCAGAGACAGCCGCTTCGTCACATCCTGCAATGCAAACGGCAAATCGGTCAGTTCGCCACTCACGAGTGAACACGGGACATGAGTTGTCTAGTTTCAAAACCAGACAGATATTTTTTTTTTCAATTTGTGTTATGTTCTGATTGTTAAAATACAGGCCTTGCAAATAGCCAAGCTTTAAGCTTAAAAAAGAAATATACGTTTCATGTCATGAGTAACACTAATTTTGAATCTATAATTTTGAGACAAAAAAACAGTGCTCCAACTAAATCTATAAGCTTATACATGTAACCATCTCCTACCATCTTAAATAAAAGATAAGGGTTTTGTAAGTGCATAATTTGTTTGAATATTAAGTTTTTTGTTGTTCCAGAAAAATTAGGAAAAAGTGACTTATCTAGTTTTGAAACTGGACGACTCACATGTCCATGATACATTAACTAATTATTGAGTCCCGATTGATAAAATTACTATTTAATTTTCCTAGGAATTAATCAGTACAAAGCAAAGAATTTTAAATTAAATTGAGAAAAGTTGCTCATTTTGATCAGTATAAAAATATCTAAATTTTCCTGCAGAACAAAATCAAAATGTCGGGAATCATGTTAAAGTTCTCCAAGTTGCACTGTACTTGTAAATCAGATTCTGATTCATTTGTTAAATAAAACTATAATTTAAATTGACAAAATTGTTTTAAGTAAGCTTAAATGCTGTGTAATTAATATAATTAATAAATGTGTAAGTACAAGTTGTTTAATGTAAGCTAAATAAAAATAGCTTTATTAATTGGAGGGTTTTCAATTTTTAGCTTCAAATAAACTTTTCTAACCCTTGGCTATTTAATTACCTTATGGATATTCAACAACAGTGGGCAGTTTGAACCCAGCTTACAAAAATCTTTCAAATAATTCCCTCACCTGGTTGGCTCGGTTGGGCCGTCTCCTGGCAAAGCCTCGCAGGGGGGACACCACTTCGTCCGAGGCCCCGGAGGCTTCTTCGCTCTCCCCATCAGAGCCTATCTTTGGGTTCTCGTGGACCACACCTGTGGGGAAAACAAACACTTCAGAACATTTAAACAAAAAGATTGTTTCAACAAGTTTATAGGGAGGTCTACTCTCACTATTAAGAGGGATATTCTTAAAAGCTTCAATCCTTAACGGATCCTTAATTAAAGGAAATCTTAAAGGAACAGCCTTAGAAAGAGTCCTCCATCTGTGACATCCATCAATGACAACATCTATTAGCATGTTGCTGTGGGAGCATGGCAGCCGAAGGACTCTTTCTTAAGTTGTTCCTTTCAATCTAATGGTAAAGCATGCAGTGCATGGAAGCATCACCATTCCACATTCTGATCTAGTCAAAAAAGGCTTTGGTGGTAATACAACTAATTTTGGTACTTAGGTAGTATCCCGTCAGAGTAATACTAAAGTCAATGGGATTTAGTAACGTTTTCGGATTAAGCGTCACGGTCGACGGGATAATACGTAAGTACCCTAATTTTTTATACTTTTATACACAGTTAATTGACAGTTTTTATTTATTACACAGTTAATGGGCTTTGGCGATGCAGCACAGTTGATGGGATAGTGTGAAAGTAACTTTGAGTTTTTTCGTCCAGAATCTTGTTTTAGTGAAAACAGGGCCCTGTTTTGGTGTGTATTGTATTGTTAATCTTAAAATATAGTAAAGTGATTTTTATAGTTTATGATGTCACAAATCCTATAAACCCCTATATTCTCTTTGTTACAGATTGATTAACTCTTTCCCTCCCCTCCAATTATTTATGGATTGCCCCTTGATAGGTACAACAAAAGGATTCAGAGAAAAAAACCCATCAAAACTATGGTACATATTTATAGAACATTGTCAGCATCAATGTATCGATTATAATATTAGTTTACATGATTTTATAGAGTCAGAGTCCCCAATTTATTATAATTTACCAGTTTAAACACCAGAGTAAAGACGAGCTTATTTTATTGTGAATGTCAAGACATCTATTAGAATTCTCGCGCTAAATAGAACGCCCTTAGAATCGATTTTCCTAGATTCATTGGAAGGCCATTCATTCAGGCCCATTGGGAACCAAGGGAGAAGTCGAAACCACCACTATTGACACACAACAGCGAAACGGGATCGAATGACAGGTTGACACATTCGACGAAAGTGTAAACAAGACTCACTGAGGCTTTTGGAATTCTTGAGCGCGTTCGCCTTCCTGCGTGGGTGTCCCAGTGTAGAGAACCAATTCCCGATCTTGTGGTTCCCGAAACTGCTGAAGGTGCTGCTCTTGTGTAGACCCATCACTTTGACGTCCATGGTGACAGCCGATTCCCTGCCGCTGCTTACCCCACACTCCGACGAGCCATCATCGCTGGGGTTGTTAGGCCTAGCGGCAGCGGCCTCTTCTCGCGGCGGAGCACATCGGTGACTCAGTTTCGGGATCGTGGGGGTGCCGACGACCGATCGATTACTCACGACATTCGAAAACGCTGCTGTCGGCGAGGCCGCCACATCAAGCAAACGACGGTATCGGGCTCCGGTCGATTATTGACCAAAACACGGCACTTGCTGCTGCAGCTGCCGAAACCGTCGACATCCTGCGAAAGAGCCTTCTGCGCATGCTCCTCGACGGGTCTATTATGTGCGAGGGGGAGTGTCCATATTTCGCTGGTTTTCTCAATGGCGATTCTCATCATTAAAAAACGCAAATTAATTTATGGAACGCAGAAGACCAAAAAATTTTTTTTTCTAACAATTAATTTGATTGACATGAAAGTTTCAAAACAATTAAATATTAACACTTTTCAATACAAAATTTAACATTTAATTCTAATTTATTTATTTGAAATTACATCACAAATATTTTTGAAATTTAAATTGAAAATTAGAATAAATTGACAAGATCATGTATTACTTTACATTAATTGTATACTAACTTAACAATCTACATAAATTAAAAATAAATATATTCAGGAATTCAGGCCATAAGTCAAGCTACCCCAAGCAAAAGGCAGATATCGTTCAGAACTAACTAACATATTTATGTTCAATGAAGTAATTTTAAATTAATAAAAGATAATAAGTAGACGCTGACATTACTCTTTTTTAATACTCTGTGACAAAATCGACCATTTAACCTTTATTAAAATTTGTCATAATGTACAATTTTAGCTCATAACAAGATTTCAACAAGAAAGTGCTTTAAAAAGACATGAGCAATTTATGAACCCAATGTGAAAACTATTGTTCAATTTGGTTAACAAAAAGGAGCGTTTGCATCAAAGTAACTTTTGCAATGTGGAGAAGACCCGCTTGATGCGGGGGAGAGCCGGTAGGATGTCGAAGTGTTGCCGGAAATCAGCTGCTCGGCTTCCTCTCGCCCGAGGAGGGAATCTCGGCCAGAAAGGTGACGTCAGTGGCCACAGGTGTGGCCGTCGGCATTTTTGGGAGTCCAGCGGAGGGAGGAGGAGGAAATGTTTTTTCCGTGGATCATCTTTGAGTTTGGTGGGGCCCCAGCCGAGCTCCAAGGGGAGGGTACTTTTTTTTTTAGAATCACCTCTCTACCTTTTGGACGCAAATAGACAAAATTTTACTTTTTTTCTATAAAGATCTCTCCAGAAAATTGTAGGTATTTTTTTAAGCCTAAATAACTAATGTTTGATTGGCACAAACAAAGCGCTTGATATGAACGAAAAGGTTTGACCAAGCTGGGGAAAGTGACCCTTTAAAAAGGAGCGAAGAAGGGAAAGGGAAGAAGAAAATAGGATAAAAAAAAAGAAAAAGTACATTCTTAAATGATTGAAAAAATGTTTGGACTTTCAGAACCTACTTTCTTATTTCTCTTTTTTACACCTTTTCTCCCTTTCTTAGCCCAAGGAGAAGGAGGGGACACTTTGCGGAGTGCCCCCCTTCTATTCCCCCTGTGAAAATACCCTATAGCCCGAATATGGGCAAGAAAAACAATATCATCAGTCAGAAAATTTTCACTCTATTTAAAACCAAGAACTAACCAGAGCTTTTCAACGATAAAACTGCGACAAAATGTGTGATGCTATTTTTTTCCCTGAGAAATTTTATACCGCGCATTTAATACTTCCACAAGCAAAACGTTGCTTAGGAATCCACAAAGCATATTAATAAGTCGAAATATTAAAAAAGAACTAACAGTTTTTGGAAAAATAAGGAGAGAAAGCCCAAGAGCCGAGCAAACGTTCCCGAAGTGCCGGCTCGCGATTTTTTGGGACATTTGGGAAAGATTGTTGGCATTCGGCTGAGAAAGGAATCTCAGATAATGAACAGGTTTTTGGAAAAATGTGAAAGAAACCCCTCTCAGAATGATGAAATATTTTAGACCACTTTCGCAAAAATGCAAAGGAAAAACGTAATAAACACTCAAAAATAAATTTTACAGATAAATTAAAACAGATTTTAAAGAAATATTTATCATATTGAGTTTGTTCTCTCTCTTATTAATTAATTTTTTCAGTCAAAAAACCTGCCCTGTCTAACCAATTGATAATTTTAGCATAAAGCTTTTCTCTCCATTTTAACTTTCTCGCTAAAGCAATTTTTTCTCTAGCTTAAAACCCTGTCGGGGAAACTATTATTTTCAAGGGCACTAATTTTATAGAGAAAAAAAATATCAAGAAGCTCCCAAGAAATCTATAGCTTACATCTTGCTGCGAGACAAATAATAGAACATATTGTGAGTACGCAAGGATCTGTATTTAGAAGAAATTTGAGTCTGTTTTCAAAAAATATTTAGGTCCCTTCACAAAATATTTTACCTTAAAAACTGACCCTTCACAAAGTATCTTAGCCTTTAAGTTTAAACAGACACTTATTTTTCACAATACTTCAAATAGGGGATCCTATTTTTACAAATTCAGAAAAACAGGCTCCTGGCTTAAAAAATCTAATTTAACGCTTACTTCAAATTCACAAAATTATGAGTAGATTTTTACAAAAACTGGACCCATCACAAAAAGTCTGGACAGACCCCTGACTAGCAAACATCCGCGAACCTCTCACAGCTGCGTTGTTTTTCCTGCAAATCACTTAAAATGCGAGGAAAAACAGAGTTTCAGGTGTTTAACAAGAAAATCCCTTTTTCAGCGTATGTAGATCGATCCGTAGTTTTTCAGTTTTAACCTGATTTTCACCAGTGTGAAAGTTTTACGATTGAAGGGGCAATTAAATAAATTACACATGTATAAATGAAAAGATACATAGGGCCCCAAAATAAGTTGAGAGTAAGATCCCCTATGATAGGGGATCTTGCTTTACTTTTTGGACTTTTCTTAAAAGATAAAATGATATTAGAAGACAGATTCTCTTCGTGATTTCTAGTATGCAACCTCTGAATTTGGTTGGTTGGAGTCAAGATGGAAAATATTTTTCGTAGTTTTTAAAACTGGCAGTAAAAAAATTTCATGAAAAATTGGGGGTCAAAATTGATGAAATAGCTCATCAGAAAACACAGAGTGTAATTTTATAGTTAATTTATTGTTTATTTTTGAGTAGTAAATAATATTTATTTAATTTTATACTTAATAATAAATTATAATAAATATTGTATAAAGTTTTTTTTTAAATATTATTTTCTGTAAATTCTAACAAACTGAAATTTTCAAGTAAAGTTAGATTTTTTTTAATTTGCAGGGAGTAAAATTAACAACTTTTAGTAAACAAATTGAACTTTTTAGTGAACTGAAGCATTAATAAATCTTTTTATGAGCAAAAAAAGTTATTTTTTCAAACACTATTTCCAAAAGTCGCTTTCAATAGATTCTATTAAGACTTGTTGTATTAAGACTTGCTGTAGTAAGACTTGTTGTATTAAGACTTGTTGTATTAAGACTTGTCACTTGCTGGTGAAGACTATGTTGTTACTCAACTTTCAATTTGGGCAAATTTTAGTGATTTTTTTTAAAATAAATAATTGTAACATAACATTGTGAGGGAATATCAAAACACACAATTTAGGTTTCAATGAATCATTTAATTCATATTTGCACTATAACAGCAAACTAAGATATTAATTAACTAGTATTAAGAGAAAATTTAGATTGTCAAGTTATCAGTAGCAGAGCCCCCCAGTCTGCCTAAAAGTTAAGTCATATTTGACACTCTTTCTTGGACCCTCAGTAGAAAATTTAGTGTCAATGGGGGAATAGAGGTGACTTTATAATATTTTAAAAATCAAAACATTGCAAGCCTCTTATTTCATCTCAGTACAACTGTGACTAAAGATTTAAAATAATTCAAATCAGTGTTTCTACGTATTAGGCACACGCAAACTGGGAGACAATTACAAATTTTTAGAATTTTCTTAAGAATTATTGTAATTGCAAATTAACTCAGATTAATAAAAATCCAGTTGAAAAGCATTTTTGAAGAACCAAACTTTCAAAAATTTTTCTGGGGGAGGGTCCCCAGAACAACACGGGAGTCTATGTTATAGACAAAATTTAAAAATTGGGTAAGCTAAGGTTCAAAAATCCTACCTTTTTAATCTTCTGAAAAGCTATACATTTGACATCCCAATGCATGCCTGTGATTAAGAAAAAAAGTTGGGTAGATGGACTAATGGAGTGAAAAAGGTTGAGAAGCACTGATTTAAATTATCTTTTCTAAGTTGCTAGTAGCCTAAAAAATTATAATGAAGATGAGGTGGGTTGCGTAACATTTCTTTTTAAAAAGTGGGTTGCGATGTTCAAGAGTTTGAGAACCCCGGGCAGACATTTCTGCTGAGAAATAAGTGGATCAGGGTTGGAAAAAAACACGTTTTTTTCTAAAAAATACAAAAAACATGTTTTTTTTGTTTTAAACGTGTTTTTTTTGTTTAAAACGTTTTATTTGTTTTTTTTTACCCTCGACACAGAAATTCTAAAAAAAAAACACGATTTAAAAAAATTAAATTAAGTTTTTAAAATTGAAAATGGATTAACAAAGCTGTTGGACTTACTGGCCCATGAAGTAAGCAGAGGGCAGTGGTGGAAGAACTTCAGACGAGTTTAAATAAAACATAAGTTTATTGAGTCCAAATCTTAAAACAGACAAAGTAACATTCTAAGTCAGAGTCCAGGTCTTAGGCTACTTGCCTCTCTGACACACATATATACCTCAACCGGCATAGACGTCAACCCGACGTCAATGCCTGGCCCGCAGATAAGACGCGAGAAGAGCAGTTTGAATTGATTGCTTGATTGCACGACTGTTCGATTCCAACAATCGGCCCCCTCTCGCAACTTATCTGACGGAAACAAAAAAAAAATCACAGTAACATCAATACATAGAATATGAACAATACAATCCATGCAAAGTAAAGCACAACTTATAGGCAATTTAACAGTCCTTAATATCTCTGAACACTTTTGCACAAAATTTCCTAAGTTGTTCCTTACTAGGTGCTTTCGTAAATACATCAGCAACATTATTTTTAGTATTGATGTAGCTTAAATTGAAATAAGAATCATATATGAAATTTCTAACAAAATGATATCGCACGTCTATGTGCTTGGTTCTACAATTTTCTATGGGAGAATTTGCAAAGCTAATGGCTGCTTGATTATCACAAAAGATAATACTTTCTTTAACCATTAATTCTTTTAAACCCAATTCTACACACTCATCTGATATTCGTTTAATCCAAATAACCTCTTTGGATGCATCTGTCACAGTTATAAACTCAGATTCCATCGAAGACAAACTCACACATTTTTGTTTATATGTCCTCCAAATAACAGGTACATTACTCAAGAAAACAATGATACCACCCATTGATATCCTGTCGTCCCTATTTGAGGCATAGTCTGCGTCACTGTAACAATTAATTATGACATCATCAATTTTTGACAGTTCTAGTTGAAAGTTTTGTGTGTATTTCAAGTATCCAAGCAATTTTAATAATACATGCCAATGTCTCATTCCGGGATTTTCTTGGAATTGTGACATAATATTTACGGCATAACAAATATCTGGCCGTGTCTTATTTGCTATGTATGACAAACAACCCAAAATATTTCGGTAAGGCAAGTTTGACATTTCGTCCATTTCTTCCTTACTATTTGGACAATCCAATTTTGACAAGATGATACCCTTAGAAATTGGCAAGGAAGAAATTGGGACATTAAAGTTTTTATACTTTTCATAGACTTTCTCTATGTAAGAATTTTGATGAATGTACAATTTATCATTTTCTTCAACAAACTCTACGCCTAAAAGTTTTTTCGTTTTACCCAAAAACTTAACATCAAACTCTTTTTCCAATAAATTTAACATTAATTTAATGTCATCCTTACTCTTACCGAATATAACAATATCATCTACATAAACCAGTAGTATACCAACATTGTTATACACATAAACGCAATTGCACCATTTGAGACGATTAAAGTTCAATTTTTCTAAAACCAAATTTAGTTCAAAGAACCATTCTCGACCTGATTGGTGTAATCCGTACAAAGCTTTCTCAAGCTTACACACATAGTCAGAATAATCAAGATTTTTGAAACCACAAGGTTGCCTCATATACACTTCTTCATTTAATTTTGCATATAAATACGCATTTTTAATGTCAATTTGACAGTGTTGCCATTTATTTAAACTTACCAAAATAGCAAAAAACACTCTAATTAAAGAAAAATTGACAACTGGGCTAAACACTTCGTCATAAGTTTCCCCTTTGTTTTGGCTACAACCTTGAACCACCAACCTTGCTTTGAACCTAACTACTTCATTATTTTCATTTCTTTTCACCGTGTAAACCCACCTATTACCAATTACTTTCTTATCCTTTACAGGTGGTACTAACTTCCAAACATGACGCGATTTTATCGTGTCTATTTCATCTTTCATTGCATTGTGCCAATCATCGTATTGGGGAGATTTTAAGCACTCGCGGTAATTTTTAGGGATTACTAATTCAACATTGTTTGCCTCAACGTTAGATTCTGATACTTTACCAGAATACGTGTTTTTACTACCAAAGTCAAAGAAATCACGATCATAATCAATTCTATGAGCATTACAATACATTTGAGCATCGTTATGTGATCGTAAACGCATATTTGTACCTTCGATTTTGTAGTAAATGTCTGTCTTACTACCAGTTTTACGTGGTACGGCATTTCTAACCCAACACAAACTAGCACAAGATATCAGATCACCAGAAGACTCTTCTTCCTTTTTCTCTTCCTTAAACACCTGATCAGTTTCTACACTAGAGGTAGAACTCATTTGATCATCTTCAGTTTCCTCCTCACGATCTGAATCGTCTTTAAATACAATAGACCTAGACCTAGTGATACGACGAGGATTGGGACCCAGGACAGCTTCCACAGAACTTAATTTATCCTCATTAAATTTAACACTAGACACTTCGGTAAATTTCCTTTCCGTTATGTATACCCTATAACCTCTTGTTTTTAAACCATATCCTACCATAATCCCTTCTTTGGCTCTAAGATCCAGCTTTTTTCTTTGCTGTTTCGGTACATGAATATACGCGGTAGCACCAAAAACCTTTAAATGTGAAACTGATGGTTTTCTACCGGTATAAAGTTCAAAGGGAGTTTTTTCACGATTTTTGTGACATACGCGATTCCAGGTATAAGTAAAACACATTAGGGCTTCCGCCCAAAAGCTTTGATCTAGGCCACTTGAGTTTAGCATAGATCTAACTCCGTCTAACGCAGTTAAATTATACCTCTCGCTTATCCCGTTCTGTTCCGGGGTATACGTATTAGTTCGTTCAGGTTTAATCCCGTTTTCCTCCAGAAAATCGCTAAATTGTTTATTAACGAATTCACAACCATTATCTGTACGAACATTAAGTATCTTACTGTCCAAAAGTCTTTCTGCCCTAGCTTGAAATTTTTGAAAGCACTCAAAAACGTCCGACTTGTTTTTCATTATGAAAACAGTAACCTTACGAGAGAAATCATCTATAAGGGTCAAGAAATACTTAGATCCCCCCTTAGATGCAACAGGCATCGGTCCACAAACATCCATATGGATTAACTCTAAAGGCTTTGAGGAACGTATCTTACCCACAGACTTATAGGATTTCCTTTTATTTTTTGCCAAAATGCAAGATTTACAATCTACTTTTTCCTTTTTAAAGGATGGTAAACCCCTAACACTAGACTTTTTACTAGTATTTAATATGTAATCAGTGTTTATATGGCAATAGCGAAGATGCCACAACGCTAAGTCATCACCCTTTTCAGTAACATAATTAAATACATTATTAGGGGAAAAATCATCATTTGGGGAATTAGCATACTTCCAGGGTTTACAGAAATACAATCCATTTACTCTTTTAGCATAGAAAACCTTTTCACCTTCACAATTATAAACCCAAATTTTGCCCTTATCACCCACAAATCGTGATCCATTTTTCTCTATTACTGAACCTGAAATAAGATTTCTTCTTAACTTAGGGGAGTACATTACCTCACTCAATACAACTTCAGAAACTTTAGTTTTGTTTCTCACAAAAAATTTGACCTTCCCCACACCTACTACTGGACTTTGTAGGCCACCTATAGCTAAATTTATTTTAGCATTACTTATCGGCTTATATTCCGAAAATAAACTTAGATCATTACAAAAATGATTTGAAGCAGCACTATCAAATATCCAAACAGAATTTTTAGAGGCACAAGAAACATCACTCAAACAAGTTTCAGTAAACAAACCTTCATTTTTAGAACCACTACCTCTCTTAATTTTAGACTTAGAACTATTACCAGCACTCTTAGTTTTACATTTTCGAGCAATATGACCCATCTGATTACACAAATAACAAGGTCCAATTACTCTATCACTAGAATTAACATTTTTTAAGCTTAAATTCTTAGAAGAACTAACATTATTAGATATAGCATAAGCACAGCCATCAACTTTTTCTAAATCAGTTTTAACCTGCTTAATTCTACTTTGTTCTTTTAAAAGTTCATCTAGTACTTTTTGAAAGATAAAATCGTTATCTGGCCAACGATAAATACCTTGAACTAGATTTTGAAAGTCTGAAGGCAAATACCTGATCAACTGGTAAGCTTTGTAAAATTCATCTACAGGGTGACCACAACCCTCTAATTTCACAACAGTCTGTTTTATACGAGCGGCAAACATGGCTACATCGTCATCAGGATTGAACTTGTGTCCAAAGAACTCATCAAGGAGTTGCACTACTCTTGCTCTGGATGTTGGTTCAAAATACTCTTTGAGGATAGTCCATGCTGTAGCTCCATCCGACGTACTTGATATAAGGGTGCGATATTCTGGGTCTACACTGAGATATATCGTCGAAAAAGCTCTGTCACGTCGAGTTTGGTATTCAACCACCTCTTTACGACTTGCAGTCGTGTCCTCGAATTTCGGTTCTGATTTCTCGATGAATGTCCAGACACCTCTGTCCATGAGGATAACTTTGACATCCTCTTTCCAAGTGGAGTAATTGTGGGCTCCAAGAGGCTCAATTGACCGTCCGTCCATCATCATATCGAGGTTTTGCTGCTGAACGTCAGGCGTGGCTTCAGGCGTTAAACAGGCATGGCGGCCCCCATCACGGGCACACGTAAAGCATTTGCGGCCCCCATCTTAGGCACGCGTAAAGGACTCAGTACAGGAATCTGAAGCATCCGCTTGTTGGCCCCATGACCAATTGTTGGACTTACTGGCCCATGAAGTAAGCAGAGGGCAGTGGTGGAAGAACTTCAGACGAGTTTAAATAAAACATAAGTTTATTGAGTCCAAATCTTAAAACAGACAAAGTAACATTCTAAGTCAGAGTCCAGGTCTTAGGCTACTTGCCTCTCTGACACACATATATACCTCAACCGGCATAGACGTCAACCCGACGTCAATGCCTGGCCCGCAGATAAGACGCGAGAAGAGCAGTTTGAATTGATTGCTTGATTGCACGACTGTTCGATTCCAACAAAAGCTACCCCTGACATCAGATGGCATCTTGAGCTTTTTAGCACCTGTTTCTTGGAGCTTGGCCGAAGTAAAATTATTGTTTTGGAAATATGTTACTATGTCAACAACTTCAGCTTTAACATTAGAAATGTCAATATATTTTGCTAAAAGGTTTAAGATACGAGCTGAACATTTATAAGTTATTATATGCATATTCATTTCAGTCCTTTTCAGTTCATTGCATATTTTGACGACATTAGCAGCATTGATCGTTTAAAATATTAAAATAAAACAAAGAACAGGTCAATTATAAAAAAATATGATTTTCAAACAAGTTTATTTGTATTTTTTACTAAATAACTTTCTAGAAAAAAATCAAATAAAGTCAATCAAATAAAAATCAAAATCAGTTTTATATACTAATGCCATCTGTTCATAGAAAAAGAATTACTAAAAAGTACATGTGTTTTAAACAATGTTTTTTTTGCTTTGTTTTAAACGTGTTTAAAACAAGTGTTTTAAACAAAGTGTTTTAAACGTAACAACCCTGAAGTGGATAGTATTTTTTTGTTTCCAAAATCTCCTCACAGGGCAGAAATACACTTAGAATTTTCCCTCAAGATTCCATTAGCTTTGACAATACAATGTTTTCAGTACCACCTTGGGTACCTCAATGTACCACCAAATAAGAAGGTTCTATTGGAATTGGAGGCTTTCTTATGGACTGTGCTTTCAACCAAAGTAAGGGGACATCCATAAATTACACGAGGTGCTTTTTCCAAATTTTGGACCCCTCCCTCCTTTGGCGAGATTTTGCTGAACCCCTCTCCCCCTCTAATTGTCACATGAGATTTTCTGAATGGAAACATGTCTGTCTTGACATATGCTTCCAAGACCTGGACAATCGACAAAAATGGAGAATATTGTGGCAGTTCTTTTTGAAGGAAAGATCTTGAGGTGTAACAATAACTGGAGCAGGAGATATAACTCTGAAATATACAGGGTATATAAACAACCTGATATTGTTAAGTACACATTGGCCTATGTGATTCGAATGCATGATGTCAACACTATAAAAAGGGTTTTTCATTTTTTAAACCCACTGGAACTAGAAAGCGGGGACGACAGAGGATAAGATGGGCCGACTCGGTGCAGTCAGATTTTCTTTCAATTAATGAAAAGAACTGGAGAACGAAGATAAAGCAGAGGTGGTCATAGAGAAATCTTATCAGAGGAAGGCATACGCCCACACAGGGCTATCTGGTCATCTATGATTATGATAATTATCTGAATGATTTTTAAATAAATAAATTTCTTGGATACGTTCTAGCCACATTTGTATCGTCTTGTTGGCTTGATACTTAAACAAACATACACACTGTAAAATGTTTGATACAAATCCATGTTGAAATTAAGAAAGAAGATTGTCTCTCATGTGCTGAAATTATCATAAATGACTAGCTAATGATCGCAGTTTTGATTAGTTAGTGTGTTAATTTTTCCTAAAATTGTGCATAAAAAAGATAAAAGAAAAAACGTCAAAAAGAAGAAACTTCAAACTGAGAGTTGATGTGAGACTTTGCTGGACCTCCCTTTTTCACCCCAAGTAATTTATGGACGTTCCCTAAAGAAGCAAAATTTCAACAAAAGCACCAACCTTTTCCGTCTCTGGGTGGTCGTCGAAGGTGGATCCCGACCTCTCCATCGTCAGGGAATTTCCCATCTGAAACATAAAAGGGGGGACACTTTAATAAAAAGTATCAAAACCATTTTTGGACAAAATAAGTACTGACTTAAAAAAGAATTAGGATAGTTTTTTACAGTGGTTACAGTAGTTACATGAATGGACAAGATAGTATAAGCAGCTTTACTGATACATTATGAGTATGATTTTCCGAGGGAGTTTTATTCTAAACCAAGTATTTGCAACAACTTATTTCTATTACTATTTTCTTGAGTTTAAATAAAAAAGGAAATGTAGATATGTAGACACAATTGAGGCTGCTGGGGAAAAAAACAGCTATCTCCATTTTGTTGACATGATTTAGGATTGCTGTATAAACTTTGCATAAGCTATGGAAAATACTTTATCCAAAAGAGCAACCCTTGTATTTGTACTAATTCATCTTCATTTACATTGATAGAATTGATTGATCTATTATTAACTGTTGTTTTCAGTTAGTTAAATCTCTCTATGAAAGCAGAAATGAGAACCAGGGTTTTTTTTTGGCAGACTTGAAGTTTAAGAACCCATATCTCTCAACAGGCAAAGACCTGCATTTTAAGGCAACAATGATTGGAAGTGTATCACTAAATTAGTGAATCTACGTGTAAATAAACTTAGTTTGAAAGTGGAGATACCTGGTTCTTGCTCTAAAGGCCTCATTTGACCCATTGATTAATAGTTTCGGGAGGTGATATCGTGAGAAAAAAACTCACCAGGCACAGTGGAGTTATTGCTAAGGATGTCCATGATTCTGGAAGTGGAGAGCGACAGTCTCCGGCTGGCTCTCTCAAAGAGGCCGGCCCGCTGGCCTCCTGAAACAGAAAACTACACTTTAAACACCACTTCTACATACAGGTTTGGCCAAATGTATCAAGTACAGTAGACTCCCTCAGTTAATATGATTACGGTTAATGTTATCAAAATTGACTGGTCCCAATCACTCCTATTTAAATTAACGCAAAATTATTGTTTAATGTTATCAAACAACTTGGTGAAATCCCCTAAAAACCTTTTTTTCCCGTTTGAAGGCCAATTTTAATACATAAACATACAAAGTGAGTCATTAATTTAGTAGTAACATATGTTCTTACTCTTCTCTCTTATATTTACTCTTAACTTTTATCTCTTCTTCTTATATTTTTCTTAAAAAATGTTTTAAGTTGCAAAATACATACTTGAAACTCGTTTTTAATACTTCAATATGGACTACACAGTCGTGTTTAATGCAAACACACGTGCTACCAGGTTTGCCACTTTTTAGTATAGAATTGTTTATTATTATCAACAGTATCATTTTGATCTTGGACAAATATAATCATATTGAGTGGAGTCAACTGTATTTGCTATCGACATTTTGATTATTGTTAAGTCACCAAGTAAAGATATTAAAATTAGATCTAGATCATAATGACATAATCAAGTCATAAGATAAACATCAGTCTTACAGTCTGCATCTCCATGCATGAGAAAAAGAAACACACACACCAAACGAAATATTTCAAATCCCCCGTTTTAAAAAAGAAATTTTCCGTAAACAGTTTTATTATCTAGCTCCTAAATTATTCAATTCCTTACCCTTTGATTTACAAAACATTCCACTTAAGCAAAAATTCAAGAACTTATTATTTAATTTTCTTCTTGAAATTGAAGATTTAGATGACTTTTTCTTTTATTTAAATTAAAGAAGCAAAGAGAGTAATTTTTACGACTAGCTGCTGTGCCAATTTTTCTTTTCAATTTCAAAAAAAAAAAAAAAAAAATCTTGTACGTTTTGTATGTTATTATTATTGTTTTTTTTGTGTGTATGTGTGTTTTTTTTTCTTGTTTTATTATCCCCTTGTCAATTTTATCATCAATATCAGAAAAAACTTTTTTGGTCATCTAAATGGGTTTTAACCCCCAGATGACTCATATGTTTTGTTCTTTTCAAATTTTCCCATATGTACTGTCCAAATTGAAATAAATAAATTATTATTATTACTTTAAATAATATGGTATTTGTTTTCAAAAGATATCAAACCAAATGTTGTATTTTCAAGTTACGCCTCAACACAAGTCCTGCTTCTCATAATCATACATAAATATACTACCTATTACTGCAAAATTAAATTAAAGCTTCATGTACAGTCAAACCAAGATATAATAGTATTTATTAATGAAAATTTTCTTGAGTAAACAACTAGATATTTAATATTTTGAGTATTATTCCATTATCCATCTCAATAAAAATCATCAAAGCATTTTGGACACCAAATTTTTGACAGCCATATTCACATCATCAGCATCTAAACCAGCAGGCTAAAGAAAGAAACATTAGCTTTATATTGACTCTGATGGGTGGAATCCTTCTTTGACCAAAAGATTTAAAGCCGATGCTGATGGCTAGTATCACAAACCTGTTGTAGTTGGCATCAATATAACCATCAGTTATGTCAACTAGTTCAACTACTGTCTGTCGATCACAAGTTGAGCTCTTGTTTACATTTTTGTGGCAACAGGACTCTCCTCATTGAATCACTAGTCTCTTTGTTTATTATTTTAACAGTTCACTAATCCCAGCTTCTACCATATGCGTGCAATTGCATCAATTACGAGAAGACTGTGCTTGCGATCGCAATAATTCTGCCAATAATCCTCCGTCGGCTTTTAATATAATACGGGTTATCCCTATTTAAAATGAACCGGTCTTGTTTCCATGGCAACTGCCACAACCAGACAACTAGGCCAGAGCTGATACAGACAGTTAACTTTTAATGGAATAGAAGAGTGGAAAAGTGAGTTACCGTTCTTGGCATCTGTGGAGGGTGGCGAGACGTCGTTGTTGAGACTCTGCGAGTGGAATGTGTGGGACATGCGCCGCCGGAAGCGCTTCATCTTTGGCATGGGTTGGCGGGAAAGGCACCTGTTGGCTGATGGACGGAGGAGGCCTGCTGCGCTTGCTCAGGCCCAAAGGCACTTCTTGGCTGCAAATTCAATGGATTCATTATGTACCTTTTTTTCACAAAAATTTATTTATTAATTAGGATCTAAAAAGAGTTTTCGAGAGAGAGAGAAACCCTTGGCTAAAACTATTCAATTAATGGAATCATTCAATCTTCAATTGATTCAATGACAAATGCCCCAATGCTCGGGGTATTTGGTCAAATTCCACTGGAACTCGCCTATGGGAGGAATTCTGATGGTAAACAAAAACAAACCACAGCAAGACTTTTGATTTAAGCAACTGACCAATAGGAACCCGGTTTAGCTTCTCCCTCATAGAAGTCAAAACCGAGCACACAACAGAATGAGAAGTGCCTGAGTGAAAAGTGATTGGAAATTCCTAATATAAATGGGTTTCTTTTTACAATGCACTGAGCTTCTATGAAAGGCTACTAACCTTTAATAAGGGGGCTGTAAGCAGTTCGAGTCAAATTGTTCCATTAATATTTTTCATTCGCATTTTTCTAGGCTCACGTTAACAACTCAATCCCCATAACAAAGTATGATAATGTGTGACACATAGGAAAAGTTGGTAGGAGGAAAACGGTAGCGCCATCTAGATAGAGCCTTGTACAAAATTCCTCCCATTGAAATAAACAAATTAAGGTTTTTTTTTAAATTTCTAAGTTTCGAAGGAGAGTTTTCAATCATCAACATTGTGAATTTTCAAAACTGAAATGAAAATGCAAAGATGTTTTAGGGGAAATTTTGGACTAAACAAATTGTGCTCTGGAAAATATTGGGCCCTGAAACAACTTTTGCACCCCAGCAAATCATAAAATTCCAACTTTTCTTGATGAAATTTAAGAACTCAATAGTATATACTAATTGCTGAACACATTGCCAACTTTCTTTCGTACTTATATTGTACATAATTAACTGAATTGTCTTAAGAATTATCATCCAACAGGGAATTTGATTGTAGCTTCATGCATCTACCAGGTGTGACAAGATGCAAGAAAGTTACATGATTTTTTGAAAATAACATCCTCAAGTATAATTTCCCCTTTAAATGGCTTGAAAGTCATTTAACTGAGGACACATTTAACCCAAGAAAATGTTCCAAACCTGAGCTTTATAACTTAACAACAGCCATGCATTCCATAATACACATATTCAAAAACTATTAAGTGCATTTGCACTTAGTAAATATACACAGATAAAAAGCAAACAGCAAAATTCCCCATCTCTAAGATTCAACAAAAATTACCAGTCACTAACCGTGCCCAGTGATTAAGCAGGAAAACGGCCAGAGATTATGAGCTGTTCGTTTGTTGACTCTTGAGATTTACACATACATTATATCCTACTGAAAACACACAATCCAAAGGTTGAGCATTACAGAAAGCTAAGGTTCAGAGAAAAGATCTGTGATGATTTGAGGGGCCATAGGAGACTTGAATCCGAGCTGTGAAAGTCAACATATTTACAAACACGGGCGTGAAAGTAGTTTAATGGGTTCAAAGTCAAGTATGCGAGCGACACACCTATGGCACACAATATTGAGATTTCGGCTTCAGAACTCCCAAACGGAATGAGGAAAATAGTAAAACTTACCGAAATTCATTTTGATAAGTTGAAGATGTGATGCAAGAGTTAGATTAACCGGAAATCAAACCCAGGCCGAGGCATGAACTCGTCATGAGTGAGTCCATGTTGATCAACATCCTCAACGGAAAACGCTGTTGCCACAACACAAAGATAAATAATCCCGTTGTTGATTTTAAACCGAAACTCGCGGCTCACAAACCGAATGGAGTGAAAACCATAGAGTAGTGAAAACGGGAAATAAAGGACTGCTTATTATTACTTCTAGCTATTCTGAGTTCTCATTTTATAATTATTTCATTATCAATCATAAGAAGAAGAAAGCTTCGCAGCTGGTGTTCCGAAATCGCTCTTTGTATATTTCTCTTCATGGAGAGAAGTCCATTTAAATTTCAAATCCCCCCCAAATTTTCCTCTTTTCTATAATTTTACACTTAACAATCACTATTGGTCTGTTAAAATAAGCACAGTATAAAGGAAAATCTGATTAAGGAGTAATGAAAACAATACTGCCGTCCTAAGTTAGAAAGTAAGTCCATTTTTCAAGTTTTGAGTTAATCGAGTTTTTATACCAAGTACTCTGCCGTCCATCTAGTAGTACCGTCCATTTAGTAACAATATTCTTTATTAAACATGAAGATTGCATTGTTTAGCATAAAATAATTCCAGTCATTTTGAATCTTTTTGTTACTCCCAATACAATGAAATATCACAAGTTTAGGAAAAAAAAAGTGTTTTCAAACATTAGGATTGCATGATTGTTGGATTAACACTAAATATTATTTGCAATTGTAATATTTCTTCCTTCAAGCCTTACAACAGCATTTCAGTCGCTACAAATTGTAGGTATCACAAAACAAGTAAATTAGCAAATAGTTCACTTGAAAAAATATAACAATGAACGAATAAGTTATTTATGCAATTTAAGTTACTATAATATTATAATTTAAATTTAGACTTGGCTGATTTATTTGTGGCCTAAGTAGCCAAAAGGTTAGAGATTTGTCGCTAATTAAATTTGGAGGTAGGTAGGTATATACCTGCCCAGTTATTAAGTTTATAAGGACAATAATCTGGGTCCACGTCCTTTTCTTTGACCACACGATGCAGCGATTTATTGAGCGTACCTGCGAACTTGACGCGGAGTTCTTCATTTCTTCGTCCTAGAGCGACGAGCAGCTGCTCCACTAGTAGATGGAGTAGAAGCCATGGCTTCTCAAAGAAATTAAGGAAAATCAATTGAGTAGGCAATCACAGATGCCAATCAGTGTTCAACTAAATTATTAGTAACACAACCTTTTCACTAAACATTCACAGCTTCCCGCTTCACCAACCCATGTTTATCTGATAACAGAGTTTGTTGTGGAAGTACTTTTTTGCTCTGGCTTTGATCACAACTAGCATCACACATGTACGGGTTGGTATCTAGAGACCCTATATATAGAGAGACTGGACAATGAACTTTTCGCCGCCATTTTAGTTACAAAATGCATGGATCTCCATAGACTGTAATGCTAATTCATCCGCCTAAAACTCTTATTATTGCACAAAAATCAAAGCGAAAACTATATCAAAAATTTCAACAATTCATTCCGAACACGAATTGATGTTCTTTTTTTTGTTATTAATTATTTTTATCTTAGAAAAAGCATTTTAAAAAATCAAAGTGAGTGTGAATGATTGTTGGGTTGCCACAGGCAACATTTGGCACGCTATCGTTCTTTTCAAGGAGAAATGTAATGGACTAGTAGCCAGGAAACTAGTCTCAATTCCTAGTTGTATCACTTGGTCTTATCCAAATAGATGGTTAACTAGTCTTGGTAGCCAACGGCGGATGCCAATAAAGTCGCTTATTTGGCAATATTTATGAAAGAAAGTAAACAAATAAATTTTTAATAACTTATTTGTTTACATTTTAACTCTTCTTTTGGTATTTTTCAAAACTTTTAACAGCATTTTCCACGATTTTCAACATTTCGTAATGTTTAAGTATAGGAAAGTTGTAACTAAAATGGCGGAAATACCGATTATACCGGTGAGCCGTTGTCCAGTCTCTCTATATATAGGGTCTCTAGTTGGTATCCTCCGTTATACTGTTACGTGACGTCATCGAGTGAACACCACATGAATATCCTAGTGCTACCCACGAAACTCTTATCACTTCTACTAAGCTAGAAAGTCCTATGTCCCTGAATTTCGTGGACATAGGGCATTCTAGCTTAGGATGACCAGCAAATCTAGTGAAATGGACATAGGACAAAGTAAATTTTTATGGCTTTCTCATGGACATAGGGCTTTCTAGACTAGCTCAAAAGATGCGCGTGACCGAGATCTACAAGACCACGTCCATATATAAAAAAGTGAAAAAAAATGGACTTAGGACGTTCTAGCTTAGGACGGCAGAATAAGTATCACCATAAATAAATGAAACTTTAATTAGACATCCCATACGAGATTTAAAAAAAAAAATTTTTTTGTTAATCGGATCATTAAATGGTTACTCAAAATCATAAAAAAAACTTGACTAAATAGTTCTGAATGAAAAAAACCTTGTCCCTCCAAGTGGAATTTGAAAAGACACCCATACCAGTTTACCAGGTTTTTTTTATAAAAAGAACTGAAAAAATGTTTAAAATATGACCATTAAATTTTTGTGAAGATTCATGATGTGGTTCTATAGTGAATTTTTTTTCTGGGGTAACATAACTTGTTGGTCATAATATTTTTTCTCAAATTTTAAGTGTAGGAAATGATATTATGGATGATGATAAATTGGTCTGATGAGCCATTGATGATGATATTATTAATGAACCATGATAAACTAAATTCCAAAAAAAGTAATAATTTTTTTTTGGTACTTTAAGGTTAGCCGGGCTCATATCTCACCAATTGGACTTTATTAGGGACATTTTAAAAATTACACATAAAATATAGCAAAAATTAAAAGCAAAACTGCTAGTTTTAGATATTTTAATGGATTTTTACTTTGGCAATTAATTATTTTTGGCGATTTGACATAATATTTGGCACTTGTGCCCGGCTAAAATTAAGTACTATTTTTTTTTTCAACACAGTAACAAAATTCAACCATTTAAACAAGCAAAACAGATAGTTTTACTTCATTTTTCATAGCTATATAATTAAAGACTAGTAAACCGTTGACCACCTTTTTAACATAACCTAGTGACAAAATCAATTTTGCATCAACTTTACACAATGTCAATCGGTTACCCATATTTTTTCAAATTCAATCACACACTTAGCACTTTCACTAAAGTGAGTAAATCTGTATTATTACAGATTTTGGCGGCAAAAAAGGAAGCTCGTGAAATTGAACTTGATGATGATTTTTCTAAAGCTCGATTAATGGAATAAAATATTAATAAAAATAAATGGAGTAAAATGGTAATAAGAAGAAATGGAATTATAATGTGGAAGAGTAGCACCAGCAATACGGAATTTAGCACTAAATATATATTTTATCTAGTTTTTAATTTTTACTTTTCATGAAAATACCCCTTAAAACTTACTTTTTAATGGTCCATTAAAATTTTCTCCACATATGAATTTATTATAAGTGTTTGTGGATCTATATGTATCTTACTCAGGTTACACGGATTTTCAAAGTTTCATTTGACGTTCACTTTTGCCTTTTTTTAAAGTTAATCCACAAAAACTATTGTCACTACGGTGCAAGTGAAAAATAAAGCAAATTCACAAGATTTTCTGTAAATATTTTTAATTGAAATTTTAAAAACATTTTCAATACTTTTTAAAAAATAGAAAAATCCCCAAAAAAGCCACGTCGGAAATCTTGGGGGGGGGGAACGGAGGGACTTCTTTCATCCTCTGCACACCAAAAAAAGGGTAAAATGGTGGGACAATGACCAAACACCTTTTATGTAGAGTCTGGGCACGTAAGACCCACTTGGTTAAAATGTTAATGAATTGAAAGGGGTTTTTTTTGTGGAAATTTTTCATACCGTGTCAGTCTTTCTTTTTTGTTTTTAAAAGACGTATTCTTTATTTCTTGATATAAAGGGTCAATTGAATTGAAACGCTTTCCTCTCGACCGCTCAAATATTCGCAGTTTTATTACCAAATCATTAAAAAAAAAATAAGAGTTAAAACTTATAAGGGGCCATTCATTAATTACGTAAGGATTATTTTGACAAATTTTACCCCACCCTATACCACCATGTAAGGGTACGTAAGATTTTTCAAACCTCTCCCCCCCCCTTATTCTTACGTAAGATTTCATTTCGTTTTTCAAAATAATAAAATCTGATATACCTTCATTTTTTCTAAAAAATTTAAAGTTTCGATAATATATACCCAGATTATCAGCATTTTTAAGTTTTTCTGGGGTTATTCAATAGTAATTTGATTATAATAATTGGAATTTGTTACATTAAGTTGGAAAATCTTACGTAAGAATGGGTTTGACCCCCCCCCAAGTAAGGGTATGTAGAGATTTTTCCATCCCCGTTCCCCCTCAGGACCCTTACGTAATTAATGAATGGCCCCTAAAATAGGCTGTTTATTGCAGAAACCCGTCCTTCATAATTACGTAAGAAAACTGCCCAACCCCTCCCCCTTCTTTTTTTTTGTACAAAATTTTTTGCAAAGCTTAGATTTTTGAAATTCATTGTTCTTCATATATGAACACTTAACCTATCGTTAAAACTTTCCTTGTGAAAAATGCAGAAATTTTTTTCGTAGTGCAGTTTTTTTTTGTGAAATTTATTTTTGGTTGAATTTAGAGATTATTTATGCAATAAACAAGAGATTTTTTAGAAAATGCAGTGTTTGTAACATCTTACGTAAGCATCACTTATACTCCCCTCCCCCCTTGTCATGAAAAATAATCAAATATCAAACACCCTCCCCCCTTAGTTACGGGCCCAATAATACTTTTTCATTCATTTTAACAGATTTACTTATTTTACTTCCACTGGGGGTTCAAGTACTTTGGGAACCATAAAATTGCGTCTACCTTTTTTTCCGAACTCCTAAATTCGCTTAAAATATTCAGAGAAGAAAGAATTGTTATTCATTTAGTGGTGACTGTTATACCCACAAATTACATAGCCGAAAGTATAATTTAATATTTTCTTGTTCAATTCATTCAAATTTCTATGATTTGGAAACCACTGGTCCAGACAGTGCTTCTGCAAAAAAAACCCTTTCAATACATATGTTTAATAGTCATACTATGCATGTAAGCAAAAAATATTTTACAAGTTCTAAAGTCAGATATATATATAGAGAGAGCTTAATATATTTAAGGAAAATTTTAGATCGTGGTTGATTTTTGAAAAAATAGAGTGTGCTAGTACTAAAAGCACTTTCCTGATTATCAATAATGATCATAAATAAAAAATAATATCAAGTAGTAGAACTACTAGTCTACTTTTCCTCTGTTTATTTTTCCTGCTTTATGAGTTTTCATTAATTGAAGTCCTAAACTGTGAATGTCAATTGAGGGGTGTACGATACACAACACTTTATGATAATTTATGTCAAATATAAAAGAACGATTTAATTTGATTCTTAAAAAAACTATATTTTTAAAGGAGTCTAAATTTTCCATACAAGTGCTGTAAACTTACTTTATTTCAGATATATGGCTTATGAGTCAGCATGTGTCTCCTTTAGCATCGACTGATTTCTCCCTCTTAGAAGTTGACCTTTTAATTTGAGGGGTTATTAAATTCATTAATTATAACAAACCTTCCATCTCGCTATACTAAACTCTTAAATTTCTTGCTAGTTACACACGTTAAATCATCAGCATCAAATCACGATTGTAAACAAACGCACATTTTTGCCGCGTTGAAGCAATCCATTGTAATGAATGATACGTTTGAAATCTAGGATTTTGAGTTGCGTTATAGGTTAGGAAAGTTTGTAGGGTAACTTAGGTGTACTGAAAACATTTGTTCATCATGAATTAAATGTTTGATTGATTCGTTTTCTTTTAATTAAATGGATTCAGTTAAAACTGCTAAGATGCAGTCCCCATTGAACTGTAAGGGACTTCAAAGGTTTAAAGACAGCTTGTTTGTGTGTTCATTCAAACATAGCTCGGAATTTGTGATCTTACTGATCTTGAAAGTTAAAGACCACGAAAGGAAGAAAAATTTCTTTAAGGATAACAAGTCGTTCCTGCTTATTCATGTACTCAATGACAAGAATAACAAGACCATTAAAAATGTGATTACTGGTATCACAAGCCAAAAGCAGCTAGATATCTACGGCGTTTGCTTCTTGAACGAAAAAATTATCACTTTTGGAAACAACGGTTGCTTGTTTAATCACTTTTCGTGGATAAAGGATGCCAAAAATGTAAAGGTATAGTGACAGTTGTTATTAGGAGATCTTATT
The DNA here is from genome assembly GCA_963680715.1 of Tetragnatha montana. Lineage (NCBI taxonomy): Eukaryota > Metazoa > Arthropoda > Arachnida > Araneae > Tetragnathidae > Tetragnatha > Tetragnatha montana. Next base: position 3,370,497 of record OY796674.1, on the reverse strand, counting down.
TACACTTTAAGACTTTTTTTACTGTAAGAAATCACATTGACCAGGTTAATTACCTTGAATGAAAATTTAACAACTTAAGAATCTATTCTATATTTATTTAGCTATTTGAAAGATTTCCAAGAAGTCTTAAAGTATTTTGTGCTATATTACAATCGGGTACCACTCTTTGGCGACTTTTTGGGCTATTCTTGACATCATATTCCACTATCTAGTACATATCTACCGGGTTTCTAGAAAATGAATTATCTCCCCTTGAATTCAATAATAATAATAACAATAATAATAATAATTATTATTATTGAATGAATTAGTTAGCAACGCTAAAAAAAAAACAAGTGCGGCACCCGGTTAATTGTAGTATGAAACCAACTTTTAATATTTGTGGGCTTCCTTATGCAATTTTAATACAGCTATTCCGTTATCTACCTCGTTCATAAATGCCAGGCTACATTGGACTCTAAATATTCTCATTTCGCCAAATTTTTATTCTTAGTTATCGATACAACCATACCTATATTTTAATTGATATTTCGTTCCAAATGTTTTGGCCAGGGGCGTCATTTCAGTTTTGGGTTGGGGGGCAAGGATTTTTTTAAGTGGCATTGGGCCTCGCAGTAACCCTACTTGGTTTTTTTTTTGGGGGGGGGGTTGACTCAACGTAACGTCATGAGCTCTAAGTAAAAATGGGAGGTCTGGGGGTTCCCCCCAGAAAAATTTTGAAATTTTACCTCATTTTTACAACATTTAAGTTACATCCGAAGAGAACAGTCCCTTGTAAACCACTTAATTTTCTAAAGAAAAAAGTTACAAATTAACATTAAAGTTTCAAGGGGAGCCGAAGGTCCTCCCTCAGAATGTTTTTTTTTTTTAAATTTCCCTTTAAACTAGTGTTTTATCTCTTTCGCAACCTCATTGGGGAGCACCCAGAGGGAACCACTTCTTGGAAGCGTCAGAATTTTCAAGGGAAATACACTGTATAACGTATATATGTAAAAAGTTTAAAGGGGGGTCTGGGGGTTCTCCCCAGAAAATTTTGAAATTTGACCCTCAAAAATAGTGTTTTAACTCCTTTTGGGACTTTTTAGTTAAATCCGATGCTCCTTGTGGAAGTTACAGAATTTCCAAGGGACTTGCACCAATTTTTCACTTAAGAGTGGAAACCTTGGGGGGGGGGCAATTGCCCCCCCTGCCCCCCCTAAATGACGCCCATGGTTTTGGCGAATCATATAAAAGGGACAGATAACGGAAAGAAATATACCACATCACATATTATTCCCAAAGAACTTCTTCGAAACTGAAAAAAACAAAGGAACTTACTTTGGTTGCAAAAATGAGGGGGGAAATATAAGGGGAGGGGTGTTTGGAATCCAAGCTGAGTCGTTCTATCTCTGCAGTGTCCCAGGAGCAGGAGCGTGTCCGGGGGCCGCTGGGAGTTCGCCGAGGAACATTCGAAAAGCATGCAGCAGCTCACTCCATTCCTCTCCAAGCTGAGTCTCGGGGCACCTGAAGTCATGTAAGTTCCTTGACTCTTATGATTTTTCTAACCATTGGCTTACTGAAGAAGGTTCAGGGGACTAAATCGTAAAACTTCCCCACCCATAACAATAACTCGCGTCTAAAATCTTTGCCTTTATGAATTAATATATTCTGTTCAGTAGCTCAGCCAAAAGTTTTGGATTTTTATTAAAAATGTAGTAACGTTTTGTTGTATTTGTTATGTGTGGTTCGAGGTCCTTTTGATGTATGTACATATTTTGACGTGAAGATGAGGAAGGGGTCTAGGGGGTGATTCCATGGACCCCCTCGTCATCTCCAACCTGTTCCCCCACACGTGAACTGGCTCCAACTAGCCGAATTTCCAATTGGAACGGAACTTGCAGTAGTCCAGTAGTCAGGGAAGATAATTTTTATGAAAATTCGAAAAAAGCTAAAATTCCCCCCTTTTTTTTACTTGAACAATAATTATGGTATTTTCATGAACATAAAACTAATTAAACATAATAAAGTACAACTTTTTCGTCAGATACATAGTTTGGCCGCATATTATTCATAGACTGATTATGATAATTTTTAAGCAAAAAAAAAAAAAAAAAACCTCCATTGTGTCACACGTAAATCTTAATAACATCAGAGATAAAAAGATATTATAGGCAGTACACCCCGAAACATTTTAGGGATTCTTCCTTATGACGGACTTCTAAACGCATTTTTCAACTCCTAAAAATTTGAAAATCGCCATCAGAATTAATAACTTCAGAAATGTATCTAAAACCCGAAAAAGTTACCAATTTGTAATACCTGCTCAGTAAAAAGAGAATCATAAAGTTTTAAGTTATCCCATAAAGTTGGTTCTAAATTAATTAGAAACTGAAACAATAGGGGTAGTTTAGGCTTCTATCATTCAGGTAATATTTGGCCCTTCACAAATTACTGTATTACAACTTGAGATACTTTAGCCAAAATGATTAATGAAATCGTAAAAATAAAAGAATTGGAACTGAAATAAGAGGAGACACCATCAAAACCTCAGTGATGACGCCATCAGATAACATTATTTTTCCCAAATTTTTCAATGTCTTCGCGTGCCACTGTTTTAACTCCGGCCGTGCCACATTGTGATGGCCACCCCTGTTATATCGATGGGGAATGGGAAAGGTATTTAAATCAAATCAACTTAAGATATAGTAGGGGAGCCCAGAGTGTTTTTGGGTAGTAACTCGAGCGTGTCAGATAATCATAGGGGAGATACCTTGCATGCTTTTGAGTAACTCCACCAAATATAAGCTCTCTATGTAGGGGGGTTTGTCTAGAACAGCCCGTCAGATTTGTAAAAAAAAATTACTTAAATGGACATACTCGAGCGCGTCAGATAATGATAAGGTAGGTTAGTTACCAGCTAAAAAGTGTACATTTTCTAAAATCTGCCGATTTGAGCGGTGGGTAAGGGAGCGGGAGGGTTACAAAGTTGCAAAGTAAAGCCAAGACCGGTAAGACGCTATCGCTCTTTTTGAGAAACTAGTTTATAGACTAGTAGCCAGGAAACTAGGCTCAACTAGTTGTAAACTGTCTTGGTAGTCAATATGACGCGCTCGAGTATGTCCATGTAAGTAGTTTTCTTTCAAATTTTGACGGGCTGTTCTAAACAAACCCACCAACATGGAGAGCTTATATTTGGTGGTTACTCAAAAGCATGCAAGGTATCCCTCTTATGATTATCTGACGGGCTCGAGTAAATCCACATTTAGCATCATGGGCTCCCCTACTAATAATGAAAATTCCCATTGACGTGTGTTGCAGGAGGGGCTATGGAGAGGGTCTGCCCCCTGATGGTCTGCTGGTGGCCGTGCTGGGGTGGAGCGGTCGCGCGCCCACCCCCACCCTCGAGGCTTTCGACCCGGCCGGAGACACCTGGCGCTACCTGCCGCAGGAGGACTTCGTCTGCAGGTAAGGAATGACTATGTGTACACCTATGTGATCACCTGTTTCGTGTATCTTCCCTCATTTTAAAAATGAATTAAACCCTGACTTTAAGGGTCAACATATTTGGTGGGAAGAACCATCAGAGCCATCACCCCTCCTTAGTTGTAAAATTACAGACGATTCACAAAAATTCTGGACCAAAGTTAATTTGATGGAAACACAAAACGTTTATTTATTACGGGCTGTTCAAATACTATTAACGTAAGCACGATTTGGGTCATTTTTGAACCACTTCCCTTTTTGTCAGCAAAAATAAGCAAACCACGAACCCCCCTCTCATAATTACGTAGGAAAACTGCTAAACCACCCTTTTGCTATTTTTGTACAAAATCTTTAGTAAAGTCTGTCCGCCCCGGCTAGGCGAGAACGGTAAACCCAAACGAGGAACTAGGGAAGTTGCAAATAGATTATGAAAATAAAAGTAATTGAAAATATACTTAAAAATATTTTTTTTTAATTATTTTTAAGGGTTTTGATAATAAATTATTATTTTCGTATGGAACCGGAGAGCCGCAACTTTACTTCGAAAGAGCCGCAGGTTGCCGACACTTGGTCTAAGGGGTCTATTATAATAAAGTTACTATTATGATAGACCCCTATAGATAGACTAATAAAGTCTGCTATTATAAAGTGTCTAATCTAATTCCTAAGTGTGTGACAATATAAAGTGTCCTGATTAAAGTGTGCGTTGTTTGCAGGGCGTACGGCGGCGTGGTGCTGTGCGGTCGCGAGCTGTTCGTGGTGGGCGGGTTCGACGGGCGGCGCTGCCGGCGCTCCTGCCTGCGCTTCGACGGCCGCCGCTGGCGCCGCGCGCCGCCCCTGCGCCTCCCGCGCTGCTACGTGAGCGCCGTGGCGCTGGGCGGGCGCGTGTGCGCCCTGGGCGGCTGCGACGGCCGCCGCCGCTTCCGCAGTTGCGAGCGCCTGCTGGAAGGGCGCTGGGAGCCCTTCGCAGACATGCGACGCGTCAGGAGCGACGCCGCGGCCACCGTGCACCAAGGTGAGCAGTCCACCTTTCTCCATTCTCTCTCGTAAGCTTTGTTTCAACTAGTCCGCCCGAAAACTGCACATTGAGATTCCTTGAGTGTGTAGATAAAATTTGCTATAAGAACGCGACTATTTCATTTACATGGTACGCACATGCACGGGAAGGGATATTCTAAACAGTTTAGTCAGAAAACTTCACGTTTTTAATAAACCTTTTTAGCGTAATTTTAGCGTACCGGATGTGAAGCTCTAAAATTTCAAAGTCCAAGAATAGCATAGTTTGTTGGCCCAACATTGGAAAATAGTTGGTACTGTTGGCAAACGGTTGGTAGATTTGCCAACAATTACCCACCCAACAAAACCCCAACCATCAGTTTATGTGGTTGACAACGGTTGGCATAACCCCATTGGGCCCAATATTGTTTTACCGTTGGGATAAATAACAAACTTTTTTATACTCAGTCAATTATTAGCTAACAACCTCAACTTTATTGTAGTTGGCTACAAGAATAATGCAATAATCTTCTTATTTGGAAAATAATGAAAATAAAAAATAAATACTACCAGAAAGAATCGGATTCAGAATCCGAGGATATAATAGTTGTTTTAATCGTGTTTTTGTTTTATTCTCGTGTGTCGTCACAGGTCGCATCTTCGTGAGCGGCGGCTTCGACGGGGACCGCGTGTTGACCTGCGCAGAGGTGTACTGCGCGCGCTCCGACCAGTGGTCGCTCGTGCCCCACCCCATGGCCTCCCCTCGCAGCGGACACGCCCTGCTCTCCTTCAGAGGGGGGCTTTGGGCCATCGGGGGCTTCGACGGATCCAAGCGACTCAACACAGGTGAGTAAAAAGCTGCCTTTATTCTCATCGGAAGTGTACTATGATTTGAGGCAAAGAAATTCACAAAATTAACATGAGGCTTAAATTTTTTCCGCAGATTCCAAATTTGTTTGAAAAATCATCTTAAGCTAATTAAGTTAGGGGTTGTTCAAGCATTACGTGAGCATGTTCTTGGTTATTTTTGATCCCCTAGTCACCAAAGATAAGCAAACCACGAACCCCCTCTCATAACATAATTAGTATTTAAGAAAACTGCCCGACCCCCTCTTTGTTCTTTTTCGTACAAAATAAAAAATTTTATTTTTGGGTGAACCTTGAAATTATTTATGCAAGAAATTTTCGAAAATGCAGTTACGTAAGTATCACTCATACCCCCCTTCCCCCTTGTCAGGAAAAATAAGCAAATATAGCAAACCCACTGTCCCCTCGTTAGGTGGTTACGTAATATTTGAACACCCCTTATAGATATAGTATTTGGATTAAGAAAAGAACACACTTTATTGTTTGGCTAGCTAAATAAAAGGACGCAGCTGTATTATTTGTTTGTGATAACTGAGCTAAATAAAATGGTGTATTATCTCTAGAAAGTCATAGTCAGCGCAATGCACTATGATTAAACTGCTAAAACTTAAACAGGTCACTTTTCTGGTAAATGCACTTTTGACTCTTAAAACTCTTTTTTTATTAACGGGGAACAATTGAAAGCATTAGTTCTGTTCGAAATCTGAAAGTTTGTTCGGCCAGTTTTAAAAGAATGAAGACCATGGATTTCACAAAAAAGAAGCTATTACTACGGAAAAGGATTACGGAAAAGGACTGAGCACTGAGCGGTGCCACTGTGGTGCTGCTATCTAACGGCAAACTGTAAAACTAAATCCCAATGCTTATAAGAAAGAGGGCTGTTTCGAGGACAGAGTTAATGATTTAGCTCTTTTTAGCTGTTGAATTGAAAGTTTTAAATCGAATATGAATTTTGGTAAATTCAAAATAAAACGATTAATTCTCACACTGATCAAAGGAGCCTCTTATTTAAAAACCTACCTTTTTCATATCCCGATACCTGTGTCAACTCATCCTAAATCAAAGTCATTTTAGAAAAAAAAATATCTAGAAATAGCAGAGGAATAACAATCTCGTAAGGAAAACGTTTCCTGCGCTCAAACATGTGTAATAATCATAGGGAAATCCTACTTTAAAAGCGGCCTTACCTGAAAGAAGCATGGTATCTAATATTGGAAAAGTAAACCCTCAGAAAAAAAAAGTTGCAAAACTGTTTTAGGATTAAATACACAGTTCCTCGTTTCTCTAGATCAGTGATTCTCAACGGGTCAGTTGAGAACGGTCAGTCAGTCAACAGTGAACCTGTATTGGGGATTAGGGGGGCGGTGGTCCTGTTTTTGGAGTGATGAGCATGGAGCAGTGGTGGATCCAGGCGGAGAACTATAAGAAATAGCTTAAATTCACTTTTTCCGTGCTAAAAACAAAACAAAATTCTGGGTGAGAACCCAAAGACCTCCCTTACAGTGGTGGTTTCAAACCGGTGGTCTTCAAAGTGGTTTGCGAAAGAGTATTGAAAAGAAGTTGTCCTATTGACCCCTGAGTAATCAATACCACTTTAATATTTCCCCCCTATTTTTGGTATGTGTTCTGTTTGTTTATAATACATGCTGGTATGGAATTTATTTGATTACAATACAATATTATTATTATTATAAGGGACAACATTCACCAACTCATTTTTTCCACTAACTTTCGCTACTTTAAGCAGCCTATTATCAGTTTTAAGGAATGAGAACACCACAAAAAAACACATAGTATAATCCACAGAGTACTAGAACAGAGAGTCCACGGCCATAGGCCATAATGGAAATCGAAAATCATGACACCTTGTTACAGGTTGGGAGAATTGTGGCGCTGGGATCGCACTAAACTCACTAGCGTCTGGATCCAGTCTGAATCGTTCGCCGGCTGCCTATGGGAGATAGAAAACAACTTTTTGCGCATGCGCTGAGTTCTAATTTGACGAGAGATTTAAGTGGCCGGCACACGTTCCAGACTCTAGTGTGGCGCCCTCACATCAGTAACGCATTTGAAAATAGCCTCGTGGACCCTCTGTTAGGATATTTCTCTGTGGTATAATCTGTAGGCATGTGTAAAAATACCCTTGAATTACAAAACTTTCTTTAGTGAGGGGGGGGCGGTTATATTTTTAAAAAGGTCGAGAACCACTGATCTAGATTTTTCTCTCTTTTCTTTCTTCTCCCAGTGGAGAGCCTGGAGGAAGGGAGTGGGTGGGTGTCTCGCTGCCCCCTCCGCCACCCCCGCAGCAACTTCGGGGCAGCCGTGCTGCGCGAGCAACTCTACGTCCTCGGAGGCTACAACGGTGAGACCTTCATTCCTCTCTCTATCTCTCTTTTCTTTCCAGGCCTGACGAGAGAGGGGTACGATACCCCCGGGCCTGGTACCCAAAGCTTTTCATATTGAGTACTAAGACGGGTATCATTTTGAATATTTTGGAAATTAATTTGTTCACATAAAGGTCCAAAAATGAGTAAATTCCAAGTTTTCTAGGGCATATTTTCAAAAATTTTCTGGGGGAAGACCCACAGACCCCCTTTATTACTTGTTACTCATCGTATTATCAAGAAAACGATACTTTTAAGTTGAGTGGTTGGTTGGTTGGTTGGTTGTTTTGGGTTTTATGGCGCAAGGTCCCTATATCGGACATTCCGCGCCAAACACAAGATTAATAGTTAAAAAGATATTTAAATTAAAAGTCATGTCTGTTTCCAACCAATATTAAAATATGAAGCTTATTAAAAGGTTTATAAGATGCGGACGTGAAGTCCGTAGTCGAGCGTAGTCTATACGCCATTTTTAAAAGGTTGATAGGTTAAAAACAATTTCAGAGATGCCAGCATCTTTTCAATTGTACTTTAAGTTGAGTGAAATTCAGATCTTGCCTAGAAATATTCTAAAAATTACATTAAGCCTTATGAATGCATGGCTGGAGGTACTTCAGAAAATTTCGCCCCCTACCTCGAAATGAGAATGTCATTGGGGGCCCGCTTCTCAACCTTGTACCCGGGGCCCGACTTGGCTCTCGGCGGCCCTGTTTCTTTCTATAGTATATGAGCAGCTCATCTTTCCCTGCTGGGTACAATTCCGTTAGAGGCCCCGCTAAATATCGCCAATATCTAAATCGCTAAATATATCCAAATATCAACAAATTTTTCTGACTTTTATTAATAAACTGAATAGTTATTGATCTAATTAAATATTTTAATTCAGGAGTTTGAAATTATTTGTGAATATTTCTACTTTTTGTTGCCTAAAAGAACCGGGCGATATTTAGCGGGGACTCTAACGGAATTGAACCCCCTGCTTTAATACTGTAAAAAAAATCTTGTCACTTTCCTTGAAAAAACTGGGCAGTGCTGGGTTGCCCATTTTTTCCAAGTAATGTTCCTGGAAAATAACAGGAACGTTACGGTAAAATCAATCAAAAATACCAGTATACCAGTATTTTAAGGTGGCAATGTCCTGTTATTTTCCAGGAACATTACTTGGAAAAAATGGGCAACACAACTGCCCAGTTTTTCCTTAGAACGTTCCAGGATTTTTTTTTAGTGTAAGGATATTTTTGACTGAAAAAATTGCTCTAAAGTTAAAATTTTTGCATTTGCCCTAAAACGTTTTGGAGACGAGTGCATGTGAGTCGTTTATTTTTGCAGGTGCGCGCACTTTCGCAGAGGTGGAGCGACTGGAGGAGGGAGGGCGTGGCTGGCAGAGGTTCCGCCCCCTCAACAAGCACCGCAGCGCGCTGGGGGCGTGCGTGTTCGTGCGCTCGCAGGACGGATGCCACGCCGCCGGTGAGAGTAGTCCTCAGCTTTTTATAGTAGTTTACTTCACTTTACTTACATATACTAAAGTAGCATACAGGGTGCTCCAAGATAAGTACTATGCCACACCCAGAGATATTTTTAACTCCTCTGAGAGAGTATTTCACTCTTTGAAAATCGGAAATACTCTTTAAAGAACTAGCAAGGAGTATTTTCACTCTTTGAATTTTTCACAAAGGTTTAGCTTAAAAAATGCACCGCGTGCCCCACCGAAATCAACAAATAATATTTTTATACTCAAAACACCAACTGATCTCAGCAGAGACATTTTCGCCCGACTTCTGTCCAAAGCCAATTGCCAAAAGCCACGGCACCCTAATGATCATAATTTATTGTTCTGATGCTTAGGGAGTTAGATTGCGGTTTTCGTGTCTCTGTATAGCTCATGCTATTTCAGTTTTTCACTCCTCATAATTCAATTTCACTCCTCCTAAAAAGTCAAGGAGTATTTTTACTCCTCTAAAAAAATCCTAGGAATAACACTGCCCCACACCCCTAAACTCAGGTATTTCCCTTATTTTACCAAAATAAACCACTAAAAACTGCTCCTTTCCCCCTCTATCTCTAAGAAACTCAGTTAAATTTAAATACCCAGCATGGCTTTTAGCCCCTGTCATGATCGAAATTTGACTTATGTTGTTTTTCAGAGCCTCCCGTAGTCCAAGCAGTTCGTGTGGCGAGTCCTTGAAGAGGCGAAAAGCTCACTAAACACGACGACTGTCGTGGAACACCCTCTTTTTGTACTTTTTTCAAGAATCTCAAAATTCTATTATTTTTCCGAATAAAACTAGTTCTTTCCTGTTTCGTGAAATTTCCTCTTTTCCATATCTAAAAATGGCACTTTTTGGTTAGCTAAGATGCTAAAATATTTCTTAGAATTGTAAATGAAGTTGATAATTAGAAGAACCTGTATAAAGGGCCGTTCAAATATAATGTTACGTAAGCATGTATAGGGTCATTTCTGACCCCTCCCCCCTCCCTCTTGTCAGTAAAGATAAGCAAACTGCAAACCCACCTCTACTATAAGAAAACTGTCCGACCTCCCCTCTTTGTTATTTTTTTGTACAAAATCTTTAGTAATGCGTCGATTTCTGAAATTCATTGTTCTCCATGAACAGTTAACCTACCGTTAAAACTTTCCTTGTGAAAAATACTTAAAATATTTTTTCTAGTACAATTTTTTTTTTGCGAAATTTATTTTTGGTTGAATTTTGAAATTATTTATGCTAGAAACAAGAGATTTTCGAAAAAGTAGTGTTTGTAACTTCTTACGTAAACAGCATTCATACACCCCCCTTGTCAGGAAAAATAAGCAAAGAGCAAACCTCTTCCCCCGTGTCCTTACGTAATATTTGAACGGCCCCTGATGAAAAAAAGTAAACATTACTAATAAAGTTATTTTTTTTCATGGTGTAAAATATTTCTTGTTTTCCTATACTAAAGTTGAGAATAATAATAATACTGTTTCATGTGCTTATCTACAATTTATAATTTTTACCTACTCTATCTTAATTTAGTACCATAAACAGTTTGACAAGCATGTCTAAAAGAGTAACCAGAGAAAAACTTACTTTGAATAAACAGGAAAATAATGTCTTTTTTTTTAATTCTCAGTTTTTTTATTTCTATTTTGAGCCTAAAAATATTAAGAAAGTATAAAACATAATGTAAAACATAGAAATACTTTTATTCAGCAATAAAATGAAAAGTCTTAAGTTTTTAATTTTGTTAGTTATCAATATAAAAGTTCGTTACCATTCAAGTTTATTAGTAACCAAAAATAATTTAAACTAAAAATCAATTGATTGTATCAATATCTCGAATTCGTCAGAAATTCCCAGACAGAAAAGGATTTAACAACACAAATTGTAAAGGGAAAACATTTCTTTCTCGAATTTTCAAGCTCTTCGAGTTATCGAGAGCTTGACAACCCCCCCACAAAGACATGAGAGGATCATTGAAATACTCTTTTATTGCATCACACAAGTGGAAAAATATAAAATACAGTACAAAAGGACGAGTACAAAAATTGAAAGGCGACATCGATATACTCGTGATGGACAAAATCGATACTTTCAAATTAGTCCAGGCAAATTAGATAAAATAAGGGCCAAACCCGGACATTCAATATAACAGGCTGAAAATTGGTGGAAATGTAGAGGATAGGGTTCTGATTGATACCCTAAAATTCCCAAAAATTCTATGTGGGGGAAAATCCGCCATTTTGAAAAAACGGCTGCCATCTTGGATTACGTTTTTAAGCATAGCGACTCAACCAAGCGTTCGATTGAGTTCGTTTTTGTCCTAAATTGTTTACTAATGAGTATATTAAGAGGCAACATCAAAAAGTTCGAAACAAGAAATTTAATTTAATTATAATTAATTTTTTATTTAAAAAAGGCTTTCCTGCGTAAAAAGGTAGGTAGATATTCCAAATAAAAAGCTGAAAATTGGTGGAAATGTTGAAGATAGTATCCTAATTGATACCCCGAAATTCCCAAAAAATCCATTCAGGGGAAACCGCCATTTCGAACAACAGCCGCAATCTTGGATTGCGTTTTCAAGCATTGCGACTGTCCCAAGCGTTCGATTGTGTTCGTTTTTGCTCCAAATTGTTTAATAATAAGTATTTTAAGAGACAACGTCAAAAAGTTCGAAATAAAAAAGTTAATTTCATTATAATTAATTTTTATTTAATTAAATTTTTGCTGGGTCAAAATACAGATAGACATTCAAAATAACAAGCTGAAAATTGGTGGAAACGTAAAGGATAGTGTGCTGATTGATATACCAAAATTCCCAAAAAATCCCTCTTGGGGAAAATCTCCCACTTTGAAAAAAGCCCCGTCATCTTGGACCCGCAATTTTAGCATAGTGGTAGTCTAATTTTCTCTTTACACAACAATGAAACTTCCCCAAAACACATTGTTGTAGCCGAAAAAAGATGGAATTTTAAAGTCGAATATTTCAAAAACTATTCAAGCGATTAAAGTAAATTTGGGCTTAAAATGTAGATTATTTATTCAATAAAAACATGGCATTACGTGTATGGTCAAAAATAACACCGTTAGGTTGCTATTTCGTTTGGAGTTTAGTTTGGTTTCTCATTTTGACCATTTTGTTCATACTATTTGATTTAGTTGCAACCAAACGGTGATATTTTTGACCATACACGTATTGGCATGTTTTTATTGAATAAATAATCTACATTTTAAGCCCAAATTTACTTTAATCGCTTGAATAGTTTTTGAAATATTCGACTTTAAAATTCCATCTTTTTTCGGCTACAACAATGTGTTTTGGGGAAGTTTCATTGTTGTGTAAAGAGAAAATTAGACTACCACTATGCTAAAATTGCGGGTCCAAGATGACGGGGCTTTTTTCAAAGTGGGAGATTTTCCCCAAGAGGGATTTTTTGGGAATTTTGGTATATCAATCAGCACACTATCCTTTACGTTTCCACCAATTTTCAGCTTGTTATTTTGAATGTCTATCTGTATTTTGACCCAGCAAAAATTTAATTAAATAAAAATTAATTATAATGAAATTAACTTTTTTATTTCGAACTTTTTGACGTTGTCTCTTAAAATACTTATTATTAAACAATTTGGAGCAAAAACGAACACAATCGAACGCTTGGGACAGTCGCAATGCTTGAAAACGCAATCCAAGATTGCGGCTGTTGTTCGAAATGGCGGTTTCCCCTGAATGGATTTTTTGGGAATTTCGGGGTATCAATTAGGATACTATCTTCAACATTTCCACCAATTTTCAGCTTTTTATTTGGAATATCTACCTACCTTTTTACGCAGCAAAGCCTTTTTTAAATAAAAAATTAATTATAATTAAATTAAATTTCTTGTTTCGAACTTTTTGATGTTGCCTCTTAATATACTCATTAGTAAACAATTTAGGACAAAAACGAACTCAATCGAACGCTTGGTTGAGTCGCTATGCTTAAAAACGTAATCCAAGATGGCAGCCGTTTTTTCAAAATGGCGGATTTTCCCCCACATAGAATTTTTGGGAATTTTAGGGTATCAATCAGAACCCTATCCTCTACATTTCCACCAATTTTCAGCCTGTTATATTGAATGTCCGGGTCAATGTCTAATTTGCCTGGACTAAATGGCGAAAATAAGTCATCGGATATTTTTTAAGTTCTAAGGGATCATTTGTTTTCAGAAGCAACAATTTTATGCATCGAATAAGTTCAGAGAAATCTCTAGATTTCATAAATACTTTGAGATGCCCTTCCCATTCTCAGTTTAAAGTTAATCGATTTCGGGCAGTATCGATACTTAAATGTATTCGATATTGCCCATCACTAATCGATCCAAAGAGGACGTGTTTTTTTTTTACAATCTCATATCGAGAAAGTCCATCCCCTAGGAAAAACTAATCTGTATAGCTGCAGAATAATATGTATTTGTGAGGAGAGATATCTCAGAGTCAGATGGGCGTGAGTCAGGGTTGACACAAAATTTTAAAAAGGTAATTAAAAGAATAAAATATTGTTCAAGAGTTTTGTTTGTTAAAAAGAGTATTAAGGAGTTCAGAGCAAAAAAGGGACACTAGAAGGGACACAGAAAAATGATTGGTAGAAATCCCTTGTATGGTTCAATGTATGCATGGTCGGACCCTTGAAATTTAATTATGGTGTATGTATGATTTCTTAAATGTTGACCCTCCTTGACTTGTACAGGGCTGATATAAAAGGGAAAATAGTTTTGGACTTTGTCCTTTCTGACTCACACTTGTTTTAACAAATCGATGTGCTTATAATTGAGTGATAAAACGGATGAATGGCAGGAATATGAATTAGTTTCATTAGTGTAGTTGTTTCCACAAGGGAAACTTGATTAAAACATTATAATAATACGCTCATTATACAATACACCCATTAGACATTATACCAATGGCCACACACAACTTCAGTCTTAAACACCTTTTTCGGAACGATATCGAAAATGAACTCGAAAATTAAAATTGTGTCTCGTGCTTTTGAAAGAACGATGTTGAAAAACTCACTTCAATACTGGTGAACTTCCAGACGGACATTTAAGATATAAATCCTCACACATTCCAGGTTTTTTCTTGTAAGTTTGAGATATCCAGAGTACCAGATGAAAGTAGGCACACAGTCTTTCCATGTAGATAGAGTATTAGAAATATGAAGCCTTATTTTTCTCTTAAAAATTATATACGTTTAAAACCTGTTACATGATCATGAGTTTTGACCCTAAAAGGGGTAAAATAATGGTGCCATCTCATGCCAAATCGTCCCGTTTAAGTCTGTAGTAAATAGTCCAAGTAAATTGTTCAGATTCAAATCTACGAATGAGGGTTAATTTTAACCAAACCCTTTTTTAAATAGTTAAAAGAGACAATTTCACTTTAAAATAGTACTAATGCTTTTAAAATCTCATCAGGATTTTTAAGTTTTTTTTTTAAATGTTGACCCTATAAACTTTAAACACTGAAAAATCCTAGATTTGAGACTGAGATTGTCAAACATTAAAAAAAAAAGACATATTTAAATCGATCACTTGATAGCAATATTCATAAGATTCTGTTTAATGCTATCACTAGGAATATAAAAAGTTAAAATTGTTCGAAATTGTCGTACTGTTCGAAGAAAATACTATTGTGCCATAAATGTCCTTTATAAATGGCACCGACCACCCAACTTACCCACAATGGATATCCTTTTCGATTAGAGTCAATTTCCAAAGCATTGAATAATAATCAAACGGACACAAATTTTAATAAGAAGTACTTTCACTCGAGGGAGTAGCTTCTTTTCTTTCATGGGTTCCAATTGTCTTTTTGGCCTGTGGAGAGAGTTAAACATTCTTCTTAGCAATGACCGCACTTTTTCGGCTGTTCTCCACCAGAACCTGACAAAAAAAAAAACAAGATGGAAGTTCGTAATGGGATGCAGAAACTAAGTTAAACAAATTACACAGGCCTACTATTCAAAACAATTTTATTTTTGTTTGATGCTTGGACTACTATAGTTGAGCTGATTTGGATTATTTTTAGGTACTGGACAAAGTGGAAACAACCCCTTTGCTTCTCTAAATTGGAAAAAAAAATTCGTCTAAATCATTGCACAATACTTATTAAAAAGTTATGAAGTGATTGCATGCAAGTTTGTAAATATGGAATAATCTGCAAATCATAAGGTAAACTGTTAAATAATTTGGGGGCAAGGTATGCTTACGAAAAATTTCTTTGTGAATACGAGGGATTTGAAAAATTTCAGATGGCCTTTTTCCAAAGATATTGTCTTTAATATTACAAATATTTTTTATAACGGTATAAAAATAAAATTATTCAAAAAAAAGCAATATAACGAATAGGCAGAAGATTTAAACTTTTGAAGTCCTGGATATAAGAAGTTCTAAAATTTAATTCGCCTTTTTTTCCGCAAAGAATGGTAATAAATGATGAAATTTCTTTCTTAAACGTTTCATTGACCAAATTTTTCTTTTAACTTTGAATTAACTAAACTATTTAATATTTTAACGACACACTCTCACCATGCCTGTCTGTCATCCAATGCGTTCTCTAGGTTGTGCTGCCTCTATTTTAGAGGAGCGCTCTCTCTCTCTCTCCGAGGAGGCGAACCACCTGGTTCATCATTCGGTGATTTTTAATTCTTTATTGTTTTGTTTTCTCCTCCGAGAGTGCTTTATATTTTGTTTCAGGGCGCAGTGAAAAATAAAAAGAAGTATAAGTTCCGCAGAGCAGAAAAAATAACCTTTTATTTGAGACCATGGTTCAGGTGGCGGATCCAGGGGGGCACTCTGGACAGTCCCCCCCCTTGGACCCAAAAATTCACTCATAAGTACGAAAAAAAGTCGCAAAAAGTACTCAAAATGAGTTAAAGCCCTACTTTTACAGGTAAAATTTCCAAAATATTTCTGGTGGAGGACCCCATACCTCCCAGCGGTACCAAAAGAGGATACTATTTAGAAAATCTGCAACATTTTGACATTTTTCTCAAAAAGGTGAAGGTGATGGTCCGGAAAATTGTCCCCCCCCTTCGAGCCGTGCTGGATCTGCTCCTGCCATGGTTGGGACACTTTTTATAAATTTGATTTTCAGAGGGGGTCTTATATCCTAATTAATGATTTAAGTTAAGTGTTTTAAGTGATTTAGGATCGATTAAAACCATTATCATTTTACAATCAAAGGAAAAGTATAGGATCTGAGCTGAAAAGAAAAATAGACAATCTGGATCACTTCAAAGATAACCAAAGAATAAAGTGATTCATTTATTAATCATAATGCTCTTAATTTTTTCTAAAATACTTCTAAATGCATGTATATAAACTAAATACATGTAGTTTGAAATCGTTTTCAAATAGAGCCTACTACTTTAATTATTCAAAGTGCATAAACTTGATTTTTAGGCAATTTTCTAGTTTTTAGCTGCTTTTTTTTTTGCAAATTTGCTGAAAGTGCGTTTCCCCAACTTTTAATAATATAAAGGATGGTTCTAATTTACCAAATTGTCACCACATAAGAGGCACTTTTAAGAGGGGAACGGACCCTCGATGATTTAGAATACGATTTAATTTAGAATTACATTTCAAAATTCAATTTAGCTACATTGCACCTAATAAATATGCATTGAGGCTTAGGGATAGTTTTTGGTCCTCTCCCCAGGTGCGAAAATCTAGCTTCGGGCCTGATAATTGATTGTAGGATAATTGATCCCTTCCAGAAATAAATTTATATGTACGCCACTGAATTCTAAAATTTTTTAACATTTTTTAAGACGGGCACTCGTCATGCCGGTCTCTCATCCTAATGCGCTCTCTGTGTTTTAACTCTTCTATTTTTAGGAGCACCGATGCATCTGCAGTTGATTCCATTTGTTTCTCAAAGCGCTTTTCTGGCTTTTTTCCGACGGAGCGGGAGGAAAAAAAAGAATCAATTTAGATTTTGTTCGAAGCTTGTTTGTTGTTCGAATGGGAGAAAAAAAAAGAACAAATTCCGATTTTGGAGAGCAGAGCCTCTCTATGAGAGTGTTGTACACCAGAAAACTTTTGATAGCTAAATTTTAAGGCTCTTAATTTTAAGGCTAAAACTCCAAAAATTATTGAGGAGCTTGAAGCTACAACGAGCTAATTCCAATGTAAATGTTTCTCCTTGGATTTTTTACTTTACTTAAGTGTACAGGGTGTCCATAAAATAACTTAACCGATTCAAGGGCCGTTCATCAGAATTGAATGAAATTTTGGTGAAAGACATTTTGAGGGATGCGGACAAGATTGGTAGGGGTAGAATATAGTTAAACTTCATCAGTGAAACAAATCTGAAAATTCCCAATCTAAACCCCCTTTTTTATTCTTGCAATGTGATCCCTGATGTCTAAAAACACAAATGGCGTTGAAACGGTACCTTCAAGTTTTAAACCTGAGCCTAGGTAGAAAATATTTGGAATTTTCACCCTTAAAAGTAGTGTTTTAACTCATTTTAAGACCCTATGGGTTACACAGCTCCTTGTGAGTCACACAATTTTAAGGGAAAAAAACCCAGTAGATATATAAAAATTGGTGTCAAAATTTCGGGAGGGGTTTGAACCCCTAAAACCCCCTTGGATACGGCTCTGATGGTTGAACCACGGCTTACTAGATACTACTATACAGGCTAGCCGAGTACGGAAATCATTAAAAATCCAGATGGGACAAACTGATGGCAAAGCATATCCACAGTGTTGAAGGCAGGACTTGTGGCCATCCAAGCGTGGAAAGTTGTCAAATGGTTTTCATTGTTCAAAACTCGGCTATAGCCTGTATAATAGTATCTAGTAAGCCGTGGTTGAACACAGTATTTTTAAAATGTTCAATCTCAGAAACTGCCTACGGAAAATGAATGCTGAGGCCTCTCGTGAAATCTGCTGAAAGCACCAAACCACCTGTTGTAGGGGGGAGGGGTGTCTTACCATGAGGCTCCTGTTCATGAAGTAGGGCTTGGTGATGCCGTCGTTCATCTCGCAGTCGGCGCAGAAGCACAGCAGAAGAGTGTCGATCGCCATCTGTTATATTGAGACAACAACAGGACATTAGAATAGTCGGCATCTCTATTATAAAAGTTTAGGTCAAATAAAATATAAAAAGCAGAGCTCACTTCGTAGACGGAGAGGAAGCAGTGGCAGCAGAGGAAGGCGAAGATGCAGGAGAGAGCCACCGGCACCCACACGTAGTGCAGCCCTTCCTTCACCTGCACACACAAAGGCGTTTCGTTAGACCTCAAGGCAACCAACTTCTCTAAAAGTCAATCTTTAAGCAGACCAACTTCTCTAAAAGTCAATCTTTAAGCAGACCAACTTCTTCGCAGGATTCAATTTATATTCTATAGAGCATTTTCAATCACATGACTCGGACCTAACAACGGCCTTAGCAACGTTGTTCTTGTCCTCCAGTGACGTCATGTGCGAATGCTCTATTATGATCATTCCTTTTTATTTAATTTAGTTGGAAATAGGGTCGCCAAGTTGGACCCTGTTTTACCACCATTAAATATTTGACAGGTGCCTTGTTTAATCAACAGATCGTTAATCGGAAGATATGGGCTGCAAAATATTTCCAACTTGGCTAGCGTTAAGTATTTTACTCCCTTCAAAATCTAAGGCAGCCATTTTTATAAGAGCAGCTTCTACCGTAAGAAAAGTACAGTGATCTCACCTTGAGTATCTCGAGTGCGATGAGTGCGACGGCGGCCGTGACGCCCATCTTGGCGACGAAGAGCACGAGGTCGGCGATGCAGTCCACCGCCGCCAGCCGCACCACGTTCATCGCGAGGGTCGAGAACGAGCGGCGAGCGCTCGCGCAGAACCCCTCGCCGTAGATCACTAGAAGGAAGAAGTGAAAAAAATTGGAATTGTGCGGGAAAATGGGTCTAGGGATTTTAACAGTTTATAGTATTTATAAAATTCAATGTTTTTTGATACAACTCCGTTAGAGTTCCTGCTAAAATATCGCCCGGTTCTATAGTAGTATAAAAAGTAGAAATATTCATAAATAATTTCAAACTCTTGAATTAAAATGTTTAATTAGATCAATAACTATTCAGTTATTCAGTTCAGTTATAAAAGTCAGAAAAATTTGTTGATATTTGGATATAATGTGTCCAAAAGAACCGGGCGATATTTAGCGGGAACTCTAACGGAACTCAACCCTGACTTTTATTGAATTAGCATGCCAAAAACAATAAATTTTATAAACACAGACTGTTAAAATCCCTAGACCCATTTTACCCCACCCGACCCTACAAAAAAAATCTCCAAGATTTGCTTTACACAGAAGTGGAACGATGGAAACAAATAACTATCCCCTAATAGAGGCAGATACAGCCCCTTATTGAATTTGGCGAAATAAATGTCCATTTAGTGAATCTTTTTACTAAATTTTGAAATTTAAGTTGTCTTTCTTTCTTTATTCTTTATGTTGGTTGGTTGGTTTGGTTGGTTTTTTGGTTACATATATTTTCCGGTATGTGTGCTTGATCTCAAGGATCCGATTATACACCTTCGTCAAGTAAGACAGACACAACAGAATTTTTACTGGCACAAAGAAGGAAAATACACCCAGGGGCGAGGTGAGAATCGAACTCACAACGGGGCAGTGCGCAGACTGCTGGCGTGAAAGGCAGAGGAGCAAACCGAACAGGCCATCCCGCCCCTTATTGAATTTGGCGAAATAAATGTCCATTTAGTGAATCTTTTTACTAAATTTTGAAATTTAAGTTGTCTTTCTTTCTTTATTCTTTATGTTGTAACAAAAACACAATTTGTTTTTAATTTAAAATTGTTTCCACCTTTTCTACAAAACTTGCTTCCATCTCTTTTATGAAACTTTCTATAAAAATTTAGCTATCAAACATTGTGTATTCAAGATGTTTATTCGCAAAATGTCAATTTTGTGTTTCCCAATTCGGTCTAAAAACTTAAACGCCTTTCACTCACTAAATGGAAAATATCACACAGATAACTTCCGATATTGTGATTTTTTTTTCAAAATTCATTTAATATAAATTTAAATACACATTATATTCCTATTTTAAATACATATTTCACACTTTTTATTAATACATATTTACCCAAAATAAGTTCGTACTATGTGTACAAATTCTGAGTGTTTAATAACATATATATAGAAATCCCAGCCCTACCGATCATGATGTAGGCGTTCTTGCTGAGAAACTTGAGGTAGTTCTCGAAACAGGCCAAGCAGCACTGGAAGAACTTCCAGAAGGTGTCACACTGCTGGTTCTGCTGGTCCATGCTGAGAGAAGAGAGAAAAACTTACATTCATTCATGCCTCAGATTTGCAGACATTTATTATTTTACAGATTTATAGGCATGATGGGTCACTCCATAAATGATGTAACACCGTTTCTCCACATTTTTGACACATTTGAGTGGTGAAGCCATCTATAGTCTGTTTGTTCATTTAGAATTGGCGCCTGAAACAGGATCAAAAATGCTTTATAACGGTCATCACACAACTTCAGTGACCGATTTTTTTTACAGTATTTTAACTACTTCTGTTTCGGCTGCCATGTCATTGCAGAAGAAAATGCTTTCGATGATAATTACAATAGTAACTGCTTCTAATACATTTCGTCTCAGGCGCCAGTTCTAAATGAACAAAGTATTGTATATAGACTATATAGAACTCTATAGATGGTCATGGTTGATGTATAAAAGGGGAGGAGGGGTAAACTCACTGCTTCTTGAGCATCCTGAAGAGGGCGCGCACGGCCTTGACGAGGGCGATGGTGAGCGATCCGAAGGCCACCGAGCCCAGGTGGAACCCCGCCAGGAACCCCAGGCTGCGGCAGATCGGGCTGCCCAGCTTATGCTTGTCCCTATGCAGAAAACACAGATTCACTCTTATTCTATATGGATGTACTGTCTGTCTATCACAAGATGGGCTCTCGTTTACATATCTTACATCCATTCGTATAGTATAATTGTTTCTACAGTAACCGCCACAACCAGTCAACTAGTCCAGAGCTCATCTTGTGATAGATAGACAGTATATATTTCTCTTAAATCTCTGAAGTCCATTCAAATATAGCGTAATAAGGCCCTGGCCAAACTGGGCGACTTTCTTAGCTCAAAACGATTAAGATCCTTGTCGAACGGAGGGGAGAAAGAAGGGGGCTTGAGGGGAGATGCACTAGACCAGTGGTTTTTAAACTTTTGATCACCGCGGCCCCCTTTATGAAACAGCCAGACATCGCGGCCCCCCAAGATTTTGAACACCCAGAGCACTAACCAGACATGTTTCAGGTGGTTGACTCAATGTTATTCCTAAGGTACCCTTTAATATTCCATATTTATGCTAAAATTTTACAATGAGTTCTAGTAATAATAGGGGGTCTGGGTGTCTCCCCCAGAAAAAAGAATTTGCCTCATAAAGGGGTGTTTTGTTTTAGTTCATTTTGAGACATTTTTAGTTACACTCAAAAAACAGCTCCTTGTAAACCACAGAATTTTCAAGGAAAAAATAGTATAAGTAGCAGTCAAAATTTAGAGGGGCCGAGGGTCCTCCTCAAGAAAAAGTTTTGAAATTTGCCCCTTTAAACTTATTGTTTTTATCTTTTGAAAATCTTTGGAAAACTCTCAAAATTAACTTGAGTGTCCCCCCCCAAAAAAAAGCAGAGCGGTCGAAATACTCTCTACTGACAAGCCTCGCATGTGGCGATCGCGTTTTCCTCCGCTATAAAAGTAGTCTATTGCATCGTCAATCAACTACCCTTCTTTCCCCTCTCCGTTTGAAAAAGATCTTAATGATTTTGAGCAGCGAAAGTCGCCCAGTATGGCCAGGGCCTAACAAAAGTTCTTAAAGGCTGTAAAAAACCCACTGACCAGAATGACCTTAAACAGACAAACCTGGACATATTCTTCGATTAATGGAACGAATGAAGCGATTCTGAGTCAGCATGAAGCAATCGTGTTTTTCTTTTGGTAAAAGAATAGTTACAAGGTAAAGAATGAACTAAAACTGGACAAGATTTGTCAGTTTAATAATCTCGCTTGTTTTTAAATTGGGGTCAAGGTGTTATGACGAGTACAGCTCCCCTATCGTTCAATTGTAGAACTATTATAGACCCAGTGGTTCTTTGTACAGCCTCTTAGAAGCGAAACTTTAATTAAAACCACCCTGTGTTTATTAAAGATCATTTGCAATATTTTTAGTAACAAACTGGTTCTATTACACCAGAAGACTATTATACACGCATAAGAATCATTGATCTGATACATTGATTTTTATCACTTTTTTAAAAAGAGATACGCGTAAATTTAAGAAATATTAAAACGGACTGAAAATAATCGTACTTTGATTGATTAAAATAAATACACTACAAACTACATCTCTAAAACTAGAGCCTGTTAAAGGCAAATTAGTACTTTCATTGCATACATTTTGTTACAGGAAAGTCAATCCCTTCTGATTCACTTTAATTCAAAATTCCATTTAAAAAAGTTGATGTTTTCATAAATATTCTTGTACTAGTATTTTTGAGAGTACCTTAATAGTTTTGAGTTAATAAAATCAAACAAGGAGAGGAAAAATACAACTTTATTCACAAATCTTAAGAGTGAATGTGTCTGCCCTTTTCACTTCCATAGCAAATAAAAACGCTCTTCGAACACAAAAGGAGAAACAACTTCTCTATCAACAGATGTTCTGAAAGATATCATTGCTTTGGGAAGGCAGAATTCAAAAACCTC
The DNA here is from genome assembly GCA_963680715.1 of Tetragnatha montana. Lineage (NCBI taxonomy): Eukaryota > Metazoa > Arthropoda > Arachnida > Araneae > Tetragnathidae > Tetragnatha > Tetragnatha montana. Next base: position 3,347,532 of record OY796674.1, on the reverse strand, counting down.
TCTCGACGCATTAGAAGAGCAACTTCAATAGTGTGGCAGAAAAAAGCTGGTTGAATCAAAAATATCATAAGGGTAACTGTTATCATGGTTCATTACATGCTATTTTACTGTCAGGTGCTTTAAAAAAAGAGTTCAAAGAAGAAGAAAGAAAAAAGAAGAGTTAAAAGAGACCAAAGAGAACCAGGGTTATTGAATTTGGGAAGGATCAGCAGTATTTATGTTCTCAATATTTAACATTTAAATAGCCTTGTCATCCAGTGGTTCTTCTTCGTTGCTTTCTTCCGCGATTCAGCCAGGTCGTTGTGAACCCTCAAGCAGGGGATCTTCGAGGACCAGTTCTTTATTGATCTGTCTGAGGGATCTGACTTCAGCCTCGGTGTACGGGATATTTTGAAACACCCGAATCCTGACCTCCTCTTCCTTCCTTTGGTTGTTTCCAAGAAAGATGCTCCATTTCCGTCTTTGGCAGGGTCTCCTTCGTCTTGAACCACCTTTCCTGCTGAACATTCCACGGAGTTCTCGAGAATATCCCGGATGGGGAACCCAGTCCTTTCGAACATTCTTTCGGGCCGGTGATGCTTCAGCTTCCGTCCAATGTCCGGTAATACTGCTATCTTGTCCGCAGTGTCATCTGAAGACGACTTGACCAGCGACAGAGCCTGAGCCGCGGCGGAAATCGCTGCCATCGTCGGCTGTCTCGGGAAGATGCTATTGTCCGAGGGCTGTCCAGTGGCTGACGGAATCTTTTCGACTGTCGCGGCTGACGATTTCCCAATAAAAGGAACCTCCGTCATTTCCTGTGACCTGTTCGCCGATTCCAGCTCTTTCTCAGGAAGTATGCCAACTGAAGCTTCTTCTACGACCAGAGGCAACTCAGGAGCCGCAATCCCGCCTTCTTGCTTGGTTCCTTTGTCCGGCTGTCCAGAGACTGAAGGGACCTCCATCCTTTGCAAGTCGTTTTCCATAGAGTGGTCCATCGGAATGCTGCACGGCGCCGATTTCAACACCGCAGAGATGAGCGCATCCTTAACTGCAGCGGAAATTCTCCCCATCACCGGAGAGTCGCTGATGCGTCGAGGGGGTTTTCGTCCCGGAACCACTCTTCTATCCTGTTCCGCTGTTCCATCCGATTGTCCCGTCTCTTCCAGATCCAATGCAGGGTTAGGCATGGATAAAACCAGTTCCAACTCCCGTCTGATGTCCGGAACCGCCATCATCCGTCGAAGGAGCAAGTGGAAGAAACGGCTCTGGCGGATCAGCTCCGGGTCCACTTCCGGATTCCTGCAGCATTCGAATCTCCCTTTCCAGACGGTCTCGAATTCAGGTTCCTCCTCGACCACCGGCGGACGTTCCATTCCAGAGTCATCAGGTGGGATCTCCAATGCGCGGTCCACGAAATCTATCACCCGATTCCAGAGTATACTCACGAGGACAGTTCCCGTTGCCAAACCGAGGACCAGTTTTTTCCATGGAGCTAAACTTCTGAGGCGAGCTTCTCTGCGTCTGTCATCCAGATCAGGGTCCGGAATTCCATCATCTGGAGCGATTCCATTTCCAGGAACCGAAAACTCCACTGCAACTCCACTTCCAGAATCCGGATCAGTTCCATCAGGGTCCTCAAACCCTCCATCGTCAGGAGCTCCGTATCCAGGGTCTTCATAAGATAAATCGCTTATCTCAGTAACAAAACGTGTAGAAAGTTATAATTGCCACACTCGCAGTTAAAAAGATAAAAGTAGACTGTAAAGATTTCTTTCTTACAAAACCAATTTTTAATTATTTTCCCATTGTTGCAGGTGAGCATTGTTGCGATATTGTTGACTTTTATAATTTTAATTGTTGTGTCCGGTTAAAACACGCAACAATGAATGTTAGTTTTTGCTCCCTAAATTTATGTTCGCGCCAACTCCATTGCTTTATTAAACTGCAGTATTACTCGAATTTATTATAGAATTCATAGAATGTTTACAATCACATTCAATTAATTAATTATTTTATTAAAAGGTATCGTGAACATAATTACCAAAATAATGATTTTTTAAATTCAGTATGAAATAAACCGATAGTCTGGATCCTCAAATTCAAAGACTAGTTTTCAGTTCATCTAGAACCAAAATTTAGATTACCATATTACCAAGAATATTAAATTAATTAAACTTCTTTACAACTAGTCCAGTCAAATAGTATTTATTTTGGGAAAAACTTGGGGTAGAAGATATTTTTCGCTATCTGTATGTATTTTGGGGTGCTAAATCCGAATCTGAGGTTTGCCAACAAAATTTCGTGACGGAACATTGTGAAAATTCGAAAAAATGGCAAAAATTCGCCCCTTTTTTTCGTTTTCTGCCCCTAGAACATTACCTTTGCGCTTCTGAGCTAAACAATCAATACAAAAAATAAAGAACACTAACCAAGCTACAAAAAAGTCAATTGAAACTTTTCTCTCAGACGCGTAGTTTCGCCGATAGAGCACGTTGAAAAAGGGGCTATTTTCGTTCGATTGGTAGGAAATCCAAAAAATGTCCCTAATATCGCCAAAAAGCGTCATTTTTTGGAACATAATACAATAAAAACTGCTTTAATAATATTCTTCATCAAATCAACCATCTAAAAACTCCAATGATGATTAACTAAATGCATTTTCGTTCTGAGATTTCTCTTACGTACGAGTTCTATAGGAGATTAAAATATTTCGATAACTATGTTGCTTATTCGAGATTACATACAAAAGTGTTCTTTTGACTGTTTCATAAGTTTTTGGGGGTGCTGAATCCGAAACTGAAGTTTGCCAACAAAATTTCGTGACGGAACTTTGTGAAAATTCGAAAAAATGGCAAAAATTCGTTTCTTTTTTTCTTTTTCTGCCCCTAGAACGTAACCTTCGCACTTCTGAGAAAAACAGATAATACAAAAATAAGGAACACAAACCAAGCAACAAAAAGGACAATTGAAACTTTTCTCTCAGATGAAGGGCTTAGACGCTATAGAACACTTATTATTGGGAAGTTTTTGTTCGATTGGCGGGAAAATCAAAAAAATGTCACTCGTATCACCGAAAAGTGGCCTGTTTTGAAACAGGATACTATTAGAACTACTTTAATAATATGCTGAGTACATGCAATTAATATTCTTCATACACCAATGATAATTAATTAAATGCAAGATTAATTAATGTTGAGCTAAACGACAGAAATTTACGTAGACTTAACGATAAAATACGAGCCATATGAAGAAATGGATATTTTTACAATATGCTCATTGTTAAGGACTTTATCCAAATGATATGTAATGTAAATAATGAAAATAGGTGCATAAATTGAATGTTACGTAACTTTTGGAATAACTAATTGTACTTCACGTACCAATTTATGTAACGTAAGTACAGATTATATGAAGCCACCATTTCTAGGAGAAATGGATTAGTATAAAACACTAATAGAGTTATAACACAACACTACTTACTACAGCATTTTAAAGTGTACTTTTAGTTGTTTTAAGTAAAAAAAAACATTCTAAATTGTTTATAGGACCCTGGAAGGTAAGAAAAGTGCATGGATGTAAGTAATTAAATCACTTGGTCATAAATGTTCACTTTTAAGCAGATGTTTTTCTAAAACATTTCATCAGATAAAACTTTTTTCTGGATTTATTGAAATTTGCGTAAAATAGCTCAACATTAATTAATCGTGCATTTAATAAATTATCATTGGTGTATGAAGAATATTAATTGCATGTACTCAGCATATTATTAAAGTAGTTCTAATAGTATCCTGTTTCAAAACAGGTCAGTTTTCGGTGATACGAGTGACATTTTTTGGATTTTCCCGCCAATCGAACAAAAACTTCCCAATAATAAGTGTTCTATAGCGTCTAAACCCTTCATCTGAGAGAAAAGTTTCAATTGTCCTTTTTGTTGCTTGGTTTGTGTTCCTTATTTTTGTATCATCTGTTTTTCTCAGAAGTGCAAAGGTTACGTTCTAGGGGCAGAAAAAGAAAAAAAGAAACGAATTTTTGCTATTTTTTCGAATTTTCACAAAGTTTCGTCACGAAATTTTGTTGGCAAACTCCAGATTCGGATTCAGCACCCCCAAAAACTTATGAAACAGTCAAAAGAACACTTTTGTATGTAATCTCGAATAAGCAACAAAGTTATCGAAATATTTTAATCTCCTATAGAACTTTCGTTCGTAAGAGAAATCTCAGAACGAAAATGCATTTAGTTAATCATCATTGAAGTTTTTAGATGGTTGATTTGATGAAGAATGTAATTAAAGCAGTTTTTATTGTATTATGTTCCAAAAAATGCGGCTTTTTGGCGATATTAGTGACATTTTTTGGATTTCCTACCAATCGAACGAAAATAGCCCCTTTTTCAACGTGCTCTATCGGCGAAACTACGCTTCTGAGAGAAAAGTTTCAATTGACGTTTTTGTAGCTTGGTTCGTGTTCTTTATTTTTTGTATTGACTGTTTAGCTCAGAAGCGCATAGGTAATGTTCTAGGGGCAGAAAACGAAAAATAGGGGCGAATTTTTGCCATTTTTTCGAATTTTCACAATGTTCCGTCACGAAATTTTGTTGGCAAACCTCAGATTCGGATACAGCACCCCAAAATACATACAGATAGCGAAAAATATCTTCTACCCCAAGTTTTTCCCAAAATGACCTTATTTGAGCACAATTTGACTGGACTAAACGCTAAAAGTTGAAACAAGTGACAACTTATTTCAAACCTTGAATACACATCCATTAAAATCTGTTGAACACTAAAGAGGTGAAATTTCTTATTTTTAGCACAGTTTATTCAATACGCATTCAACATTTAAAAAAAATGGAAATCAATATTGCAATAGCACTTATGCACTTAACAAAATGTTTTTGATGGATTTAACTTCAAAATTCATACACTCTTTTTCCCACCCTTCAGAGTAAATATTTCCGTTTCGCAAAAGGACGAATTTTCACCAGAAATCCGAAAAATCACGTAATTTAATGTAGTTGCATTAATCAAAATATTTTAAGCCATGAGAATGAATTCGGGCTTGAAATGTTTTATTTCCAGAAATATCGGTGTTATAAAATCTCACCGTTTATCAATAGAAGTCAATCAATAGAATATCAATAGAAGTTTATCAATAGAAACAGAATAGAACAGACGCTCACCTAGTGAAGAACCAGGTGGCCACTGCACCCGCCACCACGAAGTCCTGGCACGCGAGCACGAACTGCGACAGCCACAGGAAGCCGAACAGGGACACCCACGTGGTCACCTGAGAGGAAGGAACACAATTACTAAGTGATGCAGGAAAATGAACTAGCTGATTTCTTTTCTCTGTAACTTTAGTGTTACACTACATTCCCACTCATTGAATATCTCATGGTTACCTCGAGATAGTGAATGAACATGGAACAGTTTCAACTTGAACAGTTGAACTGTTAATTTTTGCATAGCAGTGTGATAGCGTGTGGTTATGACACAACCACCGCACATGCTATAAATGAATGAACACCCAATGAAACTTTCGAGGCATTTCAAATAAGTAGGGCATTTTTTTATTAAACTGTTAAAGTAACTAATTGCAATTTATTAAGGTAGCAGTTATTTGTAATGTTCGGCACTAGTTAACTAGAACTAGTTGCAACTAGTAGTTAACTACTTATCAACTAGTAGTTAACTAGTAGTTTAACTACTTTTGGTTTAAACTAGTTCAACTATTAGTTAAACTACTTTTTTTAATAACTACTAGTTGAAACTACTTTCAAAATTTCATCTACTTTCAAAAAAATCTTATTAAAATTTTTATCAAAATATAGAAAAAATTGTACCGTAACAAATTTAATTAAGATGGTAGAGTACTCAAAATACCATAACCAGAATTAAAGGCCCTTTTAGCGCGTTTTTTGTGATATAGATAAGAAAGATGTATTAGAATTTGGGCAAAAAATAGGTCATGAAATTAAATAGACTAGTTAACTAGTAGTTAACTACTTTGGGAAACAGTTAACTACTAGTTGTAACTAGTCCCAGGAAAAAATAGTTAACTACTAGTTGCAACTAGATTTTCACAGACTAGTTAGTAGTTGGTAGTTAACTATTTTTTGACCACTAGTTGCCGAACACTAGTTATTTGTGCTTTTCTAAAATTAAAAATAATCATGTTGATATAATTTGAAATGCCTCTAAAGGTGTACCTCAGAGTTAAAAGGTCCTATCTATGTATTGCAGTTATCTAATTAAGTTGACTTAAATGAATTGAATTTATATAGTACTAGTTTCAAAATTTAAACCTTCGAAAATTTGTTCAAAAAACTATAAAATTTTAGTTGTTCTTCTCACTAGCAAAACAGAGTTAGGACCTTTTGGTACAGAATTCAATTTAGATCAGAGAGAAGATGAGGTGTTGTCAAGAGAGCGATCAAAAGTGACGTCACAATCTTGTGCTTCTCTGGCCTTAGGAGCAGTCTATCTATCTATCTATTAATTACCTTTTTCCCCACAACCCAGTTCCTGCATGTGTTGTTTTTCTTACAATAAAAATCATCTCTGTAAAACTATATTTTCCTTCCTAGTAGATAGTATGCGGCGAAGCCAACCTTGCAAGATAAGTCATTTCAGATTTTTGTGAGTTGTTTTTTTTAGAATGCAACCTTTATCTGTAAAACCATCTTTCCCTTTATAGTGGACAGTATGCAACAAAGCCAACTTGCTGGGAGTGAAAATAGTGGAAAGAACAAAAAAAAAAAAAGGTATGATGTACCAATCACGTTGTCACACTGGAAACATGTAGCTAGGGATAAAACTGTTTTGGACTGGAACACTGTGAAATTTGCTGTGTGGACTAAACATTTTTTCCAACTCTTTTTTTAGATGTGTAGGAAATGTTTACTGACTTTAATGTTACCTCATATTTTTACAGGACATGGAAATTTTAATAGCTACTTGTAAAGGTTTGATTTAGTGAACAGTAATCTTTGTTTTTTGGTTAGGACAGGACAAGCTAATTCCACGCGTGTGACTCACACTAAAAATGAGCTAAATTTGAATCTTAAAATTACAACTGAAGGATTATTATTCGATTAAATTAGATCTACCTTTGATTTTCCTTTTGGTGATGGTTGGTTTATACATACAAACTTCTGAATTTCATTTATTTCATGACAGATTTTCTGTTTTTGGCAAAATATGAGTTGTGACTCAAACTGCCCTTCCCTGTAGTGCCTTAGATTTGAAAAGTTTTATAGAAAAAAACCCTTTGAATTAAAAAAAAAAGTTAAAATTCGAATTAGTGTCCAAGGTTTTTTAGCATCCGCCTTCAATACTCAAGGAACCACTCTGGATCACTTAAAGAGACTTCAAATTGAAGTGTTCTCCCAAGTTGCACTATATTTTAAAACTGCTTACTTGAAACTATTCACGAAATTCATAGTTATGTTTGTGAGTGTAATAACCCCACAAAAAATAATATATAACCCCAGATATAATAATAACCCCAGATTCTTATTTTTTTACAATAACCACAGCAGATTCTATGTAAGAGGAGAAGAATGGTACCTGAAAGAAGGTTTCGGTGGGGAAGGAGACCCTCCCGCCCTCCTCCACCAGGGGGCGCCCTGAGGTCTGGAGGCAGACGACCCCCGCCAGCACGAACAGGCAGCTCAGCCCCAGCGACAGGAACGTCTGAGGAGAACACACGATTACAGTTACAGAACACATCGAACACATGTTACTATCAAAACCCTGGGCATTTACTATACTAATCCTACCATTGTTTTCTAGATTAGGTCAGACAGGTTGGCCATTTCTTGAATTTTGGGAAACATTTGACAACTTTTCCCACTAGGATCGCCCCATACCAATAGGATAACCCATTGATAAATAAGGAAAAAATAAAGACGTTTTCTGATGACGTAACTGCTGACTGTTGGCGATTGTGAGCCTATATTGGCAAACATTTTTTTATCCTGTCTAGGTAACTCTAAAAGTTGTTTCATTTTTTCGCCATTAAGCGCCACCTTCAACTTATGGGGATGTGGTCGTAGCTTTTCAAGAAGATACAGAAGTTAAACAATAACAACTTTATTCAGCGGCAGTTCTAGTGAAAACATCAGCAGCACTTAAGTAGAGAACAGGCAGACTTCTATGATGATGATCGTGCCAACGACTACGTACCAGAAACTACCAATACGAAATTGCGTGAAAAAAACATCCTCCATACGAAAGGTTATACACTACCGAGCAGCGCGGCAGTGACGTAGCTGCCAAAAAACGAAACTGGCTCTTACTGTGACCGCACTGCCTTATAAAGGCACCGCAGCCACTCAGAGCCAACATGCAAATTTATAGCATGCAAATTTAGAATGAAAAGTTTTAATTTAAAGTTTTAAGAGTTTAGGACTCGAACACTATCAAACCTTGAAACCATGGAGCACCACAAACTCTCGTGGAATTGCTTAAATTATTTCCGTATAATTGTGAAAAATTTACGTCCACAACTATGGTGTTTTTATTCCTTCCCTTGTCATTCATTAATTTTTTTACTATGAGATCCTTATAACCAAAGAATTAGTAGTTCCTTTCTATAGAATGCATCCTATAGAAAGGAACGACTAATTCATTTGATTATAAGGATCCTAGAGTAAAAAAACATGTATATACACTTTCACTTCTATTGAGACTTATTAAAAAGACGAGCATTTGCAAAAACGCGATTAATATCCGTCTTACTAATGCTTTCAACAAATTAGACTTCATCGATTAGTTAATACAATTAAGTAAATGTATGCAATACAGTATAGATTAAATTTGAAAGTAATAAATATTCTTATTAAATAGAATAAATTGTGTAGAGAAGAGCTTAATGGTTAAAGCTTGGAGCCATAACTACAACTTAATTACACATTTTTGTTTTAAAATCTAAACGTTAATTAGTCTCATCGAAAAAGGGGTCACCTGAACAGGTTGCAGCAGAATGAGGGGCATGGCAGAGACGCACTTCCCCGCTTCTTCGAACAGAGCGGCCACCTGGCGGGAGAAAACAAATTTACAGGCAAAAAAGGCACTGGTCCACATACATACACCAAGTTGAATGTAACATTACAAATTATAGTTTCATGTTATAAAAATTTAAGCAATGAGAATAACAATTAAATTACAGTGTGAAAATATCGTGAACAATAACATCTTTTTAGTGAACAAATAAATGCAAGGTTGATTTTCAGTTAAGAGGTAAGTCAAGTCATTTTCGCTAACAAATTGTTGAGCTGTCATTACAAAATGAAAGAAATAGAAATTTGAAAATCTTTTTCCTCAAAGCATTATTCTTAAACCATTTCGAAAGAGGTATCTTCAGAATGAGATATTTTTGTCTGTAATATAAAAACATGGAGCACAGATTGTGCGTTACAAGTGCGGAATGTAGGACGAATTAGGGGTCGTTAGAATAAAATAAAGGTTTGCTGTTAATATGTTTGTAAAAGGGAATCTAAAACTACCAAACTTATTCCAATTCTCCACGAATACATTTTTGATACAGCGCCCCTCTATTTACAAGGAGTCTCAGAGTGGGTTTAATTTGAGATTTTAAATCCCTTGGAGATAATTTCGAGCAGATTTAAACACAAGGTGAACTTCAGAGTATTTTCTACTCACCAGTTTTATCTTCTTTCTCATATAGATGACGACCAGCAGGTAAATAACCTGTAACATTATAAAATTTAATAATATACATAGTACAAGTTTAGCAATTAATAGAAAAACACAAAACGTAAATTTAACAGCGTAGACACTGAAAATGCGTATATTTCAATCAGATTGAGTATAGAAATATATCTCACCAATGAGGCTCTTTTTTAAGGATCTCTATTTTTTCTATGCGTTAAATTAGTAGTGACAAATATTTCAACTCGTTTTTTACTAAATTCCAATCCACTCAAGTTAATTGACTAAAACCTTTAGGATAAATCAGACTTTTTACCACAGCAATTTAGAATAGCTTTTGAAATTGAACGAGTTTCCAAACTAAAAGATCCCTCTCACCGTAAAAATGGTGGAGACGACGGCGGCGATCATCCAGTTTCTGACCCTCTTGGCTTTCAGATCTTGGTTGGGGCCCTCGTACCCCTCCAGATCCTTCTTAGCGCGGTGCCACAGGACCCTGAAATCAACACATATAGGGGGACATCCATAAATGACGTCACACTTTTTTTTCTACATTTTTGACCCCCTTCCCTTCCCTATAGCACAAAGTGTCCCCTCCTCCCTTAGTCACATGTCACGACGTTCTGCTACCAGTAATAATTTTGGAATAAAGTTGGTACGAATCTGGGGCCAATGTCTTTATTCAAGTTTAAGTGCACCCCACCTTATAATTTCAAAGTGAACTCTTGTTTTGTTTGTATGAATTTTATAATACTATAATGTAATTTAAACTACATTTTCCAGGAAATTTTTTTTTATTTAGTTTTTTTTATTGATTTTCAACAATGTGTGATGTCACAATAATTCTTGAAACCCCTTCTCCCCCTTGTTACAGAGTACTGAACCCTCTACCTCCCCTCCAAGCGTGACATCATTTATGGATGTCCCCATACGAGAAGAACTTAGATAAAATGGAAGAACAACGTTTATTTGCACATAAAAACTTCATAAAAATATTGTACTTATTATATGTTCGTTTCAATACAACTTGCTCTAGCAGTGGTGTATTTAAAATAGGCAAGTACCGTAGTTTCATGTTTTAAAATTTTTTTCTTGGAAAGCAGGGTCATTTTGTTACACTTTATGTCTGTCTAACTATCCACAAGTTTCAGTATTTATCTATGAAAACATTGTTTTATCATTGATTTTTCTTTTCTTATCTACGTGCAGGAAAAGAATATACTATGGGTTGAATTGTTATCCCTTTGATCGTAAACATAGTATAGTTTGTTGGGACTGGTTTATGTCTTAGTTGCAGTAGAAGAGATAAACAAAGAACATAGTCATCAAAATATTTCTTTTCAATGTCTTAGAAAGTGGGGAAAAAAGGCAGGAAACTGGTCTCCGAGTTATTACACAAAAGTCTCATTTAAAACAGACTTGGCTCAGCGGTGCCAGTTTTTATTGTGGTGCTGCCATCTAGTGAAAAACTTCAAAAGTACAAGATCTGTTGATCGTGTTTTGATTATCCTTTCAATTTTCCGGTTGACACTCACGAAAATATAATACTTCTCTACGTGCACACAAATGGGTTTATTAAAACACTTAATTACAGTTTGTGGCCCGATTGAGGATAGGGGCTTACCAAAGTAAGTGAGTAAGTTTTAATCCAAGTGACCAACAGTTGCTTTTTACTCATCTGAAGTAAATATTTAGAAGTGTGTTTTTATATAATATAAGGTTAATTTTGAATCTAAATTCATTTAAAAATATGCATGGATTACTTAGTAAAAGCGTCTTAAACGAAAATGGTGCTGGTTAGAATAATTTAAACACAGTTTTTCTTTTTACAGTAAGTTATTTTTTTAAAATTATAAAAAAATAAACTGTGAAAAGTGGCTCAAGTATCCCCACTCTCCCCAATTAACTGGGGGGGGGGGTTGAACATCTTGAATGAAGGAAGGAAGGGGGTCACTCACCAGAGGTAGGCTGTGAGGGCGATGGAGGCGACGGTGACGACGATGAGAACGCTCCAGATGATGACGGAGGCGCAGAAGCGAAACACCAGCAGCACAACCACCGACAGACCTGACAACGACACAAACTCTAATATGGACCCCTCACTTGAATAACATGGAGTGCAAGTTCGATGGCCAAAATGTATCGTTACGCAAAGGAAGCAAAGGTTATTCAAAGGGAAGGGTTATCCAAAGGAACATTATAATATAAAGGAAGCGTCTCTTTTAAAAAAAATGGACTTAACGAAAACAAGTGGACTCACCAACGCTGATGAAACAGAGCAGCACGATCTCTTTCCAACACTCGTTCAGATCTGACCCCACCTCCTGAAAATGGAAAAAGAAGAAAAATTTTATATTGCAACCAATAGCAATTCATATTTAAGACTACTTTATTAATACTTAAATACTAGAATTTATGAATATTTTTTATTCAATTCCTTTATATGTTTATATGAATATACGAATATTGACGACTAACTACAGGCGTGAAGCCCAGCAAGGTTGGTCCATTTAACTCAAACTACCGGATTCCCAGAATTTGTCTTCCCCCCCCCCTTAAAATCCGTTACTCCAGTGGAAGTATCGATCGAATGTCCCATTAAAAAATTGTTTGGAGCGCAAAATAGCAGAAATATCACCAATTTTCAATTAGACTCCTCAAATCTTTGTATTTCTCTTTTCACAATCTGCAACACTGCCAAAGTTAATCCAATAAAGAAGATGTTACAATAAGTTTGAAAGTTACTGAATAATCCCCTCTGGAGCAGTGGTAGGATGCACGTGGCACTTCCTAGGTTCTTATCCCCGGTTATTATTCTATAAGAAAAACTTATAATATCCAAAAGAAATTTCATTACCATCAACCGCTATCAGAGCAGACTCGTATATAAGTGACATACTGCGAGTAGAATCTTATCAATTTTCAGCGTTGTCATAAAAATAAAACCGTTCATAACCTTTAACACTTGTTGATGGTCTCTTACCTCGAAGAAGGGCAGGGTGGACTGCAGCAGTTTGCCGGTGGTCTGCGTCACTGCGGTGGGGAGGCAGCGGCGGAGGGTCGTCTTTCTGAAACGGAACAAGATTGTGATCCTCCTCCTTTAAAAAGCCCACCGAATCCTATACAGCGAGTTTCAAACAGAGTGTAACAATAGGTTATTTCCGAAAATATCTCCCCTAGGGCCTAGACACAAGGCAAATTTTCATTAAAAGAGGTTAGGGGGGACTAGTTTCAGTTCCATGGGGGGTCTACTTAAGAAAATTGAGAAAATAAATTGTTATATGATCCCCATAGTTTAAAATTTCTAATTAGCAAAATTTTCTTTATTTTTTCTGAATAAGACACAAAAAATTCATTTTCTGCGTAGAAGTAGACCCCATGAAGTTGAAACTAGTCTCATCTAACCTCTTTTTATGAAAATTTTAATTGGAAGTAGTATGTGTGTAGGGGAGATATTTTAAGAAATAGCCTATTGTTACACTCTATTCGAAACTCCCGGTGGACGCGAACCTATTTCACATTAATTGTACAGTGGAATTGCAAGGGACCGTACCACTTATCTATCAGGTCCTTATCCATTTTTGAGTGTAAGTCTCAAAATGAGATAAAACAATTTTAAGAGGAAAATTTCAAAACTTTTCTGGGATTGATCCTCAAACTCCTCCAAAGCTTTGACCTCTATGTATATGTTACAGGCAATGTGTTAAATCCGGGCATTATTAATAATGCCCGTGTATTTCGGACAAGGTGATAAATACGCATTGATAAATGCCATTGAATTTATCACATTGCCCGCCTCACTTTGGGCATTATTAATAATGCCCATCAGTTTATCACTTTACTTTGGCCATAACATAATATACTTTTTTCTTTGAAAATTCTGTGGCTTACAAAAGGAGCGGTTCTCTTTTCGGTGTAAGAATGAGTTAAAACACTATTTTAAGGGGTTTTCTGGGGGTGGCCCCCTGACCCCTATTTTTACTTGGAGGCTCATATTGTATACAAAATTTTGACATTTAGTACGCCGAGATCAAATCCTACCGTGATTTAAATTTTAACGTATAAAAGTTCACTTGAGAGAGGGTACCTTAAAAATAATGTTGTGTCAAACCCCCTGAAGGAACAGTTTGGGTAAGTCTGAAATTTCATAAAATATTTGTCTAACGAAATATTCAGCATGTACTAAAGTAAAGTTGTAGGGAAATAAGGTTGAGTCAACCCCCTTCACTCAAAACAACAGCTTGTTACGGGTAGTAGAATAATATAGTCTCAAAATTTATTAATATTTGTATAAAGAAATACCAGAATTAATATTAAAGTTGTATTCTGTTTGTAGAAGAAGCTATGTTTTTCCTTTCATATTTATTTAATTTGTAACGAGGTAAGTGCTAATTTCTGTTTATTTTCTTATAAATATTAGCAACCCTTTATTTCTTAATTTGCTTTATCATAATTATTTTTTAAATGTGTTCCATACTATTTTATATGGAACATTTCTTGATAACGGTTCAGTCTTCAACAATATATTTGTATCCCTTTATGCCTAATTTTGCAACAATATAATGATACACACAGCAAAAATAAATCAATTGTTGGTGTCATGGTTGCAATTACTAAAAACCATTGTTGGACGAAAACTCAACCAGATTTTCTTAACAATCACTTCACTCTGACAAAAAACGTTTTAATGCAAGTTGCTTTACAAACCGCTCTTACTTCGCTATTGAAAACGTTTAATTCCTAAACCAATTTTCGTCTTTTGAGACATTTCTCTGCAAACCTTTGACAGTAGCCATGTTGGCCACTTGGAAGATGTCGAACGACAGCTTCTTTTTGGACACCGAGCGCAAAATGCTCGTCTCACAGACCTTGGCGGCTCTGGCTCAGCGCAAAAAGCTGAACGGCCTCTCGAGCATCTACCATGGACACAACTCCGACATTTACAAGGTGAGAAGTCAATGAATTTTTTTCTGGTTCCACACTACGATAGGGATGCTTAATAGTTGCTATGCTTAGTAGTTGTAATGCTAACTTTGTAATATAGATATGCATTTATTTAGTATTAATAAGATTAAATTATTCAATTTTACTCATTGGAAATTTGTTAGGTTTAAGTTTTGTTAGGTTAGTTAAAATTAGGTAAGTAAACGTATAACGACAAAAATAAAATTGAGTAAAATTCACTAGATTGCTCAGTGCTCATAACTTCAAGCAATATCACATTTAACAATTTATCGCTTTGGCAATATGTTCGATTAGGCAGAAATTTGTGAACCTCGACCTTGGTTACTATAGGCAATCCCCTTTAAAAGAAACTCAAGGGTCTGGGTTAAGGGTAAACTGTGGTCCACTATTTTTAACTTAATTTCTGTGCTAATTTTCTGAACAATTTTACTTTGTAATATCGATTCGTTTATATATTTTTTTTAAATAACCAAATTTCAAACTTCTTTATCTTCTATTATTTTAAAAAATTACATTGGAATCGAAGTTTATCACTTCAAAAAGTGGCTCTCTTGCAATGACTTTTATTTTAAGTTTACTTACAGTGAAAAAAAAACTAGCAAATGTAAAAGAATTCCCGAAATAGGCACCTAGTAAAATTATTTACTTCGATTCAGGAGCTTGGTTTTTCACTTAAATTTTAGTTTCTGAAACCAAACCAGTGTTAGATTGATACTGAAAAATCCGATACCGACGTAAACTAGATGTTCGATTAATTAACATTCATTTGATTGTCACTAGACCTATATCAGACACCTGAAACTTATCAAATCGTTTTAAAATAAATGTGATTTTCCCTACATGCAGTTGGTGTATGGAGGTGGACGCAAGGCGACAGCGGTCAAGATCACCACTCGACTTGACGACGGGAACGCGCTGTGGTCCGGCCTCGCGCACAAGAACGTGCTCAGGATACTGGACAGCCTGTCCTTCACCGTCCTCGACACCCCCGTCCGGGTCTTCGTCATGCCCTTCAAGCAGCGCTCCCTGGCGGAGATGATAGTAGATGAAGACAAGACCACCTTCGGAGATGTCAAAGGGTGGTTGCGACAGGTGCTGAGTGGCCTCGCTTACCTCCATTCCAAAGGACTCTGCCACCTGAACCTGACTGCGGACAACGTGCTCCTCACCTCCAAGTCGAAGGCCCAGATATGCGACTTCGACAGCCTCGCGAAAGTAGGGGACGCTTTGGAAAGGTAAGTCGCTTATTCTTTGAGCCCTTTCTTTTAAATTTTGAGATAAGTTATTTGGCAAAGAATGTGCAAAGCATTAAAATGGTTGAGTAAACATATACGATCAGGTTTATTTTGTTGCATTCAAAGAGGATTTTTTGTCCTAAGGCGAAGGATATATAATGAATCATCCTATTTCCTTCTGACATTTTAAATGCAACACACAATCTTATCATTACTGTACTTATGTGTTAAAGTTTAAGACAAAATGTTTATTAGGAAGTGTCTATATTTCGACGGCAAAAACGGCTGTTGGCCCATGCGCCGTAGGTCTCGCGGTTACGTAGCAGTCCCGGCGCTTAGTGTGATCTCCAATCAGAACCGTTGCCGTGGAAATAAGAGTAGGATTTAGTTGTATATTGATCGTCCAAATAGACAGTGCCTTTTTTTATTATGTTTATATTTAAAGGGGGAAAGTTTGTTTCTATTAATTGACTCCATCTTTAAGTATATATTGCCTTTTCTGGAGAAGATTCCGTAGTTGAAACTAGTTTGCGAGGTTGGCGTTTGGAAAGGCCCCCGCCGAAGGGTTGCAAAAATTAGCAAACCATAAACAAATGCCGTATTAAATGTATTTCGATACTTCGCCAGATATATCCATTTATCTTAAAGTTGCTAAAACCAGGCCCAACTACGAAATCTGACCCTCTTTTCTCTGTTCTGCTTTTCTATATATAGAACCTTTATTCATTTTTTTCCACAGGAGTGCCGTGGGACTTCCCTGGTGGTACCTCCCCCCCGAGGCCGAGGTGTCCGGTTGCGCGACCGACCTCTGGAGCTTCGGACTCCTGGCTCTCGACTGCCTCACCGAGATGACCGTTGCCAACAACGGAGAGCCCACCAACGTCTTCCCGCGCATGCGCAGCATCCTTCGAGAGGACGAGTTCTGCCGACTGGTGAGAAGGGCCCTTCCTGACGTCATCGACAAGGACCTGCGACGGGCGCTGGACTTTGTCCACGGGTTCCTCCAGACCGACCCTGCCAAGAGGACTCCCGCAGCGCGTGCTAAAGGCCACCCCTTCCTAGTGGGCGGCAGGAGAAAGGAGGTCGAGCGAGACCCCTTCTGGTCTCAGGATGCAACCGAAGGAGCTCCCGGAGGTCCACCAAACAAGACAGTCGACCCTGACCGTGTCTTACAAGACGACGATGACACCTCGTCGGAAATGTCCCCAGTTCAAGAGTTGACCGTTCAAGATGCAGCTTTCTGTCAAGGGGAGGATGGATCCACCGGTGCTTCACCCGAAGGTGAAGCGATTGCGACAGAATCCGTTTTCCAGGACACCGATGGTGACACCTTGTCGGATGAAGCGTCCCCCGTCCGAAAGTCGACCGGTCTTGACTCTGCTCGCTGTGAAGGGGAGGAGGATGTGACACCCGAAGGTCAACCGACTGATGACTCCGTGTTGCGGGACACCAAGTCGTCCCCCATCCGAGGGTCGACCGGAGCGCCCTTCAGCGACAGCGAGATGGAACTATTCTTCCAGTGCACGAACCATTTCGCGACGACGGCCATCGCAGTGGTGGACGCCAAATACCTCCAGGAGAAAGATAACTCCACCAAGCCAGCTGAGGCAGAACAGCCAGTAGGTGACGTCCTGTCGGAACAGCTACTATCCGACGTCCTGTCGGACTACCACCTAGATCGACTCTTCATCGCGTCGAGCACCGCTCCGGATAAACCTGTTCAGGATTCGAGCTTGGAAGTCGCAAGTCCGGAAGACTCTACCCCTGCTGAGCATCAAAACGTCACCAATGACGACTACTTCAGCCTGGAGTCATTGGAGCTGAGCTCACGGTCAGACAGTGTCCACGAGCCCTTTCCTGTTAGGGTCGAGACGCCCCCCGTCGCAGAGGAGACAAAAGTCCGCTTCGGGATGAGACTGAGACGTGCCGTCTCCAGGGCGACCAAGTACATCAGAGATCGCCTCAAGTAGAGAGACAGTGCGGTGTCTCT
This sequence comes from Tetragnatha montana, assembly GCA_963680715.1. Classification (NCBI taxonomy): domain Eukaryota; kingdom Metazoa; phylum Arthropoda; class Arachnida; order Araneae; family Tetragnathidae; genus Tetragnatha; species Tetragnatha montana. Next base: position 3,329,686 of record OY796674.1, on the reverse strand, counting down.
GTGTGTGAATCGGCACATTTCATCAGTGTTAAACACGAACTCGCTTGAAATAGTGCCGTTCACCGTGTGACAAGAACTATCACATGGTGCTTTTTCATCAGTGTGAACTATACACGAACTATGAAATAGTACTTATCGGTGTACTGCACGAACTATGCAAAAGTACTTCTTATCGGTGTCACCAACACGAACTATGAAACAGCGCTTTTTTCTGTGTACTCTCTTCACGAACTATGTAAAAGTGCTTTTCGTTGTGTGTGACACGAACTATGGTAAAGTGCTTTTTGCAGTGTAACGCACGAACTATGATAAAGTGCTTTTTTTCAGTGTATACCACACGAACTATGAAATAGTGTTTTTCCGGTGTATACAACACGAACTATGAAATGTACCTATTTTCAGTGTTGCTGCACGAACTATGGTAAAGCACTCTTCAGTGTCATACACGAACTATAATTGAAATTGTGCTTTTCTTTGCGTTGACACGAACTTTGAAATAGCGCTTTTCAGTGATACTTCACGAACTTTTATGGAGCTGTGCTTTTTTCAGTGTTTAACGCGGACATTTTTTGAAACAGCACACTTCAGTGTTTGACACAAGCCGTTTGAAGTGAAGAATCTTCGTACAATAGGATTTTCGGCTTAAAAATTTGCTCACTCAATAAAACTTTTCGGCCTCAGTTTGTTTAAATTTGTATATTGATATTGATTGTTTTTGTATATAATATTTATCCTTTCAAACTACTATATTTAAATTAAAGTATGGTTACTTTAAGATTGGCCGGGTTCGAATATCTCCAATAGGACTTTATTGGCAGCGTTTTACAAATTGCTCATAAAAACATTGAAAATATTGTTAAAAGCAGCACTGTTAGTTGAGAAATTGTTGTTCATTTTGATATTTGCTTTTTTTTGGCAATTTATCAGAACACTTTGTATTTGCACCCGGCTACTCCTAAAGTATTCATATATAAATTAATTTAGTTTAAATGTTGTCGAATGTAAGGATTTATTAATATAATTAATTTAAAAATTACTGCTTTCAAGGCTTCTACTGTGTGTAGAATTCCTTGTTTATTTCACTCAAGTATTGAAAACAGGTCTTCCAGTAAAATAAATCACCAAAATATTTTGGATGCCAAATATTCCCATTTCGCAATAAATTTATTGTTGCTGACCCTATGACGTCACTAATAAACAAAGTAGTTCCCATCGCGGTGTCTGAATTGTGAGTGAAATGAAGAACTCCAATTTAAAAATGTGATTATTTTGTTAAACCCATGTATTATATAGCGTCTTTTTATCACGATTTGAGTACCGAAACTCCTCTTAGCAACCCAACAGACTTTCTTTGTACGCGGTTTCTGCTTCCACGTAGTGACGTCATAGGGTCAGGAAACGTTGCTATCAAGTATAAAACAGTATGGTTTAGTAGCTTAATCAGTTGTTTTGCAACTTTTGGCTATTTCTAAATAAATCTTTGGCGTCTAAAATTGCTCGACGATTTTAACGAGATAGATAAAAAAAAGGAAGAATTTTTCTCCGCAGGGGAGTCGAAAAAGTTACTATGGGAGGGAGCCGAAAAACTCACTCGTATCCATCGGGACAGCTCTTGACGCACTGCTTGGTCTGGCGACACTCTCCGTTCGAACAGTCCTGGCTCACCTTCAGGTACCTGAAAGTGGAAATAATAAGTTATTCGTACTAACGAATAAAAAATTATTAAAAATACTATTATTTGTTAAAAATTATCACCACTTTTCATGAACCTTTCTCTCAGAATCAGAAAAAAGATTATAAGTATTTAGTATAATGCTATCGCATGCACTCTTTAATAGTCCATTTTTTCTCTTTAAATTTTTTTTTTACTTAAAATGTCGCTTTTAGAATGAGATTTTCAACTTTCATTATAGAGTAAGAATATAATTTTATTTGAACATGGACAAAAATGAAAATAAAAAATACAAAGATAGAAACAAGAAAACAGTATAACCGTACATAAACACAAAATAAAAACCCTCTACATCAGCAATAAATAATTACTATATTATGTAGTACCAAAAGAGCCAGGGGCTCGTCCAAAGGTACCCGAAAAGATAGCTATTTACTTATAGTGGCAAAAACTGCGCTTAAATTACTTTTGAATTTTAAATAAGGTTTCAATATCTGGTTGTCCTGAAATAAAATCGTGAATTCCGGATTTAAAATCATGAATATTATTGGCCAGTTTAAGTGTTTCGTTTAATTTATTATAAAGATATGGTCCTAAAAATGCATGGGATTAGTGAAAAATTTCCCTTTTAGATTTAGGGATATAATAATTACCTTTTGTATTTCTTAGTTCAAGATTTAAATTTTTAGTTTCATAAAAGTGTTTATTAATTAGAAAAATCAAATGCTCATCGAATTGAAAATTTCCTGAATCAATAGTATGAACTTATGAAACTTTTTCAGGTCATCATGTTTCATATACAATAAGTTTTGAGACAATACTTAAACTTCACAAAAATAACGGTTTTAATATACGATTCTGAAATTCTGATTGCATACCAATGAGAAATTTCCTATGAGAATCTACCAGAACTACTGCATTAAAAAATGAAACGAGGCATATTATTATTGGCGGAAGACTCACTTGATGGCAGAGTAGTCCATGCCTGACCCGTCTGCGCCGGGGATCTTGCTGTTCTTCACTCCGCACAGGTTGCCGTATTCGTCCACCCCGAACATGAGACGCCGGGGGTCTCCCTGAACCGCCGCCACCACCACCGACACCACCTGTTGGGCAAAAAAAAAACCCCTCAAGTTCATCTGTATACGAGCACGTAAAAGCTATAGGGCCGTATTCAGAAACTTTTAACACGATTATGAACAGATACGATAACGATTCGAGACCGAGAATGATCTATCGAAATGATCTCGATCAAATAAATTTTTTATTATTTGAATAATCAAAATCATATTATTCAAAAAATCTTGACAATTTATTTTTATTATAGTATCAACAAATTTTGAAAATAATAAAAATTGAGAGTCCTAGTTGAGATTTTACAGTTATTTTTTAACATTTTAATTTTTTTTTTGTTGATTTCAGTTGGCACTTGCACCCAGCTTATCCTAAAGTTCCAAATTTTTATATAACATTTCATTAAATGTCAAAAGACATTTAATGACAAAAGACATTTTAAAAAAAAGTGGAAATCTATTTTTAGAACATAATCCAGGAAGAGCAATCGAGAAGCCAAATCTTCCTTAATTCTGTTTTTCTTACACTGCACTTCATGCCTGTAAAACCTTCTTTTCCTTTGTAAGAGTGTGTATGCAGCAAAGCTTACTGACTAAATTTTTTCTCTCTTCCATTTTACTTTATTACCGAAAGATAAAGTCTTTCTTAGTATCAGATCTTAAGACATATGCGAAAATAATTCATGGAGGAAAAGGTACAACTATGAAATAGAAAGGCTGATTAAAGGGAAAAATATTATAAGATATATTAAAGCTATGAGAATACAGTGGATTGGACATGTGGAAAGAATGAAGGAAACGGACATGTGCAAAAAAATTATGAGTGGAAAGCTATATAGTAATAGGAAACGAGGAAGACCTAAACTAAGATGGCTGGACCAAGTTGAAGAAGACCTAAACAAAATGAAAATAAAAAAATGGGAAAGGAAATCAGGAGGGAGGGCAACGTGGCGTTCTATAGTAGAGAAGGCCAAGGCCCACCAGGGGCTGTAGAGCCGTGGAGAGAGAGAGAGAGAGTATCAGATCTTAGTCAGTAAATTCATGCAGCTATTCAAATGAGGTATTTGCATGAGTGAGGGATTTGCTTAATTTTATACTTTTTTGATACGTTATGGTTTAAAATTCCCAAATTTCTGATTTTTAAGTTTAAAAATGTGTTTCAAATCCATAATTTAAAATTCAGTTTTTGCCAAAACGCCAAAAAAGTCACGTGATCAGAAAACGGACTTTTATTGGATGTGACATCACAGCGCACGAAAACCATAGTGTTTACTGTTTTCACGTGATCAGAAAATGGGGCTCCTATTGGATGTGACGTCACAGCGCACGATTTGTGATTCAAAAGTGTTTTCGCGCGCAAACAAAAAACGAAATTTCAAAAATTTATGTATCAGAAACTAGGCTATGAAAATACTTGATGTAAACGTCATTCATTTTTTTCTCTACTATTTTATTAAAATTTAATCTCAAAACGTGAAAATACCTCATTGGAAGCTTTTTTTTAAAATTTTAATGCACAAAAACTCATATTTCAATAACGTAATAGATTCCTAATCTGGGACAAATTAGTTGTCGGGCATATGGCCTGTTGGGCAGTTGATTGTCGGGTGGTTGGTTGGGTTAACTTTTGACGCAGTGTTGTGGATTGCAAAAAGTGACAGCCTGAGAATAGTGAGAGAGGGTAGAGGGAAAATATAAGTTTTTTTACATAATAAAATAACATCCAGGAATGATAGAACCCAGGAACTGAGCTAGGATCCTATGACTGATCAGTGCCTTAAAATTTATTCTAACATGTCCCTTAGGGGCCGTTCAAATATTACGTAATCACCTAAGGGGGATTTGCTCTTTGCTTATTTTTCCTGACAAGGGGGGTGGGGGAGTACGAGTGATGCTTACGTAAGATGTTACAAACACCGCATTTTCATGAATCTCTTGTTCCTTGCATAAGTAATTTCAAAATTCAACCCAAAAAAATTTCAAAATTCACAAAAAAAACTGTACGAGGGAAAACATTTAAGCATTTTTCACAAGGAAAGTTTAACGATAGGTTAAGTGTTCATGGAGAACAATGAATTTCAGAAATCTAAGCATTACTAAAGATTTTTTTACAAAAGAAGAACAAAGGGGGTTGAGCAGTTTTCTTATGTAATTTATTATGAGAGGGGGTCTGCGGTTTGCTTATTTTTGCTGAGAAGGGGGTCAAAAATGATCCAAAACTTGCTTACGTAATATTTGAACGGCCCCTTATTGGGTCATCTATTGGCGCAGTGTTGCGGATTGGGAAAAGAGAATAGGGAGAGAGGGTGTACTCACGAGGTATCCGAAGAAGAGGGCGAAGACGACGAGCCAGAAGACGTCCGTGCAGCGCCTCTTCTGGACCGGCCCTTCGAACTCCTCGCCGGGCAGGTGGTCGGGCTGAAAACATCACAAAAGAGGGTACAACAAAACGCTATTTTCAATTGCACATTCTATTAAAATTATTTATCTAGCTTTTATGTAAAACAAATTTATGATTTTTAGCCAATTCAAAAGAGCTTTTTAAAATCATGGTCTCGGGCCTTGTGTACGCCTAAATCTCTTTTGTCTTTGCAATAGTATCAACTATATCGCAACAATTTCAAGTGATTTTACTTTAAAAAGAAAAACTCTTTAGTTTTTTTAAAAAAAGAACTTGAACTTATCCAGGGAAGCACTATTTTTTTTTCCGAAATCAAAATTTTACTATGATTGATGACATGATTGTTCCAAGAAAGAAATTATGAAATTGAAATATAAGATAGTGTACATTAGTTAGTTATATCTTCAAGCAGTGAACATTCAATACTTTTATTTGAAAGTGATACTTATGTAAAACTAATAGAGGTGTAATTTAAGGAGAGAATAGAATGTCACCTTTGAGGAGCCGACCCTCGCGCTGCCACAACACCCCATCACATCCGGGGACCTGGAAAACAAGAATCAGTCTCAAAACAACTCAACAGGTCACCACACATCATGTCAGAGTTGAAAAAATTGTATTTGTTTAATTTTGGGCATATTTCCAAAAATGTTGCACAGGTTTTACTGCGAAAGTAGTTTTAAAAATCTTGATGGAAGAAATCAAACCATCTCACACACACTACCATTGTTTTCGTTTAAATAAAACGTTTTCTTTAACGTTTAAATGCATTTAAAAATATTCTACTTTCTAGAACAGTTTTACAGGGCCTGGGAAAAACATTACAATGAGAAAAATAAATACTTTGAGAGAATGAAATTATATTTTTCTCACTAAATGATCAAGTGAATTCTTTCGATGCTGTTTTTCTACATTGCATGTGTACCATAAAGATAATTACTTTAAAATGAAGAGAGGAATCGTTGATCGAAACGGATTCTTAGAAATTATCGATGTTCTGAGGCAGGGATGGCCAACCCCCGGCAGGCGTGCCACAAAGTGGCACGGCTGAGTAAAATCAGTGGCACACTAAGATATTGAACATTTTTTTTAAAAATAATGCGATCTCATCAATGAGGTTTCAGTGCTCGATCCGTCTTCTCTTAACTATAAGTTTTCTAAGAAAATAATTCCTTTTTATCATTTCATTTATGATTTGAATAAAATAATTTATGACGAGTTCATTAGTAAGAGAGATGAATGAATGTACGAGTTCATGTAGACCTCTTTCTAGGTTCTTGAAAGATAGTAAGTAGCCTAATTTGTATGGTTCTCTTTTTATTGAAGTAAATGTTTTATTTTCTTTAAATTCCCACTATCAGCCTACAAATTAATAATTTTTAAAAATTTTTTTTTGGTATACTAAAAAAATGGAAATGGCACGCATAATTTTTTGCTTCCTAAGTAGTGGCACGATTCCGAAAAAGATTGGCTACCCCCGTTCTAAAGTATAACACTCTCCATTGAGAAATTCCCAGATTATAAAATGGAGTTGTAAGGGGTCCGATATGAAAAATTTTTTTTTACTTCTTCAAACAAATCAAATTTTAAGAATTATCCACGATTTTTTAACATAAATTTTATGGGAAGTTTAACCCTTTCAGTCCTGACCCTCCAAAAACTTTATATTAAATTGAATATTAATCTCGGGTGGCACAGAACTGAAAAAGGGTTAAGGGAACAAAAAAATCTTCGAATCGTACAGGACATTGAGTTTAAGACGTTTGAGTTACTCAAGAAGCACCGCACGTGAATTTTTGGCGAGCAACAAAAAAAAAAAAACAATGTCTCGGATAATATTCCTTCCTATCCGCATCAACAAGTTGTCCCGCTAATGACCTCGCGTGACAGAGCTAAAAGACGGGACAAATGGGATTTCGCTTTGCCATCGTTCGTAGTCATAGCAAAAGACATTGTTGTGACATTGTCGTTGTTTTGGTTGACAATCGATCAGTGACATTTGATAAATAATTCCAGATTGAAGGAGTATTGAAAACTCATAGATGAAAATTAAGAGGCTTTAAAATACTATGTAAGCATTTTCTTGGGGATTTTTAATTCCTTGGCAGAGCAACAATCATATTCTTATACCTGCGTGAGCCCAGCCCCCGTCGGTGTTTTGTTCAAACTTTCAGAAATAATCAAATTTTACAAATTCAAAACTTAAATATAATGAAAAATAAACTCGGCTAATGAAACAAAAAAAAATGTGTACTAAGTTTCTTAATTAGTTTTTGAATTGATCCTTTTTAAATAAAATTATTTTTGCAGTTCACAAGATAATTTCGAAAAGAAGCTTTTAATGTAGGATTCCTCCTAGTCAGGAAAAAATAACTGGTAGTTAATCCCCCTTGGTATACTTACGTTGAATAACTGACCAACTACTAACACAATTTTTAAAGAAAAATATTAAAACTCCTTACATGTACTATGTCATTAACAATGCGTATTATTTCCAATTACTTATTATAATCCAAAGGTGCAATGAGAGCTATTAATTTTTAGTATCAAATAGTAAACGATCTCACTCTCATATATTCAAAAGGATATGATAATTTAAGTCACCAATTTCATCAAGAGATAAGAGGCGGAACTAAAATGTTGTTTGAAATCATTGTAAAATTTAAATCCCAGTGGAAAGAGTCCTCAGACATTAAACATCAAAACTTTTAATTTGGAAACTATGCGAACTTAAAACACAATATCACAAACATGTTTCACAGTTAAGAGCAATATTGGTTAAAAAATTATAAGGAAATGAGCGGTTTTAGTACCAAATGACATAACAAATGTTGTGTGTCGTGTTATTTAATAAATAAATTTAATGAGAACAATTAGGTATTCTACCAACTTTTAAATAAAAACCGTGAAAAGAATGAATTGAAACAGTAAAAAAAAAACCCTGTGTTTAAAAAAATTAGTGCATGTAGGAATTTTAATTGCAGTTCCTATAGTTGCTTTTATCTTTTTTTTTCTACCGAAATTGTCGAGAAAACTTTAAAAATCGCAAAGAAAAAAGTTATTTGAAAAACACTTTGAGGAAGAAATTTTCAAATACAAATATTATATTTGTAAAAAAAATACACTTATTTTAAAGGAAAACTTTTTTTAATTAAGAACAATCTTTGCAAACTTAAAAAAAAAATCCTAAAGATTTTTTTTAAAAACACAGTAAAAACTGAAAACTTAATTCCCCCCACATTGAATCAGAATCTTATCTCTTTTCCCTGTCATAATCAAATGACAATGACACACAGAGGGACAGTAGTCACAAAGCTTCCAAACACATGTAAAAACAACTCGCGAGAGCACATGCAAGAAAGAGCGCCTACCTGTTCCGACTCCTCGCACAGTTCTCCCTCTTTTTTGGGTCGCGCGTATCGATCCCCCCCCCCCCCGCGGCACGTGATTCATACCACCCCCCCCCCCTCGCCTGACCCGGATCGGGCCCCCTGCTCCCGAAACTCTCGGGAGAGGAAGCCCTCCCTCATCGATCATTTTATTACTGTGGAAAACAGCGGAATAAGCTGAAACAAGATTCCGGCACTTTTGCGGCTTAATTTCAAAATAATTTTTGTGTCTAAAAATTAGCTATTCATGTGGAGAGAAATTTCTTTCTCTTTTGAAAATATATTTTTTATATTTCCTTTTTCAGAGGCATTGATACCAAAATAATAAGTAAGAAATTGGCTAATTTAAAGTAATTTTCAAGTCAAAACACAGATATCTACGGAAATTTCTTTGTATGTTAACAATGTATTTAAAAAAAATAATAGGGAGAGTGGGGCACCTTGGGACATGGCCCACCTTGGGATACTATACACTTTTCAGACGTAATTTATAGTTATGAACTCGTGCTTATAGGTACTAATAAATGATCTTAAAATCTACTCTTTGGAATCTTTGATGCATCTGTGGATCATTATTTACATCAGTTTTCTTGTTTTGCGTGATGCAAAGTTACAATCACTTTTAGTTTACAACTTTTAGTTTGTATTAATGGATAGTGTTCGGCAACTAGTGGTCAAAAAGTAGTTAACTACCAACTACTAACTAGTCTGGGAAAATCTAGTTGCAACTAGTAGTTAACTATTTTTTCCTGGGACTAGTTGCAACTAGTAGTTAACTATTTCCCAAAGTAGTTAACTACTAGTTAACTAGTCTATTTAATTTCATAACCTATTTTTTGCCCAAATTCTAATACATCTTTCTTATCTATATCACAAAAAACTTTATGCTTCGCTCAAAACGGCGCTTTATTTCTGGTTATGGTATTTAAGTACTCTACCATGACATTGTAGTTATAAATAGCAGTGTAATTTTTGTATATTTTGAAAAAAATTTTAAATATTTTTGAAATTTTAAACAAAATTTTTTTTTAAAGTAGTTGAAAATTTGAAAGTAGTTTCAACTAGTAGTTATTAAAAAAAGTAGTTCAACTACTAGTTAAACTAGTTTAAACCAAAAGTAGTTAAACTACTAGTTAACTACTAGTTGATCAGTAGTTAACTACTAGTTGCAACTAGTTCTAGTTAACTAGTGCCGAACACTATTAATGGAATAGCTAGATTCCAACTTAATTTTGGGATAGGAAATTCCGGCACTTTTCCGGCTTAATTTCAAATAATTTTCAGTTCGAAAAACTAGCTTTTCGTGGAAACTTTATTCTCTTTTGAAAATATGTTTTCAAAAATAATTTTCCTTTTTCAGCAGGCGAAAATGAGCTACTGACACCAAAATAGATTATGGAAAATTGGCCATTTTCCAGGTGTTCTGTAAGAATTTACAGGCAAAAAGAACTATTTCCCATTACTATATTATTCCCTGACTTTTTTTTTTTCGTCAAATCAAAATTCCCTGACACTCCCTGGAAAAATTTATGGCTTTTTTGGGATAGCATTTTTCTTCTATGTCAATAAATTTGATTTGTGGACAAATTTTATTTTTAAAACCAAGGCTATAGTCCGAAAGCTCATTTTCATGGTAAGGGCTCTTTTATAGTCAAGCTGAATCTGAGCTGAAACTTAAAAACTATCAATCACTGGACCCCGACACACTTTCCCCTACCAGCCTTCGCAATACAAGAGAGGGGGTTGAGAACGTCGCGTAAACAAGACGCTCTCGACCCCCTCTCTTTGCATTGCGAAGGCTGCGAGGGGTCGCGTGCCGGACACCTGTTTTGGATCGAGTTTCAAGCTGACAGATTTTTCAGCTAAAAGAGCCCTAAGGGCTCTTTTATAGTCAAGCTGAAAAATCTGTCAGCTTGAAACTCGATCCAAAACAGGTGTCCGGCACGCGACCCCTCGCAGCCTTCGCAATGCAAAGAGAGGGGGTCGAGAGCGTCTTGTTTACGCGACGTTCTCAACCCCCTCTCTTGTATTGCGAAGGCTGGTAGGGGAAAGTGTGTCGGGGTCCAGTGATTGATAGTTTTTAAGTTTCAGCTCAGATTCAGCTTGACTATAAAAGAGCCCTAAGAGATATAATTAATCTGGGTGGTTTCGTTTAAGTAAGTACAGAAATCATCGTTTTTGGTGAATTTCATCAATTGTAGGATTTTATGGCACAGCTTAACTAAACTAAACCTAACTATTATCTTATTTTTCCCTTTTCCTTATTTGATGTCTTTATTTTATTTTATTTCTCCTTTTCTCACTCCCTGTTTTCATTTTTTTAAGTTATAAGTCCATAAAAACCCTACTTTAATAGTTTAATGAAAGCGGAAAGTAGACCTTGCATAGTTAGGAAACCACTGCTCGTAAAACTTCATTGTCTTCTTTTTTCTATTCCTTTTTTTTCAGCTTAACTCCTTTCTCTCTCTCTTATAATTCTGCCTGTTACCATCGTTTCTAGCTAAAAAAAAATGCTTTAAAAATTCCGAAAAGTCAATCCTTACTCCGCTCTTGCCCTGCTTAAATAGAAAAGAGCCAACGCGTTTAAAAATTGTAAAGTGATGTCACTCTCAGCTGTCACATACATGCAAAAGCTGTTTTGGAGGCTAAATATTCAAATGTCACCAAATTTTAATGGTTACCATATTAATTTGTTTGAAAATTCTGGCGATATATCAGTTATTTGGCGTACAAAGCTGCTTGGCGATATATTTATAATGGGACAGATAACGGAATTGTAAAAAAAAGTTCAGTATTCCTTTACATGCAATCCAAAAATATATTAGAACCCTCTACTACTAAAGATCAATATACTACAAAGGTGCTACTCACAATAATAATCAAACCGTGCTCTACATTTCACACGTGAGTGTGGCGATGTGTTATAGCTCCACAACCTCTCCATTTTCTGGAGGTGTACTGACCACCGCGTGGTCTCCGAAACAAAATTTCTGTTGTCCAGTGGGGATCAGATGACGTCACAACTCACCTTTCGCTCCTCGCCGATGTCAATCGATGACGCCGATTGAAGGTGTTTTACAATCATCGATTGTAGATGAGGGAGGAGTCACGATAGTTTCAAACACTGGGCATTTATTTCATGATTTGAGAAGAGGTCGACTATATAGTGTGTGGTTTTAGTAGAAGGAAAAAAGCTAGAAATCAGCACTAATTCGTAATTTGTTTATTATGCTTTTGTTCAGCTGAACTCAAAAGCTTTGGGTTGCAGAAACCGAAAATTTATTGCCTGAAAAAACTAAGAAGAGGAGAGGACAAAACTTGAGGAGAAGTTAAACCCCCTTTTTTCCCCAACTCAAGGCTACAGGTTATATAAATTGAGGAATCTTAAAAAACAATAATAAATGGTTAATAACAGTAATAAACGTTAATTTGCCAATGAACTTTTTAATAGCAATATATGAATTCTTTTTGCAAGAAATAATAAAAAAAAAGCAACAGGTGTTGTCTACCACTTAAAGTTGATTGGATCTTGGTAATGAGTTATTCAGCTTCAGTGTCCATTATCTAACCAAAAAGTTATAGGCTGCACATGCACAATGCACATTTCATCAATGCAAATTTTTTTACTGAACATTATGTATTTTTTTAACCATGGGAAAGGGAGGTTGGAAAATATTTAGGCAGGCCAAGACGAATATAATTTTCAATAATTTGTGTAATTTTCAAAACCACCTAGCAAACTAGTCCACTGAAAATAGAGTTGAACCTCCAACAAATTGCAATAAAAGGTTTCTCAACGGTTTTCACTTAGGAATGACCCCAATAATAACATACTAAAAATCGGACAAAATCGGACCATGGGAAATTTAATTTTTTTTAAATTTTTAAAAAATGGCCGAAAAAAAATTTCGAAAAAAAACCAATACACAAATACAGACATGTGATACATGTTTATAGGTTATTTTTGAGTGCTGAAACCGAATACAGCCTTTAGTTTTGAAAAAAAATTGAAATTTCAATTTTTTAAATTAATTTGAATAATTAGCTATATGAAAACATTAAAACACCCCTAAAAACCTAACTAAAAGGTCAAAAGAGATAAATCCAACGGTTTTCATTTAGATATGACCTAAGTATTAACATACTAAAATTTGAAAAATTTACGAGTGAAAAAAGTTAATATTTTTTTAAAATTTCAATTTTTTTTTTCGAAAAATGCATTTTTTTTTCAAAATGGTGCCATAAACTTTTGAGGCTTTTGAAAAGGTCATTTTTCAGTGGATATTGTCCACAGATAGTTATATAATGGAAAACCGGTGGAATTTACTTTTAACTAATTAGTTAAGTAATTAATTTCATAAATTGAAATTGGTGAAATGTAGGTCTAACTTCCAAAAAAGTAAAAACAGGTGATACTTTGGCATACTTCTATCAAAAATTTTTGAAATAACAATTACATACTATTAAAAGCAAAAACTTTTCAAAAAAATTCAATTTTTTAAAAAATTCAAAAATTTTAAAAATTTAAAATTTTAATAAATTTTAATATTACTATATAAACTTGTAACACATGTTTATAGGTCAATTTTTAAATGTGATGCCGAAAAATGTAATGTTTTTACAATAAAAATTGAAACAGAGTTTAAAATTTAAAATTTTTGAAAAATTTTTTAATTATGTAAAACTAGTCCCTACACCTGTAACAAATTGCAATAAAAGCTTTTTCAACGGTTTTCACTTAAAAGTAGCCTAAATAACAACATACTAAAAATCGGACAAAATCGGACTATGGGAAATTTAATTTTTTAACTTTTTTTTATAAAAACAGCCATTATAAAGCAAAAAATTTAATTTTTTTCGTAAAGGTATGTAATGCATGTTTATAGGTTAATTTTCTATCAGGATGCTGAAAAATTAAATATTTTTGCCATAAAAATTGAAAGATAGTTGAAAATTTTAAAATTTTTAATTTTTTTTATTGTGTTAAAAACTAGTCCCTACACGTGGAATAAATTGCAATAAAAGCTTTTTAAACGGTTTTCACCTAGGAATGGTCTAAATAACTACATATTTAAAATCGGAAAAAATCGGACTATTTTAAGAACTAAGAAATTTAGTTTTAAAATTTTAAAATCTTTGTTAAAAATTTAAAATGTTTAACTCTTTTTTAAATTTTATTGCAGAAATATGATGTTTTTCTGAATCATAATCGAAAAGTAACCTATAAACATGTATTACATGTCTTTTCGAAAAAAAAAATTTTTTTATTTCATAATGCCTGTTTTTATAAAAAATTAAAAAAATTACATTTCTAACAGTCCGATTTTGTCCGATTTTTAGTATGTTGTTATTTAGGCTATTTCTAAGTGAAAGCCATTGAAAAAACTTTTATTGCAATTTATTCCACGTGTAGGGGCTAGTTTTTAACATAATAAAAAAAAAATTAAAATTTTTAAATTTTCAACTATCTTTCAATTTTTATGGCAAAAATATTTAATTTTTCAGCATCCTGATAGAAAATTAACCTATAAACATGCATTACATACCTTTACGAAAAAAATTAAATTTTTTGCTTTATAATGGCTGTTTTTATAAAAAAAAGTTAAAAAATTAAATTTCCCATAGTCCGATTTTGTCCGATTTTTAGTATGTTGTTATTTAGGCTACTTTTAAGTGAAAACCGTTGAAAAAGCTTTTATTGCAATTTGTTACAGGTGTAGGGACTAGTTTTACATAATTAAAAAATTTTTCAAAAATTTTAAATTTTAAACTCTGTTTCAATTTTTATTGTAAAAACATTACATTTTTCGGCATCACATTTAAAAATTGACCTATAAACATGTGTTACAAGTTTATATAGTAATATTAAAATTTATTAAAATTTTAAATTTTTAAAATTTTTGAATTTTTTAAAAAATTGAATTTTTTTGAAAAGTTTTTGCTTTTAATAGTATGTAATTGTTATTTCAAAAATTTTTGATAGAAGTATGCCAAAGTATCACCTGTTTTTACTTTTTTGGAAGTTAGACCTACATTTCACCAATTTCAATTTATGAAATTAATTACTTAACTAATTAGTTAAAAGTAAATTCCACCGGTTTTCCATTATATAACTATCTGTGGACAATATCCACTGAAAAATGACCTTTTCAAAAGCCTCAAAAGTTTATGGCACCATTTTGAAAAAAAAATGCATTTTTCGAAAAAAAAAATTGAAATTTTAAAAAAATATTAACTTTTTTCACTCGTAAAATTTTCAAATTTTAGTATGTTAATACTTAGGTCATATCTAAATGAAAACCGTTGGATTTATCTCTTTTGACCTTTTAGTTAGGTTTTTAGGGGTGTTTTAATGTTTTCATATAGCTAATTATTCAAATTAATTTAAAAAATTGAAATTTCAATTTTTTTTTCAAAACTAAAGTCTGTATTCGGTTTCAGCACTCAAAAATAACCTATAAACATGTATCACATGTCTGTATTTGTGTATTGGTTTTTTTCGAAAATTTTTTTCGGCCATTTTTTAAAAATTTAAAAAAAATTAAATTTCCCATGGTCCGATTTTGTCCGATTTTTAGTATCTTATTATTGGGGTAATTCCTAAGTGAAAACCGTTGAGAAACCTTTTATTGCAATTTGTTTGAGGTTCGGCCCTTTTTTTCGCTATTTTCAGTGGACTAAACATATTTTTCTGGAAAAAATAATCGTTCAAAATTTAAGAAATTGCCATGTATGGAATGAAGCAAAATGCGTTTAAAACATTTTTTTTTTAAATTTTAAAGGAAATATACCTGGAACATTTTTTAAAGTTTGTTTTAAAATAAAAATCAATAACCCTTGAAAATTTTCAGTTTTGGGTTACATATATTTTCCGGTATGTGTGCTTGATCTCAAGGATCCGCTTATACACCTTCGTCAAGTAAGACAGACACAACAGAATTTTTACTTTTTCAGTTTTTCTTAAAATTTTTTACTTTTATGAACTCTACCAAATTGAAATCTTTACTGATAATAACTGAGTTTTAAAAATAATTAAAAACAAAAATCAGAGTTGAAATGAAAGGGGAAAAAAATTCAAAGAAAGTAAGCCTAGACAAGTAAAATCTTGTAGTCACAAGTGTCTCTCTCTCTCTTTGCTAAAAAGGGGGACACTTACTGTCCTTATCTTTTTTACGTAATGTAAATAGAACGTAGAGAACATGGTAGAGACACACCTGCTTCTCAGCAGAATGTGTTCATTTCTCCTAATGAAACCCCTATGAATCGAACTCGGATTTGCCGAATAGAATAGAATATTCAAACTTCACCTGCTCTGCCTTTTGCTCTGTTTATTCTATCGAGAGCTCGCCCTTCATTTGTTTTGTTTTTTCAGACGCTGTGTGTGTTAGATTTTATCATTAAGCGCAAGGATCACAATATTCATTGCGAAAAAGTTACATTACACTTGTTTTTTTTCTCTCTCTCTCTCATTATTTTTGCACTTTACTCCTCGAAAAAGCCATAGAAACAGCTGTTTGTCTGTTTTTTTATTCATTATTTGGGCATCAAATGCTCTGTTTTTCCTTAATAGAAAATTTAACTCAACTTAACTGTTTGTTGTTAACTTGTTTCCCCCCTTATTTTTGCACTTCCCGAACCAGCTGTTTGTTTTTTTTATGCATTGTTTGAGCCATGGTTTGAGCATCAAATCATAAGGGAGACGGAGACCACATTTTTTTTCGCATCGACGAAGGGAATCCATTGATCCCTGAAACTATATTGTATGTTTTTAACTATTCTATGTGCAAATAAACTACGCTGCGTGGATATTTGCTTTTTGGCAGATTTTGAAAATTACTTACACGACTTTCAAACAACAAACATAAATTCAGGATAAAGAAATATAGGAGGAAAAATTCCGGTACATGGATTCTAATTACCGATTAAATACGTATTTAAACTTCTAATAAAAAAATACAAAATGATAAAAATATACAATAATAAAAAAGTAAATCTATATAACACAAACGCAAGGAATATCAAGCAAAATAATTGAGTAAACAGTGAAGAAAATTCTAGCATAGGTAATAATTTGAATTCTTTAGTTTTACGTAATGCGTTTTAAACTTACACATTAACTAATAGCGGACCTATTTATGAATATTTTTAACCAATTTCAAAGCTATTTTCCTCTAAAAAAAATATTTTATTTCTCAGAACAAGTAAAGTCAAGATTTCTTAATGATATAAAAAGAGTGACTAACTTTATTTTCGTAGTATCTTTCAATTTTAAATTCAAAACATCGTGTTTTTAAAAATGTACTGTTTTCGAATTTCCCTCGTAGAATATAAACTCTTTTAAATCGTAGCCACTCTATATGAAAACGGGAAATTGTTATAATATTTTCCCCTGTAAATTAGAACAACTTTAAAAATTATGAGAAAAATTTAACTCGGTATAGTTTATTAGATTTTATTACTTCTAATTAAATCTATTAGTTTTTTAGAATTAATTTTTAAATTTTGCTGTTTTCCTATCAGGCGAGTCATATTTTTATTTTTTCCATAATTATAAGATTTGTTTATTTACATTTTTCTTCTCCAGAAAATGACGCAGGATGAGAATAAGATATTGTTCAGGTAAGAATAATAATTTTTACATTAATAATAAAGTAACAAAATTTAAAATACATAAAAATACACATGATAAACCAAGGGAAATTAATAAACAAATCCCGTTTTGGAGTAATAAAAATTAAAGCAAGAAAAGATCGCACTCTTTTTAAATCACAATTAGTATTGGATTAGAATCCATGATTATAATTCATTTTTTGAAGCGAACCGCGTAAATAACGGAAATAATCACATAGAGGGTAGTAAAAAAAGAGGATTTGAAACAAGTTCGGAAACATCTGCCGTCGAATAAAATCATCCGATATCACGAAAGTTCCTTCATTCATCGTTTTCACCTGGTTGTGTATAAAAAATCCACGGAACGTATTAAGAAAAAAAATATTTTTTAGCTGTAAAATAGGTAGAAAATGATCAGTGTATTGCCTTTCATTTTTTTCCATATTGTATTATTGTAGGGAAGCGTTTCATATGTAATTAATTATGAAAGATAACTCTAAAACATCTGGATATATTTTTTTTAAATGTCACTTAGTGTCGAAAGAAAGCTTCTCTAGATTCCAGATCTTTTATCCTGAATCTGGTCCTCCAACTTCCATTATTATTTTCTAATTAGTGAAATTATTTTTTAAAAATTTTATTATGTACGAATTTTATCGAATGGTTTATTTATGCAGGGGTAGGAGCAAATATTTCACAAAATATAGGACATTCTATACAAAAAATATAGGACCCTCCGGAAAAGGGTTAACTATATTTATTTACATTTTTCCAGATTATAACTTTAAAAACTGATACCTCTCAGTGAATTTAGACTCGATAAACAATAAAGATATGATATTTTTAGATAAAACTAAAAACATTCATTAAATGTTCTGAAATGCAGATTGAAACATAACACAGGGTGATTCAAAACTCATGGGCAAAAATGATAGGGGGATAAAGACAGATCAGAATCCAAATCAAAAAATCAAATTCTGCCCAGGCCTAGTGGCCCAACAGGCGGTTTCTATCTCCGTTTCATTAGCCTTTGGGCCTGGGGTGCTAATTAGCTTGTGTCCAGGCTGAGTGGCTAGCCTGACGTTGGACCCCCAGTTGGGCTGAGTTGACCCATGACCAGCTACCCAAGCAGAAGGCATCGAACCTGGGTCGGTAATGCTCGTAGCCACTACACCACTGCGGCCATGATCAGATCAAAACTACTCGAATATAATTCAGAATTATCCTTGAAAATGGACCCTGAAGCAATTCTATGGTGCTAGAGTACTGATGAAAATTGCCAGAACCAATGTAAAATGAGTTATTGTGGGGCAAACAATTGGAGGCAGAAATAAAATTATGATGTTTTAACTTATTTATAAAAACTGTGTGAAGTTTTTGATCTTAAGAGATTGTCTTCAAGAAGAGACAATAACTTTCTTGCTTTTTTGTTGTTAAACTTTGAAGATGACCTCTTTACAAGAACTTTACACAGTTTTTTAAATAAGTTAAAACATGATAATTGTCACTGGAATTTTATTTTTCTACTACTATCAACCATTTGTCCACTTTTCCATTTCACCCATTTTTCATTACTTTTGTACACAATTTATTTTAATGCCTTAGGATTGCTTCAACTTTGGGTCTGAGATGAGAAATATAGGACATATAGGGCATTTGCAAAAATATAGGACAATATAGGACGTTTTTTAAGGGTTTTGGAAAAATATAGGATATATAGGACAACTGACCCCTGTTTATGCTAAATACCTTTTAAATAGTACTTTTCTAATAGTCTCTTATTTAGAAAAAGTTTTAATTACATTCATAGCAAAATCATTCTATTAGAGATAAAATTTTCTGTGTATTTAATTTTATTTCCCAGTCTTGAATTATTTTATTTCATTGTTGCAAAATTAATGGAAGACTACATATAAACCAGATTTTAGAGTTCTTAGATTTGAAAGTTTTTTTTAACTATTCCTGAGTACTTTCATTCACCGACCAGCTTTGCAGTTAAACAATTTGAAGATCCCTGGTTTAAATGAAAGTGTTGGTTAAGGGGGGGGGGAAGGAATAGTCCCTTTAAAATTATTAAAATAAATAAGGATGCAGCCAAACAGGGAAAGAAAAAATGTCATTTAAATGGGTTAAATGTAAGCATTTTAGAACAGACAGGATTTGAATTAAGCTTATTTAATTGTAAAATTCTAATGCTCAAATTTTGGAAATTTCACTTGTCTTCTGGACGGACTGCCCCTTTTTTGAAAGAAACTATTTCTAACCTTAATAAACCCTTTACCTCCAGTCAAGGTCTTCATATAAAACTTCAGAATATTTTAAACTTGAAAATATTTTTAAGGTTCTGTGACGAAGTTCCGTCTTTTAATAGAGAGTAAAAAAAAGTCAAATCATGATTCCATTTTCGGAATTTTTCACGATCGAAATAATTTTTCGAATCAGAAGAATATGAAACGATGCTCCCCAAAGATTTATCTAAGTGACATTGATTGAAAATGCTTTGTTATGCACTGAACAGCAGGCGTTAGTTTTGTAATCAATTTTCTCACTCATAATATCAACAGATGTACACATTGAATGGCGTGCAGTCTTTTGGTCATTTGAACAGCCCTCGGTGTCAATTGAGCGACTGAATTGACAACGGAACTGAGAAGAAAACACATGGAATCGAATTCATTTGCATTAAACGGTCACGAAGTGTTTCTATGGCGATATTTTCACCGCGTGCTGTTTGTTGCCATTTTCACCAAACAAAAGGGGTTCTTTTTCTTGGCCATCCCTCCTCCCCTTCGACAGGCAAATTTTGAACAGGTTGTTGGGTCTGCAGTTGCCAAGGGACCGCCCAAAATGTATTAATTAAATATTTATTTATAAGATGATTCAGTTAGAATTTAGAGGGCAAGGGCAATGTTGTACATCGATACATATTTTAGAATAGATTCTCCAACCATTAAAAAAAAATTCGGTACTTACGTATTAACGCCACCGCAGCTATTTTGAAAGTGTTTTGATTTTAAATAAAACACTTTAAAATAAAGCACTTTATTTAAAATTTTTTATCTGTAAAATAACTATTTATCTAAATACACTTTATTTAAAATCAAAACACTTTCAAAATAGCTGCGGTGGCGTTAATACGTAAGTACCAAAAATTCTTTTATAGTAGCAATTTTGAGTTTTTAATTGTTGTGAGTAGACCAACCTATTGAAAAATCAATTGATTACAATCAAACTCACCCTATAATTGCTCCCTTACAGAATTTCCACTCATTCTTTAAATTCTTAAGTTATATTTCATGTTAACTTTTGGGAGAAACATAAAAATTGTGTTTATTTTTTAAAAAATCATCTTGAAGTAGAACTTGTTTGAAATAAAACCACAAGGAGGAAGACACATAATGGAACAAGTTGATAAAAACAGCAAGTTTTCAAAAAGATATGTGTGGCAAAATAATTTGGTTGAGAAAATTGACAAATTTCTTTCTTCCTTTCTAAGTACAGGAAGTCTTGAACTTTAATGGATTGGAACTTACTATTTATAAGAAACTTTTTTTCGTCTAGGGAGGGCTATTTTACCATAAGTTTTTCCACCAAAGAAACTTTTTCCCAAGTTCCCAAAAAATTTGGTTCAAAATTCCATTAATTGTCTCATTAAACATTGATAGCTGATTTAAACGCCAATTATTCAAATATCACCAAACTATTATGGTTGTCACTGATATAACTGCATAATTTAATACATTAGTTTGCAGTTTTTGACAATATTTCTATTATTTTGGCCTCGAAAACAGCTTGGTGATATTTAGCGGGACAAATAACAGAAGTGAACCAATTTCCAACCGAATTCCAAAAAGGAGAATGAAGTTGTGTTAATTGATTCCAAATCTCTTTAAATTAACCTTTATGCATGAAGTAAGATTCAGTACAAATGTTTTTTTTTATAAGAAAACAGGAAAATGGCTTGATTTTAAGGTGGGGGTGCTTCAGCCCATAGGCTTTTCCCTGGATTCACCTGAATTATTCACTCTCAAGTTTGGAAAAATATTTAAAAAACTGTTAAGTCTCCCATCGAAATAAATTTTTAGACACCCTACTAGAGTAAAACATATTTTTTAGAAGTAAAATAACCTCTTCACATCCTTACACACAACAAACACTTGCATGCTATCATAACAATGACTCCCATCGATTTCATTGTTGAATTCAACACCTATTGATGCGTTTCATAAAAACAACGATTTTCAGTTCAAAATGTTTGCTATACTGAACATCATTCTCTTGATTTTATACTCGATAGGTAAGTCATTTTGTTCATTAAGATTTATAGCACTAAGAAAACACACCCTCACTCTGTTAATTCCCCCGTTCAATTGAAATAATGAATATTGTCAAAAATAAAATAACCAAAAGAGAACAAATGGGGAAGAAGTTTTGATAAGTTTCTGACTGCTCAATGGATGACTGCGACATCTTAACCCTAGCTAACTCTACTTTCTGGATACTAATTTTTTTACATGAGGATTTGTTCTTAAAAAAAGCAAAATAAGATCTTGAAGCTTTAATTATTGCAATTTAATAAAACACCCTAAAATTACTTATTTCAATAAAGTGCCTACATGAATATAGAGTATATAAAAAATATTCCAAAATTTCAGTTTTCTCCTGAGTTTAGTCTGAAATTAACACATGAACAATCAACCTTTTTTGGATTACCAAAAAGTTTTTCACGTAGAATAGGAAGGAGATATTTTTATTTACATGTGCGTTTATTGAAAATCGTCTGCTTTTACAGAGAGTGCTCCGGTGACTTTCGAATTCCACCACCGGGAGAGTTTCTCCCTGACAGACAACGAAGACTGGGGTGAGAACGAAGACTACGGTAGGTCTTTAGTTTTTATTTCTTTTGAATGAAACACTAGTATTTGTAATATGGGTATAATTGAGACGTTGGTGCTTTTGTCATTGTAGGGGTCGAGAAGGTGGGCGGTCGCGTTCGCCGCTCGGCAGCCAAGTGGGCCCCCGACTACGACCTGTATGCGCAGTGGGCCGAGGAGTACTACCGGGACGACAGCCCTGTGTTCATAGAGGAGCAGCCAACCTCCACGCAGGTAAACAACCAAATTTCGGGAAATGGGATCCGATAAAAATCCCGACAGCTCATTTGTCCTAGATAGGAATCTAATTTACGTTGTTGAAATATGAGGGGGCTTAATATTTTAGGTTTGGGTTGCACCCCTCCCCGAAGATACTCCTTTAAGTGTTCTGAGGAGGCTACATTCAACTTATAATGCAAGCTTGAGGCGACCATAACAATAGGAGGGACCATACAACCTGGAGGGTTTTTGACTTGAACCCTCCAGGAAGTCTAGTTACGGTTACGGGCCTCCTGAAGATAGGACATCTCTGGATCAGCCACCGAAGTCAACCCCTCTATAAGCTCTAACCGAAAATATTTATTCATAATTTGAGAGAGAATCAAATATTTTGGAGGGTTTCTAGACCAGAGTTAATGGGTGGATTCAGGAGATAAGACTCTGGGGGATACGCATACGCTGTCCCTGATCGATTTCATAAAAGAAATATATTATTTGCTATTAAAAACTTAAACGGAAGCCCCGTAAATTCTCCCTCGGTATTGACTAAACAACTCTGTTCTAACGTGGCCCACACCTTCCTTAGAATTCCTTACAAACCCTCCTGTGGAAAATTTGTATGATTTCTTGCTTAATTTTCTCTTTGTTTGCAGCCCCCGACTTCAGCGGAAGCAACAGGTGTGTCGGGCGAGGGCGCGCTGAGGACGCTCCTCTACGTCACGTACGCAGTGGGTGCCCTCATCGTCTACCTCATCCTCAAGAGAATAGGTAAGAGCACTCTCTTCTCTTATCTAGAATAGGCGCTGCAGCCACAATGTTTTAGTAAAAATGTTACGGGCAAAGTGATAAATACTCATTGATAAGTACCCGCCTCAACATCCAAGAAAGTTCACAATCCATAGTAATCTAGTCTAGATGGTTCGCACGTAATACGTAGAGATACAATGGAATTAAGTAGGTGCTATTGGGGATTTTTTCCCACTATAAATACAACCAAGAAAAGGGGTTCTAACAAAGGGGATTGTGTAGCAGAGAAAGTGATGAGAATTAGGGAGACATAATGATTGCATCTTCCTAATTCCACTTCACAAGAGAGCTCTGATTGGTTCGTTAGATCCCAAACAAGGGATTGTCAGTCGCTATATTCTGATTGGTTGAAAAATGAAAATGGAGATATATTACGTAGTGGAGTCGGAAAACATGCTGAATGCGAGAAAGAAAAATATTTGATTCCAACCAATTTATAAAATTTATTCATTATACAGAGTGTTTCAACCAGTCCGTCCACACTCTGGACAATCAGATTCCTTACATGAAAAATGCCCTAAGAGGACTCTACGACTTTTATTTTTCAAAATATTTTAATCCTTTTTAGCACAAACGTCATACTTTTTTTTTTCCGGTCGCAATTTTTTTTTTTTTGAAATCTACGGGTCGTAGAGGTATAGTTCTGTATGGACATTTTTTATGTACTCCACGCATCTAGCTATGCAGAGTTCAGGCGGACTTGAAACACCCTATTGTATGTTTTGAAAAAAAAAGTCATCCGACCCCTTCTTTCAGGTCGGTGGTCGCACTGCTGCAACGCGTCGTCGATCCGCGAGAGGGCGCGGCGGGCGGCCGCCAACCTGGTGCCCGGGGTGTACGTGCACCCCGACGGCCGCACCGAGCACTACCCGCCCACTCAAGAGGAGCTGGAGGCCGCCAAAGAGCTCAGCAAGCTGCTCTTCAGCATCTACTGAGATCATCTACTACTCTGAAGCTACTTTTCTACAGAGCTTCGCTGATTGAATAGCAGTTCTTTACCCTTACCGGACTCCTGTACACAGAGACAAGGACTCAAGATTTGTCACAAGCAAGCTTACTTCAGCAAGTTTTTCACAGCAAGAGAGCCCTTTTACAAAATGCAATTGCATCAGTCACAGGGGAAATCCTATTGGTCATCTTATTCAACCTCATCCAATACTGACCTGAGCTATTTGAACACATTTATACTCTGTTTACATCTAATTGAATTTTAGATTTCTCGCATTCCTACAGAGCTCCTCTAAAACATTACTGGATCCAGAAATTCTTCTCACATCATTGTATAGAGATTTGTTTCGCATAACCTAGAGGAGAAAAGATCCTCTTACCATATTTGACTCACAAACCTTAAACATCTCTAGTCTCAAAAAGATTTTCCACACCAGATTTGTTGCATGAAAGGCTCTGATCTAGCTCCTTTACATGGACCAAACGCTCCTCGGCACCTGAACGGATTTTATTAGAATTGATCCCAGAATCGCTCATATCAGAGCTACGGCACAAATAACTTTCTAAAATCAATTGCTGAACCTGAAAAAGCTTCTAATTTCTAACAGCATCTTTTATTCTGCATTAGTAATGATTGTTTTTAAAAAGAGTTTATTAAATTTTTCACTTACCCCTACTTCTGCTGGTTATTTACGATTTTAATGTTACTTTAGAAATATAGGTATAAATAAGTTTAGTGATTTCATTAAGTTTGTCTTTTATTTGTATTTGTGGTTTCACTGAATGAACCAAGTGTCAATATACACTTTGTGTATCACACAAGACACTCTTATTTCAAATGCACGCATGCAAATTTATTCATTCGTAAAGGTCTCATTCATTTGTACAAAAGAAAAAAATACATTAAAAGATTGTCTGTACACAACGATCACTTTATCCTCTCGTAGAAGAGCAGGTAGGCCTGACACCTGAGCACCTGTTCTTCGGAGGCCTCTCGCACCATCGTGTCGCTCACGTAAAACCACCGGCCCCTTCCACCCTCTATCTCATCTTCCTCTGTCTCCTTAGGGGTGGAGGGCGGAAGGCACCTCAGGAGCTGGGTGAGGTCCCTGTGGCACTGGGGGATGGCGTTGAGGAAGTGGGTGCGGCGGGGTTGGGTAGAGGAGGGGGGGAGGCGCACGTAGGCCGTGTAGTGTCCGCTGGTGAGACGCCCGCTGTGCTCAACCACCGCGTACAGGGAGTAGAGGACGGACGACGTCACGGAAGACATGTGGGGGAGCACCTGCAAGAAAGAGACGAGATTGGCAAAAAAGCAAAAAAGTTACATTTCTAAGAAAGATAAAGGAAAACGGAATATTTTAGACATTGAAAATCTATATCAGGGGTCAGCAAATAATTTTGCTCGGGGTCTAAATAATTTTGAAAACTTTTATGTTTTTTTTTTATTTTTTTTGAAACCACATCATTTACAGCAGTTTGGTCCAACCTTTAGTGACCTGAGGGCCAATAAAACTTTTTAAAGGGAGCCTAATGCCAAAGACAATAAAAAGAAAAAAAATATAGAAAATTTTAAAATAGGCAAGTCAAGCTTATTTCAACACTGAAACATTTATTTCGATTACAATTTGATCAATTTCACAAAAGGATTTTCTCATTTTGAAAATGCGATGCAAAAATATTGGCTGGGTCATTAAAACACTACTTACTTATTCAAGGGGATATAGTTAGGGCCACATCTTAAATACTATTTTCCTTGATGTTCATATTTATTAAATTTAATTTATTACAATTTTTCTTGTTTAATCAAATTGAAGATGTGTTGTTAAAATAGTTAATCCAAAGTAAAGAGAAAAAAACTTACTTAGAAATTAGGCAATCCACAACATTTTGAAAATGAAAGAGACATGAGTTAATTTAAGTTTACAGGTAAAAATGTTAGAAGAGGTTGGGGATTTCTTTTCTCCAAAGAGTTTAGAAAAAAATTTACAAAACTTAATTCTAAATACATAGGTAGATATGAGGTACCCTTGAAATTAAAAAATATATATACTTTCAGCCAATTTACTGTCAGAGTAATCACATAGGGATGACTCACCAGACACGCAGAGCTGCAGTAAGGGGCCAGATCCAGCTGAAGGGGGAACTCCACAAACCTGTTGACTTTTCTCAGGCTCATGCCCACCTGCAGAAGAACCCACTTGCTTTACACACATACAGGAATAATGAGTAATGAATAAGTGTGGATTATAATTATATAACAGTAAAGGGAAACTTTAATTGCAAAAATAATTACTTTAATTAACTTAAATAAATAATATCTTTAATGCCATAACTTTGGGTAATAACAAATAATTTATAAATTTTTTACTACCAAAGGTAAATGCATGTTAAAATGCAAACTTAAGTAGGCTGGTTTTTTTATGTTGGTTTTCTGTTAATATTGACAATTTGTTTAAAATTAAAAAAATTAAAAATTAAGTAAACAAAACCTAGCAAAAATACTTTTTTAGTATTTTATACCAATTGGACATGTTGTGTTGCTTTGGGAAAAATCTAAAGGTTTTATTGTATTTTCACAAGGGGTTATACTCTACACTTAAAATAACTTAAGGAATTAAAATTTTGTTTATTTTATTGTTGAATTTTTCTTTCATTTACCTGGCCTAATATTATTTTGCGATAATCTGATTTTTTGTTACATTTCTCCTCAAATACTATACTGTGAGAGATTTGCATTATTGAAAGACTTGATCATGATTACCCAATTTTTGAAGAAAAAAACTCACTTAGGGCTGGGTTTTATTGGGTTTTTTAAAGTGGGTTTCATTAAAAAAGTCCACCTGGGTGTTTTTGGGTTAGTGGGAGGGGGTGTTGAAAACCCTGATTGAACATAAATTCCATGAAAAACGAGGGAAAAGTTAAAGAAGTTTTGAAGGGGTTTGAAAATTGTTTTCTGTTGTTGTCTGCTCACCTGCTGAAACCTCTTGAGGTGGAGGGTCAAGACAGCGGGAGGGCTGAACACCAGGAGCTGTTTGCTGGCGTTGCTGTAGGCCACCGCTTTGCTGTCCCCTAAAAACACATATTGGTCAAAATATACAGGGAGTTTGAAAATAGTGATTTTCTCTCTCTCTCTCATTGCTATTAGGATGAACAAAATACACTAATTCAGGGGTAGGAGCAACTGTTTTACTAAATATAGGACATTCTATACAAAAAATATAGGACAAATATAGGACCCTCCGGAAAAGGGTTAACTATATTTATTTACATTTTTCCAGATTATAACTTTAAAAACTGATACCTCTCAGTGAATTTAGACTTGATAAACAATAAAGATATGATTTTTTTAGATAAAACTAAAAACATTCATTGAATGTTCTGAAATGCAGATTGAAACATAACACAGGGTGATTCAAAACTCATGGGCAAAAATGATAGAGGGATAAAGACAGATCAGATCGAAATCAAAAAATCAAATTCTGCCCAGGCCTAGTGGCCCAACATCTCCGTTTCATTAGCCTTTGGGCCTGGGGTGCTAATTACTTAGCTTGTGTCCAGGCTGAGTGGCTAGCCTGACGCTGGACCCTCAGTTTGGCTGAGTTGACCCATGACCAGCTACCCAAGCATAAGGCATCGAACCTGGGTCGGTAATGCTCGTAGCCAGGCACGCTGACCACTACACCACTGCGGTCATGATCAGATCGAACTACTCGAATATAATTCAGAATTATCCTTGAAAATGGACCCTGAAGCAATTCTAAGGTGCTAGGGTACTGATGAAAATTGCCAGAACCAATGTAAAATGAGTTATTGTGGGGGCAAACAATTGGAGGCTGAAATAAAATTATGATGTTTTAACTTATTTATAAAAACTGTGTGAAGTTTTTGATCTTAAGAGATTGTCTTCAAGAAGAGACAATAACTTTCTTGCTTTTTTGTTGTTAAACTTTGAAGATGACCTCTTTACAAGAACTTTACACAGTTTTTATAAATAAGTTAAAACATGATAATTGTCACTGGAATTTTATTTTTCTACTACTATCAACCATTTGCCCACTTTTCCATTTCACCCATTTTTCATTACTTTTGTACACAATTTATATTAATGGCTCAGGATTGCTTCTTCAACTTCGGGTCTGAGATGAGAAATATAGGACATATAGGGCATTTGCAAAAATATAGGACAATATAGGACGTTTTTTAAGGTTTTTGGAAAAATATAGGAAATATAGGATATATAGGACAACTCTGACCCCTGCTAATTTTATCTTACGTACGCAGTTAAACAAATTTTCAGGCATCAACCCATTCAGAGTTTTCTCAATTTATAAAAGAAAATATAATAAAATACGAACTAAAATAAAGTATTTTCTTTTAATTCTTTAGAGCACATTATTAGGAGTTTCTAAACTGGACTCAATTTTCACAATTTTTACTTTATGGTTACTTTTCCCTTCCAAGAGAAAGGCCAATATTTAAGTTAGTTAAAAAAATTAAGAAAAGAGTTATAGATAGAAGTGTTAACTGTCACTTTAATTTAATTTTAAACTTTTAACATATACTCCTACTTTAACTTCTCATGACGTAATCATATGTATAAATACTGCTGTGTTTGTAATAAATGGAGATTAGATGCCGAAACTTGCGTGATCTATTAGCGTCACTTTACGGTCCTTCCTGCCAGCCATTTCATTAAGTTTACAGAAGTAAAGTAAGAGGGACTTGAATGTGTAAGAGTAACTAAACAACTTTAGAATCTCAGTTTGTATTCTGATGAGCAAAGTCATAAATAAATTGCAGATTACAAGAAAGATTTTTCTTATATCATTAAAATGCAACTAGTTTACTTAATAAGTATTTATTGCTTCTGGATCCAATATGG
Organism: Tetragnatha montana; assembly: GCA_963680715.1. Lineage (NCBI taxonomy): Eukaryota > Metazoa > Arthropoda > Arachnida > Araneae > Tetragnathidae > Tetragnatha > Tetragnatha montana. The sequence continues at coordinate 3,300,811 of OY796674.1, read as the reverse complement.
TTTTTATGTCCCCCAATGTCTTATAAAAAAAAAATTATAATCATTTAAAACTTTTATACCAGATAATAAATGTATCTATGTGCTTAGAATTTCTAAAACAAAATAAACAGTCTTGTTATCAAACATGTTATTTTATTTTGAGGAAAACACAGAAAAGATCAAACTGGTCCACCACCACAGAGTCTGACCACTTCCAGACCTTGGTGTGGCGGGAAGAACTATGAGGCTATTGGCTGATAAAAGAAAGCCAAATTCATTCCAACTGTCTTTGGGGTTGAAGGTCTGAGCTAAGCTCACTCTGCTCCCAAAGCTTTTCACAGGTAGAGAGATCAGAGAGTTATTGTAAGAAAACCTCCAGAACTTGAATTTCCACTTATAAATTGCACTTCAGCAATCTTTATGAATTTAATCGCTAGCAGATTCCAAACAGTATTGAAGATGAACAATCTCCAGAGAGATTGTATTAGACTGTGTAGATAGACTATTGTACTATCCCTAGTTTGGTCTTAAAGAAGACCAATAACTTCAGAAACAAATTTCAGCAGTTGTCTTGCAGGAATACATGGTAATTCCCATGGTTCGATCAGATGACAGCCGAGATGTTCAAATCTCTTGGCTGAATAATAGCCGCATTCACAGAATATGCGACTCGGAACTTTCCTCTGCAAAGGGGGTCGTCAGTCACACCAATAATTCTGTTTGGGAAACTGATGTATAGAGTACATCAGACAAAGGCTTTTGCCCCCTTAAAAAGATTTTATGCCTAGTGTCTGGCGCAATATGTCCTGCTATAAGCCTTGCACCAAAAAAAAGTCAACTAACCAACATTTTTTCGATGATTGCTTTGTTTTCTAAATAGGGTCCTTGGATTTCCAGTAAAATTTTATGGCTATACAATGATAATTCTATTACTTCAGTTTATTTTCAATTTTCTCAAAACTTGTTTTTTGCACTTATTCCCTTTTTCCAACTGATCATTCAATTACGAGGGTAGTTTGAAAAGTTCTCGGCCTGATGGTGAAAATGAATAACTACTGTTTCAAAACTGGTTTACTTTTCAACATAATCTCCCTTTAAGTTTATGCACTTCGCCCAACGATGCTCCAGTCGTAAAATCCCTTCTTTAAAGTGAATCTATCGAAAAGTGATTTCGCTTGAGAGCACACTGTTTTGATCAACAAAACAGTTCTTTACTCTCACTTGATTATCGCACCGCAGTTTCAACAAAGTTTCCATTTCTGAAATAAGGCCATGACGTTTACGAATAATGCTCGAGTTTAGGGACTGAGCGTTTTTCACAGCTTCGAGAATTTTGCCTCTGTCTTTTAAAATTGTTCTCACTGTTGACTCCGGGCGATCATATTTCTTGGCTAATTCACACACTTTAAATTTACCATCGAAGTCTTTGATTAAATTTAATTTACATTCCAACGATAAAGTTTTCCGCTTTTTATTTGATTCTGAAGAATCACTTTTAGTTCGTGTAGATGACATTTTGAAATCTACAAATGCAATGAACAAAGTTCGGATCAAGATTAGAACACTGGGGAAATGTTTCAGAACATGATTCAATCGGAATTTATTTTATCAAGTGAGAAGTAGTATTCTTTTAATTTCACCTTTTTCAAGATATAATGTTCGCATTTCATAGAGCCGGAAAGAACTTCGATATAATATTGATAAATATTTGAGCAGATAAAGGGTTGGGAGTTGTGCAATATTTTAAGACAATTAGGAAAAAAAAATTGAAAATTTTCAAAACTGCTTAACTCCGAATATTACTGTACAAGCAAGCAGGAAGGGGAGGGGGTCACATTTGTGGACATCCCTAATCAAAGTGCTTCAGCCGTTCCAGGTTTCTCTGGGCTATCCTGTAGGATGGCAGCAGCATGGAGAACTCCCTGAAGGCCAGAAACACATCCTGCTGCCAGTTGCGCCTGAAGAGCTGCTCTCGGAGCCGGGGGTCTTTGCGATCGCTCTTCTTCTCGGCCAGGAAGCGCCCCTTGGAGAGCACCAGGAGGTCCTCCTCCCACCCCAGGTACTTCCAACGGGTGGTCCAGGCCCTCACCTCGTTCAGGCGCACCATCTCCTCGTATCGCTCCGTCACCGACTGTGTCCAGTTGTTCTTGACCGCGAACTTGCGCAGCTGGTCGACCGGACCCTTGGACATCTTTGGCCTGCGCCGGGTCACTGACCGTTGGGGCTGATCCGAGGGGACTTCGTTAACTGGGGAACTCGGCTGAGCCACTACCAGTTCCGGTGGCTTGGAGGCAATTGCTTCAGGAGGATTCTCCACCTCTCGAGGGAGCTCCTCACCGCCATTAGGTGTTGGCCGGACATCCTTGTCCCCCTTGCAACAGCAGCAGCAAAGCCAAGAGACCAGTCTGGAGAATCTGGATCTCTGGCGTCCGGCAGCCGGAACCGCTTGCTCTGAGGAGACGGCTCTAATCTGATCTGAGCGTCCATCCTGCGAAGACTCAACTTTCCCGTCTTCCTTAGGGATCGGCTCGACAGGACCTTCCATGCTCCTTGGATCCCTTCTGGATCCTCCACAACAACACAAAGAGATCCATCTTGAGGATCTCTTTCTTCCACACATCTTTCTAATAATATTTAATTATCAGAAAAAACACTTCTAACAAGATTTTCACTTAGTTTTATCAGCACTGTGAAAAAATGCTCTCACTAAAACAATAAAACTTAGCAACTGAAACTAATTTTCTTTGTTGGATATTTTAAGAAACCAGTTCATTGTTGAAGTTTTTTGTGGAAATAATTTGCATTGTTGTAAAACTTTTTGGGAAAAGATGTGCATTGTTATAGGTAAGTCCAACAATGGTTTCACACTTGTAGAGCAACAATGTATTTCACTAACTGTTAAGTATTACTGAAATTTCAGGGGGTTTTTTTATGACATTTTGGTAAAAATTAATGATAGAAACAACAGAGTTAATGGATTCCATTGACTAAAAATCAGAATGCAAACAAGGTTCATACTCCATTTGAGACAGTAGAATTCAGGAGTTTTTCAGAATAACAATAAAGAAAGATATGGGAACAATACAATATTAATGGGAGGGGAATTAGATATACTTTGTAAAATTTTAATTTCTCTTCTTTAGAACATGAATCAAATATACAACATCAGAAAAGAACAAAAAATACAAGATAAAAATATAATTTCAAAATTGTATTTATCAGACATTTTTCAAAGGGTTTGTGTGGAGGTACAGTTCAAAATGAAGCATACTTAAGGGAAGTTTAAAGTCCCATGAATTTTTATAAGTTTAAACAAAAAATGGAAAATATTGTAAATTATTATAGGAGAATAATATACAAAATGTTCCTTTTTTTTAGATTATTACAAATCTAAAAAAAGGAATATTTAGTCATTTTAGCCAAAAGAAATTTCTTTACTCTTTATTCCTATTTTTTTGGAGATAACAAATATCAGATGTAAAAATAAAAACATAACTTTAAAGAGTTTAAAAAAATTAAAACCAGAATTCAGGAGTTTTTAGAAGAATATAAAATTTGTGCATAGAAATTTTAAGATACTTAAAGAATTGAAAACAAATAATTTTGAATGTAAGGATTATAATAAGAGTAATTTGAGAAAATTTCTGCTCAGTTTTTAGATACAATATGTCTGGTGAATGAATATTCATACACATAGGAACTGGAGAAGGAAAAACTCCCCTGTGGGTTACGGAAAAATATAAGAGTGGATCAAATAACTAGTGTTTGGCACTAGTTGCAACTAGTAGTTTAATTACTTTTAGTTTAAAGTAGTTCAACTATTAGTTTAACTACTTTTTTAATAAACTACTAGTTATAACTACTTTCAAATTTTCAACTATTTCAAAGAAAAATTTATTTAAAATTTAAAAAGATATTTAAAATTTTTATCAAAGGTAGAGTACTCAAATATCATAACCTGAAATAAAGACCATTTTTGCGCGAAGTATAAACGTTTTTTGACATAGATAAGAAAGATGTAATAGAATTTTGCCAAAAAGTATGTAATGAAATTAAATAGGCTAGTTAACTAGTAGGTAACTACTTTGGGAAATAGTTAACTACTAGTTGCAACTAGTCCCAGGAAAAAATAGTTAACTACTAGTTGCAACTACAATTTCCCAGACTTAAGTAGTTAACTATTTTTTAACCACTAGTTGCCGAACACACTACAAATAACACTACTAAATTAATGACTCATGCGTGTGTGGCAGCCTCTGAATGTGTTTAGTCACTCTCACCACTGAGAGATGGCGCTCGCACCATATAGATGGCGCAGCTCTCAGTGGTGAGAGTGACTAAACACATTCAGAGGCTGCCACACCCCCCCCCCGGGGAGTGAGATGCTTAATTTTGCATTTACAAGAATAAAGAAAGTGCTCGGGGTGGTGTGTCGGGAGGCAGGGACGGGACGCACCTTGGCCATAATGTGGCGCAGACGATCGAGGAATGTCGTTGAATCGCTTGGTCGATTCTCAGTGGAAGGCGGGACGATCAGCTCTCCAGGCAGACGGAGGGGCTCGCCATAAACCGCCATAACCATGCGAGATGGCGCTCACACCATATAGATGGCGCGGCTCTCGGTGTGAGAGCTACGCATCGGCTCACTGCCACAACACCACTTCGGCTAGCAGATCTGATGAAGCATGTCAATAAAGTGTGTCTCGTAACCCGAGTGTATTCCTTCACGATACCCACACGTAACGAAATTGGCCTTTCTCTCTCTCTCTCTGGGATTCATTCACTTAATTGAAACTGGAGAAGAAAGGGGATGAAGGTGGTACTCACCCGTTCGCGTCCTCTTGATCTCGGTGCAGTGGTCGCAGCGGAACCGGTTTGCCCCGGCCAGCAGCTCCGGGCGAGTGAAGTGTGCGAGGCAGGAGCGGACGGAGCACTCCTGGGCGGGCAGCTGGGGGCGGGGCTGCAACGGACGCAGGGACTTTACCACCCACTCCTTCGTCTGCGACTCGGAGAAGCCCTCCCCTCCCCACTCCTGCTGAAAAGAAGAAGGTTTGAGAGAGTTTTTACAAAATATAAGCAATAACCTTATATATTTAGGGCAAAAATTCAAATGCTGTGTAAAATTTTCACAAAAATAGGGGGTTAATTTAAAATTCTGGATTGGTCTGTGATAGCTTTGTTAATCTAATTTGAACTTTAAAAACCAACTTTAATTTAAAAAAAAAAATCATGTATCTTTTTGTTTCTTTTAGCATTTCTATGTTTGAAGGTAAAAAAACAAGAAACAAATAAAACATGCTTTAACCCTTTCAGTCCAGACTGCCCCAAATTCTCCATAGGATTCAATAGAAAGCTTGGGCATCTTAGAAGAAAGGGTTAAACAAGAAGTAAAAAAAACGTTTTTTTTTCAACTCTGATATTTAGAGTAATTTATGCATTGAATAGAAAACACATGCTCTGAAATGGCACCGCAACACAAGATGAGAAAATTGTTAAAAATGTGTAAATTCTCGCAGAAAGGTTTTCAGTTCATACAAATATGACAAAGGGGATTGAAGTTATCCAAGAAACAATTGTACTTGTAAATTACAAGTATGTTATTCCATATTATCAACTTTGCACAGATGATTTTTAATCTCATAGCTATGTTAATCTAATTTCAACTTTAAAAATTCATGTTTCTTTTAGCATTTCTTTGCTGGAGGTTAAAAAAAAAATGTTTTTGAAAAGAAAACACATGCAAATGGCGTAACAACACTGGTTGAAGATGAGAAAAGAGGTCTACCTACCTCTTCGTCGTCCTCCTTGTCGTCTGAGGCTCGCTCGCTGTCTCGCCGGATGCGCACCCCACGCACCTGCATGCTCAGGGCCTGCATGTGCTCAGACAGCTCGTCTCCACCTTCCTCCTCCCCCGCACCTGAAAAAAAACAAAATTAAGTACTCTTGAGCAGTTTCTGTAATAATGTAACGACTTTCAATGTGTTTAAGTCTATCAACACAATACTGAATGACAAGAAGGATAAATAGGAAAATCTAAACCAAAATTGTAAGCCTCGTTTACATGCATGGATTGATTGTATTGGTGGGACCAATTACAGCAGCATGGTGTCTAGGACCTGGTGTAGGCCTTCCTACACCAGGTGGGATAAGTCCTACATGCATGGATTTTTTAAACCAGTTTATTCCAGCTATAGTTAGTGTATTAAAGAGTTATAGTGGCAGTTTGGGATCCCACCTATTTACCACACAAAGACATTGCCTTCAGTTTACAATGATTTAATTGGCGGTAGAGCAATGGGCATTAATGCCTAAGCCCTTTTCCTTCTACCCCGAAGAAGAAGGACTATTGTTATGTTATTTCAGCTAAGCTAAAGACTAAATGGTGTTTGCTTCAGAACAGAATAGTTCTCTTGAACAAAAGAATTGGCAATGGAGGGGAAAATCAAATTCTGTACAGGCTTAGTGGCCTATCAGGCGGTGCCCATCTCCGTTTCAATAGCCTTTGTGCTTGGTGTGCCAGGCCAAGTGAGCCCAATGCTGGACCAGAGGGGAAAATAGGAAAGAACAAAAGAACAGTACTGGTTCATTTAAGTACTTTAACAGCCATATTCACAGCCATCAGCGTCGGTGTTAACAGGCAGCTCAAGAACGAAAAATTAGCTTTTCGCTGACTCTGATTGGTGGAATTCTTTTTTGACTTCGGATTTAACACCGACGCTGATGACTGTGAATATGACTGTAAGAGCTTTTTGGTAAGAAGTTGATAAGGACTTTTCAGTTTTATGAAGTCCCTGTTATAGTCTTGGAAGTTTAACTGCTCAGATAAAATCAAACAGCTATATAATTTTAAAATGACTGACAGTATTAAATACCATCCAAAATTCTAAAAAAAAAATTACAGAGATGTAAGTCAAGTCTACCAGCACTTTCATAAAATAAGAAACAGGGAAAACAATCACCGTTGCAGTCCGGTTTTTCGTCCTCATCAACGGTGGATTCGAGCGAAACCTCGGACTCGGGCAGAGCTCCTTCCGAAAGCGGGACATCGGCGCCCTCTGGGGGAGATTCCTCTGGGGCAGGCTCTGTCACCACAGGATCGGTGCCTTCCGCAGTATCTTCGGTGATCTCCAGCCTTTCCAGTTGTAAAGAGGCTTCCTCCACCAAGTCCTGTTGGTTGCTTTCTTCGAGAACTTCCTCCAGGTGGTTTGCTTCTCCTTCCTCGTTTCCCGAGGGGCCGTCCTCGGTTTCTTCCTGATCCGGACAGTCTCCCGGGGGAACTTCAGCTCCTCCTTTTTTATTGAGGTCGGAGAAGGATTTCTTGCGCTGGGCCTTCTTCTGTTTTTTCTGGAAGATAGTCATCACAATAAACAGAACGTTCGAAAAATCTAGCTAAAATCTATTACTTTACTCTACTATGAAACACTATTGGCTTTTGATTGGACATGACTTAAGAGTCTGCTATGATTTTTGCTTTAACTAGAGTCCTCCATAACTATACTGAACAGCAACGTTTCCTGAAGACAGCCTACGCGGAAAGAGAAAATGGGTAAACACAAAGCCTGTTGGGTTACTAGGAGTTTTGGTATGCAAATCGTGATAAAAAAGCACTATATATACATGGGTTTAACAAAACAATCACATTTTTAAATTGAGGTTCGTCATTTCACTCAAAGTTCAGACACCCCGATTGGAACTACTTTGTTTGTTAGTGATGTCACAGGGTCAACTAACGTTTCTGTTTAGTATAGTCCTACTACTAAGTACACTACTATTAAACCCTATTAGCTTTTTATTGGACTTGACTTAAGAGCATATTATGATTTTTGCTTAAACTAGAGGTACTGCCAACTTTTTTTTCCCGGGTTTATTGTTATTTTGAAGGACAAGTAAAGAGTCAATAAATTGATTAGAGTGACAGGTTGCTGGAACATAACAGTAAGAAACCAAGCACTACAACATTTGTCTCAAAGAAAGGGCCGGATTCAGTTTCTTAATACGAAAATACAGTAGTTAATACACAAATTGATTTTTCAAAAATGGATGGCATTTAAATGATTAATAGCTAAAAATGCACCAATAGTAAAAAAAAATGCTTCGTGGACTCAAACTGTGGCAATAAAAGAAAAAAAATATTGAAAACAGAGAATGGTCAAAGAATTCTAAGCTTCTCTCTGAAATTAAAAAACTGCCTCAAACAGTCAAGACAGTCTTAAGAAAAAAATGATTTTAGCCCATTTACAGTTTATTGCAACAATCTTTTAAAGGACCTCAAAATTAAACAAGCAAAAGAAAATTACAATCGAGGTGTTTGCAACTGCCTCAATTAGGGTTAAATTAAAGAGAGGTTGAAAAAGTCTGCTTTCCAAAGCTTTCCTTGATAGTCTAATGATAGTTTGATAGCACTCTAAAGAAAACGGTATTGTTTTAAACTCTTTTGCATGTTTTTCTTTGACAAATGAGTTTGAAAGGAGACGTACCATCATCATTTTCTGCTTCTTCTCGAGGTGTTTGCTGGGTTTGCCAGAGTCCTGCTTGGGCTTGCTGAGGATGTACTCGTTTTCGTCCAGATCGACACGGCTCAACTTCTTGGAAGCCTGCGAAAGAAGCTTTAGTGGTAAATGCATCATCTGTGAAATGCATTCTGATATCCCAGAAAAAAATGTTTTCAGGACCTTGTGAGGGACTTTACCAGGGCCACAACAACTGAAGCAATAACTATGATGTTAAAAAAATTTAATTAAATAAAAACTGTTTTAAATATTAAAACTTAATTTTTTTCTGCATACAACACATTTTTAATATAATTGGATAAAAATAAAGTAAATAAGAAAAGTTTCATAAAAAAGAAAAGAAAAGAATAATAATTGTAAAAAATTAATCAATAACTAACTATTTATTCCACTTAGATATCTTTAACTATTATATACTTTAGAAATAGTCACTAGCTTGGCAGCTTTATAAACATTTTTAATCCTTTTAAAAAACAAAAGAAAAAACTTGCTAAACAAGCAGTATATACAACCAATTAAAATGTCTGTATTTAAAAACCATTTGTATTTTATTTTTATTAAATTACTCAAAAACAATTAAGTGAAAGAGTTGGTGTTTGAATGCAACAGGAAAAATTTAAGTTTTTTCTTCTCAACTTTTACATTTTCCAAAATGAATAGCCAAAAGAAAATTTTGAGTCAATTTTAAGTACAATGAACTTTAAAATCAAACAGATGCTATTATTTAATCAAGAAAGAGAAAATGCAATAAGTTTTTAAAACTAATAAACTCATATTATGGCAAAATTGCTCTGCAAGAAATGGATAGAAGAAAGGATTAAATAATAAATGTTTTAAATGGAGTATTTTAAACATATTCAAAATGTACATATAAATAACAGCCACTCAAAAAAAGAAACACTAATAACTGAATCCCATTTCTACGCACAAATTGCAGTAAGTGGTCTCCAAAGCATGGCACAGAGGCCAGTTAAACTAATGCATAGCTGCCAACTAAGTATGCTAAAAAAACCTGAAGATTTTGGATAAAAAGATTGCATCGATAATTCTTAATAAATCCAACTTTTATGAACTATGTTACCCCCCCCCAAATTTAAAATACAAAGATTGCCACACTTTTTTATGATCCAGATAGTTACATTTTCCCTATTACATGTAGATGGAATTAATGTCAACTTTTTAACCCCCCTGAAACGAAAGTCTAGAGACAGACCTGACTTGTTGCATGCCAATTTTACTTCTTTTCTATTTGGTAACATTTTCAAACTCTTGAGTAAAACCTGGTCAATGATAGCCAAGACTGAATTTTCGTTTGAAAATTCTGGTCACATTACATCTTCCTTGACCCTTGACTTAGCTAATCAAACACAACTTTTGTGTCAATAATGAACGTTTGGAGATGGGTAGAAACAACCAACACCACTTTGACTGATTAAAAAGTCAAAAACTATAAATACACAAACGATTATATTGCTAATTTTTTAAAAAGACTGTTTCCCACAATTGTAATTATCCAAAAGTGTCTCCCAGAAATGTGGGAAACAGTAGACTGTAAAAACAAAAGCAAAAAACTAGAGTGCAATGTCTTTTAAAGCGGAATGATTGTAAACAAGGCACGCGTGACGCCACAAGTTGTTTCAGCTCAGACCGAAAAAAGCTGTTTTTAATTGAAAATAACTTAAAATTTAGCGCTTTGAAATGTATATCAAAAAGTTTTCTGGAGGTTTTAAGCCATGCTGAACACATCAGGATTAAAAAAAAATTAGAGTGCAATTGTCCATTCCCGAAGTTTGAAAATGTGTTACCTTCGCGTCTCTTCCACCGTCGAGCAAGGGACAGAGCTGGTCTTGTTGCTGGAAATCGATGAAGAATTGCTTTAATTAAAAGAATGAGTGGCAACCGTACACTATTTGCATGTTTCTAAGAATACACCGTGTTCTAAAGCAGTGGTCTCCAAAGTGAGGGAAGGGCAGCCAAAAAGCATCAGAGAGAATTAGACGACATCAGATTGATCAATAATTTCTACTATCTCAAATCAAAATTTTAAGAGATTTTCTCGTCAATCAGAAGAATTTGACACTTAGCCTGCAGAATACAACTTCTGAGATGTAAATTGCTTAAAACTCAAGCAGCAGGATTTTTTTTTAAATTAAGAAATTGGTATGGAGACCAAAGCTTTAGAGGGTGAGCTTATTTTTAAAAGTGTGTTTTTGAGATGAGGGCATTTCTTGTTAAGAGTTGACAACCAAAACCTTTGGAGACCACCATTTTATAGAACCAGTTCACATTATCAAACACTATAATAATCAAGAATAAAATAAACAGTTTGCACAAGAAAAACCAATACAAGTAGATCATTCTTTTTTTACTGCACTCAGAAAAAAACATTTAAAATCCTAACTGAACTTTTAAGCTACCATCTAAAAACATCAGGGGCCCAGAACCACACCAATGTAAACAACAGTTGTTCTAGGGAGTTTGAATTTGGGTAACATTCATATAAGGAGAAAAAGTCTAAAAACATCAATGCCTACTCACAGGGGCATTTTATTCTGTTAGAGTACTTAAATTATTTTATAATCCAATAAGAACTAGATTATTTGTGCCATAAGTATCTTAGTGTAAAGAAATGATTAATTTCAATCAGTGTTGACACTAGCAGAGTGACAGACAAAACATCAAAGCAGGATTGTCATAAAAATGACTCCAGTGTTAGTGCAGCTCTAAAGAGGTTTGATCTTCTAATGTCTTCCTCCCCCCCTTCCTAGTCCCCCCTGCTCTAACAAGTCTGACACTTTCAACAGTATCTCAGTTGAATTTAGATGATTAGGTATTCATCATTAGACATCAATTAACAGTAAAAAATACAAATGTATTACAGACAACAACATTACTTTCAATTAATAATTCAATTTTTAAATGTGTTGTCCCACACTTTTGTGACTTTCAAGACAAGCAATCTTTATTAATTTCTTTCTATATTGTCTATTCTTTGTTTAGAGTTTCACCTTTGAATTAAATAGAGAGGTCATTTAAAACTGGATCTTAAGGTAAGTACACCAGGAGGTGATAACAAAGGGCCAATAAAATAACAGGCTAATACAATTATACAGTAAAAACTAGGGTGTTTTAAAAATGCATTCTTTAGTAGTATTGAATAGAGGTTAATAAAACCTCCAGTTCAATAGTATGCTTTAGACATGTTTGTGTGCTACAAGGCAGAAAAATGTTTGAAAGTGAAACAAAAAATCCCAATGAGTAAGCCAATAGAATTCAAAGCTTTTAGGGTACTTATGATTACTAAAGAAGTGTAACAACACTGTTGGATAAAAAGGATGCAAGGGTAAAAAGATAATATGTAGGTAAAAAAAAAATTAAAAGGTATAAGGGGCCAATTCCATGTGTGACTCACACTACAAATGAGCTAAATTTGAATCTCCAAATAACAACCGACTCTTCCCCTGTAGTAAGAGTCGCAGCTCAGATTTTGCCGACAAAGAAAATCTATGATAAAACAAATGAAATTTAAGTAGCTTGCATTTTTAAACCAACCACCAATATAAAGAAAACAAACGGTAGGTCTTACTTAATCAAATAATAATCCTTCAGTTGTGATTTTAAGGATTTAAATTTAGTACATTTGTCATGGAATTAGCCAAGAATAAAACATAAAAAGGATAACATAGCATTTCAAGAACTCCAATAATAATTTCTCAAACTCAATGGTCATGAAAGAGCACTTACCTTTTCTTCAAAGAGCGGTAGGGACAAGTCCATGAAAGGCTCGAAAATTTGAGAAGACTGTAAAGAGGGGGGAAACCAAATTAACACACTTTGTTTCACTTAATCATTTCATAAGATGCCCTTTCTAAGCTTCAGATATTAAAATGCACTAAAAAACATGTACTGACCTTAAACCAACAGTACTTTGTTATGAACCAAATAAAAGAGTTTATTAGAAAATGAAATTGAACACTGTTGAAAAATAAACATGTCCCTCATAAATTCTTTCAGAAAGAGAAATATAAATAGAGTTCTAAAATCCAAGAGAGTTTAATAAGGTATACAAGGAGATAAAATTGGAAAAATGTCCTGATAATTTTTTATATTACATTTAATAAATATAATAATTTAATAAATTCTTTCAGAAAGAGAAATAAAAATAGAGTTCTAAAATCCAAGAGAGTTTAATAAGGTATACAAGAGATAAAATGGGGGAAAAGTTTTGATAACTTTTGATATTTTAAGAACTTAATTGAATTGCTTAATGAAAATGAAATGTTCATCTTATACAATAAAAGTCAATGTGTGTGTGTTCCTTTTATAATAAGTGTGTGCTTGTTTGTCTTTTACAGACAAGTTCAACTGTGTGATGTCATAAAATTGAATGAAATACAAATCTAGTATTTATAACACTAATTTTAGATCATTAAAAACTTGTGGATGAGTGTGTTGAGTGCTCAATTCATGCACAATCAATCATAGGGTGAGGATAGTACTATGATTCTATGAGTACTATGATGAGGAGTGTACTATTAATTCAGGTGCATAAAAGTACACCCTATAATTCAGGGGTCTCCAAACTAGGCCAGATGCGGCCCTGTTGATGTTAGGGACATCAAATCTAAAGCCAGATGTTTCCCATTTTGGCATCTAGGAAACAAATATCACTATTCCCACTAAAATATGTAGTTTTAATATGTCTGCTCAAGTGTAGTGTATCAGGTTTTTTTTATTAAATTTTGGGTGGAATTGTTTTAATCTTTTTTAATTAAAATATTTCAAGTTACCTGTTATATGTTCTTTAAATTGTCAGGGGCTAGTCTAGGGTTTTTCTAAAGGTATTTATTTTGTGGAAAATTTAGAAATAATTTGTGAAAATTTAAGTGCACAATCAACAAGAACATGATTTTTTAAAACATCAAAAACACAAGAAAATGTAGTCTGGAATGGCTAAAATTTAACAATTAAAAGAATATAGCTTGTTGGATAACTTTTTTTGAAAATGTATTTTGTGTAGGTACCTCTTTTCCTAAAACTGAATTTGTGAAAGTACCTATTTTTTTTATCAAACGGTGAATTTGTGAGGTACCTATAAAAGGTAGTAAAAATTGTCCTGGACAGACCACTGAGTGCTATGTTTTGATTCTTTTTTATTTGGACCTTGATCATGTAGTTGACCCCTTAACTGCCGTTTAATTGTTAATTCTCTGGCTGAAAAAGTTTGGAGACCCCTGCCCTAATTGCATAAAAAAATCTTCTTAGAGATTTGGAGAGTCGCGAAAAAAAAAAAAAAAAGAATTGCCACTCACCGTCTTGCACTCTTCGCACAGAACAGTACTGATGAGGAGACCCCCAAACACCTTTTCGACTAGCGTGTGGGAAGCATAGGAACCATAAGCTGAAACAAATCAACATCAAAATTAACTCAACAAACATCCCTCGGGTATAAAAAAATAAAACATTATCCTTGTGATATTTCTATTTGTACTTAATGTAATATATCTGACATCCTTCTTAAAAGTCCTGGAGAGATTTGTCATGTTTACTGTTTATTTATAAAGTTCTAAATAATTCAATTGATTGTTCAGACATTTTGGGTATGATCCAGTTCTCTATTAAAACTTATAATTTACATATTAATAACCTATTTGAAATCCCATCCTGTCAAGAGAATTACCTGATTAGTTTTCCTTTGTAGAGATTTTATCATATTTTTAAATTTCATTGTATGTAATGATCTCAACATTTTTAACATGTCGTTCAATGTTTTTAAAAAATTTTGTAGTGTTTTACTGTCCAGTCTTTCTGTGCCTCCACCACTGTAATTGGATTTCTTTTCTGTAGTGTGTGTTGTTAATCAATCAATAAATAAATAAAACTTATAAAACATACTACAGTGACCCGACTTCTCAGGTTCAAGAACAAGTGTTGAATTTTGCATGCTGATTATTGCAATCTAAGAGAGTAAAAATCTAGGGCACTTGACTTGACAGGGTTCCCTCTTTTTGAAGTTCAAATACCCCAGGTTTTTCCATGTCCAACATCACATCCTTTTGAAGCTAAGAATTTTTATGTTTTACAACTTATTACAGGGGTGCTACTGAATTCAACTTAAAATCCCAGAAAACTTTTAGAGTAACCAACCTTATATCCGGAATAAAAAAAAATTCTGGAACGGTAGTTTCCCCAACAAACTAACAGGTAAAAACCTTTTCAGAATGAAGTAGTTACTATGTAATCACACTAAGAACCAATGGTGGGACAAGATTTCCCATAAAATATTTTAATGCTGCTACCACACAATAAAGCAGGAACACATTATTGATATTGTACACAAAGATCATACTCTAGCTAAGTACAATTCAGTCAGGAGTTCCTCAGAAGGAGAGTTTTTCAGAAGTAAACTAGAGTGAATTCAGGAAATAACAGAAAAAAAATATGTACACTTTTCATGATTTAAATTTATCTACTTCATCAAACTAATTAAATTTATCATATACAAAGAAAGTTAAAACCTCAAATTGTTACTTATATTTAACTCTTTTCAAAGACAAGTTGTGACTCAGCATATGAGCAGTGTATTCTTTTGGAAGATGGTATGGAAAAGAAGATTAAACTCTACATTCAGGGGAGTGTCTAGGATTTTTTTAAAAACTACCTATTTTGTGAAAATGTCGAAATAATTTGTGACAATTTAAATAAACTTGGAAAAAATTTAAAATTATAGCATAAAAAATCAACATAAACAAGTACATAATCTTCAAAACATCAATAAATAATCAGAGTATTTTCCTATAGAAATGTATTTTGTGAAGGTACCTATAAAAGGTAGTAAATTTTCCTTGAACAGACCCCTGACATTTCAATGTGTTTTTTATCAAGTTAAAAAAAAAAAGGGAAATACATTGCTTGAATGTTAAATTTTCTTTAAGCAACCAAGAGTACACTTACCTTTGATTAGTTTTCTGACATAGTCACTGATTTCTTGATTTGCATTTCCAATCTTGAAATTTTTCAGAACTGCTCTCTTTTGTCTCTGAAAATTTGGAAAAAAAAATACTTAAAATGACATTTTCTCCATAGGGGAAACATTTTTACCAAAAGCAAGTTTTAGAGTAAAGCAAAGAAGACATATCTTTTGTTGTGGTTTCAATTTACCAAATACCAAACAAGTATTTGGCCCCGTGTGGTGTCCGGGTTAGAATAGCACCAACGTATTCCCTTGCGTGTAGTAAGAGTCATACTAAATGGGTTGAGCGCAAGGCCAATCCCCTTGCCTCGTAAAAATTAAATGATTCAGAAAACTCAAAGAAAAACTTTCGGACTGGCACTTTGTGGACGACATGGCACGAAATCGGACATGATTTTTGGAACTTGGAATGTTAGAACATTGTATAGAGGTGGTGCACTGAAAAAGGGGAAGACCACCTACAAGATGGATGGATGATGTTGAGGGGGACCTCAAGCTACTGCGAATTAACCGATGGCGGGCCGTCACACCAGACAGGGCCAGATGGAGGAGAATCTGCGAGTCAGCCTTGGCCTGTAAAAGGCTGTTGAGCTTTTGAAGAAGAAGAAGAAACAAGTATTTGACAGCATTATTTACTCTAAAATTTCCAACAGAGAACTTGACATCCTTCAGATGAAATAAGCTGCACATTTTACCATTCAAAACTTTAATAAAAGAATGGATGAAATAGATGCCTTTAAATGGCAAAGCTGAAATATTACTGGCCAATGACATGTAATATCTTTACAGTGGGATAATTTATTTTTATTGAACATTTTGCATAAGAGATAAATGTCACCACATCTTTAAGTGGTAATTTCCATAATTTTTGCTTAATAATATATTTAGAGCATCATATTAGTTTTGATAAAGCAAAAGGGTCATCAAAGGGTGAATGAATTTTTTTTATAAGGCACATAAAAATATTTCATAAGAAAGTTTTTATTTTGGTGTTAATTGGTTAATTGTTTACTTACAAGGAAATGTACATCTTAAAAATAATCAAATCTATGGATAAATATTAAGAAAATAGACTTGTTTTGACATTGTGTCTTTATTTTAAAAAGGCTTCTAAAAACAACTGTCAAATAATTTCTTTAAAACAAGTAAGAACCTGCCATATTAAAAAAAAGTAGGGGAAGGAATAACTTTTTATAAGAAAAAATGAAAGGGGCAGTACAGTACTCTAAAAATAACAAATTGCACATTGATTGAACTTTTCAGTAACACAGAATAGTGGTTATTTCAAATGGTTGGTACCTTGACCTCCTCTTGCCTCAGGTGGTCCAGGAACTGGCGCAGGAGCTCGTGACTGTCCTGCTGGTGGTAGTGCTGGAACTGGGGGGACCTGGAGCAGACAAGATTAGAGAAATTAGAACTACTTTTTTAAAAAAGAATAAAGCAACTTCAAGCACAAACATTGAAAATTGAACACAGAGATCTATCCAAGGGCAAAATGTGTGAAATTCTAGTATTGAATAGTGTATTTGTAAGTCTCTAGAACACTTTTATCAGTCTTTGTGAATGATACTTCATTTGGTAAGTATTTTAAAGTACATTTATAAAATGTGAAAGGAATTATCCTTAAATATGGCACACCAATTGTTTGTTGTGATTAGATAGATAATAAGGTGTTGGATAGTTGCTTGCTATGTAACTGCAACCTTAATATGTAATCTAAAAAAATTGAGAATATTTTTTTTAGAAATTCTAAACGCTTACATGGAACCCTAAAAGAATCCAAACACTTTGATACCAAAAATGGGTTATATGGATCAGTAATTACGGTTTTTCTTTAGAAACAGTAGACCAAAAACCTTTTTGTTTGGAATAGAGGGACAAATGGTTTCTTAAAAGCATCTAAAAAATTAGGATTGATTACATTTTTACTTTATGTGGTGGACTTGTTTATGAACATGGACTCATTTTTTAGTGTAGATAGACTTTATTAATTTAAATATTTATTCTACTGCCATAGGTTAATGTGAAAATTTGGATATGGTAGCAAAGTTTAGAAGCAAACAATTCAAAACAAATTGGAAAAAGTGTTCAGCTGGAGACAGAAAAGTAGGGAAGAGTGGGGATACTTGAGCAACTTTTTATAGTTTATTTGAGTAATGTAGTGTTTGAAAGTTTGATAATTTTTCTCTAAAATTAATTGTTAATTAAAAAATCAACATTAAACAAGTACATTATTTTTAGAACATAAAAAAATTATCTGAAACCTTGTTCAGAATGGATAACTTTTTTAAACTAAAGATAATATGGCTTATCAGAGAAGAATTTTCTTCTTTAAATGTATTTTGTGAAGGTACCTTTTTTTTCCTAAATCTGAATTTGTGAAAGTATACCTATTTATCAAATGTTGAATTTGTCAAGGTATGTGGTTTTTTTTTACCACAAGTGCAAAACTAAAAATATGTTGAAATGTTTCAGGTTTCGGAAGGAAAAATTATCAGACAATGGTGAAAATAGGGGTATCATCGAGTATCCTCATTCTTCCCAAATAAAAAAAAACATTGTAAGGAACTGTATTAGAGTGAGACCCACTTCTTCTGTATCTCGTTGAAGAGGTCGGAGGGGTTGACGACGTCCCCTTTGCTCTGTGGGGGGGAGGTCATCTGCCGCAGGAACTTGAGGTAGCTGTTGAGCAGCTGGCACTCACGGGGCAGCTCCAGGCGCAGGGGGTCCTGAAAGAGAGCTCATTACATCAGGAAATAAAACACTTTATGATCCAAACAAAGGATGGGTGGAAAAAAACTTTAAAAGTTTTTTTTAAAGTAAACAAACTGTGTGTGAGTTGATTAATTGAACCAGGCCTATTAAAGCTTCATAGTTATTTGAAAACTTGTAAAAGGATTCTCCTTAGACTAACTGTGAATGCCCCAAACATGTCTAATTCAGAGCATTAAATGACAACATCAATATTATTATCATCTAATAACACAATTGACTTAATAGTATAGAAAATACTTTTATCATATGAATGAAAGTACTAAAAAATACCCTAGAGAAGTGTTTCTCAATTTAGGGTACAGGACCCACTGGGGGGGGGTCAATTCAATGAAACATGAAGGAACTCTAAAAATGAATGTATGGCATTATTGGGACTAAATTTCACAACTGACTAAAGTCTAGTTACTTTCCTATAGGGTGGACAAGGGAACATTGGAAGGTCTTAAAAGGGCATGGCATAAAAAAAGATTAAAAAACACTTCCTCATATTCTTATAGTTGAATGTTAGAACAATTAAAATTAGGGCTCCACCCTTTTTTGCTCAGTACTATCCATCCAAAACAATTCTAAAATATAAGAAACACAAAGATTCAAATCCTATTAAACACTAAAGCATGTAATTGTGGAGGGAGTGTTATTCTGCCACTTTCTCAGTAGCCAGGTGGTGCTCAACATCACCTGGCCAAAATAATTAAAAAGCTTGAGCTACTTTGTTTTGGTTATTAGAATTATGATTTTCATTTTGATAGGACTGGCATAAGTTCTGCATTAATGATGATCTTTTCTTAATCTAATTAATGATCTGCCAAAATAAACTTTTTTGGATTTCATTAAACTGCTGATATTTATGTCATTGAGAAGTCATATCATATCAAGTGTCAATGCATCAGTTAATTGAAAACTCCTAAACGGGGACATAGTTACACTAAACATTGTTCTTAACTAATATTGCAATTAACTTAATAGTGTGGAAAATACTTTTATCATACAAATAAAAATACTCATATCCCAACTAACTTAAGTCTAGTTAGTTTCTTGTAGGGTGGATGTGGAAATATTAGAAGGAAGGGCATAAAAAAGATTGAAAAACACTTCCTCATATTTTTATACTCGAATATCGGAACATTTAGGGCTCCTCCCTCTTTGCTCAACAATTCAAAAACACAAAGATTCAAATCCTCTACGTTAAAGCTAAAAGGGTAACAGCCATAGTCACCACTAACCTAATCTAAGGTTAACCTGGAATCAAAACTTTAAATTGGTAGTTGACAAAGGGAAACAAGTTTTAAGCCAGTCAGAGTTGCCGAAAAGCTTGATTCCAAGATAACCTCAGGTCAAGTTAGTGGCGAATACAGCAGCCATTAGTGCATTCAACAAGTGAGAGGGGAGTACTGAAACAAAAGTCTGGTTACTCACCGCTTTGGTGTCCTCCACAACCAAGTCGTCTTCCACCGTGAGCTTGGGGACCGTCCACTGGGCCCCCAACACACAGGAAGCCTCCACCTCCCCCAGAAGGAGCTGGGTCTGGCTCAAGCTCTGCAGAGAAGAGAGAACACAATCAGTCAAAACTGTTAGATAACAAAGGTAAAAAAAGTCCATTACCCACTAGTGAAAAGAAGTAGTCCTACTGAAACCAATCACATACATGTTGTTTACTGTCTTTACTTGCTTGCTTGGGTGTTGGGTTAAGTAAATATTAAAATGCAAACCAAGTCAGCAAAGTTTCTTGAACCAAAAAACCTGGTTTAAAATAAATAAACCAAAAAAACCTGTTTTTGTTTTTTGTTTAAAAAAAAAACAGAACTGAAACAAACAGAACTAAACAGAACAGAAAAAAAAACTTTTTTCAACCCTGGCTGTTAAAATAAACTAATTTGTTTTCTTAAACCTTTTGTCCTGTCCTATCATGAGTTCAGTAGAGATACCACACTGCTAATTTTATAGATACCATTTCCTAAATTTGGTATTATGTTTACCCTTTATAGGGGTATTTCCATGCAAATTTGCAAGACTAGGACACAACTCTGGCAAAACATCAGGTCTGTGGGACCCGGAACATTTTGAAGGAAAAGACAAAAGATACCATTTCGGATATAATAGAGATCGGTATATTAAAGAGAGATGCACTCACAATTAGTTAAAACAACAATAAAACATTTTAAAAGACACAACATTTTTGATACATCATCTGTGTATGCATGAAAGGTTGAAATTGTGCAGAGTAGGAACTGGGATGTGAAAAAAATTTGCAATGACAAGATCCTCAAAAACTTGGGAAAAATGAGAAAACTAAGGAATTAACTTTGAATATGGGTTTCAAACATGTTATTCATTAATATCCAAGTAGTACTTGTGGAGATAGATAAGTAAAAGATCAAAATAACAACTATTTAATCCACAATAAATATGATGATAAAATAACAATTGTTTTTGGGATCCATTGATCTCCTATTTTGATCTTTTACTTACAATATTTGTTACTTGGCTGTGAGTGGGAGTTAATTCTATGATAGTGTAAACATTCTTGAAAAGATAAACATAAAAAGTGCTGAAGGTAATGAAACTAAGACTGAAAAAACAATTCCAATCGACTTTTGAAAGTTAGTGAAGAGAGGAAAGTCCAACTCACCTGCATGACAGCATTGAAAAAACAGGTGTTGCCAAGATTTCTCAGACCCTGCAAGAACAAACAGGAGTTTCAAATGCATGATTTAAAAGCAACACAGGTCACAGTTAATATACTTAATTCAACCCATTTTGTTTCATTATTAAAACAACAGGAATTAATCCAGTGATTTTCATGAGTAATTTTAACACAATTTAAGGTCTCAAAAAGCATTTTCATCAGTCAGTGATTATATAGTATGCCTAAATAAATGGATTTTCTATTTCAACTCTTAAAATTGGTTTAACCTATAATTTTCTTGTCATGCTAAGTGTATTTACAAGATAGAAAACTTAAGATACAAATAGATTTCACAGTAGGACAAGAAATAAAAAGTATGCAAACAATGTTCTTGCTAAGCTTTTACCAACAAAGAAAATGGCAAAAGAAGTATTACATAATTCACAACAAACTAAGTCTAAAAACAGACTGATGTACATTTCAAGTTATAAAAACATTCATGCTTCAGTTAGTTTGATGCAAAAAAAATAAAAAATATACTTAACTAAATCACATTTGGTGTAAAATATTAGAAATTAAAGATACATTTTCCCCCCATACAAAATCAACATTTGGAGAGTATTATTACACTGAAAAGAAAGGATTGTCAACATCAATATATACAGGGTGGCCACAGAAAACTAATTTCAAAATTCCCTGATAAATCAAGGTTCTCCCTGATATTCTGATAGGATTTTCCCTGATAGTTTATAATATAGTAAACTCTAACGCTCTAGAAAATGGGAGAATAATTGTGAAAAAATGGGAAAGTGGGAGAAAGAAGAAATATACAAACTCTCCAGCCTGAATCAGGGAGATTGTTGCTAGACTTTTATCACAAAGGAACCCCTGGAATCCTTTTTTGAACATTTGCAACCATGCTAAATGTATGTACAGATCGACCACGAAGTTGAGTCGCTTGTACAACCCCGAAAAAAAAACGGAATCTCTTCTGTTTTTAGCTACCCTGAAGCGGCGAGCTCTCCCCGGGTCAAGAAAGGTCAAGCGACTGAACTTCGTGGTCGTACTGTATTCGGGATTTTATTTTGCAGGCAGTACGGAAATGTACATTAACAGACTTAAAAATCAGAAAAATAAGAATTTGTTTTTGAAACTAGGCAGATTTTCAAAATTTCCCTGATTTATAATAAGATTTTCTAAAACTCCCTGATTTTCCCAGGTTTTTAAGGTTTTCCAGGTCTGTGGCCACCCCTGATATAAGAAAGTAAAACCCCACAGAAACTCACCTTGACTGTGGTGGGCCCTTCCTTTTTCCCTTTGGCCTCTTTCTTGAGCCCAGCAGACTCCTTCTTGAGCTCCTCGGCCTTCGCAACGACCGACTGTTCTTTCAAGACGCACTCGATCAAGCTCAGCTGCTCCGGCTTCTTCTCGGAGGCAGCTGAAAAATAAACACTGTTAAAGCTTTCTATTTAAGCTGGCTGCACTACATTCAAAACACCTTATTTAAATCATTTACTTTTTAAGCAATTAATGTTTATGTTGGTTCTCTTTCCAACAGACCCTGGTGGGCCTTAGCTTTCTCGACAATAGAATGTCACATTGCTTCATGGCTGAAACTTTTCTCCAACAGTTATTTTTATATATATATGGCTTCAAAGATTATTTTTATTATTCCATATTCAAAGCTGCTTCTTCTATGATTGGCATTATTAGGGTTTTATATATCTGCACTTCACAATTTCTAGACATAAATTTACTTTCATTATTAACTGATGCAGATAATTTTTATCTCCTTTCAAAAATGAAGAAATCTGCTATGTAATACAGTCAAAAATCTGTTGGAAATAAACTTATTTAAAATTATATTTAAATAAGAATAATAAATTAATTTAATTTATTAAAATATAAAAAAAAAAGAGTAATATAATAGAATTTCTGGTGCAATTCAATTCAGTTAAGAAATTAATTAATTAAATTTTGTTCTCATAACAGCAAATCTTACATCATTACCACATAAAAATACTAAAAGGGTGTTTTTTTTCTCTAAAAAGAATAAACAAGAGACGTTTTTCAACACAGTTCTTGCTTTATACCACTTTAATTCAGAGGGATACTTTTCTAAAAGCACAATAACGAAACCTTATTAACCCTTAATTACTCTGATGCAGTATTTGTAACATATAACTAGTCACACTTTGCACTCAGTTCACCATATAATTCCAAGGTCCAGTGCAAACTGTGACTTCTTTTGTCCTACCTCAAACACTTTTTTTATTCTCAATTTTTTAAGTAGTATCTAAATTCCTATGCACAAAGTTTTTATTCCTGAAAACTCCTGAATTTCATTTTTTAAAACTCTTCAAAATTGTGTTCTTACGTCTGATATTTGTAATCTCTTAAAAAATATGAACACAGAGTAAAAAATTTCTTTATGCTCAAATGGCTAAATATTTTTATTTCAGCACATAAAAATTCTTTTGGAGACTTTTAACTTCTCTGACGTACTTCATTCTGTAAAGAAATTCCCTGTACATCCCCATAAACAAAATGTGTTTGAAATAAATAATTTTTTGAGGTTTTATTTTTAGTTTGCTGTTTTCTGATGTTGTATATATTATTCCTTTTCTAAAGAAGATAAATTAAAATTATACAAAGTATTTAATTTCCCCCCATTCATACTGTAATGTTCCCATATCTTTCTTTATTGAGTGTGAACCTTGTTTGCATTCTGATTTTTAGTCATGAAATCCCTGCAGTTTCCATAATTAATTTTTTCAAAAAATTAATTAAAAAAAGAACAAAATTCCAGTTACAATTAGAATATAAAGCATTGTTGCTATTCACTGGTGTAGAACCATTCTTGGAATTTTGCTGAAACAATGCACATCCTTTTCCAAAAGTTTTACAACAATGCAAATAATTTCACCAAAAATTACAACAATGAGCTTATTTCTAAAAACCTTCAACAAAGAAAATTGGTTTCAGTTGCAAAGTTTTATAAATTTGGTGAGAAGTTAATTCACTGCGATTATAAAGCTAATTGAAAATCTTGTTTCAAGTGTTTTCTTCTGATAATTTTTTGATTATTAGAAAGATGTGTGGAGGAAAGAGATCCTCAAGATGGATCTCTTTGTGTTGTTGTGGTGGAGGATCCAGAAGGGATCCAAGGAGCACCGAAGGTCCTGTCCAGCCGATCCCTAAGGAAGACGGGGTAAAGCCTTCACAGGATGGACACTCTGATCAGAACAGAGCAGTCTCCTCAGCGGAGCAAACGGTACCGGCTGCCGGACGCCAGAGATCCAGATTCTCCAGACTGGTCTCTTGGCTTTGCTGCTGCTGTTGCAAGGGGGACAAGGATGTCCGGCCAACACCTGATGGCGGTGAGAAGCTCCCTCGAGAGGTGGAGAATCCTCCTGAAGCAATTGTCTCCAAGCCACCGGACGAATCGGTAGTAGTGGCTGAGCCGATTTCCTCAGTCAACGAAGTCCCCTCGGATCAGCCCGAACGGTCACTGACCAGGCGCAGGCCAAAGATGTCCAAGGGTCCGGTCGACCAGCTGCGCAAGTTTGCGGTCAAGAACAACTGGACCCAGTCGGTGACGGAGCGATATGAGGAGATGGTGCGCCTTAACGAAGTGCGGGCCTGGACCACCCGATGGAAGTACCTGGGGTGGGAGGAGGACCTCCTGGTGCTCTCCAAGGGGCTCTTCCTGGCCGAGAAGAAGAGCAAGAGAAAAGAGCCCAGGCTCCGAGAGCAGCTCTTCAGGCGCAACTGGCAGCAGAACGTGTTTCTGGCCTTCAGGGAGTTTGCCCAGCTGCTGCCATCCTACAGGATAGCCCAGAGAAACTTGGAGCAGCTGAAGCACTTCAATTAGGGATGTCTTCAGACAGGGTGGCCACAGAAAAATTATTTCAATTATTCCCTGGTAATTCCAGGTTTTCCCTCATTATCTGGTATGATTTTCCCTGATGTTTTATAAATATAGTAAATTCTAATCTTCTAGAAAAAAAAGTACAATAGACCCTTGGTCGTAGGGCTGTGGCTCTTGTAGCCACCCCACCACAATTCATTCAATTCGATCTTGAAAACGACTGTATAATTGAAAAAAAAAATATAAATGAGATTATTTCAAGACTTTTATCACAAAGGTTGTTGTTTTGGGTTTTATGGCGCAAGGTTCCTATATCGAACACTCCACCCCAAACACAAGATTAATAGTTAAAAATATATTTGAAATTAAAAGTCATGTCCGTTTCCAACCAATATTAAAAGATGAAGTTTATTAAAAGGTTTTTGAGATGTGGGCGTGAAGCCTGTAGTCGAGCGTAGTTTATATGCCATTATTAAAAGGTTTATTAGGTTAAAAACAATTTCAGAGATGCCAGCATCTTTCAATTGTATATGTGATTAAATGTCGTGAATTATCCTAATGGCATTTAAAAACTGAAATAATGATGGATGATGTTGATGACCTAAAAGTTCAGTTAATACTGGTGATGGAGTTTTAAAATAGCGAACATAGTAAAATAATAAGTGAGAGCATAAGGTTAAAATGTGCTTAGTAGTTAAAATATTTTATCACAAAGGAACCCCTTTTTGAACATTTGCTTTGCAACAACACTAATTTATATGCCTTCGAGATTTTATTCTGTAGGAAGAACGGAAAGGCACATTCAAAGATTTGAAAATCAGAAAAATGTTGAATACATTTTTAAAACTAGGGCAATTTTCAAACTTTCCCTGATTTTTCCAGTTTTTTTAATTTTCCCTGACAATTCACTTTTTAAGGTTTTCCAAGTCTGTGGCCACCCTTCAGACCCGCTTGCTTAAAAAACTCCATCCCTTTGCAATTGAATCATCAGTTTGAAAAAGGAAATAAGTTAAGTGGGCAAAAGCCTTTGTCTGATGTACTCTATACATTGGTATGTAAAATTGAATGTCATCCTATAAAAAGTTTAACAATAAAGGCTGATGAACCAGACATAGTTAAAACTTAGATAGGATGAGTAAGACCAATAAGAAGGATGAAGTTAAGGACAAGTCTAAGTTTTGAAGAATTGGATAAAATTTCTGATAGAATAAAATTCGAGTGTTTAAAAACATGATTTCTCTGGAGATTAAAAATAGGACATTCACAGATGATATGTAGAACAGAAAAATAACTGTTGATTGGTTACAATTACAATTGAAATTTCAGCTGAAAAAAATATAAAAACCCTCTTTAACTAATAGTTAAATTATATCACTGCTTGGTTCACAGCACTGAAAAATAGAAAGACCAAGACAAATAAAATTAAAAATTATCATGAAATTGAGTCATTAAGGCAGCATCAATGAAGTTAAACATTCAATAGATAGAAAAAAAAGTTAAAACTTTTGAAAATTAAAAATAAATTTTGTTTTGGCTTTGTTTACATTTACATTACAAAGAATGAGAAAAGGACACCAAATTAACTTAACCTTCAAACTGAATTAAAAATACAATGAATGGACATCGATTCTGTGAATTTGAAGGGGCTATATCTGCCTATAGGGGGTAGTTATTTTTTTCCATCTTTCCACTCGTGTAGAGAAACCTTGGAGGTTTTTTGAACACAATTCCATTTTTTGGACTGAATCAAATTGACAATTCAATTGGTTCATTTATTTGAGTTTAATAGTGCAAGGTCCAATAAGGGACAAAAAGCACTTCAAGGACATTGTTCAAGGGTTTAAGCAGGCATGGAAGCTTTGTCAGGTGTATACTCTATACACCCATTTTAAAAGTTCCATAAAATCTACAACTCAGGAGTAATCCACTATTCAGTTTAAAAACATAAAGAGTGATCAGATATTTCAAAAGATCAAGTGGATCAGGTGATGATGAGTTAAAAGGAAAACAAGAAGTTAGAATGTGTTTGAAAATTTAAATTTCATGACAATGAGGGCAGGTTGGTGGCTGTTCCCCAAGGAACCTATTCTGAGTCGTGTCAGAAGTACGTCTAGTGGTCGAGATGAATGTGACGCTATGGGAGTTTATTAGATGAAGATGAAACAATTCGTAATTAATAACTGCATCCCAGTCCATTCTTCCCATAGTGTCTTAAATGAACAATATTAAATAGCTGTTTTTGAATTCTGATTCTAAGAGGAGCCGCAGCACTTTTCTCTGCCAAATCTGCCCCATCTCATTTCTTTTTATGCCAAAGAAGCTGGAGAAGCAACTTAAAATTACACCATAATTACACTCTTGTGTTTGGGTGAAAGTGTTTTTTGATCACTCTCAAGTTTGTCATCAATTAAAAGTAGTAGGTAGGAGAAAAGCTTCTTTTTGGAACAGAGTGAGCCTAGATCAGGGGCCTTTACCCCAAGAACAGTTGGAATGAATTTGGCTTTTTTAATCAGCCAATAGCCCGATAGTTCTTCCCACCACAGTAAGGTCTGGAAGTGGAGATGAGATGCAAAGGAACTCGTGGGCTATCCACCGATTCACCTCACAGACTCCACTGCGATTTGTGGTCAGACTCTGTGCTGGTGGACCACTTTGATCTTTTCTTTGTAGTCCTCAAAATAAAATAACATATTTGACAACAAAACTGTTTCTTTATTTTATTTTAGAAATTCTAAGCACCAACTACTCATTCTGTTTTGGTTCTTCACAGTTTTGAAAAAAAAACTAGACAAATTTCATGAAATTATCTTTTAAAACAATATGCTACATTCCCAACAATGTATTTCAGTTGTTTTATGTTTTTTAAATATCAAAGACCAGAGAGACTTATCAATACAAAAACTTCCTTCCAGCTCTTAATTTCAATTGAAAATTAACAAAAATTCTCATAACTATTTTAGCTTAAGAGTAGTTAGAAGGAAAATTTTAAGTGAGCAGAAACAAAACAGCTGCTTTTAAACCTCAAATGGTGAACTAAGTTAACTAGCTTGACCAGTTAAGGGTTAGGAAATTTTCCGAGGTCAAATTCTAACCTTTTCATCTGTTGTTGTTACAACAGGACTGATTTCAACACAAAATCTCAAAAAAACGGTACAACTCCGTTAGAGTTCCCACTAAATATCACCTAGTTCTTTTAGACAACAAAAAGTAGAAATATTCATAAATAATTTCGAACTCCTGAATTAAAATGTTTAATTAGATCAATAACTATTCAGTTTAGATTACTAAAAGTCAGAAAAATTTTTTGATATTTGAATATAATTTGTCCAAAAGAACCAGGTGATATTAAGTAGGAACTCTAACGGAATTGAACCCAAAAAACTATCAGACTAAAAAATTATTTATCCAGAATCCCAAATTCAAGAATGTATACAGATTTAAAAAATTCTTGTTCTAAAGAAGGTATTTTTCCCCACAAAACTTGCATGGCCAATGAACTGAAACAGTAGGGAATGTTTTAATTAGAGCCCTATGTAAATGCAATTTGATAGTACCTATCGTGGAGAAGACATAGCTACCATGCAACCGCGCTTAGAACTGATGGTGGGACCGGATTCTACATAAAAGATGTCAATGCTGGAACCCTGCACTTATTTTTAATTAGACTTAATTTTGTGCTTTCTTGTCAAGCTCAATTTCAATAAAACCCGGAATTCCTGCTGTTAAAAAAACAGATATCCGGGGCTACCCTGGAAAAGTAGCACCCTTGCCACAGCATGAGCAGAGAAGACACACTCACCCTTGTTGTGCAGCTTGTTGCTGCTGTTGACCCGCGTTTTCATGACAAACTCCACACACTGTCGCAGGATGTTGGAGCACTGAAGCTGCACTTCATCATCACAGTCGTAGCACCTAAGGAACAAAAAGCCATTTCAATGTTTTGCCAAAACTCAAAAGTTTGGAATTGATTTGGGGGTACATTTCTCCTTTAAACAGGTCTAGTTCTGGAGTTTCTAAGGTTAAAGGCTTTCATTTACTAAGTGTGCAACACATTCAGTCAATTTAATTACAAGAGGTGATGTGGGAAATCTATATACTTTAAATTTTAATCACACTACATCATAAAACTAATCTAATTTACAACAGGGTTCTGCCCAGGTTTTTTAAGAGGTACCTATTTTGTGAAAAATTTTCTACAAATTGTGAAAATTTAAGTGTAAAATTGACATAAAAACATGTGTACTTAGTTTTTTAAACATCAAAAACAAAAGAAAATTTAGTCTATAATGGCTTATTATTTATTAATAATTAACAAAGGAAAATAGCATAAAATAAAATTTAAAAATATTATTTCAAAAGGTTAATTAATTTGTACTGTGGTGAACCAGTGTACATGCACAGTATCTGAAATTTATTAAGTTGAAATACAATGGGAATGCCTTGCTCTTACACATTAAAAATTAAAAAAAAATATTCTTTGTTATTTTATAACAAAAATATGCAAAGAAAAACAACTTTAAAAGTCTTCAGGCGCCCAAAAAATTTACAAAAATTAAACAATTATAATTGTAGGAGTTCAAATCCTGTCCTAGCTTTTAATTAGAGGGATGTATGAAACACTAATTTATCTCGACAAATCTGAAAATTCTGTTTTGAATGATCTATTATGTATCAATGAAATGAATAATTCTTTAAGAATTATTATTTCTGAGTCACTCATCTTTTTCATAGAAATGCTAAACTTTTCTTTCCTTTAAATATCAAGGATTTGAGTTTAATTTTAATTAACTTATTCCAGCTGAAAAAAAATGCCCCAAAATATTTTTGGACCCTTAAAAAATCCCCAGTTTGCATTTGTTACACATAAATATTCTACTGTAGTCCTTAACCAGAAAAGCTAGGGGAGACCTGCAATACATCAAAATGAAAAAAGATATTTAAAACACAGATTTGAACTCTTTTCGGATAAAATAACAAGAAAAGAATCCATCCAAAATTAAGTTGTTTTTCAGATTTCAGTTAAAATTTGCCAAGCTGTTTTGTGCACACAAAAGCAGAAATATTGGAAAAAATATTAAAAGCTGGTAAAAAAAAACATACAGTTTTATTAAAGGTGTTGTGACCAGATTAACCAGGAATAGGACATTTTATCTCACAGCTTTACCTTACCAGCAACTTTATAATATTCTCGGAGATTTACACCACAACTCTACCAATAATGTAAATATATATTGATGTTGTGTATTCATACTTTTTATTACTATGCTATTCTTTGCTACTTGTTCAATTCAATAAATGGTTTTTCTTATAAGCTATTGTGGTTTATGTGGAGGAATTACAAAGGCAACAACAAAAATTTGGTGATATTTGAATATTTAATTTGGTGCCCAAAATATTTTAACTATTTTTAAATGGGATGGATAATGAAATGGTACATTTATTTTGAACCTTATGTTTAAACCAGCCATAAAAGTAAGGGAAAAGTACAATTCAATATGGAGTAAAAATAAAAGTGTGCGGAGAGGTTAAATTTACAACTGATGTTAGTTACAACTGAAATAGCTTACAATCATTGTTAAGAATGGAGGGATATTTTGAACCATCCCCTGATGTTTTTGACCCATAAAATTAGAAACAAAAGGTGCATCCCACAAAATATTTTTTTCAAACTACAGCACTGTTTACAAATTTAATGGGTCCATTAACTGACCTATTAAATAGCACCAAGTTTGGTAAAAGTAAGTAAATTGTAAAGTAAATTGGTGAAAATTTAAGTGCAAAATCAACATAAAATCATGTATATAATTTTTAAACATTAAAAACAAAATTAATAAAATTTAATCTAGAATAGCTAAAAATTTAACTATTGAGAGAATATATCTTACTGAAGAACTTTCTTTCAAAAATGTTTTTTGTGACTTTTTTTCCTAAAACTGAATTTGTGAAAGTACTACCTGTTTATCAAATGGTGAATTTGTGAAGGTACCTAAAAATGGTAGTAAAATTGTCCTTGACAGACCACTGCCATTATAAAAATTTCGTGACTTTTGAATACTCAAAGCAGCTGGGCAATATTTAGCAGGATCGAACCATCTTATTTTTGACACATCTAACAGAGGTTTGCCAAGAATAGACTAGTCTTTGTTAATTGCTTGTAAATGCATCTACCATTGGGGAGGGGAAAGAAGAGGTACTCACCACACGCATCCAGAGGCGGGTCCCAGCACGAGGGAGTGGCAGTCTGAGTGGAGGGTTCGGAAGTGCTGGAGGGCGTGGCGGTCGTCAGAGTCCCGCCCACAGCCCGCGTTGCCACATTGCAGGCACAGCCAAACGTCCTCCTCCTCACACCCACAGCCACCCTGAAATGTGTGTGAGCAAAAGATATTTAAAAACTTCATACCTAACAGGGATGAGATTGGCTAAAAAGCAAAAAGTCTGAAAACTGCGAGAACAGCATACGTTCAACAGTATCATACGCTACTTAGCTTTAAACCCAAGTTAAGAATAAATCCGAAAAAATAGTAATAAAAAGTGGTTAACATTAATTTTAAAAACAAATTCTTACACTTTATAATTAAAAATTTTACCATTTAGTAATGATCTGAAAGAAATAAAACTACCCATTAGAAAGAATGACTCATTGAATGATCCCAAAAGTATAAAGAGGAATTGCATTGAATTATAATTAAAAATTCTTTCGAAATCACTGAAAAAAATAGTGTGTCTTATCAAGTTAACATTTTTCTCTATTAAATAAAAGGGAGAAATAACTAAAAAAGTATTTTAAAATCTTTAAATATGACGTTGAAAATTTTAAACTATGTATTCCTGGCTGCAAACCAAACAAAAGACAAGCTGTTACATTAAATTGCCTCAAGCATGAAAATTTAGAGCCTTATCAGCCAAGAACATAAACTTGAATTGAGAAAAATGCAATTCTCAGTCAAAAATTTCAGTTTATAAGCCAGTTTTTCATAAAGTAAAAAAGTCAAAAAATTTCATGAAAAGTTCAAACTTTTTAAAGTTACTTTTAGAAGTTTTGACTCTCTGTCATTTGTAATGACTGGTTTTTAACAAATTTCTGGAAAAAACCTGATGGTAGGATTCTATTTTAAGAAACATATTTTTTTTTGGTTGGGAGCCATAAAAATCTTTTGAGGGAAGAGTGTTGGACCACACTGCTTTAAAACATTTATGACAAAATGATCAGATGTTTCTTCCCTTTGAAATCTGAATTGGTTGAAATTACATTACATTACTTTCAAAGGAACCCATTTATCATTGTTTAAAAGGAATTGAATGCCCCCTAATTTATTATTAATATACATTCAGAATACCTTTATGCCCCCTGGGGAACACTAATGATGGCTTTGCGAACATAATAATACATAAATTTAAATAAAGACTTTGATTTTCCTTTTGTAAAGTTGAATGAGGTGTTTCTTACACTGCAGGTGTTGAAATTTCCAAGCTTCAGGGCTTTCCTGACCCTTCCAAAGTTGACGGCTCGCTGAACATGTGAACACACTTTTCCTGCAACACAATGGAAAAGTTAGAGGCAAGTTTTTGTGACTTGAGTTTTAATAACTCACTTTTTCATGGGGGTACATAATATATGAAACTAAGAACACTTTTGGGTTTTATTTTTAGATTTTCTTGTATTTAGATTTGATACTTACGTATTAGCACATCGACCGTTCAACGGCTGTCTAATTCAGCGGCACATTAAAAGTAAAGTCAATGGGATTTAATAACGTTTTCGGATTAAGCGACACGGTCGACGGGATAATACGTAAGTGCCTTAGATTTTAAACCAACCAAATTTCCCAGACAAATAATCGAATTTCAAATAAAAAGAATCAAATTTTTATAATAAATAAAAATTTCATTGGATTTATTAAGTTACCCAACTGACAAATACCTCTTCTTGAACACAATTGTAGGATTCTCTCCTTAGTGCAATTAAAATTTAAATGTTCATTGTTTTGAAATTCAAATTCATATCGGGAATAGCATAGAAAAAGCTACTAAAAGAAAAAAAAACAGTGTACTGTTTATGTAAACCTTTTTTCATTAAACTAAAGAAGGCTCTTTTTCTTTCAAAATAGTTTTTTTTTTCCATTTTCAACATACATACATACAGTAGTAAATTATTAAAATAGACCCTTTCTACAGGAAAAATCCAGTTATCTGAATTTTTGATTACGCAAATTGGGTCCCAATTGATTCGGGTTAGTTGAAGTTCTACTGTACCTTGATATGGCGTTTTGAGTTCTTCTTCCGAAGTGTCCCCGACATCCTTCTGGTGCTTGGGTCTAGCAGCTTTCTTTTTTGTCATCGTTGGAGCAGCATTTCTGTCTGGAAGAAATTGATTTATCACTACTTTGTTTGAGATCACCTTTTCAAAGAACTGAAACTAAACAACAAGGATATTACAGAACTAAATCTCAGAAGATGGCTTCCCTTTCTCTTTTTATTGCTAAGTTTGTTGTCTCAAAAATTTTAAGGGAAGCACCACATGGGAGGGATTACAGCACAGGGTGTATGAAAGTTGGAAAATTTCTCGGGGCGGAATCAGTTCATTACTTTAAACTTCTTAATAACTATGTATATTGTTTTCAATAAAACTAATTCTATTAATAGTTACTATAATTTTTACCCTTTTCTTTAATAAATAATTTTTTA
Source organism: Tetragnatha montana (assembly GCA_963680715.1). Classification (NCBI taxonomy): domain Eukaryota; kingdom Metazoa; phylum Arthropoda; class Arachnida; order Araneae; family Tetragnathidae; genus Tetragnatha; species Tetragnatha montana. The sequence continues at coordinate 3,267,392 of OY796674.1, read as the reverse complement.
TAATTTTAAAATTGATAATTAATTTTGATGATTTTATATTACTTTAAAAACCATGCCCAATTTTGGAATAAAAAATAAATTCAATCTATAAGTTTTATGGATTCTTTTGAGTTTTACTCCTCAAGTAATGTTTATTTCATTAAAATAATCATTATTTTTTAATCATTAATGATAAAAAATTAAATTAAACAATCAAACTATTGATATAGGTATGCAAAATTAAAAAAGTGACAAAAATTTGAAAAATAGGCTTTATAAAAATCATCAATAGATTTTAAAACATTGATTGTTAGGGTTATCAACCGTAACTATTAATTCTAAACCCTGGTGTTTACCTCTCTTCATCATCCAGGGTTAATACTGTATTTAAACTTGTTCTTGAAATTGAAGGCAATATTATTCAGACTATCTTTAACATAACTATTTCAATTTTCCTATTCCATATCTAGAAGAGTTTGAAAAAATGTATAATGCAAATTATCTTTCACACTAATTTTTAAAGCATAAAGCAAATTATTTTTAAAAAATTGTGGTAGTTTAAAATTTTTTATTTAAAAATTATCAAGTGATTTAAATCATGATTAAAATTCTGTATTGCATAAAAGTAAATTTGTCGCCACAGTAGGATATGATCTATACAATTTAATAATGAGATGGCTGAGAGACTGAGTTTGATTTAGTGGGTATGTTTGTTCACAAATGCGATTAGAAAATCTTAAATTAATTCTATGTTTGTCAGTAATTTGCTTCTTTTTAGCTTGATATTATAACGTTCATCGGGACATTCTTCGGGGAGTGGCGACCACCGTGGAGGAAATACTCCAAGATAAAAAATTTTGGACCCTCGCCTGCCTTACATATCAGGGACATCGAGCTATCGGCTACAATAGCCGGACGCTCGTAGCAAGAAGTAAGTAATTGTATATTATAACGTAACGTTTATGATGCATCACGCATCTCTACACTAGCACGAGGAAGATCCTTTGGTAGGTAAGATAGAACGTATCGAAATAAAAAAAGGCTAATCCACAGTTTAAAAATCTTTAAATAAAACAGATATAAAAGAAATAAACGGATTTTCTCAACGGAACTCCGACCACGATCCGACATGATTACGAGACATTAAAATAAGAACGTTAATTCAAGAAGATTGACAGATTAGCACTAAAAACGGCTAATGATATATTTGAAAGCTAATCATTAATAATTTAATAAAATAAGTACCTTTCACCGTCTTATAATAAATTTAGTTATTCATAACACTAACATTCCACAATTCCACACAAAAGTACAAACAAACTCAATTCACTTCAGATTGTGTCGGAACATTTGCTTAGTTGTTTGTTGAAACAAAAACTTGAAAAAATATTATTGAAAAATATTCATAAAATTTTTTTTTATTCATCCTAAATGTACATTTATTTCAAGATGTCCTTTGATATTGTATAATTTATGGAGACAGAAAAATAATTATTTCATTTTTATTTTTGAAAATCTAGATGTCAAAAGTGTCAAAACACCGGAAACACCCCACCCGGTTAAATTTTTTAACCGTGAAATTAGGTTTCATTTGCACCAATATTTAGATTACGAAAACGAAAATACGAGAAATAATTAAAGAATACAATTAAATAAGTAAAAATTCTGCTCGAATAAATTTGTAAAATGTTCTGAAATTGTAAATATGTTTCATCAGAGGTCTCTTTGAAAAACATTCCAGGGTGGAACCTCAAATGATCACTAGTGTTTTGATTTGATGGTGAGAAACTCCCTTATTTTGTTTTTATACGTTAGTAGAGAGTCTAACAACGAACATTTTAAAGTTTTTCTGTGTGTAAAATATGCTTATGAAGTGGACGATTATATTTATCCGAAAGTTTAACACATTAATATTGAGTTTCAACCTAAATAAAAAGGCAGTTCATTCCCCTCCCTCATCGAATTTCATGATTAATTATGCTTTGTGATACAGTAAATTTTCTCATCAATGCAGCAAACTAAAGAATAATTATTCTAGTAAAAGTGTTAATGTTACTTAAGAATTCGTCAGGCACAAGTCTGAAGAGTTTCTATGAAATAACCAAAAAAACCCCAAGTTTAAAAATAACCATGTGAAAATATCTCATAGGTATTAAGCAGTGTTGCTTTAAGTATTTTTAATGTGTGTTATGTCCCAAATACTATGCCCCTTGTCCGAAATACTATTTAGATTAGGAAATTTAACTATGTATTATTTTGTAAGATTCAGTCGTTAATAAACGGAAAACCAAACATGCTTTGGAAACACTCACACTGGGGTCTCATGTTAGGCTGGCCTTGTACCATCATTGCATTATATACATTGGCCCTAAAGGGCTGTGGTTCAAATCAGGTAGTTAGGGTTAATTTTTACTAGTTTTTTTTTCTCTTGGTTACAATCTCCAAGCTAAAGGTCCTTGGTACAGGACTGATCATTTACTGTGTCTGGGTCATTGAATTGTAAATCCCTCTTCTAGGTGCAGTGACCAAATACAGCAATGGACATCTGGAAAATTAGGCCAGAGGCCAAGCTTAAATATGATGAAAAGTTCTTTCAGCTGAAACCTATCAATGGATACATTACAGGTAGACTTTCATGCTTGAATCTAGCAGCTGAAATTTCTTTTTCAGTGTTGAAACTTTACTTGGAAAGTACTCTGTGAAATATTTTTTAAACTACAAATTCCAAATTTGTTTTACGTATCAGCTTTGAGGCACTATTATAACTTGTATTAAGAAATGTTTCATTGAGAAAAGCATATTTTGCTGTGATTAAATACAGCAATACTGCAAAACCTGGATTATACCAATGGAAACCATAAAAAGTAGGCATTATTTGAATATATTTAGTTTAAAACACCTTGATGATATTTAATAGTGTAGTTACTGGAAATAAACCTAAAAATTTTATTAACCCTCCGTCGGTCGCAATACTTTACTGACGCGTCCGGTCGCAATGCTCCAAAAGGCGCAATTAAAGGAATCACAGTTTTCTACCCTTGAATTTAAATGATGGTGTCTTAAAAGTAGTAATAGATATCCAAAATGTTATTCAGACATAAAAAATATGCAATTTATTTTTAATTATTGAGAAAAAATGTAAAAAATAGCCATAATGCCATGTATCCCCGAGAATCCTCAAGAAATAGCTAGAATCGCTTTTAACACTCTAATATATTAAAAACAATTCCGGGGGAGGACCCCCAGACCCCAGTTTTAGCTCAAAATATATTATTATTGCTTTACATACGTTTTTACTGTATAAAAGGGGGGCGCGATGAAATTTACTATTAAAAAATTGGGTCGCCAGTATAGAAAGGTTGAAAAGCACTGATTTAAAACATCCTTTAATTTAAAGAAAAATGAAATATCCTGAAAAAATGTCCCTTATGACCCTCCGTAAATACTCTAATTGCCAAAATCGAATCCATACTTTCGCAGAAAACGATTTTGCCTATACCCTACCAAAATAACCCAAATCCTGGAATATATGGAAGAAAACTCTATTGTAAGTGTAGGTTCAACCGCAATTCATCATAAAATCAGCTATAAAATAAATAAATTAAGTAGCGTAAATAATATTACATACCTTTATGGAGTGCAACGTCTCCGGTCGCAATGCTCCAAAAGTATACTGATCGTATAATTGTGTTAAAAACCAGTCCAGACATAGCCCGCGAATCCAAATAACTGTCTGGGGCCATACATCCGGTAAAGATAGTAAGCTACAAGAAATTTCAGACTTCTTCCCCCCCCCCTAATACGGGAAAGGGAAACAAAGATGTGCGGGGTGCGCCAAAAGTTGCAGTTGCGACCGACGGAGGGTTAAAGCAACCAAGAGCAAAACTAAAGGAAACCCAAGTTTTTATTGTAAAAGGCAGTCACATCTTTATGTAATAAAAGAATTGTAAAAAAATTCTGCTTTTTGATTGGTTTTTTTTTGTAATATTTCTATGATCTGTTGTAAAAGTGTAAGAACAAGTATTCTTACAAGTTACAAGCCCAGAAAACCTATTCTAGTTGAAGTTTTGGATACCATCATCTCATATGTTGAGCTCATCAGTTTTTGTTTTTAGGTGAACAGGCCAAGAGTTTATTCCTCATGTCAGGGCTGCCTCCTCAAGTACTGGCTCACATATGGTAAGCAGATACTACACTGAGTACCTTGCCCTGCTATTTTGTGTTAATTTTTTTTTTTTTTTAATTTCTCGAAATGATATTAATCTTAGTGCCTATGCCTATGGAAGAGCTTTTGGCTCCTTTGGGAAATAAAAAGCAATTTATTTTCCGTATTTTTTTAGTTCTTTTGTGTAATGCTTTCTTTCATATCTGTTTCTGTGTTTATTTGTTTTTTGTTAAGTAAATGAATTTGAAAATTCCAATTCACAAAAACTTACTCTTCACTAAAGTGCAAAGATCAAATCTGATTTGAAACCTGTTTTTAGAATGTGATCTTTTTGTAGAATGGAATTTGCTAAAAGTTAATTCAGGGGTCGATCCAGCTGAAAATTGGGGCCTTTTTCCTGCCCCTTCACAAAATTCCGCCTCCTAAAAACGGCCCCTTCCTAAAATTCAAATTCATGAAAATGACTCTTTTACAAATTCAAATTAGCTTTAATCATTATTTGCAAGAAAACATTCACAAAATCTTGTTTGTTTCAAATCAAAAATGTTTTTTATGATAATTTAAAATATAATTTGACTAGTTTTTCACAAAAAAAATTTCTTTTTCACAAAAATGGGCCCCAAAAATAAAACCTGGATCAAACCCTGGTTATAAACAGAATGGAATGGTTATACATACTATAGGCCCTTGATTTTCATTTTCACATAAACTTCCTAAAACAGAAACCTGGTAACCCTGGAACAAAACATTGATCAACACTGTTGCCAACATAATTTTGCTTAATTGTATGAATGTTAAACAGAATATTCAACAATTGTTCTGTTGCAGGGCGCTGGCTGATAGGGATGCGGACGGGAAGATGGACTGTGGGGAGTTCACGATCGCCATGCACCTCATCGAGCTGAAGCTGAAGGGCATCGAGCTGCCCAAGGCCCTGCCCCCCACCATGCCTCCTCCCTCAGTGCAGGCCTTCAGGGCACCAGTGCCTGTAGCAGGTGAGAAACTCCTGAAATTTGCTCTTTAATTTTCTAAGGACCCTTAAAACTCCTGGAAATTAAAGTTTTTCTCCTGAATTTTCCCTAAAGGGGCATTTTACAGTTATGGTAGAGTCTGTAACATTTCATTTTGTCTGTTAAAGTTGTATAAATTTCAAAATTTTCTGTTCTCATACTAACATAGTCTGTAAACATCAGATTAAAACAGAAAAACTATAAAAATTTGAAATTTATACAACTTTAAAAGACAAACCAAAATGTTACAAACTCAACAATTACCTTGAAATGTCCCTTAAACTCCTGAAATTTATCTATCCAAGAGCAAAAGGAAGTTTAAAGAACAATGTGGCGAAAGTTATTGGTTTGTAAATCGGTAAAATTCTGTTAAAAGATAAAATTTTATAACCTTTTTTTTCCCCACTTTTTTGTTCAGTTATTCATTCTGTACTCAATCTGCTCGTGATATTTAAAGTAGTGTAAGGTTAGTAATTGTTCACGTTAACCTCCTATTTTTTTTTTGTAACTTACTCCTAAAGACTCCTGAATTTTACTGTTTTAGATAGAGTATGAACCCTGGACATGGGGTTGGATCAAATGTAAAACTTAATGAACTCACTATAAATATCTTAGATTTAATTATGTGTTTGTTGATAATCCAATTCCTCTACCCCTTGATCTAATAGGGTATGGGTAACATAAACTAAGAATGTGACACACCAGCTTGCAGCTTAACTAATTATGAAACTTAACTTAATTAATTATGAAATTTTGGATTCTGGATAAAAAATTCACTACTCTAATAGTTTTCCGGAATTTTGAATTGAAGCAGTGGTCTGTCCAGGGCAATTTAACTACTTTCTGTTGCATCTTCACAAATTCATCATTTGATAAATAGGTACTTTCACATATCCAGTTTTAAGAAAAATGGTATATCTTCACAAAGTAGATTTTTAAAGTAAAGTTCTTTAGTAAGCTATATTCTCTTAAGTGTTAATTTTTAGCCATTTTAGACAAAATTTTCCTTTGTTTTTAATGTTTAAAAATTATATACATGTCTTAGGTTGATTTTTTGACAAATTTGTTGAAAAAAAATTAAAAATTTTTACAAAATAGTTACTTCTTAAAAAAACCCTAGACAAACCCCTGCAGAGAGTGAAACTATTGACCACCCCTCACAGTAGTAACCCAAATAAAGGATTTATTTATATAATCTGGAAAAAATCTTCATGAGAGGTTACATTCTTTGTTTAAATAATAATGAGACAAAAACAAAGTATTCCAAAATTCTATTGATTGTATTACATTGAGTTATTTGAAAGTTATTTTCAAAGGATTCATTTTGTGTTATCTTTCTTTATGTTAACAAAACATTTTAATTTAAATCCATTCTCTATTTCAGCTCCAGTCCCCATTGTCCCCCCAGTGGGCAATCTGGTTGGAGGCTTTGTCCCTCCCCTCGAGAAGCAACCCCGATCTTGCTCCGTCAGTAGCCAAGACTCGCCGACGTAAGAATTTTTATTCGTAACTTGTTTCCTTAGTAGACAATCATTCACTGCACTATTTTATACTTAGAAATCAGGGACCAATACAGGTTGATTTTGGTACCGTTTTTCGGTACCTTCACAAAAAATGTACTAACAAAAACGGCACCTTCACAATTCTTCTGAAAAATACACACATCTTCACAATAACATAGCTGGAAATTGGCGGTTCCACAATAATTTCTTCTATAAAATCTATGTTTACTAAAATTTATTTGCTTAAAAATGTATTGTAAAGCTACTTAAAGTATTTAAACTGCTGTAAAACTGAAGAAAAAAGTAATTTAATGTTGCTTTGAACATTAATTTTATAGTTCTCATTGAAAATAGTTCTAAAAACTTCAAAAAATTAAAATGCCATGTACATTTTTTCAAAAAAATGGGGGTTAAGTTTAAAATTCTGGATTAATCCCTGGAATTGTATCAGTCTTGGGTGTTAATTACTGCTATAAATGATCAATTACTAAATGACTTTGATTGTGTAATTTACGTAACAAAATCTAAATAATTTGCTGAGTCCCCCTCTTGGTTTAACATCTTAAGTTGTTGAGGTCTTAAATTTGTAAGGCATCTCCTTTTTCACCTGTTACTGGTAGTTATGTGTTTTAGACATGTAATAGAAGTTAGATAACCTTTTGTTCTTAACATCACATTATTAATACATCAAATACAAAATCATCAAATGTAATGTAATGTCTATAATTTTACATCTACAATCTAATTTTAAATTACATTGTAAATTTAAAATTATAGACATTACTTTCTACCTGGTACTTAAAGGCAATCAGCCACATATGAGTGTAGTATATAAAAGGTATTTATACCTGTTTTGTAATGGAAGGGTTCAACCCAGTTCTGTCATTAGAAATTGTTTCCCCAATTGTTCAGATTGAAGTTGTTGTTTTTCAATATCCTATGGTGTAAGCCCGAAATCATCACTCAAATAGTCAATAACTCTATCTGCAGTATATAAGCCAATTGAAAAGATTATCCTTCTTTTGAATGATACTCTCAATTGTGCTTTCCTCTATCCTCTGTTGGTTGATTACTGTTCTCATTTTCAGTGCTTTCATTTAACACATGAAATAAGCAAGCTTTAAATAAAAAAAATACAAAAAAAAATTTTTTTTAACATCAGTTAGATTAAAGTAGTAATATTGCCATAAACCATGAGTACCAAACATTTTGAAGAAGGAAACTATATACATTACTAATAACTGTTTAAACAGTCATTGAAGTCCAAGCATAACCAAACATTGGAACAAAACACAATGAAATTATGTGAAAAAGGTAGAATTGTGAGGAGAAAGTGTAACACTCTTTCAAATTTAAGCAGATTACCTTTAAGTCAATCATAGTCTTGGAGTACTCACTTATTTTGCCTTAACAATTCAACCAGTTAAATCATTATTGACAAATTATAATCTTAAATCACATATACTGAGTTAAATCCATCTTTAACATTAATTTATACAAACAAGCAATCAAAGTTCAATAAACAAAAATGACTGACTGAAATCAGAAGTCGTTTGTTGTTTCATTTAAAACTCTTGTTTTAAACAGATTAAAACATTGTTTAAAACACATGTATTTTTAGCAAGTTGTTTGATTTTTTTATGCAACTAACTCATCAGTTTCATGTGTGGATCACCCAGAGTTTAAAGAGTTGGGTTCAAGTATAAGGCTTGGGTCTATACAAACCACCAATTTACCATGACATATGTGGTACATTTGCTTGATAAAGAGCATGACTCTGCGTGATGAAAACTTATGAAATTCATATAAAAGACAGGCTGTTTACGCTGCATTTAGAAAGTATAACTTTGTTAATCTAATTTCACTTTTAAAAATCTAATTTATTTTTTTGATCATGTTTTTTTAGCATTTTTTGTCAAGGGTAAACAAAAAACCCATGTTTTTTCCAACCTTGTGTGTAGTACATTGTAACTTGATGAACTCGGACATCTTTTTTAGAACAAAAAAAAAAAACAGGGAAAATAATTATGTGACACCAAAAGAGCACAAGGATCGTCCTTGGTATCTAAAAAAAAATTATTATTGGGCAACAAAGCTAGACCAACTCTATTTTAATATTTTGAATAATGCATCAGTATTAGTTTGTTCGTTTATGAAATTATATATTCCTGATTTAAATTCAATTTTACTATATTAGTAGTTTTGAAGTTTTCATTTAATTTATTAAACAGAAAAGGTCCTAAAAAAGCATGTGATTTATGAAATATTTCTTCGTTCGTCTTAAGTATAAAATAATAGTGGTTTAATGTTTTACTTATGTGATGTTATAATTGTTTATGTAAGTGTTGAAGTATTTTATTGTTAAATGAAAAATATATTTAAGTTACAACCTTCTCCCTTTTTTAGTATTCCACTCTCTCAACTTATTATTGTATTGTTTTGTAAAGTAGTAGTTGATTCAAAATTGTTAAACATGTTGCTGTAAGTTTTTATCATCGGTCTCTGGTAATTAATTTCCTATCTACAATTTAACTTTGCCATCTTCTTTAAATATCAATATGTTATGTCTTCCTTTAAATTTCAACAGTTTTAATCCCTTTTGCAACAATAAAAACATTATGAGAATAAGCCTTCCAAGAGTATTTGAGAATTGATGTTGTGAAAGTTTTTCTAATGAATATTTGAGTTATTACGCATCAGAGCAAGACTTTCATGGCTGTAAAATAAGAAAGAAAATTCTTGATGAAGTAGAAGGAATAGATAATCTTTTTAATCATTCAGTGTAGACAGTGGAATAAAAATTAAAATAGGTAACTTCATTTTGAAGTAGTGGATAACTCAAAGTTTTGTAGTGGTCCCTATCGCTTGATATATCATGTTTATCCGAAAACAAAATCAACAATTTTCAAGTTAACACCTCCAAAATTAATTTTTGAGTACTTTGTTGGCATGTTGATTAAATTATGAAAAAATTTTAACCTTGTAAATGCAATTTAATACCAATAAAACTGTAAAATCATCAAGTTAACATATAATATTTTATCATACCTCATCAGATCTTAGCATAGGAAGTAATGTATTTTAAAAGCAGTTTTGATTGTCTCTTAGGCACAAACTATCTTTCAAATCATGATTGAATATATTGTTCTTCAATTTATTAATTACAGTAAAGCTAAACTTTTTTAAGCAACAAATATTTTCTTTGAAGCAGAAATGAAATTATGATACATACATGAATAAAATTCTTGGTACAGTGATGTTTTCTTGTACTTATTAGTAGCAAATATTCTCTGGGTAATTGAGATTTAATTATAAGTGCTTTTAAGTAATAATACTTTTATTTAGGCTTGTAATAACTTTTAATAAACAGTATTTTTTTAATCTGAAAATTTCCAATATTTTGATATTTATATAAATATGATATTTGCCAACCCTGCCTTTAAGCTCATTGCTTGTCAATCCATGTTGCACTGTATACCTATCACAATTAAAGAGGTTTATACCTATCCTACATTATTATAGGTGAGGACAGTCATAATATAGTTTTTTTTTCTCCTGCAGAGGTGGCGGTGAGTGGTCTGTGTCTCAGCCTTCGAAGCTCAAGTTTACGCAGCTGTTCAACTCGTTTGACCGCACCCGCACCGGATTCCTGACGGGAGCCCAGGCGAGAAACATCCTTGTCAGCACCGGACTCAGCCAGCCCATCCTGGCACAGATATGGTGAGACTGATTGCTCTTTATTGGCTTGGTTATTCAGCCCTGTGCAACCATGTGTTGAATGGACAATTTTTTAAAAATCTTAATGTATTCAGAATGGCCTTCAGAAAACATTTTAATATACCTTTTAAATGGTGAGACTGCTTGCTCTTTACTGTCTGTCTATCACTAGTAGAGCTCTTGTTTACATTTATGTTGGCAAGGAAACAGGACTCTTCATTTTCAATAGAGTGTTTTCAGGTGACGTCACAACCAACCGGTTATTTTCTGTTAACTGTGTATCTTCTGTAGGGCTTTTAACTGTTGCTAAGCCGGTTTTTAGGTATGGGATCACGTGATTGCAAATGCTCCAATAGAAGAATTCCACGGCTAGTCATTTTCTGTAACTGTTAACCTCTGAATCACTAATCCCAACCTCTAACATATGCATCAATTCTGCTTGCTCTTTACTGTCCAGTTACTGTTAACCAGAACTTGCTCCAGAATAAATTATTTTGTGTCATTGGAATTAGGGGCAATATTTTTAAATGGTTTGAATCTTGTTTAAAAGGTAGAACTCAAAATTGTTAAAATTAATGATGATGGTAGCCAAGATGAAATTACAGTTGGTGTCAGTGTGCCTCAGGGGTCAATTTTAGGACCATTACCTACTGTTCTTAATTTTTATGAATAATTTCTGTAAACTGAATTCTTCTTCTTCTTCGGCTCTACAGCCCTTGATGGGCCTTGGCCTGCTGCACCAATCTACTCCAGGCAACTCTATTACACGCCTTTAAACTGAATTCAGGTTATGATATAACTACATTTACTGAAAATACTATATTGGTGTCCTCAGCTGCTACTGTCTATCACAAGTTGAGCCCTCGTTTACATTTCTGTTGACAAGGCAACAGGACTCTTCTAATTTTCAGCGGGGGAAATTGTTGCATTGGATCACTAGTTCTTTTTGCTTATTATTTTAACAGTTCACTAATCCCAACCTCTAACATACTATACATCAATTCTGAGAGGAAGACCATGCTTGTGATCGTCGGAAATTCTGCCAATAATCCTTTAATCCTTGCCAAATCATAATACGAATCATAATCTCTGTTAAAAATGAACCAGTCTTGTTTCTGCCACTGCCACAACTAGGCGAGACCTCAACTGTTGCTGGACAAAGAGTATTATCTTGGTTGATTAGCTCTGCAATGTGTGTTGAATGAATTTTTTTTTAAAACATGTAAAACCTGATTTTCCAATACTTTTTTTAATGTATTAAATATTTTTTCTTCAAATTTTGTACACCATTTTGAATTCGAATTTGATGCAAAATGAGGCGATATCAGTGTAGAAATTCAAACTAAATTTGTTTTGGAGGCAACAGTAATGGGGATCAGTTAATGTTTAATGTACAGGTTGCTTATTTTAATTAAACTTCCACTTTGAGATGGCTGTAAAAAGATTTAAGGGAGGCACTCTGGGAGGTGCCCCCTCCTTGGACTGAAAAAGAAAGGGTAAAAAGAGAAAAAAAACCTGGAAAATCATACAGAATACCTGGAAAATGAACAATGTTTAATGTTTGGGTGTCAATTTTGGCTTTAGTAAGTGGAAAAAATAGACCATTTATTGAAAATATATGTTCATAAGAGCAAGAAATATCTGAAAAATGCAGTGAATAGCCTGGATAAAGTCGTCAGGGAATTGACCTGGAAAAGTCAGGGAATTTTATACATGAAATTGATTAGATATAGTTGTTTAGATATAGTTTTTTTTTTCCTGTATTTTGACACATATAAAATTGAAGAGTGTTGTTTGCAGGTCCCTGGCGGAAGTCCTGTTTGAAGGCCAATTTCAATACATAAACATACAAAATGAGTCATTAATTTATTAGTGTTTTATGATCTACTCTTTTATTTTTCTTTAAGAATGTTTAAGTTCAAAATACATTTTAGGTAATCGTTTTAAATACTTCAATTATGACCGTCAATTTTAAAGCTGACACTAGAGTTACACTTTTTGAAACTTACTATACTAGACAGCAACTTAAGTTGATCCTATGACATCATGAACTAAGTAGTTCCCATCGCGGTGTCTGAATTTTGAGTGAAATTAAGAACGTCAATTTAAAAGTATGATTATTGCATTAAACCCATGTATAAACAGTGATTTTCAATCACGATTTGCGTACCGAAACTCCTCCTAGCAACCCAACAGGTTTTTTGTTTACCGATTTCTCCTTCCACATTTGTGATGTACTGGGTTCAAGAAACGTTGCTGTCGACTATAGTATCAAATCACCTATTGTTATCAATCGTATCATTTTGATCTTGGAATAAAAGTGATCACATTAAGCTGAATCGACTGTATACGTCTTCTTCTATGGGATAGTAAAGCTATAGTTTTTCTTTCTGTATTTTGCCAAAATGAATAACTGAAGAGTGTTGTTTGCAGGTTGCTAGGTTTGCATTCTAGGTAATCGTTTTAGATACTTCAATTAGCACTACATAGTTGTGATTTTAAGGCAAACACTAGTAACTCTGTTTGAATCTTTCTTGTATCAAATCTCTTATTGTTATCAATTAAATAATGTTATCATTTTGATCTTGGACAAAAGTGATGACATTAAGCTGAGTCAACTGTATAACAGCCATATTCACAGCCATCAGCGTCAGTGTTAAATCCTCGGTCAAAGAAGAATTCCACCAATCAGAGTCAACGGAAAGCTACTTTTTCTTTCTTTAACCGCTGGTTAACCTCGACGCTGATGGTTATTAGTCTTCTTGGGTGGTCTATAAGTCTTCTTGGGTGGGATAGTTTAGTTATAGTTTTTCCACATGAAAGAAATGAACTGAATAATTAAAGTTGTGTGTTGTGGTTGCAGGTCGCTGGCGGACATAGACGGTGACGGGCGGCTCTCTTCGGAGGAGTTTGTGCTGGCCATGCACCTGGCGGAGAGCGTGAAGGCCGGGGACGCCCTGCCCAGCTTCCTGCCCCCCGACCTCATCCCCCCCTCGCATCGCAGGAAGAGGTCCACCAGCGTGCAGTCAAGTAACTACTCCTTTTATATCTCCTTTTGTTTACTCTGGCTTTTCAATGATGCACTCTTGAACTTAACTAGTGATTGAGATTAAATTAAATTATTTATAATTAACTTTTACATTTTAATAGTGTAGTAGTATTGTTGTAAATATCTTTAGAATCTGAAGAATGTAAGAAGGAAGAATAAAACAAAGTGTAGGCTAGACCAGAGGTTCTCAAATTGGGTGCAGTGGCACCCTGGGTTGCCGCAATCGTATGCCAGGGGTGCCACACTCGAGGTATAAAAGTACTCGTAAAAAAAATTTAAATTGCTGTACTGCCAAAAGCTTTTAAAGGGTGCCCCAAATTTTTTTTAGCCGGCCAAGGGTGACGCTGTGGAAGTAATTGGAGAACCCCTGGGCTAGATTGTATAACAATAAATAAGCTGTTTTATAACTTGAGACTTCTTTTTAGGATAAATTTAAGATTCTTATCAGAGATAGTTTAGATATTATTTAAAATCCACATCACAGGGATGAGATTTTCCTACTTTTTTGAACTTTTCATGAAAATGTCACTTTTTTTTTATAGTTAGCTTATGACCTGAAATTTCTAAATGAGAATTGCATTGATGTTCTTGACTTATAAGGCTCTTTTATATGGTAAATTTTCATATTTGAGACAATTTAAAATCAGCTTAGGGTTCTAATTTGGTTTGCAGCCTGGGAAAATCTGTTTCAGATTTTCAACAAATCATAGTTGTTCTCCCTTTTATTTATGTGAAAAATCTGAACTGCATAAGACACCCTACATTTTAGAAGTGATTTCAATAGAATTTGCAAATGTAATTTAATATAATTTGTCTTTGACTTTTCGGATCATTCAATGAGGCATTTTTTTCTCCACTTAAATTAGGCTTTCTAATGAGTAGTTTTTATTTCTTTCAAATCAATACAATACTGTAAAATTTTTAATTTAAAGTGCAAGAATTTATTGTTATAATTTATGTTAACCTTATATTAGTTTTTCAGATTTATTTTTAATTAAGATTTAAAGCTAAATAATAAATACTGTTGACCAAATGTCGTTCACAGTTTTCCGACTTTTTGATTGTTTGACAATCTCATCCCTGACATCAATTTAGATTCAGAATGACCATGGTAATTGGTTTAAGCCTCCAACTTTTAAAAGCAAATGCATTTACTTATTAAATTATTGATAATCTTATTACTTACATTCACTTATTATAAATAATCCTTATTTACTTATTAAATTATAAATAGCATAGTCCATCCACAAACATAATAATAATCAAATAATCATAAAGATACAATCCAAGTAATGCATTACATTATATAGGCTTTAACTCTGCTCACAAAGTTTGGAAGTTGAGACATTTGGTTGTCCTCTTTCCAAAAATTGGTTGACCAATTGGAGGTTTATTCTAATTCTAACAGCATCCATGTTTCTTCTATGCAGAAGATATTTCTGGGATGACTCCAAAGTTGTAATCATATTTAGAATGTAAGAAACGTATTGTGTTTTGTTGGATTGGTTTATTTTTAACACAGGGGTTAAAAGACATTGTTCCTTTTTACTTAATGGTAGAAGGAATCTGCTAAAGTTCCCCATTTGGGTCAGGCTGGATCCAAAATTTGCATTTTGAGTTCTAGTTTATTTCTTTCTATCACATAGACCTTAAGCAAAAGACTGCTCAGTATTTTTTATCTTTATGTTGAGGATCAGTTTAACTTTTTGGACAAAATTACACTGTTAATTTTAAAGTTGTCTTTTAAAATTAATTAGATCAAGAAATAAAATTACCCTCAAAAAGGCTATAAAATTGCAAATAAAGGCCTATATTTATTTTAAAATATAAAAGAGAGTGGGAACCCTTAATTGTTTAACTTCCTTTCATGAAAAATAAGTTTTACATTTAGAACACAAGAAACACTGTAAAAAAATCAAGCATAGAGTGAAAGTTATAAAAGTTTCCAGGACAGAATTGAATTAAACCTTATCATTGATGATATTTTTAAGACCTTCTAATTACATATTGACTTTTTCTGTTTTGTTAACAACCTGAAGAAAATGAACT
The DNA here is from genome assembly GCA_963680715.1 of Tetragnatha montana. NCBI lineage: Eukaryota > Metazoa > Arthropoda > Arachnida > Araneae > Tetragnathidae > Tetragnatha > Tetragnatha montana. The sequence continues at coordinate 3,251,921 of OY796674.1, read as the reverse complement.
TGTATTGTTTGTTCTGAAAACTTTTAAATATCCAGTTATTATTTTGAATCAATATCTTGAAATTGAAATATAATTAATTTGCTTCAAATTGACTTTTTTTTCCTCTTTGACAGCTGGCTCCACCTCTAGTCATGGTCTTAGCGACTTGCTGGGAGATTTCAAGGACGACAAGCTCTTGCAACAAAGTGAGTATGAATCTGTGTTTGTATAATAATAATCTTTATTATCTTCATTACTAACTAACAGAAAGCAACAGAAAAAGAAAGAAAAAACATGGTTTATCACCAAGGGGAAACAACCTGTTTAGGTGTGACAGAAAAGTACTACAATATAATTAAATCCTACAATATATTTAAAGTATAGGGGGTTAAAACTTTGTGATATCACAGAAGCAAAAAGCCCTATAAAGGCTGTGATTTTCTTTTGTCTGTAGGGTGCTTCTAAAAGGCTACAGTTTTTGTCAAAGCCTTTTTTTCAATCCAAACCCTAGACTTTTATAGGAAAAAAAAAGTGAGTTATTTTAGGGTCAAACTTTTAAAAGGTTTTAAGGTTAAAAGATATTACACATCATTTTGCATATCTATAAGTATTTAAGGTGTTGAAATTTTCATCACTCTTTACATACTGTTTGTGTTGATAAATGTCCAAAAATGAGTCAAAACTTTTTAGGGTCTAATTTCCAAACATTTTCTGGGGGTGACCTCAGACTGCTTAACCAACCTCTTTGACAATAGAGGTTCAGTTTGATCAGTAATAATAATGCAGGAAAAACTATTTTGTTTGAGGAAGTTCTGGTAGTCTTTTACAAATGTGTTATTTCTTTTTTTTAGTAAATAAATTCTTTGAAAAGTAATTTTGGTTCTAAAGGTTTTAACCTATAAATTAAGATCCAGTGTAAGCTACTAACTTGTAAAACCATGAAATGATTGAAAAAGTTTAAAAATTCAAAAATTATTTAAGAATTTTACAGTTCTAGTTCTCCTAATATTTCAAAAACCACCTTTTTTTATAATGGATGTTTTAGTTCTCTGGATTTTTCTTATAGCATGCAAGTTCCTTAACAGCAGTAGAATTAACTTTTTGAGATGAATTTATAGTAGTTCTATTAATAATTATTGTTTTCTGGCTAGATTTCTTTAAAGTTACTTAAAACTAAATAGTATATGAAAGTGCAATTATAATTTTAGTAATAATACTTATTTTTGATTGTGATAGCTTTTATGTTATTCTCAAGTACCATTAAGGAAATTTTAAGACTGTTTGCCTTTTTACAAAACTTATCCATGGTCCTTGAATTATTTTCTTTCCCTAACTACAGTGGGAATCCTGCATTTGTGCTTCCTTCTAAGTTAATTTAACACAGAGAAAACATGGGACTAATTCTTTGTTTAAGTTAATAAATGATGTCGAAAGTTATTGTTATTCTTTTTATAATGAAATTGAAGTACTGAATTCTTTAAGTACTATGTTTTTTAGCATAATTCTTGCAGTATCATGTATCCAAATCAGATTTATAAACATTTATGCTTCCTTCAGAGTTAATTTAACACCGAAAACATTGAACTAATTCTATTTAAGGTTAATAAAAGTTATTCTTTTTATAATGAAATTGAAATACTGAATTCTTTGGGTACTACTATATTTTTTAATATAATTCATAATAGTATAATACATTTGCAAATGATAGCAAAAAACCCACATTTCTTGCAAACTAATGAATAGTCGTTTCTCTCTTTTAGCGACGTTTGAAGACAAGCGTCGTGAGAACTTCGAGAAGGGACAAGCGGAGCTGGAGAAACGTCGCCTGGCACTGCTGGAGGCTCAGCGCAAGGAGCAGGAGGAGCGAGACAGGAAAGAGCGGGAGGAGGCAGAGCGCAGAGAACGCATCAGGTGAGAGGACCACCCCCCTACCTAAATTTTCTTTTCTTTTCAGGTGCAATTTTGTTATCTGTTCCTTTAAATATCACTAAGGTATTCTTGGTGCCAACCAACAAAAATATTACTGAAAATTGCAAACTAACTTAATAAAATACACTGTTGTATTAATAACAACCGTAATAATTGCTGATATTTTTGGGGCCTGAAACAGCTTGTTGTTGTTCTAATGCCATATGGAATATTCAAGCAGTTATTTTGGCATTATTTAGCAGTACATGAGACAGAATTGAATGGGTTTTTTTTTTTTTTTTTTTTTTTTTTTTTTTTTTTTTTTAAGAAAAAGCAGCTTACTGTCAGAAGTCAAAAAAAATTTTAAAAACAGTGCTTTTGAAACAGACAAAAAACTATACTTTCTAAATGCAGCGCAAAGAGCCTGTCTTTTCAAATGATTTCTGTATGTTTTTATCACAGAATTATGCTCTTTATCAAGCAATGTATCACCTATGTCATGGTGGTTTGTACCCAGGTCTTTAACTTGACCCCAATTTTTTTAGTTAAAACTCTGTGATCCACACATGAAAATGGTGAATTCATTGCATAAATAAAGCGAGCAACTTGCTCAAAAAATACATGTTTCAAACAATGGGGTTTTTTTGCTTTGTTTGCATTTAAAACAAGTGTTTTATAATAAAGAAAATTGTCTTCAATCTGCTTTTCCAGGCAAGAGCAGGAGAAGAGAAGGCAGCTGGAGCTGGAAAAGCAGCTGGCCAAGCAGAGGGAGTTGGAGCAGGAGAAAGAGGAGCAGCGCAGGAAAGCCCTCGAGCAGCGAGAGGTGAGAGCTGAACTTGATTATTAGAGTTGCAACTGAAAGAAATGATAAAAAGTAAATCAATTCAATTGAGGCCTTTGTGCAAGAACCAGGTATCTCAACCTTCAATTCAAGTTTACTTTGGATGATTTTTTGGAGATATCTTACATATGGCATTCTGTTGCTGTGTAAACTTTGCGTAGGTTAGGATAAATACGGGAGTCAAAACAGCAACCCTTGTATTTGTACTACAAGCCCTTTTTGCATAAGAAAGCTTGTATAAAATTTCAAGTGAACAATATCAACCTCCTTAGATAAAAAATTAGCTACTTATTGATTACCTTTAATCTTAAAGATCTATTACCACACTGTTGTTTTCACTCAGTTGAGTCTTTATGAAAGTTGAAATGAGGCCCCTTTTTTTTAAACAGATTTGCAGTTTAAAAACCCATATCTAGCAACAGGCAAATATCTGTATTTTAGATCATCCCTGCAGATCTGTGTAGTTTGAAAATGGAAATCCTACCCCAAGAGAACTCAATTAAGTCTCTTCTCCTAAAGATCTTATTTTATTTGCTTGGACCCTGAAAGTCTGCCTTACTATTTTTCTTGCCTTATCATCCGACATCAGAAACAAAGTTAACAACAGTTTTATAAAGGCCTAGCTATTAAAAAAAATAAAATACTCTTAAATTGGTTTTCAAGCTTCAGTATGTGTGGAGAAAAAAATTTATTTTCAGAGTTTTCCCATGAACAAGGGGCAGTAGTGAGCTGCTTGATGTAAATTTTGTCCCATGTCAAATTCAGTTTTAGTGTCCTTTCTTGAATCCTAACTGTTGTGAAATGATACTGAAATATAAAAGGAAATCATTGCCTTAGACTCACCACACTTGTTTGAAGGGCAGAGTCTACCATTAGAGACCACACTAGTCTAGTTTCCAAAATGGCTGATTGGGTAGAACTGTTAGAGAAATTTACTTGCCTGATTGGAAGTTAATGTGTTCTGGTCAGTTAGAGGTTTTTCTGATTGCAGTTGGGAATTCGAGCTGAAGTAATACATTTACAGTCATGTCCCATCTGCCTCATGTATAAAGTGTGAGCTCTTACTGTTTGTGTTACCAGAACAATCATCAACCCTTCCCATTTCTTGATAAGCCTGTTGGCTTCTATTTTCTACACTCCCTTCAGTGATGTTTTGCTGGCCTAGATGATTACTTAATATTGTTGTTGAGGCCATTTTGCAGGATGCCCAGGAATGTTGTTATTAAGTAACCTCTTGTTCTTTTTATAATGTTTTATTAACTTTTTAATATATTGTTAAAATAAACTAATTTGTTTTCTTAAACTTTTTCTCCTCTCCTTTCATGAGTTCAATGCATATCACTCTGCTAATCTTGTAGATACCATTTCCTCTAAATCTGGTATTACTAACATAACGCGTGGTTTGTTTAAAGGCCGCTCGTCGTGAGATGGAGCGCCAACGTCAGCTGGAGTGGGAGAAGCAGCGGCGCCAAGAGTTGGTGTCTCAGCGCCAAAAGGAGCAGGAGGCCGTCTGCCACCTCAAGAACCTCAACAAGAACTTCACCTTCGAGCTGGAGCAGCTGGTGAGAAGGAATCCTATTTGTTGTCTCTTTTTTACTCCATATTTCATTGGTGCCAGCTCTCCCACGGGCCCTAATAAAGTTCTATAACGACCTTAACTTTCTTTTGTTCTTAGAGGGCCCCTAAGAGGATGTATATTTTTGTTAAAGCCCTATTTTTGGTCCAAACTGTTTTGACATGTCTCATTACCCATTTAAAGTTCGTGTTTTGACTTTTTTTTCGTTGGTTTTGTCGTAAGAATATGCAGACCTCAAGCAATAGTATGCATCAATTCAGTATATTATTTACTTTATACTAACCAATTTGACAGAATTTTAAGCTCTTAAAATTAAATATAGATTGAGAATTAAAGTCACTTTTTAAGACTAAAATTGCATGTAAAAAGCCCTGTATAGGCATTTTAATTTGGCTAAAATAAAGTGGGAACTCTGACTTTTCTTATTCAACCTGAATATTTTGTTTCAATGAATCTTCTGAATTTTTTACAGTTTCAGACTTGTCAAAACTCTAACAGCAAGATATTTTAGCTATTGAATACACTGAGGTTATGTAGTTTATTCAACCGTGTCAACAAAGTCAGATTTCCTATTATTTCACAATGTCTCTCCACGTTTTTGGTAGATAACTTAAAAACAGGGGCGATTAAATAATCTTTAAAATAAATTAAATTAAAAACAAATCAGCATTAAAAAACCCTGATATTAATTAACTGGTTGTGTGTTTTTCAGTCGGGCAAGATCTCCGAGCTGAACGATCAGATCGGGGAGACGCGTCAGAAGGTGACGGAAGTGAAGAGCTCTATCGACAACATGCGTACCGAGCGGGACACCAAGCTCCAAGACATGAACTCTGTCAAGGCCAAGATCAAGGTGAGAGAACATTGCCACAAACACTAGGGGGTTTTAGGGGGCACTGATCAATTGATAGAACATTGGAGGGCATTGGCCATTGTCATTTTGACATGAAGACTATTCAAGCCCCATGAAATTACCTTAAATTCATGGTAAAAGTGTAATTCTCTTTTTAACATGCCAAAATTCTAAATTTTGACCCCCACCTATGTCTTGAAAATGAATGGTTAAAGTAATTTTTTAAGCCAAAATCAGGAAAATTTCAGATAGGAATAACAAATTTCCTTTAGGCAAAGCGAAGGGTGTGCAGAGTGTCACCCAAAGGTGGAGCAGTGTCAGATATCCAGAATTCAATTAAAGAATTATTTTTAAAACAGGAAGAGTCAAATTATTATCCTCATTATTTAAAATTAAATTTTAAAAGTACATAGAAGACTTAAGTTTCCAATATTGTCTCTATCTTATTATATTAGCTTTAGGTACTTGTTTGATTTAGAAGTTATGTAAAGTAATGTTTACTATATGTCGATATAAAATTCTGTAAATTGTTCCGTATTTATTAAAATACTATAAGAATATTAGCGCTGGTGGAATAATTTCTACTTGAAAAGGGGGCGGTGGTTCCAAGAAGTTTGGGAACCTATGTACTAAGCATAGGTTTAGAGCAGGGATGCTCAACCTTCTTATACCTACCTTTTAGCCTTTTTTTCATGTCTTGTTCTTGATAGCAAGTTGTTTTTAGTCTTCCCCTTTTCTCTTTCCCTGAGGATTCCTTTGATCCTGAGGTAAAGCAGCACCTGCGCTTTACCTTAAACTTCTCTGGCTTTCCTAGTTCAATTCATTGTTATCTATCACACACCATTCTCTCTTTTTAATCTTTGTGGGTATTTTATTGGTCTTACTAAAAATTCTATAATAGCATTTCAGTATATACTACTATTCCACTTTCAAAATCTTTTAAAGGCATTTATTTTTAGGTAGTTTCTTTAAGTTTTTTTTTTTTTTTTTTTTTTTTTTTTTTCATTTCCATGTAAGGTGTCTGCACCATAGAACAATACAGATTTCACATTTGTATTGAAAATATCTAATAAATTTAGTTGTCAATGAGAGTGAGATGATTTTGCTCAGCATCACTTTGGTCACCAACGAAATGGTCAGTATGACAAATGAAATCAATCCACATCATCCATGCAATCAGTTTTATCCACTCAGAACCAGGGTTACTTGATTTAAAACATGATGTTAATCATGATTTAATTGACTTGATTTAAAAATAACAACAGTGATTTAAATTTAAAAAAGTTAAACAGCAACCCTGCTCAGTACTACCGGGGGGGGGATTAAGTCAAAGACTACTGAGTGGTCTTTGACTTAATCTCTTCATTGTTTCAAAAGCAAATTGCTTTAATATTGTATTTACAATGTATAGATGTAGTTGCAGAATTTGAATTATGCTGTTCATTTTGTTGTTAAATTATTTTGCAAGATGTAATTCACTAACTTAAGCAGACAAAAGCAGAGGTATTTGAAGTTATGATGGCATCTCCACAGAAATCAAAATTAAAAGCTATCTGATCTCATATCTTAATTAATATGATTATACTTGTAATGTAATCAGAATCTTAGAAATAAGATTTATGAATTCATGATTTTACAGAGATCAATCATCAACATTCTGATCAGGATTTTTCCAATGAGGTGGTCTTGCCTGTAATTTAGTTTTCTACCTTTTGGCCTCATTTCATGTTATTGATGATTCATTAGAGATTGTCTATTATGTGGGATGTTTCTCCCTTTGAAAAATTGTGTTTCATTGTTTTCACGAATGGATCTTTTGCAGGAAATGAACGATCGGCTGTTGATCCTGTCCCAAGAAAAGATCAGTCTGCAGGCCCAACTCTCCACTGTACAAGCAAACCCATCGAGTAAGTGAATATAATAATATTTTTTTACATGGGAAAAAATCATTGCAGAATTTAAATACATATTTGTAGCAAAGGGGATAAATTAGGAAATCCCTTTCGGGCTACAGAAAATAAAATCTTACATATATGAACAAGAAAAACCAAAAAATTTATAAATTAAAAATTTGGCAATAAGCTGGTCAAAAATAAAAATGTTTTCTTCAAATGAGGTGAAAACACAGATCCAAATCGTTGATATTAATTAAGAATTTAAATAAATTTCATTTAAAAGAAGAGAAATTATTAATGCTAATTAAGAATATCAGATCAATTTCATTGGATTAACGTTTTCTAGATCAGAGATTCTCAACCTTTTCATCCCTAAAGACCACTAGATGCCTCATCAAATCAATGGCAGACCACACTACAGTATTAAACACACATTATAAACAGTACATAAAAACTTATTTGGGGAGGGGCCCATATATTCTTTTTAAAAAATTCAGTCCTTATAAGATTAGATGTTTGCAGTGAGGGACCAAAAATTATTCCTAATCTCCCTCATGCATATTTAGTAGGTTCCATGTAGTTTTTTTAACACATTTTTTGGGTAAGATTTTGCATCTTAATGACCTTAATTTATAAAATTGAGAATTTTAGAACTCCAAGTACAAAAGGAGAAGGGTTTGGAGGTCCTCCCCCAGGAGATATTTGACATTTGACCCTAAATAACAGTATTACAACTAGTTTTGGTTGTACATTTAGTCTGATTTTCAGGGGGGGGGGCTTCCTCCCCTCCCTTTATATACACCTGGGACCACATAAAACCTCTATAGGCCTAGAATACCTACTACTCATTAAATAGGGTTTAATAAAGTGCCAAACTTATTATAGGGCACTGATTTTCTCCTTATGGTGAAGGTACACATTGAAAATTCCCAAAAGATATTGAATTCCCTTTTCATTTTTCTCCCACTAATACTTGAGATTCCTAACTAATTTGTATTATTATGACAATTGACAAAAGGTAAGTATTTCGTGGACCACCTGAAAATGTCCCACAGATTGAAAATTGCTGTGCTAGATGAGTTTCTAGATTCTTGGTTCCTCGAGGAGTCAGTAAAATAATTTCATTGTGTAGCAGAAAAATCCCTTTTGTCATTATTCTAATCAATTACGGATGCCAGTAAATAAAAAATGCATTTATTTACACTTTCAAAGTTCTACTCATTTCTAACATCTCTCAAATTAAATAAGCTGACTTCATTTAATCTCAAGTTTTCAACAACAAAAAACAATTCAATTCTAGAATATTAATAATTAACTATTGCCAAATTTAAAGTAATCTAAAATAAATAAATAAATCGAAACAATTTCCTTTCAAAAATTTGGTTCACAAAAAGAAATTAAGAGATCTTTAGGGAAGTTGGATATAGGTCTTAAAAATTAAACAATGAGGTATTTGCATGAATGAGGGATTTGCTTGATTTTATACTTTTTTGATACATTATGGTTTGAAACTCTCAAATTTCTGATTTTTTAGAATAATATGTGTTTTAAATAGATTAAAATTCAACTTTATTTTGCCAAAACGCCAGAAAAGTCATGTGATCAGAAAACGGGCTTGTATTGGATGTGTTTTCAAGCCCAAACAAAAAAAAAATAATTCAAATATTTTACATCTCAGAAACTAGGCTACTAAAATACTTGATGTAAACGTCATTCTTCATAGTTTTTTATCCGCTATTTTAATAAAATTTAATCTCAAAATGTGAAAATACCTCATTGTTCTTTAAAGAAAGTTGCTCTATTACCTAACACATTGCAAGCCAATCTTAGGTCCATAGAAAATTAATGTAAAAGAAATCAGGAACTTGTTTTTGTGAAATGGTTTTTGTTCTTTTTCAGCCAATGCCTACAGCTCTGTGATGAGCGGCTTCAGCAACAAGCAAGCGGCGCTGAACCAGCTCAAGAGCTCTCTGACCACCATCGAGAGCGAGTCCTCGCTTCGCAAGAAGGACATCGAGAACAACAACACCCAGATACAGGTGCAACATCCCAAACCTCTGCCCCCCCCCCTCACAATTGATGCATGATTTAATGATTGCATATTACATTTTTAAAAGAATGCCTTACTATATGTTTACCCTTAACTGCGTATGGGAAATTAAGAAAAAAAAATCTTCAAGGTTCCTGTTTTTGCTTATTCAAAAGAATAAATAAATTTTTTATCGAAGCAAATTCAAAATTATAAAAACTGTACATATGATTTGATTCCAATTTAAGGAACAGCTCCAAACCAATTTGATGGATTTATCTTTCAAAGAGAACGTTCAATAATAATCTAGTCTTATTTTAATCCTCTGACGCTTTTTATCCGAGTGTTAAATTTTGAAACTGGTTAGTCAATTTTGGGACACATAAGCAACCCTTGTTTTTGTCTTTTCTATGTTGTGTTCAGACTTCAATAATATAGAAGCAAACACCAAGCACAGAAAGTTTTGGAATTTTGAGAAAATCTTTTTAAATATAATTTAATGTTTGATTAAAATAAATTGATTTTTTTTTTCTTATTTTTGTTGCTTTATGAAACATTATTACAGAATTTAAGTGAACAATGGGACTGTCACTTTGCTTTAAATTAAAATTCAAATGACTAGGGGGACTCTTAATCTTAATTAGTTTGCAGAAAATATTTAGTTTTATCCAACAATGGTTGTATTATATCTGGGCTTATTCATATCAGGAGCTGAAGGAGAAGTTGAAGGACATTGCAGAGAACTACAAGAACCTCTTCTCTCACTACGAGGAGCGGAAGCAGATATTCCTGACCGAGAAGAAAGCAAAGCAGAACGGCTTTGCAGAACCAGGCGAGTAGATCTCTTTCATTGGGAGACTTTTTGTTTATGTCCAAAATTATCTTATTTCATGATTTTACTTAATTTGTATGATTAAGGTTTTTATTTTATTTAAAATTTGCAAAGATTGGCCTTTAAATTAGTAGTAAAAATCACACAGAATTTTCCATTGCTTAAAATTTAAAAAAACATGTTGCTGAGATGCACTTTTAAAGGTTGAACATAGAATACTACATCAGCATAATAGCCTCTATGTATCTAATTAATGGTTCAAGCATTATTTAAAGTAGATGAAAATGGATAATTTTTTTAGGGTGAATTTCTTTTTAGAAAATAAGAAGAGCTTCTTACTCACTTAAGTTTTAAATTCTGACTTGAAAATCTGATTATTTTTGTGCTTTACTCCACTTAATATGGTACAACTTTATTTTTATTTGAAGTATTTGTAATCACTATTAACAGTTATTCACTATAGGCTAGCTCCCAGATATGTTAAAATAAATTGCATTAAAATTGACTTGCCCTTGATGTTCTTAAATTCTTTGAATAACTAAAAACTTTATAGAATCATCTTACATGTTTAAATTATCATAACAAAAATGTTTATAAAATTGTTAAGAGCCTGTTTTAAATTCTTCAATATGCCTAATAGATTCCACTTCAGATTTGAAAATGAGAAATTTAAATTTCTAACTTGTAAGGCTTGTTTAATATTTTAATCTGGAATAATTTTCATTTTTTCCCAAACAGGTTCATTTGAAACTTCCTGGAGTGAAGATACTAATCAAACATGGACTGGTAAGTTTATACATTATTCAATGTTCACATTTGGTACAAAAATGTATTAGTGTGAATAATCTTTATTACAGCCTTAAAAACAGTTATGGGCCATTCCATTGTGACTGGTGTGACATTCAAACACAATTTAGAGTTTGTATCTAAATTTTGAAGGATATATTAAACAATGAATCCTTAAAAGTATTTTTATCATGTTCTTCAATATTTGAGGTAAAATAACACTCAACAACTTTCTTTCAATGTAAAAATTAAACTAAATATAACAAAATAATCCTTGTGGCAAAATTTAGAAATATTTTATGATACAGTTACTGGATTAATTCAGTTTCATTAGACAATAAGAATTTTTCAACTCTAAACCACCAAACTTAAATATAAAACCACAAAAAATTCAAAAGTATTACAAATGAAAAAGATTGATCAAGTAATGTCCATATTTTATAGCTTTCACTTATGTTGGGAATTAAGTGAGCCTGTAAACATGTCTTTTTTTAACCCTGTGTTTGGCACTTATTGCATTCATCCATATGGCCTTTAAAGATTTCAATGACCTCTTTCTGTGACAGTTAACAGATGTATCTGCATAGCTGCCAACTCTTCCGTTTTTTGCTCAGTTAAAAGATTTTTTTCTCATCAGTTACTAATCCGACTTGATTAAAGCTTAAAAGCAGTTGTTCTGCTGTTGGAAATAATTAATAGCTAGATCTCTTTGTAAAAAATAATGAATTGCATGAGAAAGTGGTTACCTATGCAGAATGTTTATTGACAGCTTTTGATCATTATTTGCCACTCAGCTGTGTTGATCATGCTGGACTATTATTTCAAAAAATGTTTCCGGACTCCAAAATTACAAAGAGTTAGGGATGTGGAAGGACTATAAAATACATATTTTGTTAAAAATGTATGTTTTTGTTAGATTTATGCTACCTATTGAGTTAGGTAGAGCATGGTAGGCACCCTTGTTGACTTAAAGTACTATCTTAAGTTAAAAATTGATACTCTTTAAGATGAAGGAAATTAAGTTGGATCAAATAATCACCTGTAGAACCAGGGTTGGAAAAAAAAACTCTTTTAAAAAAGCATATTTTTTTTGCTTAATTTATTTTGTTTTAAACCTTTTTTTTTCTCTGCAAAGTATATTTCTGATTAATGTAGATAGTAAAGAAAAATGTTGAAAAGTAAAATGAATACTTGTAAGACATTAATTAATAGTTATCTGTTTATTTTAGTGTTTAACTATTACTGTCTTTTTCCTGTATGTGACTTACAAGAAGTGATTTTCTTTGTGTGAAACCCAAAGGGTCTCAAAATGTGTTAAAACACTACTTTTAAGGTTAAAATTTCCAAAACTTTTCTGTGAGAAGACCCCCCCAAACCCCCTCAAAACTTGGTCACTTCTTATATTATACTGTGTTTCCCAGATAATTCTGCCACTTACGATGAGCAGTGAAAGGGTCTCAAAATGAGCTAATACCCTATTTTGAGGGGCAGATTTCCAAAATTTTTCTAGTAAAGGACCCACAACTTAACTTATTCTATTATGAGCACCAAAATTGATATTGAATTGTTATTTTGGTATTTAGTGACTTTTACACTTTCAGAACCTCCGGCTGTGGTGGCGGCAGTGGAACCTGTTACAGCAGCTGCCGTGACCAAGTACAGAATCCTCTACGCGTTCGATGCGAGGAACGCAGACGAGCTGTCGGTTATGCCTGGGGACGTTGTGGCGGTAAGAAAAACCTCTAGTTGCAATATTATATCGTGGGTTTAGTGTTGTCAGAGTTTGCGAAAATTCCATAGTTTAAACCTTTATGGATGGCAAAGTGGTTTTTTTATAATTAAGCGTTTATAATGCTGGTTAGTTCCATGTCAACTCTGTCTAAAAGGGTGAAGAGAATATTTGTATTTTGGACAGTTGTCAATCAGAGCAGTATCCAAGGGGGGTTTAGGGGTTCAACCCCCTTCTGAAATTTTTAAAAAATTTTATCCTGTTTTTTTATTGAAAATGATGTGACTTACAAGGTGCAGTCTTCTGTGGGTGTAACCTAAAGGGTCTCAGAATGATTTGAGACCCTACTTTTAAGAGTAAAATTTTCTGGGGCAGGTCTTGAAATTTTGAATGTTTTATTTACAGTTTTAAGTTTTACCTTGAAATTTTTTAACTTTAAACTTTGATGATTTCAATAAGCAGGGCTCTTTGGTTGTTATCTAAAGACTCAAACTAAGCTATAACACTATTTTGAGGGGGAAATTTCCAAAATTCCAGACTCCCAATTTTACTTGGGATTTGCATTGTTTACACAATTTTAAAATTTAGCGCACCAAAATTGAAATCATATGCATAAGTCATCTAAAACTTGATGTATAAAAATACTCTTAAGGAGGTACCTCAGAAATAATGTTGAGTCAAACCTCAAAACATTGTTGATAAGAGAGCATTACATATGACATAGGGGGTGTGGCGCCCCGTACCTTCCTTGGGAGTGTTCGAGTCCATCTTCCTAAGGCGCTCCATTCCTTGAGAGTGTTCGAGTCCATCTTCCTGTGTCTGCTTGCTGACGTACTTCCGGTTGGGCGGATATAGGGCAGCTGCAGCCCGAGACTCTCTCTCTCTCTGCACCCGACTCACTTAGTTAACGTTCTTAGTTCTGCTAGCTATTTATTTGGTTTTAAATATTTACATAATGTTGTTGAAATAAAGTAATCGTTATTAAATCCTTCTGATCATTTTGGAGTCCAAACACAGCATCACCATCAAAGCTTCCCACCAAAGGGGTATAATGAAGTGTGACATGGGGGAGGGAGGAGGTCAAAAAGGTTTAATTCCCTTAAAGTCAAAGTTAATTGGAAGTTAAAGTCCAGTTCCAAAGAACAGAAATATTGGCAGTTTTTATTATTGCCAGTGTAACAGTAAACTTTAATAAGTTTGTGTGTAATGTTTGGTGATGTTTCTTTTAGTTGGCCCCATAAGAACAATAATTTGGCAATAGGCCAGATAACATAATTGTACCAAAACTGTGCAACATCATTTACCCTAAATGTCAATCTAAGTGAAATAAATTGGAGGAGACTGATTGGTGTGTTTGCAGGTGGCGGACGGGCAGGTGTGTGAGCCCGGGTGGCTGGGGGGGGAGCTGCACGGCAAGAGGGGCTGGTTCCCCGAGGCCTACGCTGAGCTGCTGGAGGCCACCCCCTCCTCCGCTGAAGTCCCCCCCTTAGATGGCACCGCTGCAGCAGGGGCCCTTCCTCCTGCTGAAACGGTGCACATCGTCGGAACAGAGATGAAGAGGACCCTCGAGTGAGTAGTTGCTTTCTTTCTCTGCCTTCTTACCCTTACCCTGATTTCAGGTTGCACTCTTGTGACCATATAGCTTATTTGCACGGGTGGAGATTTTTTCTTTAAAGTGTTTGATACATTTTCTACCTTATTTTGATGAGTGAAAGGAGTTGGATCAAGCATTTTGAATTCTGAACGAAAAGAAAAATATTCTTCCAAAAATCACTTATAATGCTTAATTAGTGTAGTGTAGCAATTTATAAGACATAAGTTATAAACGTAAACGGCTTTAGAAGCTTTAATAAACAAGCGAATTTAAAGTTACATTTTGAACTAATTACACAACCCTGCGAAATTTAACTTTTTGAAAAATACAAGATAAGTGTTTAGTAATTTTTATGTTATTTGGTGTGCTGATTACGAAAATGACCTCCATTTTCCCCAATAACATCAGGATGTTTTGTAAAATCAATATCAATATTTTTGCTAAAATCCTATAAAAGAGACATTATAGCGAAAAATTGTGGGTTTATTATCTAGCAACTGTGGTTTTATCCACTTAAATATGTATAAAATAGTCAAATCCTTGTTAGGAAAGTTGGTTTGATTATTTATTGACCTAATTTTTATTTTTTATGTATTTAAATGTATGAAAATACAGTTGCCAGATCCCATGACCCACCTCTGGTCGAGAAAAACACAAAAAAATTTAAGAGTTAAAATTTTTAATTAAAAGTATTGTTTCTTCAAAATAAAATCGCCGAAATATTATTTTAGTTTGTTTTTATTAAGATATCTTACCAACCCTAGAGAATTTCACTTTCTCCTTTCTATGGGTTGGCGGGAAATAAGTTCGAGGACCGCGCTTGTAAATTCGATAACTAACAGAAAAAATGTCCGATTTACATGCAGTAAAGATGCAAATTGATCCTGAAGGATGTATCTAACTACCAGTACCAAAATTATTTCGAAATTCCTACTACTTTTTTTTCAGGAGCAAAACGAAAGTTGAAAACAAAAAACAACCCTCGTATTATGTTTGTATACATGATAGCTTGAAAAAAAATTAAGCTTATTCAATAATAAAATTTCGGGGATTTTATTTTGAAGAAACAATACTTTTAATTAAAAATTTTAACTCTTGAATTTTTTTTTTGTGTTTTTCTCGACCAGAGGTGGGTCATGGGATCTGGCAACTGTATTTTTATACATTTAAATATATAAAAAATAAAAATATGGTCAATAAATAATCAAACCAACTTTCCTAACAAGGATTTGACTATTTTACACATATTTAAGTGGATAAAACCACAGTTGCTAGATAGTAAACCCACAATTTTTCGCTATAATGTCTCTTTTATAGGATTTTAGCAAAAATATTGATATTGATTTTACAAAAAATCCTGATGTGATTGAAACTTTTCGTTGGTATTTTCGAAATCAGCACCAAAAACCACCCCAAGAACAGCTGTCAGACCCCTTGTATTTTTTTCATCGCTGGGTAGTGTTATACAAGGTGTTGCCAAATAGGAAATAATCGCGGGCCACACAAAATGACCAGGCCGGGCCGCATGCGGCCCGCTAGTTGGAAAACCCTGTTTCAGCTAAACTTTAAGGAAAGAGTTTCTTGAACACCCCCCTTATAAAAGCTATAGCTATGCCCGTGGCATAAATTCCTGGAGAGAGTTTTTATTCAGACTAATACCCTTTAGAATCCTTGAAAGAAGTTAAATGTCTGTGTTGTCGTACTGAGATTGTGTGTCTTGTGGTTGTAGAGGCATCTCCGAAGCTCCAGAGGAGACAGTGGCCAACACTGTTCTGCAGCAGTCTGAGAACTCTTCCTTCTCTCAGCCCCCCAAGTCAGCTGCCGAGACAGTCTCCCCCACCCCTGGACAGGTGAGTAGGTCTGCTTATCCGCAAAAAAAGGGTGTATATAGGGTCCATAGGAAAGTCCCTTTTGAATCAAAGGTTCCGCTTTTGATTTCTGTGTAAAAGGTTTGTTACTGTAATAGTTTTCCAGGAGTTTGAGGTGAAGTCAGTAGAACCCCTGTCATAGTGATGGTGACCACCTCAAGAACTGACCCATTTGAAAAAAAAAAACTTAGTTCTACTTCTATGAATGAAGGTTAATTTGTTACTTACATGTTATGCATGCCAGCAAATCATTACCATGTCCAGGTTTAGATTGATTCAGTTTGTCCTTTACTTAGTGCCTGTGGATTGTTTTTAATTTCTTGTATTCATTTGGTTTTGAAAACAGGGCTGATGTCATTCAAAAAAATACAGGATATCAGATTCCTGTTTAATTTTTCCTTCTAATACCTAAGCTTCCAAACTGATTTGCATTTCTTGCCAAAAGATTAATATTTCGGGGGGACCACCTGAAAATGGGCCACGATTCACTGGTGTTATTGTCTCTTTAAGTGAAAAACTCTCGAGGCCTCGAGCCTTCAACATTTTTGTTTTTACTGCTGCCCGGGAGGTGATTTTTTGATGTTAACTTTTTGTGGCTAGCAACATTTTTGTACGTTTTCTTACATGGTATATATAAGCTTGTACAAAAACCTTGTTTGTAGATGGATGAAGATAGATGCCATATTATTATTGTAATGTAACTCTGCTTGCCTCATTTAAGGTGTGTGATTTGATTAATTATGCTCTTTTTGGTCCACATAAACTGTTTCAAATTTTATCATGGCTACGTTCTGCCTTGTTCCATCGCCTGCCCTAACCCAACATCTGGCAAAGGCCTATCAATTGGTTACACCATTAATCTTTTTATTAGTTAGGTAGTTTGTTTTAAACAATATACTGTGAATGATAGCTTATTAATGATGTTTTTTGTGCAGGAGGGTCTGCAGGCCCAGGCCATGTTCCCCTGGAAGGCCAAGAAAGAGAACCACCTGAGTTTCGCCAAGGGTGATGTCATCAATGTCCGGGAGCAGCAGGACATGTGGTGGTACGGGGAGTGCCAGGACAAGGTAAGACCTTATTGCCTTTTTAGTAATTTTTGTTTGAGTTAGGGAACTGCAGTATACCCTTTATACCTTGACAAAATATTTTTTCTTTTTAAATTAAGCACTATTTCTCTAACGTTTAATTTCATTCCAAATCAATTATTAATAATTTTAATTTCTATTTAAAAAAAAACCAGTTCAATTCCGTTAGAGTTCCTGCTAAATATCACCCGGTTCTTTTGGACACACATATCCAAATATCAACAAATTTTTCTGACTTTAATTTATAAATTGAATAGTTATTTATCTAATCAAACATTTCAATTCAGGAGTTTGAAATTATGAATGTTTCTACTTTTTATACTACTATAGAACCGAGCGAAATTTGGCAGGAACTCTAACAGAGTTGTACCAAAAAAACTACTGATACTCAGATTTTCACATGAGCACAAATACAAATATTGACAACCAACTACAGGCATGAAGCCCAGCGAGGTTGGTCCAATTATCTCAAACTACCGGTTTCCCAGTATACAAATACAACAAATACAAAACTGACGACCAGCTACAGGCTCATAGCCCAACAAGGCTGGTCCTATGATTATGAATTCCCCAATTCCCACAGCCTATCCAGTTCTGGATCGCATACTGCAAGAATACCCAAGATTCCCTTGTCAGCAAAAATAAGCAAACCACAAACCTCCCTCTCATAATTATACGTAAAAAAATTGCCCGCCCCCCCCCCCCCCTTGTTCTATTTTTGTACAAAATCTTAATTTATGTTTAGGTTTCTGAAATACATTATTCTCTATGAATACTTAACCTATCATTAAAATTTTCCCTGTCACAAATGCTTAAAATATTTTCCTTATTCAGTTTTTTTGTGAAATTTATTTTTGGTTGAAATTTGAAATTATTTATGATTTTCGAAAATGCAGTGTTTGTATTTTCCAGGCCTCAAAAAAAGAAAGTTTTTTATTTTTAATTAATTTTTTTCTTCATTTAACTAAAAAAAACCCTAAATAATAGCACTGAAAACCCTGCAAAATTTGCAAACTTTTTTCGCCAGGCCTTTTTTCACAAGCTAATATCTCCTCGAATATTCACGATATTTTCTTAAAATTTTTCTCAGTGAGTTCTTCATAACATCGCCAACAATACTCTCATTGACGTTTTTGCTCTATCTCCTTTACTTTCTTAAATTTATTTTTTTAACTTTCTTATTTCGTCGCTAGGAGCGCTGTAAGTCATCTCAATGTATTCTCCATAGTCACTTACCTAGGAGTAGACCTTACTTCCATGACCCTAGGAGACGTTTTTCCAAAGAAAAGCCGTGAAAAGAACTTTTGAAACACCGTGTTTAATATTTAAACCGCCCCTTTTCTCATACTTAAGTCCCACTATAGACTGCCACCGCGTACTCCGATCCCACTATAGAATTAAACGTACAAAGAGCGAAAGCATAAAAGTCTCCATGGTCACTTACCTAGGGTTAGACCTTACTCCCATGACCCTAGGAGACGTTGTTTCCAAAGAAAAGCCGTGAAAAGAACTTTTGAAACACCCTGTGTAATATTTAAACCGCCCCTTATCATAGACTTGCCCACTAAACACCGCTTACTCCGATCCCACTATAGAGTTAAACGTACAAAGAGCGAAAGCACATCTGCTCCCACTACGGCGAAACGAGCCGCAGCCGAAGAGGCGAAATAACCGCCAGGTTTGGCAATCTATCGCTTATTTGGCGAACGCTGCTTTCCCCGCTCGCCTAGAACATCTACACGCTTTTGGGAAATCCTCAGATCGGCTCTGCGCCAAGCTGAAACCGCCAACCTTTTTTTCGCGACATCGATCACTAAATCGACGATTTCTCGGACAAATATCGGTTTAAACGAATCGCGATTGGTTCTAATCGATTTAGAAGGGTCCATTTTACCTAGTGTAATGTTCTTTTTCCCGAAATTTTCCCGATAACAGGGCGAAATTCCAGTTTAAAGTCGCTCCTTTCCAAACCAAGCCGATTCAAGATCGACCGCTTCTCCTCTCGAATGGAGCTCTCCCATTCGCCGATCGCCTTAAAGTTACGCCCCGAAAAAAAGGCGGAGTCGGAACTGGGCTCAACTGGATTTGTCGAAAGCTCGACGAATGACGGTCTCGGGCGAATGAAAGGCTGGGCGTTGTGTTCTTAGGCTTCCAATTACAATTAGTTTTCGTTAATTAAGTTGAGTGCTTATTTTATATTACTTTTTAAGTTATAAAAACAAGTTTTAGAGAGGATTACACTTTCATGAAAGACGTGGAACGTAATTAGAGTGTTGTTCTCAACATAAAACTTTATTTTTTTTTATTAATAAATTATTCTTTTCATTGATTTTTTTATGATGTGTAATTACAATCCGATACTTATCAGAGCTATTTTAGAATAGACTTCCAACATTTCGGAGCGGGATAACGGAATTTTGGGGTAAATTTAGTATTTTTTTTTTTTTTTTTTTGTGGTCAAGTAAATGGAAATTTTCGATTTCAGGGGGATATAATATCCCCGAATCTTCCGTGAATAATTTAGACTTAGTAAATAATTGGTATTTTAATTGTGTGTAATATCGCAACGGCTATGCTGTGATTATTGCTTCTGTCAATTGAATTTGTTTTATGGCCGCGGAGTCAATAATAAAAACAGTTGGGCAGTGGTCTAAGAAAATTAATTAAGTTCTTTTTTTTATATCAAATGCAGCGGTATAATAAATACTAAATTTTCAATCGTTGATTACTCATTTATTGACAGCTATAAAATGATCAATTAATAATATCTATAAATAACTAATAACCACATATTCTAAATTGGACAACAATAAATTCAATTTTTAAAATCTTTGTTAGAAATTTAAAATGTTTAATTTTTAAAATCTTTGTTAGAAATTTAAAATATTTAATTTTAAACATATTCTAAATCAGACTACAATAAATTTAATTTTTAAAATCTTTTTTAGAAATTTAAAATGTTTAATTTTTAAAATCTTTGTTTGAAATTTAAAATATTTAATTTTAAACACATATTCTAAATCAGACTACAATAAATTTAATTTTTAAAATATTTTTAAGAAATTTAAAATGTTTAATTTTTAAAATCTTTGTTTGAAATTTAAAATATTTAATTTTAAACACATATTCTAAATCAGACTACAATAAATTTAATTTTTAAAATCTTTTTTAGAAATTTAAAATGTTTAATTTTTAAAATCTTTGTTTGAAATTTAAAATATTTAATTTTAAACACGTATTCTAAATCAGACTACAATAAATTTAATTTTTAAAATCTTTTTTAGAAATTTAAAATGTTTAATTTTTAAAATCTTTGTTTGAAATTTAAAATATTTAATTTTAAACACATATTCTAAATCAGACTACAATAAATTTAATTTTTAAAATATTTTTTAGAAATTTAAAATGATTGTTAGAAATTTAAAATGTTTAATTTTTAAAATCTTTGTTAGAAATTTAAAATGTTTAATTTTTAAAATCTTTGTTAGAAATTTAAAATGTTTAATTTTAAACACACATTCTAAATCAGACTACAATAAATTTAATTTTAAACACATATTCTAAATCAGACTAAAATAAATTTAATTTTTAAAATCTTTTTTAGAAATTTAAAATGTTTAATTTTTAAAATCTTTGTTTGAAATTTAAAATATTTAATTTTAAACACATATTCTATATCAGACTACAATAAATTTAATTTTTAAAATCTTTTTTAGAAATTTAAAATGTTTAATTTTTAAAATCTTTGTTTGAAATTTAAAATATTTAATTTTAAACACATATTCTAAATCAGACTACAATAAATTTAATTTTTTAAATCTTTTTTAGAAATTTAAAATGTTTAATTTTTAAAATCTTTGTTAGAAATTTAAAATGTTTAATTTTAAACACACATTCTAAATCAGACTACAATAAATTTAATTTTAAACACATATTCTAAATCAGACTAAAATAAATTTAATTTTTAAAATCTTTGTTAGAAATTTAAAAATTTTAATTTTAAAAATCTTTTTTAGAAATTTAAAATGTTTAATTTTAAACACATATTCTAAATCTTACTACAATAAATTTAATGTTAAACACATATTCTAACAGTCATATTCATAGCCATCAGCGTCGAGGTTAACCAGCGGTTAAAGAAAGAAAAAGTAGCTTTCCGTTGACTCTGATTGGTGGAATTCTTCTTTGACCGAGGATTTAACACTGACCCTGACGGCTGTGAATATGGCTGTAAATCAGACTAAAATAAATTTAATTTTTAAAATCTTCGTTAGATATTTAAAAAGTTTAATTTTTAAAATCTTTGTTAGAAATTTAAAACGTTTAATTTTAAACACATATTCTAAATCTTACTACAATAAATTTAATTTTTAAAATCCTTGTTAGAAATTTAAAAAGTTTAATTTTTAAAATCTTTGTTAGAAATTTAAAACGTTTAATTTTAAACACATATTCTAAATCTTACTACAATAAATTTAATTTTTAAAATCTTTGTTAGAAATTTAAAAAGTTTAATTTTTAAAATCCTTGTTAGAAATTTAAAAAGTTTAATTTTTAAAATCCTTGTTAGAAATTTAAAAAGTTTAATTTTTAAAATCTTTGTTAAATTTATTGTAGTAAGATTTAGAATATGTGTTTAAAATTAAACGTTTTAAATTTCTAACAAAGATTTTAAAAATTAAACTTTTTAAATATCTAACGAAGATTTTAAAAATTAAATTTATTTTAATCTGATTTAGAATATGTGTTTAAAATTAAATTTATTGTAGTAAGATTTAGAATATGTGTTTAAAATTAAACATTTTAAATTTCTAACAAAGATTTTTAAAATTAAAATTTTTAAATTTCTTACAAGGATTTTAAAAATTAAACGTTTTAAACTTCTAAAAAGTTTGTAAAAATTAAACATTTTAAACTTGTAACAAAGATTTTAAAAATTAAACTTTTTAAATTTCTAACAAAGATTTTAAAAATTAAACATTTTAAAATTTAAACTAAAAAAAAAAAATCGGACTCTCACTTTTGTTTTGGGATCGGTGGACCCTCTTTACTCAAAATAAAGGAAAGTTGAGATGAAAAATAATCTAAATTTTTTCACCCAATTTACTGTCAGAGTAATCATTTCTAGTTTTTAAAATCCTTTGGTCACAATCTCCCCTGCAATATTCTAAGTTTAAAAAAAGAACGCAAAAATTAATGTTACGAATCAAAAGCGTTTTGATGGTTTTGCGATTGTGTTGTGAGTAGAAATGTAGTCTTGTTTAGATTCTAAACTTATTTTTCAACACATTTCAGGATAGAACACTTTTCAAACACATTCGGATCAGATGTAAATTTCTTCTGCGCCAAGTGAGGCGATAAATGATTCTCCTTAGTGTAGTTTGCTTATTACGGCAACCCTAAGTTCGAAAATCATTTTCTCCTCCATCACCTGCTCTTAGCTCATTAATTCAAAGATTCGCGTTTGCATGGAGCTGTTTATTTTATAAAAGGAGCCTGGTTCTCGTTTCGAATGACTCTCTAACCTTCATTCAGTCAACATCAGCTTATTTTTTTTTTCTTTTATCGAGTGGGGTTCCGTATCATGGAATACGAAGTGTTACAATTACAGGAATACGAAGTGTTACAATTGACCCGTGTTACAATTGTCCCCAGTCTCCCCTTTTAAGTTTGGAAAAGTATTTATTATAAAATAAGCTTGTCTGGCCTGTGGGATTAGCAAATCCGAAGGTTGCGCGATCGAGTCCAACCATGAGCAATAATTTTAATTGTTTTTTAATTTTTTGAGCGCACTGATTTTTTTATGTTTTGTTAGTGGAAAATGTTTCTTTCAACTTTAGAAATATCTTTATATAAAGAATAACTTTTTTAGGTTACTCTGGTTTTTTTTTCTGTAGAATAAAATTTTTAAAAAAATTATTCGCATCATCTTGGAATAAAATTTTTAAGCTATTTTTTTTTTTTTTTAATTCAAGTAATATTGATGAACTACCTAATTGTGCTTTAATAAATAACTAATATTCCTATAAGAATAAAATGAACGATCATTCAATAACGGAAAGTTTCACTTAAAAATCGGACGTTTCCTTAAATCAGGTATGGGCAACCTTTTTGAATTTGCGGGCCAAACTCAAAGATTTTAATGACGTGGAGGGCCAGGGGTTCAGTTTTTGGTTGGGGGACAAGCCGCAATCAGACTTTTGTTTTGGGGTATTGACTCGACGTCATTTCTAAGGTATTAGTTACATTTTACGTTAAGTTTTAGATCACTTAAAAGTAGTATTTGAACTATGCTGCACATAAAATGTCAAAATTTCACAATGTTAGCTAGCTACAAGTAAAAATGGGGGTCCGTGGGTCACCCCCAGTAAAAATTGCCTTTGGGTAACATCTGAATAGAACGGCTCCTTATAAACCACATAATTTTCAAGGGAAAAAATTATAAAATAGACTTCAGAATTTCGAGGGGGCTGTGGGTCCACCCCCAGGAAATTTTTTAAATTTTTCCCCTTTAACTAGTGGGGGCTTTAACCACTTTGGGGAACACTCAAAGGGGACCGTTTCTTGTAAGCGGCAGAATTTTCGAAGAAAAAACACTGTACAACAGACTTCCAAATGGTGGAGGGGGGGGTTTGGGGTTCTCCCCAAGAAAAATTTTGAAATTTGATCCTCAAAAGTAGTGTTTTAAGTCTTTTGGAGACTTTTTGAAGTCTTTTTTTACTTTTCTCCATGACAATTTTTAAAATGTTCCGCGGGCCGGACCAAATGACGTGGCGGGCCGGAGGTTGCCCACCGTTGCCTTAAATAATAACTTCCAATAAACTAAAATAGTAAAACAATAAACTAAAACTTCCAATAGACTAAATTTACCTCTTAGAATTTTTTTGAAATAAAGTTAACTTCTTAATCGGCGTTTCAGCTCAAATTCGAAAGTTTTCAAAGGGGTCTATCGTTTTTAATATTTTTTCAAAGTGTAGGTTTTTTTTTAATGAAATCTGAAGTGTAAAAGCTAATTTAAGTATTAAAAGTTTATTTTGAGGTTATTTTCATACTTTTTCCTCTTGTTCAACCTATTTACTATGAAATGGCACCAAAAATATGTCGGTTAGATGTGAATTTAAAGTCATTGTTTTTCGTAAAATCCTCATAATTTCAAAGTAATATGTACAGACATCAAAAATCATTTTCTCCAAAAAGATAATAAATAAAGTTAACACCTTAATAGTTGACATTTGAGCCAAAAGTAATTTTTTTAAGAGGTTGTCATGTTTGTAGTACTTTTAAAAAATCTATTATTTTAAAAAGTAAAATTCTGACTTTGAGAGCTAATCTGTGACTAATGAGCTTTGAAATGACACCAAAATTACGTGATTGGGATTTTTGGAAGCTTAGCTATAACCCTTTGACGCGCGGGCAAATCCAAGATGGCCGCCTATTTGAAAAATTCACGAAACTTCCAAACACCTTATCTCCGCCTCGAAAAAAAAATTTCTGCCTAAATAAGTATTTCAGATTCGTCGGTAAAAGAAAAAAGAATCGGAGGACCTTGGTCGATTTCCCCTACTGGAATAGCCCAGCTCCTTATTACAATCCGTTGGTCTTGCGCAACGCAGCGCTTTTATTTTTCTCTTCCATGAAATCGTTTGTTTATTTTTTCCCAATCGCTCCTCCAGCGCCAAATCAAATTCTCCCACGTGTACCCATTCCTCAAGCACCACGTGGGTCTGGAAAACTTCATTCGGATGTGACCTTGCCTGACTGATGTACTTTTCGAAGCTCTCTTGGAGTAGTAAGTTCCCAAAAGTTCGGTGGCTCTGTCCTTGAATTTAATCCGTTACAGCCTCCATCAGCGTTTTCGTATAAACAAAGCAAGTGTTCGAAGAGTATTAGTAGTTCCAAAACGTTTGGTGCAGTGGCGTGCCGTCCATATAAGCAATGTAAGCATTGCTTGCCTAAAAATATGAAGCTTTTCTTTAAAATTCTACACCAAGAATATAAAATTTTATTTTGCGATAATTTATTTTTATATCCACGCTCCTTCTGTATGTAACCATACGGTGCCGGGTTGTCTCGAGGAGAGTTCACTAAAGGCGAGTCACCGTCTTTTCCAGCGCGGGGGAGAAACAGCGCAGTGCCCCTCCTTCTGCCGTCCCGTGGTTTTCTGTACTTCAGATCTCGGTAGACTAATTTTTTTCGAAGCTTTTAAAGTGTGAATTGGAGAAAACTTTTGGCAGAATTTGCAAGTACTTGCTGTTTAAACTCTAATTTATCTCGATTGAGTTTTTAAATGAGTGTTTAAGGGGAAAAAGTCGTCATTTTAATTTTTCACTTGTAAGCAATTCGGATTTTGCTTTCAATGATTTGCAGAGCCATCTATCGGTTGACCAAGTAAACGTTAAACGATGTCTAGCTGCATTGACAAGGGACCAATCTAGGATTTTAAACTTTACCCCCCATTTTTCTGAAAAATTTTCACGGCAATTTAATTTTTGTGAAAAATTATAACATTTTTTTAATTTTTCTGAAATTTTTTATATAGTTAATATTTTATTTTGGTTTCATTATACAATAGGGTGCCCCTTGTTTTTTTGTTTGTTATACTGGATAGTGGATTATAATGCCAACAATAGTGGCACCCTGTTGTATAATAGCACCAATATTTTTAATGAAAACTATAAAATTAATGAAAGCTGCTTTAAATTACTTTTTTCTTCAATTTTATGTAAACTTAAATACTCAATTAAATACATACTCAGTCAAAAAAAAATCCGAACATTCGCAACAAGATGGCGATCGCTTCATTCTAGTAATTGTCGTCAGAAGCAATGGAACCCGGATAATTAGCCCGTGTTTCCTAAAAACGAATCGTATCGGATGCTGCGTAAAATGGACTACCAAATTAAATCTAATATTTATAGAATGGATGGAACACATTTTAATTATTAAAGCCTGATCACATTCGTCATGGTATTCAAAAGAATATATTCTAGTGAGCTGAACAAGATGGTAGAAAAAAAGTTCGAGATAGCACCGGTGAATCGGCTCTACAGGGGTTTTTATTAGTATTATCCTACTAGTTAAGTTCACTCATTACACAAAATTTCATTATGAAAAAGAGTTTGTTCTTTTGAATTTTTTTTTTAGACTTTTTTCTTAAACTTATAAATGATAATGTAGTGATCCAAACAACAAACCAAATCAAATCAGAATTCTATAAATAAAATTTCATGTTTACTTTAATATCATATTTTTAGAGATGAAAAATTCAATAATTTCCTTACATATCTTTCCAACATAATTAAATATTTTTGAATTGGTAACAAATTTTTTGAATAACAAATTAATTTACAATTAATCAAATCAAATAGAACAAGAAAAATATCTATATCACCTGGGATTGTAACGATCCATGTTAGGTGAACGAATAGATATATTTACAAAAACTAAAGCGTGATGAAGTTAAAAACTAAAGTGAACGATACATGAAAATAATATATAAATCGATAAGCAGCATATATGTTTATAAATTAGTTGGGTCTAAAATAATCAAAATTGACATTCAGAACATCCTAGCAAATGCATTCAAAAACTTTTATTTCTACAATATAATCAGAATTTAATGCATCTTTAAGAATAATTGTTTTATCTTTTATTAATTCCAATTTAATTATCTCTTAGAATAAGCCAACAACATAAAAATCATACTTCAATAGTAGTACTCAACACTTACTTTTTAAATGAATCCACGAGTCACGACAACAAAATGGCTGATCAAGAATCTCGGTTCAATCAGGTCGCACCGAAACCCTTGATATCTTTCACCGTAATTTCGGTGAAACCATATTTTCTTCGGTGGCAACGATTTTGCATAGCACCGAAATTCTGGTGCAAGAATCTCTCACCAGAATTCTGGTGAACTGGTTTTTTTAACAGTGTGGATTTTTTTTAAATAAATCTTCCAAAAAATTGTTAAGTTGGTAAAATAAATTTTCTGTTATTGTATTTTTTAATGACACCTCAAAAAACCTTTTTATAGTAAACCTTGAAATTGATTATTATTCCTTAGAGAAAAAAATTGGGTTTACACATAATTTAAAGAAAAAAGTCTAAAAAAAAAATTCAAAAGAACAAACTCTTTTTCATAATGAAATTTTGTGTAATGAGTGAACTGTAGGATAATACTAATAAAAACCCCTGTAGAGCCGGTGCTATCTCGAACTTTTTTTCTACCATCTTGTTCAGCTCCCTAGAATATATTCTTTTGAATACCATGACGAATGTGATCAGGCTTTAATAATTAAAATGTGTTCCATCCAAATATTAGATTTAATTTGGTAGTCCATTTTACGCAGCATCCGATACGATTCGTTTTTAGGAAACACGGGCTAATTATCCGGGTTCCATTGCTTCTGACGACAATTACTAGAATGAAGCGATCGCCATCTTGTTGCGAATGTTCGGATTTTTTTTTGACTGAGTGTACAAGATATTCATATAATTTAATAATAATTTTTGTGAAGGTGCAGTTTTTGTTAGTACATTTTTTGTGAAGGTGCCGATAAACGGCGCCAAAATTGACCTGTATTAGTCCCTGAGAAACTGCAACAACCATCCGAAATTTAAAAAAAAAATTACAAGAAATAGGGGAAATCAGGCTAATACGACATACTCGGGTAAAATGACTTTTTCGATTTTCTTGAAATTTAGCCGAATGACAGCAAGTGTCAGGCGCTTTTTTTCTTCTTTTATTGCTTCCAAAACGATACAAACAGACGCCATTGTTTGAAAAACATTTCTTACCTCGTGGTGAACAAAAATAAAAAACGTGAGTGTCAAAATATTTTTTTTTGTGTTTTTATAATGAGATTTCTCTTATACAAATTCTTTCATTTACTTAAACTAACATTCTTGTGTGAATGTATGTTCAATTAAGAGTATATTTCATGCGATAGGTAGTTGCTTAGACTTTTTGTTTTACGAGAAATTGAAAATAAATAAAAATAGTCCTTTAAGGGTAAAATGACATAGAACTCATGGGTATAAAATGACATAGTATGTCATTTTACCCACACAATATTTTCATACATATACTGTCGATATTTAAAATACTTATTTATATTATTAGTTTATAAGACCTTTTATGGGCCACTAAGAACATTCTACGACCAAGAAGTTTCGACTTGGTTAAAAGGCAACTAAGGAAAAACCCCTTTTATATCAGAGCTTTAAAAAAAAAGAAATGGAAAGGTTGCTACCATGGTTAATGCGAAGAGTGGATTCCTAAACACTGGCCTTCTCCGGCCAACCCAATGTGTTCTCAGTTCATCTTGTTGCTCCAGCAAAAGTACTGAAGCTCAATGAACATGTTTCAGAAGAAGCTTCTGACATTCTAATAACAAGTATAGAGTATAGACAATCCACAGTTGCTGAAACAGGTCCTATCCCTCATGTTCCACAGAACTTAATATTAAGCGACGTTAACTTCAGAAAAAATGCATACACTCTGTTAACTTTAACGCCTCCATGAAAGAAAAAAATTAAAATTTTGTTTTGATAAGCACATTACAGTTGTTTTTTAAAATTAGCTGGTTATCTTCCCCAAAAAAGTAATTATAGATTATGCAAAGTGCTTAACTATTAATATAGTTATTATTATTTGGGATCAAATAAAATTGCCTTTGCCAAAGAAACTACTTTTTTTTCCTAATAAATATTTACTATGTCATTTTATCCTTATATCGGGTAAAATGACATATTTTCTACTTTTTTAGAAAAGTAAGTTTTTGAAAAAGAAAAAAGAAAGACTATGATATACCCAATTAGGGGGTGTTAGAGCATTAAATAAACATTTCATTGGCTTTGAAAACTACAGGAAATCTATTTAATTAGTCTTTTACGGTTGCTTTGAAAAAGTGGTATGTCGTATTAGCCTGATCTCCCCTATACCCGATTGCTTGCCCTGGGAAAAATGTCACCGCACGCCACTGGTCTAGACCCTCTGTGTCCCTTTGCTTTTATCATTTTAAAAAGTTAAATCCAATCTCCCCTAGCCCTTTTCTCTAGAGTGAACATATTTATCTTCTTTAAGCGCTGATCATAATACAAACTGGAAATTTCCTTGATCATTTTAGTACAGGGTTCCCACGGGCCTTGAAAATCCTTGAAAAGTACTTGAATTTCATTTTTGTTTTCAAGGGCCCTGGAAAGTACTTGAATTTAGTGCTACGTCCTTAAAAGTCCTTGAATTTTATTTGAAATATTTTATTTTGGAATTATTTTCAGTTTGAACATGAAAAAGTTAATTTTTTATTCAAGTACTTAATATCCTGTTATCTTCTTAAACACGGATGGGATTTTTTAAATTGTAGAACAGGTATAACTTGGTTACTTTAATTTTTCTGTTTGACTTTCCTAAAACAAGTGAAATATAGTAGTATGTTTGAAATTGTTGGATATATGAATGGTAATATAATGTAGTCTTCCCTATAAGAAAGGTTTTTGAGAGACGTTGTTTTCTGAAGTAGGGACACTGAAGAGAACTAGTTTTGTTGCTCGTAAATGACTTTTTCGCCTTTCTATGTTAGTCCTTGAGAAATTTAAAATGAGCCTTAAAAAGTCCTTGAAAAGTACTTGATTTTTTTTCTCACAAAAGAGTGGGAACCATGTAGTAGCCCTATGCTGAACCCTTTCAATTAAATCAATAAATACTTTTAGTTTCATTCTTTACATAACACCTTTCTGTTTTTCTCATAATCTTTTTTTCCTTTCAACTGGCAAGATCTTTAAAGTTCCAACAACAGAAATTGTTAAGTTCACACCTTTCTATTTTCCGAGTTGGGGAGCAATTTCTGGTTTAATCAAGTTTTATCTACTTGCAGAACTGAATTTGAATGCTTATTCTAATTTCACTTTCACCTTTTGTGCAATACTGCACCAGTCTTTGCTACCTTGATGTGATGTTTCTTTTGTTAATTGCTTAGCTTAATCAGTTCAACTTGTTCTTTTTGTAACCCTTTCCCCCTGGATTTTGGAATGAAATGAACTTAGAAAAAGGGGAATCAAATGACCACAATACTGAATTTTTTGTTAAGGAATCTTTAGAAAGTACACTAGCATTTTTCCAAAACTTTAAGCAATAATTACTGTTAAACTATAAACTGAATTGCATACTATATCATTGATATATTCAGACACACACACACAGTATTAAAACTCATACATTATGTTTGGTTCCTTGTTCTATTCAGTAATTTTTTTTTATTTTTTTAGGTAACCTAGTTATCTTAAAAACTCTATATCGAAATTTTTTTGGGTCCCTTCAATTTTGAGTTATTGAGGTTATACTAGTGTGTTGTAGTTTTTAATTTTATCAAAAAGTGATTGATGGAACCTTATAAACAGATGGGAAGGCATAAACCAAGTTTACTAACATAAAGAGGTACAGAAAATAAAATTAATAGAACAAATTAAAACATAAAAAAGTAAATAACAAGAAAGAAACACAACCCTACTAACTTAAGGCATTGCATTAAAAAAACTTTGCTTCAATCTCTTTAGTACTTTGCACTCTTTTTAACCAAGGACCAAGTAATATTAGCCTCTCATTTTCTGTCATTTTATGTTTTTATTTGATACTTAATCATGCCCAAGTTCAATAGAGTAAATTCTAAAAACTTTTTTCCAGCTTGGATGGTTCCCCAAGTCTTATGTCAAGTTAATATCTGGCCCAATGAAGTTCAGTGATAGGTAAGTTATACATCGAATTGCCTGAGTTGTTCATTGGTAAAATCTATCAAAAATATCAGGGTTTTAACTCTTATTGTCCTGCTTCTTAAATCTTTTTGTTCTACATCTCACTTTCAAATATTCTGCTGCAATGAAAACTCTAAAAATGTATTGTGTAAAGTAATTCTAAAACTTTTAAATTAAACTTTTAATTAACTTTAAAATTAAGAACTGAAAAGCTAAACAAACAGAATTTTGAGTTAGTTATGTGGGAATTTATTATAATGTTCTGGAGTATTAAATAGTGGTTAAAATCTTTTTCATGAAATTTAATCCTTAATTACTCCTTAAAGTAAGACAAGTACTCACAAAGAATTTCCAAAATATACCCCCCTGAAGTCCAAAAAGAAAATGTCAACAGGTTTTATTATAAAAGTTTATCTATCCTGATGGGTAGTTTAGATGGTAATAGTAGTAGTACTGTTTGAAAAAAAATTGAATCAACCTACATCTTTTTTCAAATCTGCATTCATTTAAATCAGCAGTCCAACCCATGAGCTGCTTAAAGTTTTAAATTGTTCATTCATTTAAATAAATCTCTTAGGATGTGGTCTGATGAAAGATTTTGGCATGGTCTCACACTGAAGAAATTTCTAAATGACTCAAGCTATAACTTTTGTGTATAACTTGTTTCACATGGGTGCAGGTAAACACAATATAACAAGTCGTGAACAGGTTCTATCTTAGGTTAAATGAACTGTCTTAAAGACTTAAAGGTTTAAAATTTAAAGTCTTAAAGGCTAAAAAATATGTAATTGATTTTAAAACTGACAATCCTTGTTTCTTAGTAGAATCATTAATATATACACCCTCTCCCAAACTCCTGGTATAAAAATTAATCTTCCGTATTCACATAATGTACAACAATTTTCTAAAACAAATTGGTAAAATAAATTAAAAGAATTTAACTACAACTATCTGCTTATAAAACAATGAATCTAAAATTGAAAACATTATAATATTTTAAAGGTAGAAAAATATTACTTGATAGTTGTGTTTTACTTATTTTTATTTTATTCCTTTCAATCAATAACTTTAACTTATGTCAGTTTTAAGTCTCAAATCCATAGTATAGATACTTTAAATAATTATCATGCATTTAGAATGAAATTTATTAATGCTCTTAAATTTCATTTGTTAGCTTTGTTTGCTATAGCTTGCCTATTTGCTATTAAATTTTTCAGTCTGCACAAATACTTAGTTCTCTGAAAAACTTAAGATTCTTTTACAGTTCATTTATCAAATCAGCTTATGTGTGGTGGGAGAAGTGTTAATAACTTAAGGAATATTAATGATGAATAATAATTTTAATAAAGTTAATAATAATGTTTTAATAACCCCATATTTAATACAAAACAACTGAAAAGTTATTTGAGTGGATCAAAACTAATGGAGATCATTCAATTTTTTCAGCTTCCAAGACAGTTCGTTTGATGCTGCAGAGCCTCCAGAAATTAACACTTCACCTCCTGGTATGTGGCATCACATTACATATCATTTGTTGACACCTTTCAGTGAATTTGACTTTTTATGTAAACTACAGTAAAACCTTGGGGTAACCTTAAAACCAGAAAGGGATCGCTTTACAACACAATCAAATCATTTTTCAAACTAGAATAAAATGGTACTTTCTATTGAAATGAGGAAAAATATATGTTTCACTTTTTTCTGCAATACACTAGTTTAGGGGTTCATTTAGAATGAAATTGAGTCTGTTTAAGGATCCTTCACAAAACTCCTGTTCCCAAAAACAGACTCTTCACTAAAGTCTGAAGATCAGAAAGTGGTTTGAAAATTGTTTTCAGAATGTGTTTCTATCATTTTGGGATAAACTTGGCCAGTTTTTGGGCCCATTCCAAAAGTTATGAATGATGTGTTTGCACTACAGGCCCTTCATTTTCACTAAATTCCATTTGATTTTTCACAAAATTCTTAAAACAGGACCCTGGCATAAGAAACCTTGATTGAACCCCTGCAGTAAAAAACACCTTATTCATGTTGAAAACTGTAATGCCTACCAACTAAAGCAAAGTACAGTAACTTAACTTGATGATAAACTTTTTCAAAACCCTTGGATACACACCAAACATAGTTTTCTGTGCAATAATTTTGTCTTTTTATGTAACCCACTTTTATGTATGTTTTTAGAGCGACCACCTTACGTTCCGAGAAAAATAGGTCATAAGAAGGGTTGGTCCTTCTCAAAAAGGGATTGCTTTACAACTCATTTTCAAACTATGGAATAAAATGTTACATTCTATTAAAATGAGGGAAAATATTTATTTCACTTTTTTTTTACCACATGCCTGTTCTATAGTTAGAAACACCCTCTTCTTATTCATGTTGAAAGCTCTCATGCCTACCAACTAAACCAAAGTACAGTAACTTAACTTGATGATAAACTTTTTCAAAACCCTTGGATACACACCAAACATAGATTTATGTCCAATAATGGAATTGTAAATCTTTCCAACAATATCACTTGTTTCCAGTCCTGTTATTGTTTGGGAGGGAGCAATATAAAACCACATATGGTAAGGGAAGGGAGGGTTGTAGGGCAATAAAATCTTCTGAAAAACTCTTTAATTACAGATCATTTAGAGTCATAAAACTTGAAAAGGGTTTAGTTAGAGGTAAAGAATTGAATATATCTAATGCATGGTGTAAAAACAAAGTTCCAAGCTTATTTTTTGCCTTATAAATGATTTTAGACTTACAAGCTAAAATTTGACTAAAAACATTTTAATGAAAAAAGGTAAAATTGAGTTTGTAACCTGTTTAGGAGACAAAGGAATTTTGAACACAAAATTCTTGTTTGAATTCTTGTTTACAAATATTTGGATAGATTCCAATCAGGTTTAATGTGGCTAAATTATTGTTTGTTTAGCTTAACCCTTTCAGTCCCAAACCACCTGAGATTGCCATTGAATCCTATGGTAAATTTGGAGCAGCTAGGACTGAAAGGGTTAAATGTATAAATTTTATAAAACTGTTTTAAATTTTGCTTAGAAAATGCCTTGGTATCATGTGTAGTTGCCGCAACCACATATTTTTATATATGTTTGTTTTCTTTTATAGTTTTTAAAATAGATCAGTTGAGTTTGGGACCCCCGTTATTGCTGTTTAAATTATCCAGGGCAGGGGTTGTTTATAATTTTCTCT
The DNA here is from genome assembly GCA_963680715.1 of Tetragnatha montana. Classification (NCBI taxonomy): domain Eukaryota; kingdom Metazoa; phylum Arthropoda; class Arachnida; order Araneae; family Tetragnathidae; genus Tetragnatha; species Tetragnatha montana. Next base: position 3,217,999 of record OY796674.1, on the reverse strand, counting down.
AGTTTCACCAAATATTTCATGGATAGTTGGTTATTCACAACTTTTAGATTTGAAATCAGATGACAGAGCAACAATGAAAAGTCAATTAAAGCTTCAATAAGACTCAAGATTTTAAGAATTTTATTGTAAAGAATATTTTTCTATTCCTACTATTCACCATGATTGAATATTGTTTTCATTAATTATCTGATCTAACAAACAAAAAAAGTTCTAAAAATAAATTAAAACTTGGTAAAAGAAAAATAAAGTACATCCTATATTTTTCTGTGTAACATCACTGCAGTAGGAACAGTGTCATTGTATCTCATAATTCAAATTGTGATTTTCAGAGGGTGTGCCCGAGTACTATGTTGCCAGCTATGCCTACCAGTCTCAGGAGCCGGGGGATTTGTGTTTCCAAGTGGACGAGAGCATTCTGGTGACCAAGAAAGAGGGGGACTGGTGGACGGGCACCACCAACGGACGGACGGGGATCTTCCCCTCAAACTACGTCAAGAGGGTAGACAACGGACAGCAGGTATTGGATTAATTTTATATCAAAGGCATAGAAAAAATTTTTTCCAGTTCTGTTATCTGTCCCGCTATATCATTAGGTTTTTTTTTTTAAATATGTGGGTATGGGGATGAATGGGACAGTGTAATCTTCCCTTGTTTATAATGTAACCATTAGTTCAATTATTGGTTATAAACTTGTTACAGGATTGAAAAATGTAAATATTTTGCAATATTAGTGTAAGTGTGAAATTTATCCCATTCATCCCCACTCTCCACTATAGAAGTAATTTAAATTTTACCTTAAAAATAAAAAATATTTACATTTTTGAAAACATACTATGTGCATACACCAAAGCTTAAAATTCAAACTTGGGGTCAAATTTGTGTTAAAATTTATCCCTTTATAAATTATACATCATTCTGTTATGGCCTTTACAAACATTTTGGCATCTCATCCCTTTACTGACTTTTTTTATTTCCAATGGCGGGTAATTAGACAGTTACAGCAAAAAAGAATAAAGAACCCTTTTACTAACTAAAATTCTAAATACTTGACTAGATCCTAGATGATTGTATCTATAACAGTATTAGTAGTGGAAATTGGTAGTTTCAACCACAGAAATAGTTTCTAGCCATTTCTGATTGCTAATCAAATTTTACTGATATATGCTGTAATACAAAATATGTTGTGTTTTTATAGGTATCTGAGTCATCAATAGAATCAAAGATTGATGCATCTTTCCAGTCAACTTCCGTAGATGTAAGCAAACAATTGTCTTTCAACTTTAATACACTAAAGAACAATTTGAATATACAAAAGCATCTTGTGTCTGCAAATCTGTACATTTAGTTCATATATGAAAATAATAAGGGTTGAGAAATTTTACTTTTTTACTTACATTATTGTGAATTAAATGTATAATCAGCACAAATTAATACTAAAAGGGATATCTTTATTTAGCTGTGATGCAGAAAATTAACTTTTCAATCTAAAAATCGATCCAAATAGGAATTGAAATTCTCACATTTTTTTGTCAGCAACTTGCATTATAATAAATTCTCAATTTTGCCAATTAATAATTATCTATTATCTAAAATGAACTGGTAATTCAGGTACAAAACTTCTAAAATGCAACCATTTGCTTAGCTTTTAAATTTTCAATCATTGTGCTTAAAAATTCCTTAAGAAAAGATAGTTTAAAAACATTCGGATCCAAACACTACCAGTTGAATATTCTGAGTATTTTATTGTAATGCAACAGAGTAACTGTTTGTCCTCATTACCATGCTTGCAGTTTGAGATGTCCATGATATACAGCCCAAAACCAAAGGTAACTCTTTGCTCTCTACCAATGCATGCAAAGCACTCGTTGCCTGTCATCCCACATTGTATTTGCCCCACTTCTCTTTTGCATTGGGACGCTTTGTGTTTTTGAAGCAACAATCCTGTATTTTTTCCTTGATTTTTACAATAGTATTGCCCTAAAAGACATGCATGTAAAAATTCTTTAATTGAGCATCCATTTTCCCCGATTTTCCCACTTCTAATTGTATATTTCTGAAGAAAATTTGTTTACATTTGTCTAGCCATATATGTTTGTATTTTACTTTGAAATTAGTTACATTAAATGCATTGTACTGTTTTAAGGTTATTTTGAATGTATTTTAGACTGTTACTTACACAACTGTTTTGTTTTATTTTAATTGTTATCAGATGTGCACCTTTAGTTTTTTTTTTAGCATCAAAAAAATGTAATTTTGTGCCTTTCTTTCAGATAGTGATGCATTTTTCTCTCTATTCTTGTACAAAATAATTTTTATAGTGATGTAAACATAACATAGTTATATTGGTTAAGTGTTAAGTTCATTAATTGGGTTTATAAATTGCTGGATATTTTGTTAACAAGATTCAAAAATTAGTAAATCATGAATAGAAACTTGCTGATAGTTACTAAACTGTAGATGTGTAAAAATCCCAAAACAAGAGTGAGGTTTTTCATTCTTAGAAGGGTTTAGTTTGAATTTTTAGCTAAAAATTGTCCTTTCCCAGTAAAATCCCATTTTCCTCATTGAAAGATTCAAAACAACCAACCAGCCTCATTGAAAGGTAAAGAGAATAATACTGTTCAGCCTCAGGGTTTGAATTTATGCTTGAGATAGTTTGAATACTGCAGCATTAACAGTTCAGTTAATTTTTGGGCTTTGTTTTATTTTGGATTTGTTGCAGTGTTCAGTCAGAATAATGCTACCAATTTAGTAATTTAACTTTAGATTTATTTTGTGGTTAAAATATTTTATACTGTTTTTAATCAATCTCAATTTGAAGTTTTTGCCCCTTGGCTTAAACCTTGCAGTTTCTTTGAGAACATCAGGCAAGGAGTAACTCCTTTGTTTTTTGTTTCACTTTCAATGTTATCATAATAAAAAATCATTTTATTGGAAAATATTCTGACAACACCTGCTCAATTGACTGAACAATAGAGCCAATGGAGCACTTCTCAAATATCTCTCAATGGGGATAGCATTAGAATAAAATAAAAAACACAAATAATCTTCTAGTGAGCCTTTGGAACACCTGCTGTTTTATTCAACAGCTTATCAAAATGCAGTTTAATCAGTTCATGAAAAATCTCTTTGGCAGCAAAATAAATTCCACAGTATTCTACTCATGGGTGTAACTCTTCTATCCTTCTAAACTTTAAAGGTTATGTGAGCGGAATTCCATCCCGGATTTATTAAGAAACACAAAATCAGCTGACTGATTTGTACTAAATTTGGAACTTACATTATTTTGCCCACAAATAAGCCTGTTTTACTTAGATACAGCAACTTAAACTTTAAGGACCTTTATATTTAATTGTTCAGATGAGATTTTGTGAGTTTTTCAGCAATTATAAGAAAGAAAAATCTACTAGACTGGGGGGAAATGATTTAAAAGTTAGTTCTAAATTCAGTCTTGCAATTTTTGAAGAGTGGCACCCATGCAGGGCTGTACTAGACTTTTGTTTCGAGAGGGACCAAACATTTTTTCTGAGGTACCTCCTCTGAATACTTTTTTACTTCAAGTTTTAGATGACTTGCACATTTGCTATTAATTTTGGTGAACTTAATTTCAAAATTTTAGCAATGTGAATTCCAAGTAAAATTTGTGGGTCTCGGGGTCCTCCCCCAGAACAATTTTGGAAATTTGCCACTAAAAGTAGTGTTTTAATTCATTTTTTAGACTATGTTACACAAAATGAGGATCCCTCCTCATTATTCACAGAAGTTTCAAAGAAAAGTAGTACATAATAGGTTTAAAAATTTTGAGGGGGGGTTTGGGTTCCTTCCAGAAAAGTTGTGGAATTTTTACCCTTAAAGTAGTGTTTTAACTCATTTTGAGTCCCTTTGGAATACACCGCTCCTTGTGAGTAGGATAATTTTTAAGGAAAAAAAAAACAATATAAAATTGATGTATAAATTTCAGGAGGAGTTTGAACCCCTAAAACCAACCCCTTGGGTACTGTCCTGCACCCATGCTTGTACTGTATATTCTCCTAATCAAAGATCCAAGGTTATTCATTGACGCCAGCGTTTAAAAAATGAAGTGTGTAATTTTGTGCTGTTGCTCCGCTGATGGTTGTTTGTTTGCAGGGAGGCAAGTTCAAGAAGGGGGAGTGCGTGACTGTGCTGGCCCCCTACAAAGCAACAGGTCCAGAGCAGCTGACCCTGGAGAAGGGACAGCTGATCCAGGTGCGCAAGAAGACCCCCGGAGGATGGTGGGAGGGGGAGATTCAGGTGAGTGGAACATACTTTCTAGTGGAAATGTCACAGTGGGCCAAACCTCTGATCTAGACTGGTTAAAACATTCCAACAGGGGTGCAGAAAATGTTCTGGAGCCCGATATTTCCCCAGAACATAGTTAAATTTGTCCAAAATTTCCCCCAAAAATGTCTCCATGTTTTCATAAAAATTTTCCCAAAAATGCCCCCATATTTCCATTCATGTTAGTACAAAAAGTTTTCTTAATTACTGAACTTTGGCAAGGTTCAAAAATTTTGCAAAATATTCCCAAAGTTTTAATTTTTAGGCACTTAAAACTTCTTTTTATTCAATTCCAAGAGTTGAGTTTTCAAGTTATTACTGCCTCTGGTTATTAGTGTTATCTTACTGCCTCTTGATTGGAAAGTTGTCTGTTGAGGAAATAAATGTCAGATTATATCTCATCTTCAACAAGCCTTTATAATCCAGGTTGGGCATTTTGCTGGCAAAAAAGTTATTTTTCCCATGACAATGACAAACACAGGCAATTATACTAGAAAAAGCTGGTATTTACTGACAAAAACTTAAATTTGCAGTGATACAAAGAACTTGTATTGCCTATTTCCATTAATTATTCTATTTAAGGCCTAATTATACCTATATTTAGCTTTTTTTAGTTATTTTGAAAACAAATTTTACTGTACGCAATGATACAAAATCTCACAAAAGAGTGGGCACTATGTTTTAGATGCCAAAAACTAGCAAAAGAACCTTTTTACAGTAACAAAAATTAAACATCATCTGAATCTTTGGCATCCAAGAAACTCTGACAGTTTTTATTCATGGTCTTGATAATGAAAGAGTGCCAAAAATAATCTAATGTTCTCTTTGGTGTGCAGGTAAAAGGCAAGAAGCGGCAGATTGGGTGGTTCCCAGCCTCCTACGTCAAGGAGTTGAGTGGTAGCCGCGCCAGCAGCAACCGCAGCACCCCCGAACCCATGCTCTACTCACGCTTCAACGAGAACGGCGGCCCACAGCCCTCGGGTAAGCAATCAAGAAGATCTCTGATACATATCTTTGCACCCAACACTGTAATGTATAGAATAGAATGGAATTACAGGGTGTATTATCTGTGCTTATGCAGATGATATACTAATTCAGGGTGGCGACAGATCAGGGAAAAGTCGGGGAATTTCATTTATCTGGAAAAGTCAGGGAAATTCAGAAAAAAGTTATAAAATCAGGGAAGATTTTAGTAATTCACGCCGCAAATACGCGTGAGCCGCGATCGCATCCTTCACTCATTTCAGTGGCTGGGAAAGTCTGGAAATCCTTTAAAAATATGGAATTTTAATGAAAAATACCGGATTTTCATACGTGCTTCTGGACGTTTGCCTGTAAAGATGGCATTTTTACGGCGTGAACGTGGGCAGAAAAAATAACTTGACGGTCGGTTTGCGATCGCGTTTTTCAAACTTCGAGTCAATATCCTTGGCTTTAAATGCTTGTTTTTGGAGATTGGTAGTTCAAGTGTGATGAATATTTAGCTGGCAAATTAAGAGGTTTTTTAGAGGAATTTCCGGTTGTTTGCAAGAAGGCAAATAAAAATTTGTAGTAGAGTTTTAATATCAAATAATTACAAGGTGTATTGATAATAGGATATATGAATATTTCAGTGGCGTATATAGGAATTTATTTCGGGAGGGGCCAAAAATTATTCCCCAGCCCCTCCCCACATATTTAACAGGTCCAATGTAGCTTTTTAGGTGATAATTTAGGTCCTAAAAACTTAATATAGGAAAAGCTGTTAGAAATAACAATACAAGAACCAAAGGGGGGGTCCTCCCCCCGAAAAATTTTTTAAGTTTGACTTAAAAAAACCGGTTTTTAACTAGTTTTGGTGCACTAAGTCCGAATTTTGGATGTACATTTTTATGAACTTAATGTTTAAAAAGTTATTAAAATAGAGTTCCAAGTACAAAAGAGGATCTGGGGGTCCTTCCCCAGAAAAGTTTTGGAACTTTACCCCTAAAAACAGGGTTTTATCTTGTTTTTGGTACATTTAGTCCAAATTTTGGACACATGTTTTGTTAAGATTTGGATTTTGATGAACTTATTATGTATTAAAGTTGTTAATAATAAAATTCCAAGTATAAAAGGGGGATTTGGGGGTCCTCCCCCAGAAAATTTTTTGAAATTTGACCCTAAAATACAGGGTTTTAACTTGTTTTGGTACACTTAGTCCGAATTTCGGGGGGGCAGGGGCTTCCCCCGAACCAGGTTCGGGCACTTTTTCCAGGTCTGCCTCCAACCCCCATTTTGTACTTGCAACTTATTATTAACGACTTTATTACAATTAGTTAGACACCCAAGTTTAAACACATTATTTGTGTTATCAGTACTTGAAACTATTCTTAAGATGCACTCAAAATGTCATTCAAAACGCAGATGCTTTGAAAGAGCTCCCTTCAACTCAAAGAAAGAAAGAGCTTGAGAAAGAGAATTATAAGATTCGTACCAATGAAATAAGAGTTCACTTTGAAATTATAAGGTGGGGTGTATTGGGTCCCAAGTTCTTACCAACCTTATTCCAAACTTATTATTGGTAGCAGCCCCTGACATAGGGGAGGGAGGGGGTCCAAAATGTTGAGAGAAAAAAAGTGTGAGGGTTGAAAGAGCCTTCCTTACCTAACCTTTCTCTCTTGTTTTTCAGACCAGGTGGTGGCGCTGTACCCGTTTGAGGGCCAGCACGCTGACGAGCTGACGTTCCAGAAGGGGGACGTGCTGACGCTGGTGAGCGCAGAGGACCCCTCCTGGTGGAAGGGGGAGCTGAACGGCGCGGTGGGGCTCTTCCCCTCGAACTACGTCGAGGTGCTGAACAAGTCCGCCAACTGTGAGTACCGCCCTCCTCTTTTTCACCTTAAAGGTTTCACTCCAGAGTAGTATTCCATAATTGAGGTTTTCGCCAAATTTGGGCGATAACCACTTTAATGTGATAATGGCTTCTATCAGCAAGGATTTAGTATTAGTAGTAGCTTGGCGAGATCCAATGTAGCCAAATTTGGCGAAAACCTCGATTATGGAATCTGTCCTATACTCCATTATCTGTTACGTTAGTTAAAAATATCACAAATGCTTCCAATCATCACAAAAAATGCAAACCAACAGCTTAGCCGGAGACTCCATAACATAAGCATCAGTACTCTGTGGTCTGTCCAGGGCAATTTTACTACCGTTTTCAGGTACCTTCATAAATTCATCATTTGATAAATAGGTACTTTCACAAATTCAGTTTTAGGTATCTTCACAAAATACATTTTTGAAACTAAGTTCTCTAGTAAGCTATATTCTCTTAAGAGTTACTAAATTTTATTTTGTTTTTAATGTTTATAAATTCTGTACATATTTTTATGTTGATTTTTCACTTAAATTTTCACAAAATTTCTAAATTTTCACTAAATAGGTACCTCTTAAAAATACCTAGACAGACCCCTGGTACTACCATGGGTGCTATTCAGTCTTGAGGACAGAATTCAGTCTTCTTAGAAAGATCGAGTTTAATATCAGGAACCAGGCAACAATTTGTGCTGAATTCCAGCACTGTCCTTTTATATTATCCCAAGATCTTAAATTAATCTTACGGACTTTTAGATTTCTTTTGATGAAATTGGTAATTTTTTAGGCAAATGGGAAAAGCTTTCATAACTAATTGCTGCCAAAACCGCATCATTTTAATAACTTTTAACAGAGCTGACAACATGTTTTTAAAATTGTATCCACTTTTCTTAAAAGAAACGACTGGGTAAGATTAACTAGACAGTTCAGTCATACAATTTTCAAAGAGTGACACACATGTACTGTGGACCTCTGCTTTGCACAAACAAGCACATTGCTTCATTATCTGTTCCATTAAAAAATAATGTTGCAAAAGTTTTAAAATACAATCGATTCCACTTACTGTGATCGCTTTTGGCAGGTTGAGGAGGGGAAAAGGGAAAAAACACGTTTTCTTAACAAAAATTTTTGCTTGCTTTAAAACGATTGCCATTTTAAATAACTCCATTGAAATAAATTGAATTATTCGTAGTTTTTGTGTTTAAGTTGTGTAAATTGAGCCAGTTTTGAAAAAGCTTAAAAATAGGCATTTATAGAAGCTGATTTTTTTGTTTAAAGCGTAGGGGAGAGGAGTGCACTTTTGAACAAAGAGTATATTTTTGACTATTTCTTCATATATTTAGAAGATAATTGGTGCAAAAAAAATTACTCATAATCTACAGCTTTCCTGAAATTTCGGTAATAAGTTAATTCAGAAGTTTTTTTACTGATCTCTCCTGCCTTCCCAAAATCCATTCTCCTCTTCTGTTATTTTCCCATTTTTGTGTTGTATTTTCATCTGCTCTGAATGGTTCTCTGCAAGATATTTTTTTTTTATTTTTTTTATTAAAGTTTTTATTGAGCTTTTTTAGGCATTTGAATGAAAAAATATTAGTTGTGTTTTTGGTGCCGATAGTTTGGGTCATTGTGAGGGCATTTTACTCTTGATTGTTTTCTTTCCTCCTATTATGGATTACGATTCCTTAGTTTATGGTTAACAAGTTTTGAGACCTGGTAGCTTATTTTTTCTCTTATTTTGATAAATTTGATTCATGTTTGAGAATCAATCCAAAGTGTCGGCTGTTTCAGTTGTCATTTAAGGGGAAGACATCTTTCTTTTTTATTGTTGTAGTTAGTTTCTTACTTTTCTTCCTTTCGATGTTTCTTTGAGTTCTTTCTTGTGGCAACACCCTTTGACTGATGCTCTGTCCTTTGCAGGAGCCGCCTGGAATCATCAGAATCTCAAAAGAACGTTCCGTTTCCAAAACTTCTTCTCTGGGCCTTCTTCCTATCTACCCTTCGAGTCAACTCTTCCGGCGGGACCCGTTTCCAGATCCTCAATAGGCAGTTTTTATTTTGTTCCTTGTAATTTCGAAATTCCTGTTTTGTTTTATATTGTGACAATTATTGACTTTTCTTCTGGGATCTGTATATTTCAAGTTTATTGATCTGGAAAAATTTTGTGTTTTGTAAAAAATCAAGTTTGGCAGACATATTCAGATTTTATTGTTTTCTAAAACTGTTGTTTGGAATAGATTTGTTGGGTTTTGATGTTAATATCAGCTTAGTAATTTTTGGTTTATAAACTTCCAAATTTGTTTTCTGTAGGTGGCAGTTTCTTTTGTGCCTCTTAACACGAAAACTTTGTTACTGAAACTGAAGTCTTTTTTTATTATTTATTAATACTATTATGAATAGGGATCATAAATTTCTATTTTGTAACTTAACTGTGTGACTTAATTTGATCTTTATAACCCAAGGAAGCTGGTTTAACCAAGAAGTGCAATTTTTTTATCCTAAGAAATCCATTGTGAACCATTTCCTTTGGTTTTTTTTCATGTACTTATGCTGGTTTCGCTCTGAAGTTGCTCATGAACTCTATTTATTACAAACTGAAACATCTGATTTTAATGTCATTGTAAAGTATTTTAAGACGCTTTAAAAATTTTTTGAATTTTAATTGTTTGGTTTCTTTTATACTTTGAGTTTGCAAATCACACAATTTCAATTTTATCTTTTCGGGTTTTTTTTCATGTTTCTTGCATTCTTTTAAACCAAAATTACTTTCAGTTATTGCATTTTTTTAAATTCAAACCAATATAACTAAAATATCAAGTGGTATCATGGTTTTTCTCATTTTTCAAAATGGTTGTCAGAATTACTAATGCAATAGTATTGATTTTAATTCATCATGGTAATCTGACTTTGAGTCTCACCCAAGCTAAGCCTATGAGAAATTAGTTTTGAAAACAGAGGGACCCATAATGATCTCGGTTTTATGAGGGGGAATTGAAACGTTACCAAGTTGGCTTCAAAGAGAAAGTTTCTGTTTGTTAAGTAACTGTAAATACTTTGAAGCTGTATACTTTTCTTTTCCACGCCTGTTTTGAATGTTTTTTATGCTGTTACTTAAATGAGCTTTTGTGTGCGTCAATTGTTTTTTTTTTATTTATTTAAAGGAAATCTTTTTTTTTTTGCCTTTAATTTTTTGGATGTAAAGAGACTTGTGGACTGAAGGTGTGAATATCTTAACAAATTAGTGATTACTGTTTGAGAAATATGTTGGAGCCTTTGTAAAATTAACAAAAAATTAAATTTTTTTTTTTGCTTTTAAATAAGTTGGTGTTACTTGGTTCTTTTAGATTACATTCCCTTAGGTTTTAATATTATTTAACTTAGTACTTTTTGGCACATACAATCATGGCTAACTTCTCAACCAAAAAAAAAGTTTTTTAAAAATGATTTATACTGAAACAGTTTTAATTGCTAGTACACAATTTCACTTTTCATGATGTTTATTACTAAACAAATCATTGTTGAATTAAAGTAGTAGACATTTTTTACTATAGTTTGATGGTTTAATTTTTTTTTAAGAAAGTGTGTTTTGTAAAAAAAAATGAGTGATGTAGTGAATGAATTTAGAAATTTAGGTATGTTATGAAAAAATTATGCAATATTCCCTGTGAAATGATAAAAAAAATATAGTTCGAAGATTTATTTCATTGCCTTATTTCACAAAACAATATCCCACTGTATTGTGAATTGAATACAGAGATGTTTGGGACTGTTAATTTGTGATGTGTATTTATTTGAAATGAACAACTACTGTGGATAAATAAAATAAGTTATATAAATGTTTAAACATAAATATATAGGAAAGAAATTCACTCTTTGTTATAGGAGTTGCTAACTAATATTTGAAGAAAACTGACTTGATATTCAATCAATGGCTCTCTCCCTAGGTGTATACAAATGTAACTTGAGTTGTTTAACCAAACCCATGTTGTAGATTATTTCTGTTGTAAAAAGAATTACCTAGTTAATAAATTGTCAGAGCTAATTCTATGCCCTGTGTGTTTTTATGGCAAAGCAAAATACAGTCTGAAGTCATGTTAATTTATTTTAGAAAATGGTGGTAATGATTTCTGAAAAGTACAGGGTTCTTATTGTCGGCTTACAGGAGAACTTTTGGTGATTCTTTTGAAAGTGATAGAATGGTGCCAACAAACGTGTTCCTAAAATCATACAAGCTGATTCATGATCTTTTGGTTGGTGAAATTGCATACACTAAAGAACAATTTGGCCTAATCTTGAAATGACAGAAGGAACAGAGTTTTTCTCCTGTAGCCAATGATGTCCTAAAAAATTCTTCCGTTTCTCAATTTAGTTGAGGCTTAACACTACTTATTCATTGGACTCGCACGAAAACAACCAAATGAACCAATACAAAAGTAGATACTAATTCCATTCACTGGCATCAAGAATTAGTGAAGTTCAAAGTTTAATTCCATTATTTGTCCTGTTAAATATCGCCAATAGACCAAATTTTTGTGGTCGTAATTGATTTAACTGTTCTATTCGTTTGACATACAAGTTTTGGCGATATTTCTAATCTTTGACATTCAAAATAGCTTGGTGATAGTATTTAACGGGACAGTGAATGGATTTGAACCAAGTTCTAGTTTTTATTGTGAAGGTATGTCCATCAAAAATTCTTGCAGCTCTCATGCTGTATAGCAGGTCAACTAGTTTTCCTGATGCACTGTGCTTATTGTTCCTGTCTTTATTATATGGTGTATAGTAGGTAGATAGATTGTTAAAATAAAAACATACTTTGAGGTTTTCCTTTCATACAATTAATCTCGTAAAAAATATGGGATGCAATGTGCTGGAATTCATAAACTAAAACTATTGATGTTTTTAAAATACTTTACTATTATAACCCTTCAAAGCCTGATAAAACCATTAAAAACTTTTTAACATGACATTGCTAAAATTTTCTTGTTTATTTTACATTTACAAATTCATCAAAAAATAATTTGGCTAAATCAACAGCTATAGTCTGTTCATTTAGAACTGGCGCCTGAGACGAAGTGTATTAGAAGCAGTTACTATTGTAATTATCATCGAAAGCATTTTCATCTGCTATGACAAGGCAGCCGAAACAGAAGTATAGTTAAAATACTGTAAAAAAATCGGTCACTGAAGTTGTGTGATGACCGTTATGAAGCATTATTGAGCGTTTTTTATCCTGTTTCAGGCGCCAGTTCTAAATGAACAGATTTTGAGTCGGAACAGATACTCGGCTTTCCATTTTTTAAGTCAAAGATTTTATGAGTCGGATCCAAAAGCAAAAACAGCTCCTTTTTTACTGCTAACACAAAACAAAGATTTTCAGAAGAGTTGCACAGAAATGAAACTCCAAACTTTAAAGTTAAACTTTTCTATAAGCAAACAAACGAATTTATTTATTGACAAAGAAAGAATAATTCACAAGATGAACATATAACCTAGGGGAAATGATCCTTTACAGGTATGATTCTATGACAATGAAATCTATATCTATAAAAGCCAAATACCACTGACTGACTGACTGACTCACTCACTGGTAAGTGACAAACACTCAACACGGAATCTCCGAAACTACTGGACCCAGAGGCTTGAAATTTGACAGAGACGTTCCTCTCAGCTATGCGACGTGCACTAAGAAACGATTTTAAAATCGAACGACTCCTTCCCTGTTTTTCGGCGCTTTTTCTACTCCGTTTTTCCCATTGAAATAACATTATGCATTGTTGAAATGCGTAAATTGCAGTAGGTTTATTTCTCTCTTGAGGTTTCGTCTGGCCTCATGTGATGAAATATAATTTCAAAAATTTCATAATTTATAACAAATTAAGACGAAAAACACAGTGTAAATTTCTTTTTCAAAATTATAACAATTTTCAGGAAACATATAAATTCAAATAATTAATTTTGAAACAACATTTTCCTTTATTTGTAATTTTAATTTTTTTCTAAAATAAATATATTTATGGAAAGGCTAAAATAAATGGTTTCCATGGAAACAGAGCTGAAATTATTTCATTGTTTCATGGGGCATGGTTTACTAGACTTATACATTCACTAAATTTTTATTGTTAAATACTAGAAAACCGTTTTTACTAAGAAGTTGGGCTATCATGATAAAAAGAAAATGATATTTATCAAGCATTTTATTATTTTGATAAAAATGTTTTTATTTTTGGAGATGTAGGATCATACAAATAAAAAATGGATTCTTAATAATTTTTGAATATAGATTAAATTAGGTATAGTTAAATATTTTGCTTTAGCGGCGGGAGTTGTTGACTGAATTACACATCGAGATTATTTTTTGATTAAATTAATATCATTTTTAGAAAACGATAGAAATTTCATAAAATACGGTTTGTAACATCCTGTAGGAAATTATTCCCAAGGGGCTCAAAGAGGGTTGTGATTTTTACTTCCTAAGTTTTTTAAAGTGATTTATAAAAAGGTATATAAAAGTGATTGTTCTTTTACAGCCGTAGTTAAATGCGGGACAAGGTGAGTTAGGGTATATTTTCACAGTAAGGAACCGGGATGAAAAAGACGACGGGGGTGACGGGATGATAAGTGACTGCTAATCCAGAAAAAGAAAAGACATATAACTTGATAAACCTGATGATTTCAATTTGATTGTTCTTTACAGCGAAGGTAACAGCCAAATTTAAATGCGGGACGGGAAGAGTTAGGGTGTATTTTCACAGTTAGGAACTGGGATGAAAAAGACGACGGGGACGACGGGATGATAAGTGACTGCTAATCCAGAAAAAGAAAAGACATAACTTGAAAAACTTTTTAAAATATTTATGAATTAACTCAACCCGTGCAAGGCCGGGTAAGTCAGCTAGTATACAATAAAAATTGAAGAAATAATGACAAAATAATACAGGAAAAAACAGAAAATGTAAAAGAAACGAAAAAAAAAAATATTATAAAAAACCTTCAAAATTTACAAAGAAAGAAACAATTGATGTTTTTTATATCAATTATTTAATGCAAGTTGAGTTAATTGGTCTTAAGTTATAGCTTATTTTTATAAAGCTTTCAGGTAAAAAAAAAGGATTACTAAACCTTGGTTTTGTAAAAAGAAAAAAATATTTTACCAGAAGAGTTAAATTTTTCTGATTTCCTGGTATTAAAGTAATTTGTTGTGCAACAACCCTGAACAATTAAGAATAATACTAAATCTACCCAACTGAAAGTGTCCCACAGGGAAAGGGGCCAGGCCATCCACAAATTATTTCGTAAGAATGTGATTTTTAACTTCCTAGTTCACAACTCCATTCTTTTAATAACGTATGCAACTGCGTAACCCCCAACTACAAAACTTTGAGCTCTTACCTCGTTTTAAAAACTAAGAAACTAACTTGGTTTAAGACAAATGTTTGCTTAATTTCCTAATTAAATAAATTCAATATTAATAAATATAACATTAATTAAATAATCATTTTTAAGCAAACCCCTTTCCCCTTAGGTCAACTATCCGAATCGCTTTCAGAAATTAAGAAAAAATAAGACGGAAAGAGGGGGTTTGCTCTTTGCTTATTTTTCCTGACAAGGGGGGGGGAGCATGAGTGATGCTTTCGAAAGATGTGACAAACACTGCATTTTCGAAAATCTCTTGTTTCTTGCGCAAATAATTTCAAAATTCAACCAAAAATAAATTTTATTTTAAAACTTTTATTTTGGGTAAAAAAAAGGAACAAAGGGGGGGTCGGGCATTTTCTTACGTGATTATGAGGTGGTAGGGGGTCAAAAATGACCAAAAACATGTTACGTAGTATTTGAATGGCCCCTCAATAATTCTCAAAAACGCCGTTTTGAGGCCTTCAAGGGATTTTGGAGGGGGATAGCGAGATACAATTGCCTTATCTGCTCTGTGTGTTTGCAGGTGTCAGTAGCGAGGAGCGCAAGAGGCAGCAGCACATCCACGAGCTGATCTCCACCGAGGAGTCTTACGTCGAGGACATGTCCATCGTGCTGGACGTGAGTACCGCCCTCTCTTTCTATCAGCTAAATATCTATCTGTTGGAAAAAAAATAATTTTTAAATCTATCTATAATTTAATATGCAGTTTAATTGAGTATCGCATCATTCTGGGGCGAAACTGATCCTTCGCCTGATAAGCGCTCATTTTCCCAAATATTGTAGTTCAATTCATACCAGCTTCCCTCTTCTTTTGGACTCGTCTTATTCGCGACAACCCTGTTCAAAGTTTTTTTTTCCTCGTGGCGGTATGTTTATATCCTCTTCAGGGTTCCTTCAGGTCAGGGAAAATTATTTCTTCCTAAAACCTGGAAAATGACCAATTTTAATTGTCTGCGTATCATTTTTGGCTATAGGAAAGAAAAAATATGTACTATTTATTGAAAATACATGCTCAAAAAAAGCGAAGTTTTTTGTCCGAAAAATCTTCAACATTAACCTGGAAAAAGTCGGGGAATTTTATTTCCAAATAATACGTTGCCTCTTGAATAATACGTTTTGAAAGATTCGGGCTTTGAATTGTTCGAGGCATTTTATACAAAAAAAAGTTACGAAAAAGGTTTGACGGGTCTTAATTTTCTTGGGATTCTGGAGGCGTGAATTTCATGAGTATATAGTATATCACAAGGAATAGAGCTTTTGCAATCACGTGACTCGCACCTAGCAACAGGTTCTTGTCCTCCAGCAGTTAGCAGTTAAAAGAAAATAACTGGTCGTGACGTCATGTGCGAATGCTCTATTCCCCATGTTTTTTCTCCATTATTCTCCATGTTTTTTTTCCATTATCTGGCTATGTAACCTCATGGAATGTGTTGTTCCTTAGGCGTTCCAGAAGCCCCTGCGCGAGTCCGGTGTGCTGAGCAAGGAGGAGCTCCGGTCCATCTTCGTCAACTGGAAGGAGCTCATCGTCTGCAACACCAAGCTGCTCAGGTCGGTATTATAACCTCCCAAATAGCATTATGACTTCCCTTCGTGTGCCAGGAAGGGTGCTATTTTTCCGATGTAGCCTCGGAAACCGGGTTTTTTTTTTCTGACAGCATAAAATTCGGGGGTTTTATCAAAATTTTCGAAAATCTCGAGCTCAACTAAAAAGCGCAAA
This sequence comes from Tetragnatha montana, assembly GCA_963680715.1. Taxonomy (NCBI): domain Eukaryota; kingdom Metazoa; phylum Arthropoda; class Arachnida; order Araneae; family Tetragnathidae; genus Tetragnatha; species Tetragnatha montana. Next base: position 3,201,735 of record OY796674.1, on the reverse strand, counting down.
AATTAGGTCCAATTAGTACAGGGTACTGTAAGAAAAACGACGTTAGATCGGCCGATCGATTCGTTGTAATGTTGACTTCTCTGTACACAAACGATGGTGAAGGAAAAACTAGTTTTACAGGTCGTTTTATGCACTATAAGAAAACAGACTTTACACCTGTTAATTGCGAGATTGGGTTCTCTGTATACTAAGAATGAATGAAAAACAGTTTTAAATTTAAAAAAAAAAAAATTTGTTTTGGCTTTGTTAGTTTACAGCACAAAGAATAAGAAAAGAAAGACTAATTACGTAGCTTAAATTCCAAATTAATTAAAAATATTCATCTAATGGACGTCGATTTCGTCAAATTCAAGGGTCTATATCGGGTGTAATTATTTTTCCCACTTCCCACTCATGTTTAAAGGGAAACGGGGATTTTTTGGAGCACAAAAAGTTAATTTGCCATTTTTTTGGACTTTTTCAAACTGCTGATTCTGTTATTTCCAGAGCCATGCGAGTGAGAAGAAGAATGAGTCCTGACAAGACGGTGCAGAAAATCGGAGACTTGCTCTGCGAAAACGTAAGTTGCCTCTTGTTACTTACACTTGTAAGTGCAAAAGACTTGTTGTACTCTTGTACTTCCATAATTCTATGGGGAAAAATTAATTCAGGAATTTTAAACTCGCATACCCTCTAATATTGTGACATTTGATCTAAAGAAGTCGAAAATTGTTGTTGAAAATGAGCGGAAACACTATTTTAAAGAGTGAAATTTACAAAATTTTCTAGCGGAGGACCCCCCCCCCCAAGTCTACACTAAAATTTTAAAACTGAAAACGAAGTTTAAATAATACCTTTTAATGATTTTAAAGGCCTCCTGTATCTCATTAGGTGTGTGTGAAAATCAGAGTTTATAAAAGGGTATTGGTTCTCCCCCGTTCCGAAACAAAAAAAGTTAATGAGTGATGCAAAGTTTATTCCAATGTGAGATTTAAAATCTTCCGTTTCATTGAACTATTGAAATTAACCTCTTCTCGTCAGTGAAATGTCCGACTTTTTAGATATGGTCGTATTACATTTGGCACAAAGAAAGGGGGTATGCGCGTGATGAGTTTTTTCTCGCAAGGGATGATGATATTATTGTCTGTCTTTTTAGCTGCCCCACTTCACCCCTTACATCCGCTTCTGCAGCTGCCAGCTGAACGCGGCCGCCCTCATACAGAACAAGTCCGAGAACTGCCCCACCTTCAAGCAGGTCACCAAGGTAAGTCACCGATCATCATATCTGTATAGTGGTGGGAGTCACGGCTTTTATTCTATTTGGAACCAACGTCTCTCACGGCCGTATTTTACGCAAACGTTGGTTTACTTTTTTTTTTTCGTATTCTCATCCTCCCAAAGAGAATGATGATAGAATGAAAACGTCAATGAGAAAGTTGTTAGCAATTTTATAACGAACCCACCTTAAAGCAAGGGCGCTGTATCTCTGTGTATAGGGACTTTGCGCCATAAAACCCAAATAACAACCAACGAAAAATAAAGCAAGGTTAAAAACTGAGGTGACGGTTTTTAAGAGGGGTTTTCTATCCTTTTTTTCTGAATCCTTAACTCCTAATGTAGTATTTCGGAGAGGTTTTTTGGAAACCCAATCATTATGAAAAGAGAAGGTTAACTAAAAAGTTACATGCTATCTGGGAAAGCACAGAAAAAAGTTTAATGTATATAAAAAATATCTTTAAATATGTTATTAAAATTGGTTCAAATATGTTATGTTGTTAAAATATGTTTTTTTAATACCTTTAATATTCGAGCAGCGAGCAGCTGTGATTAAAGTTGAGGTACACTTAACTTTCGTCCCCATCAGAGACGGTTGTTTCCAATTGAAAGCCGTGAATCGAACTTTTAAAATAACCTGTATATTCTATATCTACATGCTGCTTGTTTTATTTGAATAAGAGGAATTTATATGTTTTCAGCAATGTGCGGCCGATCCCCGCACCAAAGGCATGCCCCTGAGCAGCTTTCTCCTGAAGCCCATGCAGCGCATCACCAAGTACCCCCTCATGATTCAGAAGGTGAGATTTTTATTCTTCTTAAAACATTCGTTTGGTCTCCTATAAAAAAAAAAGGTTTGAAACGGGTTCGTCTGAGCAGCACGGCTGACTGAATAATCAGTAAAGCGATAGATGGCAGTAGCTAACTTCTGGCAAACCAATACCACAGAGATCTACTAAAAATAAGTATTAATTGTTACCTAGATGTAATAGGTTGTCATGGTAACAAAGTTTGTCAAGATAGGGGGGTCACAATCGCCAACAGTCAGCAGTTACGTCTTGAAAACAAGCCTTAATTTTTCCTTATTTTTCAGTTTGTTACCTTATTGGTTGGGGTATGTGGCGATCCTATCTTCATAATTCAAGACTCGGCTAGCCTGTATGAATCTAGTAATAACCGTGGTCTAACAGACAGTTGTCTCTTGAAAAATACACTCTCTGTGATGGAGGTGTTCTTTTTTCCTAATTCTATTGTCTTGAAATATTAGCAAAATAAAACAATCAAAGAAAAATACAGGTGGTTTATTAACACAAAAGTTATCAGTTAACTCAGAATAACTATGGCCATTGGGGTACACCGAGCTCGGTTACTTTTTAAGTTATGAATTAGGTTATTATGGTATGGAGGTGTCCTCTCTCCGGGTATTTTGTGACCCAAAGGGTCACAAAATGAGTCAAAACGCTACTTGTAAAGGTAAAAATTCCCCCCCCCTCGAAGTTTAAATATTTATTATTACTGTCTTTCCTAAAAAATTCTGCCTCTTAAAATGAGCGGTGCTTTTTGGGTCTAATGTAAAGGGTCTTCTCAAAATGAGCTAAAACACTATTTTGAGGAAAAATTTCCAAAATATTTGTGGGCGAGGACCTCTAGACCCCTTCCCCAATTTTTCTCTGGATTCACACTCTGTACACAATTTTAAATTGTGTGCACCAAAGAATAAAAGTAATTGTGTACGTTGTCTAAAATTTAAGTGTATAAAAGTACTTATAAGGAGATATACTTCAGAAATAATGTAGAGTGGACGCTAAAGTGTGGCCCTGACTTGTAGTTTTGAAGGTTTTGTGTTCTGTAGATCGTGGAGCTAACGGGGGAGCAGCACCCCGACCACCTGCAGCTGAAGGAGGCTCTGCAGCTGGCTCAGCGGCTGTGCGAGCAGGTGAACGAGGGGGTGCGCGAGCGGGAGAACTCGGATCGTCTCGAGTGGATACAGAACCACGTGCTCTGCGACGGACTGCCAGAGGTGATCATATTTCTTAGCCTAGAAAAAATATACACTTTAGTCTTGATTCTTTTTTATATACCTTCTTTTTCTGTGGGAATTGTTGAATTTTATGGCTTAGTTTGAGACAATAGACAGTTCCCGCATTTTTTCATTATGCTTTTATTGGATAAAGATGGTTGAAAAAGAAATATCTTACCCAAAATTTTTTTATTCTGATGCTTATTTATTTGTTTTATTTAATTTCAAAGTTCGTCTTTTGAAAAGGGGGTGAAAACGGCTGCTACGTCAAAAATAGTGGTGTACGTCAGTTGGTACAAAAAAAAGACTAGTAACAGCCAATCAATAATAACCTTTTCGGGGATTCTCCATGTTTGTTTGTATCAAATTACGTCACGAGCGTTTTGAGGTTAACTCAAATTTAGGTATTTTTAGTTTCAAATATCTAATTAAATTTTTTTTTTGAAACTTTTAATGCCGATTTTTGAAATTAGAACCGTTTGTTTTACCGAAAAATTGGCCTTTTTTATATTTTAAAAAAAATACGGGAATTGTCTATTCTGCTCTTGCTGTGAATAGATATTGCTGGGGGTGAACTCGCAGCAGAAAAAAAATAATTTTCGATTTTGACACTAAATAACTCATTTAATCACATCAATTAGCTTTTTGAACGAAAGTGACCCTCACATTATTTGTAACTTGGTTTTCCTTTTTGGCAGCAAATCACGTTCAATTCCCTGACCAACATGCTCGGTCCCAGGAAGCTCCTGCACGCGGGCATTCTCAACAAAGTGAGTGTCTCCCTCTTAACTTTGTCAACCCTGTTTATTTTTTTCCCATTGTACAGTAAGGCAACAGTGTAATAATTTCTTTCTAGGCCAAGAGCAACAAAGAGCTGATGGCGTTCCTGTTCAACGACTTTCTCCTGTTGACGCAGCCCTTCAAGGAGCTCGGGAGGACGGCCAACGTATTCACCTCAGACAAGGCCATGAACACGCTCTACAAGATGTACAAAGTGGTAAGCCCCCTTCCAATATATTTAGGCCATCATTAGCGGGAAAAAATATATCGGGCTGAAATTTTATTGGCTTTTTAAGAAGCTATCGCAGTGGTCTGTCCCGGGTCAATTTTACAACCGTTTTTAGGTACCTTCACAAATTCCTCATTTGAGAAATAGGTACGACATTCACAAATTCAGTTTTAGGAGAAAAGGTACCTTCACAAAATACATTTTTGAAAGAAAGTTCTCTAGTAAGCTATATTCATTCCATAGTTAAAAATTTTTAGCCATCTATCTTCTTGTTTTTAATGTTTAAAAAACGCTCATGTTTTTATGTTGATTTTGCACTTAAATTTTCACAAATTAGCCCTTAATTTTCACAAAATAGGTACGTTCTAAAAAACCTAGACAGACCCCTGAGCTATGTTTGGATGACTGAATCTGTTCTTTTTGTGCAGCCCCTGTTCCTAAACAGCGTGAGCGTGGGCGACTCTGAGGAGGACACCACCTTCTTCGTGTGCTACGGCGGAGAGGCGGAGCGAATACACCTGCGAGCGGCCACCCCTCAAGACAAGTAATGCATAAACCAAATTAATAATTATATTAACCTGCAAAATTATTTTCATGATTGAAAAGCTCCAGTATTATAAAATTGACATTATTCAGTTTGATTGTAGCCTATTCCTCGGATTCTTTGCTCTTTTGTTTATTTGTGCAAGTAGCATTTTTTGATTCTACCAACTTATTTGTTTTTTTTTTCTGGTCATCTTTTTTCATTTGAGAAAGAAAAAAATAATTAACTGTTAAAACTATGCGTAACCGAATTAATAATTAACCTACAAAATTGTTTTCATATGATTAAAAAGCTCCAGTATGGTATAAAATTGAGATTACTCAATTTCATTGTAGCCTATTCCTCGGATTTTTTTTTTCAATCTCTCTTTCTCCATCTCTTTATATCTTTCTCGATCTCTTTCTTTCTCCATCTCTTTTTCTCTATCTTTCTGTCTCTCTCTCTCTTTATATCTTTCTCTATCTCTTTCTTTCTCCATCTCTTTTTCTCTATCTTTCTGTCTCTCTCTCTTTCTTTATCTCTATCTCTCTCTTTCTTTCTTTGCATGGAGTGGCCGTACAGTTATACCATTCAATCAAACCTAACTTTTTGCTCTTTTTTGTTTATTTGTCCATCCAAGTAGCATATTTTGATTTAACCAATATCCAATATGTATTGTCGGGTTTTTTTTTTTTTTTTTTTTTTTTTTAAGTTTTTTCTGATCATCTTTTTTTCTATTTGAGAAAGGGAAAAAACTGTTAAAACTCTACTCAAAAGATATTTTTAACAAACATACAGCCATCAGCGTCGGTGTCCTTTGGTCAAAGAAGAAAAATTCCACAATTCAGAGCGAAAAGCTCATTTTTTTTTCTTCAGCTGCTGGTTAACACCGACGCCCATGGCTGTGATGAAGGTTCTCCCACAAGATTGAATCAAAGATAATAAATTTAGCTTAAATTTTAAAAATAGTCCTTGTGTTCATTTGTGGAATTTTACCATTAAAGATTTGGTAAAGGTATACTAAATGTTCTGCGGGAAACACAAATTTGGTTTTTTCTTTGTGTAGGCAGCTCTGGATGAAGAAAATCGAGTCAGCGGCGCAGAGCTACTGTGAGCTGGAAAAGAAAAACCACCAAAAGACACGTAAGTTGCTGTCTTTTCCGTTTTTTTTTTCATTCACTTGTAAAACTGCATTTGTTTAGCCCCTACACTCGGTTAATCCTTAAGTACTGTATAGGGTGTTTCAAATTCCGTTTCACGGCTTTTATTTGGAACCAACGTCTCCTAGGGTCATGGAAGTAAGGTGTACTCCAAGGTAAGTGACCATGTTGAATACATTGAGATGGCTTGCCCATGGTCACTTACCTACACCTTACTTCCACGACCTTTATAAGAGACGTTGTTTCCTAATAAAACGGGACTTTTTAAACCCTGTATAGTGCTGTCCTTTAAAATAAACCTACCAGGCATGTGATTTTTCCGCTAATTAGCGGAAATCCGCTTATTTTAGAGGTATTGATTATCGGAATTCCGATTTTTTGAAATTTTATATTCCGCTCAATTTGTGATGCACAACCTGCGGCCCGCGAACTGATTTGAATTTTTTTCAGATAATCCCTTTGTTAAATAATCCTTACTTTCCATATTTTTTCCAAGAAAAATGACTCATTCGCGGGAGAAGTCGGAAAAATCGCGATTTTCGCGCAAGTTTCGTTTTGCGTGCGGAGTTTCTCGGTCGGCCGCGGCGCCAAGTTGGAAGGCGGCTTCCTGTGTTGCTATTGCGATGTAGAAAAAACAACTTTATAGTTGTCAGAGTTCGGGATCACATTCTCCGGAAGAAGTCGAAAAATGGCGATTTTTCGCAAAAGTTCCGTTTTTCGGGCGCCTAGTTGAAGTTGGCTTTTCGTTGTAATTGCGATGCAGAAAAAACTTTCGCGTTGTCAGAGGAGCCTCTCTAGTGCGAACCTCTCAGATCGCATTTTTGTTGATTTTAGTCAGATATATAAGGAGGGAGCCAGGAGACTTCCCCCCTAAAAAAAAAAATCTGACTGGATGTTCAAAACAAGTTAAAACCCTGTTTTTTAGGGTCAAATTTCCAAAAATTATCTGGGGGAAGACCCCCAGACCCCCTTTTGTATTTGGAACTCTCTTTTTCACAACTTTTTTTTACATTGAGCTTATCAAAATACAATTCTTATTTCACCCCAAAAAAGGGACCCCTAGACAGATTTATTTGGGCCCCTCCTGAAATCATTTTCTATATATAGCACTGTAACTCATCTAGACACTTCTAAAAATTTTCAGATAATTTCTTTCTGGAGCAATCACATGCCTGACCTACTGTTTAATATTTTCTCCATTAAAAGCTTATTAAAAAGGATAATTAAATCTAACAAAAAACTGTTGTAACGGCTCATCCTCCTTAACATTTTAGGGCTTAGCATGTTTAATTCCAATTATCCATTACAAATTGGCAGTTAATTAAGTAAGAATTTAAAAAAAAAAAAACATTTTTTCCTAGAAGGCCTCTAATTGGCGGACTGAGCTAAAACTTTAATATTTTATTCTCATAGTAATGGGATAACATAAAAACGCGCGAAAAATGCTCTAAAGTCTTTATAACATACATTTTTACAAAATCTGTAAATCTGAAGCACATTTTTTTGCCAAAAATCTACATTATCTCAGCTTATTTAAAAAATAAGTAAATAAACCGTTCTTTGACCAGTTTTTACATCCCTGACACTCTAAGAGGCATAGAAGGACAGGGTATATGAGATGGTAAAATTATTTTAATTATGTAATTAAAAAAATCTCAATGGGTTGTTTTAGGGTACAATTTGGAGTGGGTTATTTTTAAAGGACATCACTGTATATAAAGTGCCCTGATCCGATGATTTAATGTGCCATATTCCCTGAGAGTTTCTTTTAATGGAGTGTTGTGGTTGTTGCAGTGCGGAACCAGGGTGCCATCCAGGGCGTGGGGCGGCTGTTGGTCGTTGTGGTGGAAGGCGTCAACCTCAAGGCCTGCTCAAACGGTAACTCTCTCTTTCTCTCTTCCACGTCCATTTCAAAGCTATTTATTCTGATACTATGTGTGGTAATCCCTTATTTCCAGGACTATACTTGACAGCAACGTTAGTTGACCCTATGTCGTCACTCACAAACAAAGAAGTTCCCAGCGCGGTGTCTGAATTTTGAGTGAATGTCAATTTAAAAGTAGGATTAGTTTGTTAAACCCATGTATTGCGTCTTTCTTGTATCACAATTTGCGTACCGAAACTCCTCCTACCAACCCAACAGGCTTTGTGTTTACCCAATGTCTCCTTCCGCGTAGAGACGTCATACGGACAGGAAACGTTGGCTCTCGAGTATAGTCTAATCTACATTTTAATGTTTCGCAGTATCACTGTCTTCTATAGCAACTTTCTTTTGAAGTCTTCTTTCGAAGGCCTCTTATGTCACCTCTTTTTCGAGGGATTGGACGTGCTCGAATCTTGTTCCCTTCAGCAAATGAGCTAGCTGCTTAGAATGAAAGTGGTATAGGGCCAAAAATACAAAATTGGAGATAAGCATGGATTTGGATTTATTTTTGGATCTTATATCCAGTATGGTTGTCACCTAAGTTAAAATTATAATAAACTAGCTGACTTACCCGGCCTTGCACGGGTTGAGTTAATTCATAAATATTTTAAAAAGTTTTTCAAGTTATGTCTTTTCTTTTTCTGGAACTTATCATCCCGTCGTCCCCGTCGTCTTTTTCATCCCAGTTCTTAACTGTAAAAATATACCCTAACTCATCCCGTCCCGCATTTAAATTTGGCTGTTACCTTCGCTGTAAAGAACAATTAAATTGAAATAAATCATCAGGTTTATCAAGTTATATGTCTTTTCTTTTTCTGGATTAGCAGTCACTTATCATCCCGTCACCCCCGTCGTGTTTTTCTTCCCGGTTCCTTACTTTGAAAATATACCCTAACTCATCCCGCCCCGCTTTTAACTTTAGCTGTTAAAGAACAATCCAGTTTAAATCATCAGGTTTATTGAGTTATATGGTTTTTCTTTTCCTGGTTAGCAATCACTTATCATCCCGTCGTCTTTTTCATCCCGGTTTCTTACTGTGAAAATATACCCTTCTTATGTATCTTGATGGTCAAGACAAAGGTTGTTATAAAAATAGGTTTTTATTTTTAGACATTAAGTTAAGCTCTATCAGAATCCAATTCTAAAGATATTAAATTAAAGCATGAAAAGAGTTGAGTTGTTACATTATTTAAACTGGACTAGTAGATATAAATTAATAAATATTGACTAAATACAGAACTAGTAAATCGGAACAATTACTAGTGAATAAATATATGACATGCCCTTTTTTTTATAAACGAAGAAGATGAACTTAATAATTTAGATTGAAGTCATTGATGTCAGGTTCCGTATCTAATTGGTTGTCTAACAGTTCTTCCACTTCGGGTGGTAGTCGTAGAGGGATTATTTGCAGCTTGGGTAGTGGGACGACTCAAACTTTGATGGGGAGATGACATCCGTGGAGAGAGACGAGGTGTGTCCTCAAACGCTGGGCTACAATAGTCCTCTACTGTTGTGGAAGGTTCTGCTTTACTTATTGATGGATCTTTACAAGGGCGAAGATAAAACCTGTTTCTCACATAGGTTTTACCGTTGTCTGCAACTATTTTGTAGGTCCTTGGGTTGGGTCCTATATCAACAATTCTAGCTTTTTGCCAGGGATGCGTTGGCTTTAAGCGAAACCAAACTTGTTGATTTACTTCCAGCTCTGGTAACGTTTTCTTGCCTTGGTTAGCATAATGGTTTTGTCTTAGCTGGTTTTTTCTAAGTTGTTCCACTTCCTCTTTTATGTTGAAGTTTGGGAGAAGGTTATCGGAGTGTGATGGTATGAAGGATCTCAGACGCCTACCCATCAGCAGCTCAGCTGGAGATTTTAATCCATTAGCCGGAGTGATTCTGTAATCCAGTAGAACTAAATGAAGATCTTTTCCTTCCTCCTTTGCTTTTTTCAACCCATTCTTGAAGGTTTGTACTGCTCGCTCAACTTGCCCATTTGATCGGGGGAAATGAGGAGAGGTTTTATGGTGAGCAATATTCCAGCTTGTTAGAAAGGTTTGAAACATTTCACCGTTGAACGGAGGTCCTCCATCACTTACAAACTCTTCTGGAATCCCGTGTCTAGCAAATGCAGCTTTCATAGCATTCACGACAGCTGATGTTGATGTCCCATGCATATGCTGAACTTCTATGTACTTGGAGAAGTAGTCTATAAGTAACAGATATGTAATTCCATTAAGAGAAAGAAAGTCACCAGCTACTATTTGCCATGGTCGTTCAGGTAGAGACCTTTCAATCAGAGGCTCTTGTTGATTGGATTTTTGATATTTCTGGCAAATTTCACATTTTCCTATGAAGTTTTCGATGTCTTGATTCATCATAGGCCAATAAAGATATTCTCGAGCTTTTGCTTTGCAGGCGACTATTCCTCTGTGTGCAGTGTGTAATATATTGAGGGTATCAAGTCTTGCTGCATCAGGAATAATAACTCGTTTTCCCCTACATAGAATTCCTTCTTCAGTTAGATACAGCTCATTTCGGCAATGCCAAAAAGGTGTTGCAGCTAGGTTAACTTTCGCCTTCTCTTCTGGCCAACCTTCTTTGACATACTGAGAAACTGCTTTCAAAGCACAATCCTTAGCAGTCATATCCGAAATCTGTTGCCACTTAGGAGCTGTTGCGAGTGCTTGAACACTTTTATAAACTGACGGGGTAGAGACTAGTGATTCTTCAAAGATATCACTGCTAGTGGCCCTAGAGAGTGCATCTGCGACCACCAACTGCTTTCCGGGCACATAGTTGAGGGTGACATCGTACCTGCCCATACGGAGTAGCATTCTTTGCAGCCGTGGTGTTACATCCTCATAGTATCGCTTGCTGAGTCCCAGTAGTGGTTTATGGTCTGTTTCTACCTCAACATGTCTTCCATAGGTGAAGTAGTTAAATTTTTCTAGCCCAAATATTATTGCTAGTAGCTCCTTTTCAATTTGAGCATATCTCTTTTGAGCCTCAGTTAATGCAGCTGATGCATATGCTACCGGCCTTCCTTCCTGCATAAGAACTGCTCCTAGACCATTCTGACTTGCATCTACAGAGAGGCGAACTGGCTTTGCATTATCGAAGAAACTCAAGCATGGTGCTTCGACCAGTGCTTTCTTGATAATTTCAAAGTCTCTTTGCATATTGCTATCCCAGATGAATGCAGTGTTTTTCCTTAAGAGTTGTCTCAGTGAATGAGTAAGATCCGATAAGTGGTTAGTAAACTTGGATTGATAAGTCACCATTCCCAAAAATCTCTGTAATTCTTCCTTGTTCTTTGGAGTTGGGAAGTCTTGAATTCCTTGAACTTTGATAGGATCAGGTTGAATTCCATCTTTTGAGATAATGTGCCCAAGATAATTTATAGAAGACTTGGCGATTTGAGCTTTAGAAGGATTAAATGTTAGGTTTGCTTTCCTGGCTATGGTTAGTGCTTTCTTTAATAAAATACAATGCTCTTGATTGTTTTTAGAGCTCAAGGCGATATCATCAAAGTAGGGTTGGATTTGAGGTTCGTTTTCAAAGATTTCTTCCATAGCTCGCTGAAATTCTTCTGGAGCATTGTTAAGACCAAATGGAAGGACTAAAAATCTGTAGCGACCCCAAGGAGTTGTGAAAGTGGTCAGGTATGAGCTTTCGTTATCAAGTGGGAGCTGCCAAAACCCATTCTTAGCATCTAAGAGACTGAAAACAGTACATCCTTGCAGATTTGTAAACAATCTCTCCGTCGTTGGAATTGGGTAATGAGGTCTCCTGATAGCTTCGTTTAGTGGTCTTGGGTCTATGCAGATCCTAAGCTTTTTTGGACTATCGACCACAACCATGTTGCTAACCCAGTCAGTTGGTTCTTCAACTTTGACTATGATACCTTGAGACTCCATAGCTGTTAGTTCCTGTTTGACCTTTTCATGAAGTGCCAAAGGAATTTTCCTAGGTGCTGCTATGTGTGGTACAGCATTTGGTTTTAATCTGATGCTTACCTTCCTGTTAAGCCTTCCTATTCCAGTGAAAACATCTTTGAACTCCTCCATAATTTCTTCTACAGTTTGCAAAGAAGATTCAGTCGTTGGATTTGTTGGTAATGTATTCAGATTGTACATTCGCATGATCAGACCCAGATTTTCGCATGCCTGCAACCCAAGAATTGCAGATGAATTTAGGCTCGTTATAAGGAACTCTAATCTCTTGGGGTTTCTGATAAATTTGCTTTTGCAGAGGAGAGTGCACACGCCTATGACAGGAATTGGACTCTTGTTGTAGTCCAGTATAGGAGTATCATATGGTCGAACATTTGGCTGTTCCTTCAACTTATCAAAGAGACAGATGGGCAGCACGTTTACTTGTGCTCCTGTGTCAAGCTTAAAGTTAACATTTGTCCCATTGACAAGCATCTTGTAGGACCATTCTTTTTCGTTAGGAGTCGAGACTTCGTTTATCGTCAACTCACCAAGAGTTAACTCAGAATCAGGCTCAAGAGCATGGACTCTTCTCGATTGCGTCGGATGTCCTCTGAAAGGCTTCGCTTTAGATCGACAAAATTCTGCCCAATGACTCTTTTTCCCACAGTTTTTACACGTTGTGTTGAATGCGGGACAATTCCTTGGCTCATGGCTACGACCACAGTTTCTACACGAGTCGTATTTCTTTAGATGGTTATCCCTATGGTTTGATACCATGGCATAAATATCGTTGTGTTCATTCATCGCTAACGCCTGGCTCTTTGACTGTTCCGCAGCCCGACATTCAGTAATGATATCATGAAGCGTCTTGGGACGTCTGCTGGTCTCCCTAAGTAATCTTTCTTGTAAGGGTTTGTCCTGTAACCCGTGGATGATCTTATCCCTTAGCATACGATCACTATTTGTACCATAATTGCAGTCTTCAACCGCTAGCTTAAGTCTACAGAAAAATTCTTGAAACTTCTCACCTTGCTTTTGTTTTATTTCCAAGAACAGAAATGACGCGTAAATTTCATTCTGGTAATCCTCGAACTGACGGTCAAATTCAGTGAGGATTTGGTCGAGAGTTATCTCTTTTTCCGGGGGACTTGGTTTCAAACTCATCGTTCTGTAGAGAGTTTTAAGCTCCTCGCCACCAACATGTCGAAATACGGCCGTCTTTTTCCTTTCTGTATCATCCATGAAGTCAGCTGCTTCCATAAAATCTAAAAAGTCTTGCCTCCAAAAACGCCAAGATTCAGATGGATTGGCTCCTGCTATGAAGGGCTTCATCATCTCCAGGGTATTATTCATGCTTTTGCTTATCAAAATACTGATTAATTTGAAGAAAAGCTACCTGGGTATTCACTCCAATTTATTTTACCAGTTTATTCTGACACCATCTTATGTATCTTGATGGTCAAGACAAAGGTTGTTATAAAAATAGGTTTTTATTTTTAGACATTAAGTTAAGCTCTATCAGAATCCAATTCTAAAGATATTAAATTAAAGCATGAAAAGAGTTGAGTTGTTACATTATTTAAACTGGACTAGTAGATATAAATTAATAAATATTGACTAAATACAGAACTAGTAAATCGGAACAATTACTAGTGAATAAATATATGACAACCCTAACGTATCCCGTCCCGCATTTTACTGTGGCTGTAAAAGAACAATCCAATTGAAATCATCAGTCTTTTGAAATTTATAGTTTAAAATCTTAAACAAAATTTCTATGAAGTATTTCCGATGTCCTTTTCAAAAATTACGCTTCGGTTTTTATAAATCCCTTGATAAAAACTTAGGAAGTAAAAATCACAACCCTCTTTGAGCCCCTTTGGAATAATTTCCTACAGGATGTTACAAACCGTATATGAAGTTTCTATCGTTTTCCAAAAATGATATTAATTTAATCAAAAAATAATCCCTATGTGTAATTCAGTCAACAACTCCCGCCGCCAAAGCAAAATGTTTAACTATACCTAATTTATTTTATATTCAAAAATGATAAAGAATCCATTTTTATTTGCATGATCCTACATCTCCAAAAATAAAAACATTTTTATCAAAATAATAAAATGCTTGATAAATCTCATTTTCCTTTTATCATGGTAGCCAACTTCTTAGTAAAAACGGTTATCTAGTACTTAACAATAAAAATTTAGTGAATGTATAAGTCTAGTAAACCATGCCCCATGAAACAATGAAATAATTTCAGCTCTGTTTCCATGGAAACCATTTATTTTAGCCTTTCCATAAATATATTTATTTTAGAAAAAAATTAAAATTACAAATAAAGGAAAATGTTGTTTCAAAATTAATTATTTGAATTTATGTTTCCTGAAAATTGTTATAATTTTGAAATAGAAATTTACACTGTATTTTTCGTCTTAATTTGTTATAAATTGTGAAATTTTTGAAATTACATTTTATCACATGAGGCCAGACGAAACCTCAAGAGAGAAATAAACCTACTGCAATTTACGCATTTCAACAATGCATAATGCTATTTCAATGGGAAAAACGGAGTAGAAAAAGCGCCGAAAAACAGGGAAGGAGTCGTTGGATTTTAAAATCGTTTCTTAGTGCGCGTCGCATAGCTGAGAGGAACGTCTCTGTCAAATTTCAAGCCTCTGGGTCCAGTAGTTTCGGAGATTCCGTGTTGAGTGTTTGTCACTTACCAGTGAGTGAGTCAGTCAGTCAGTCAGTGGTATTTGGCTTTTATAGATATAGACTAGCTGATATGCCCGGCCTTGCACGGGTGGAGTGTATCAATTTATTAAAATTTTCTCAAGTTACATGCCTAATTTTCTGTAACCATAATTACCAATCATCCTGGTATTTTTTCATATCCCGGTGTTCCCAGTATTTTTTCATATCCCGGTGCCTTTTTCATCTTGGTGTCCCCGGTGCCTTTTCATCTCGGTGTCCCCGGTGCCTTTTCATCTCGGTGTTCCCGGTGCATTTTCATCTCGGTGTTCCCGGTGCATTTTCATCACCGTGCTCCCTGTGCCTTTTCCCTCCCGGTTCCAACTGTGTAAATCTAACCTAACCATCCAGTTCCGGTGTTGCACATTTAATTACGAGTTACCCAATTATCCATTCTAAGTGAAAAAAATCCATTAAAATTATTACAGACTTTTGAAATCCCAAAATTTGTAAATACCCCCTGTTTAAATTGAAAAAAAAAATCCCGTTAAACTACACCAAAGAAACAAATTATAAGGTTAAATAACAAATTGATCTAGTGTTTCTATCATCAACTTTCTAAAAAAACTGCATGATGTAATCTTTACTTTAACCAGTCTAATTCTTAAAACTTTCTATTTCAACTTAAAGTTTCATGGAAAATGAAGTTTTTAATAAGAAAATACTGTTATAAAGTTTTTTATAAGGGCCGTTTTTAATTTTTTAAATTATTAATAACCTTTTTAAAACAATTTTAGCCAAGTTTTATCGTTAAATACTTTGTTTTATGTTTAAAATTGCTTTTGTTGTATTATTTGCAACAATGCGAGTTAAACAGATCTTCTTTAGCGGAGAAGTAAGGTGAATTTTACAAAAAGGCCTTATAGGGGATGAAGGGGTGGTTTTAGAAATTTGGAAATGATGTCATTGTCTTTCCCCCGTCCCCATACGTATGTGTACCAAGTTTGGTTCGATTCGGACGGGTAGTTTTGGAGAAATTGAGCCAAATCTGTTCCGGACAAACCCAGGAACCCAGGGACACCTTCATTATATATAGAGAGATAATAATTAGCGTGTGAGAGCCGCCTAAAATATGCCTTCTCCATAGGAACAACGACATAGGCGTCCGATAGAGAAAACCTTCAATTACTCAAAACTACGTTCAGTGGACTTAAACCACTTTCATTCTAACAGGCTCAAATGTCTCCTCAGGAACATGAGAAAGTTTGAGGAGCATGGGCGGGTTTATGGTGGTCATAATGCCCCCCCCCCTCAACTTTTTGAGAAAATTCCATTTTCTTATTGTAAATCATGTTTTCAGAACTATCAGGGAAAGCTTGCTCATAAAAGTTTCTACAGTGTCCCCCCAGGATCTTTAATCTAAATCAAGTGTTAGTAGCAATCATAGTGTTTTTGTGGAAATTTTCATGAAAAGGTTTTCGCAAGAGAATATTAAGTTTGAGAACATATCATCCAGTATTTTTATAGTAATCTCAAAGTGGAAGTTTAGTTAGTTATAACCACTCTGTATAATATTAGATGAAGCTTTAATATTAACATCTTCAGCCTTTTCCTATTTATAATGTTGCACAAGAAAGTAATTTAGGACTTTTTTGTCTGACTGTGGATCTGTTTTTATACACAGCAAGATTTGAAACTGAAATATTACTTATGCTTTTTGAATACTATAATTTAGTCTCTGAAATATACAAGCATGATAACTTCATAAATTTAGGAAAAAAGCTTACCTTGTAAAATCTTCACAAGAAAACATTTTTATAAATATCAAATTTAATTTTTCACATCGTACAATTCAATGTGTCTTACAATAAATATCCGTTATAAATTTACTATTTTTCTTCATTCATTCAAAACTATCATGTGCAAAAAAAAGTTAACTTTATTTTGATTCGCCATTTTTCTCTATTTTGAGCCTTTCTTCATTCCTAGAAAGATAAAAAATAGTGATAGATAAATATACCTCCAAAACTAATTGGAAAAATAATTTTTGTCTTTGACATTAAATTAGCTCTAGACCTAATTATCTCATTAATTAGTTTTTGGAACGAAAATGACCCTCCTACACTTTCTACAAGTGTTCAAAAATCAAAGGTTAAATAGTTTTTTGCGTAGTGAGAGTTCAAAGTGTTAAAGAAATATAAAATTTTCAAAAATCAGCGGCTGTGGTCACTTTTTTTAATAGGGGAGAGCAGAGATATTTTTAACTCCTCTGAGAGAGTATCTCACTCCTTGAAAATCGGAATTACTCTTTAAAAAACTAGCCAGGAGTATTTTCACTCTTTGAGTTTTTCACAAAGGTTTAGCTTAAAAAATGCACCATGCCCCACAGAATTTTTTTGGAGTGATTCCAATCAATTAGACTTTGCAAATACCTATGAAATTTAACTTTCTATAAATGGTTTGTGGCCATAATGGTGTAGCTGGAAAAAAATTTGGAAAGATTGGATTTACTTTTGGTCGTTTTAGGATCGAGAGGAATAGATTATATTTTTTTCATTCATTGTTCTGATGCTTAGATAGTTTGATTGCGGTTTTCGTGTCACTGTATATGTAGTTTATGCTATTTCCGTATTTCACTCCTCATAATTGAATTTCACTTCTAAAAAAGTCAAGGAGTATTTTTACTCCTCCAAAAGAATCCAGAACACTGGGGGAGAGAGCAGGCACGGCTCCAAGGGGGGGGGGCACTTTTCCAGACCATCACCTTTACATTTTGAGAAAATGTCAAAATGTTGGGGATTTTTTAAAAAGTATCACTCAAAATCCCTTTTGGTACCGCTGGGGGGTATGGGAGTCCTCCCCCAAGAAAAAGTTGGAAATTTGACCGGTAAAAGTAGGATTTAACTTATTTAGGGACTTTTTTTCGTACTTATGAGTGATTTTTTGGGTCCAAGGGGGGGGGCACTGTCCTCTGGATCCGCCACTGGGAGAGAGATATAATTACCTTTTTTATTAGACGATTTCTTCAACAACATGTGAGTAGCGGTTTGGGACGCTAAATACGGTTCTTCCAGCATGAAGCTCTCCCATTCTCGGGATTTCAGAACGTCGTGGTCGTTCTCCAGAAGAAACTCGCGAGTCACCGACAGCAGATGGTCGTCCTGGTGTCTGTGCGCCAGCGACAGGACATTGCACACGTTGGAAGTGGACACGCTCGAGCTCAACACGCTCCGGCACCTGTCCTTGAGCGAAGGCACCTGGTACTTGTCCGCCGAGTAGTAGAGCTTCAAGGCGCTCTCCCACTGCAGGTCTTCCACGGTTCCTGAGTACAGGAAGGCCAGGAATTTCGCTAGCGTGTTCGCGTCCAGATCCGCGATTTCCATGGAGCCGGACGCTGCTTCTCGCATGCCGCTGGACAGCATGGACTTGAGGACCGGGGACCGGGCACTCAGGACTGCCCTGTGCGTCGCGAAGGTCACGTTCCCGCAGTGGAGATTGAAGTCGGCGTAGTCCTGGTCCTGGTAGAGACACATGAAGTCTTGAGAAAGGAGGCTGATAGAAGAATCGTCTAGTTCGTTATTATCGGAACTTTCCGGTTTTCTCGAATGTTCGGAAGGCGACGTCACGATTCCGGCGCATTGTCCGGATAGGGAGTAAACTTGTTTTTCGTGCTTGACCCCGGTGACGACTTTCAAACGGACGATTAGAGAGTGTCCCATTCTCGTCAACTCTCCTTTCTGCAACGAATCGGAAAATATCCAGCATTCTTCGGCATCCCTGAAAAAATGATCGTTCTCTTGATGCTTTAGGACGGCATCGTCGGCATCTCTCAGGGATAAGTGGGAGTGGATTAAAACCTTCTCTGCCAAATAACCTGCTTTTAAAGTGAAGACAACTTTAGCGCCATCGATCGAGGCATATAAATCTATCACACCGTTCTCGTAACTTATACTAGATATCCGTTTAGGTTCTTTGATGTCTTTGAATGTTTCCTCTGGCACCCTCAAGCATATGTCCAAGGCAGTTAAAGTAGTTTGCCCGCGATACCAATCCCCTTTGTTGCCTTCTTTCTTCAGAAGACACAGGATGGTGAGGGTGTCCTTTAGCTCGGGATTCTTCTTCCTCGCTCGAACCACCTCTTGGAACTTGGGACCGGGGGGCAGTTTCTGGGAACCTTCTTCCCATTTCGGATTTTGCACTCGGCGCTTGCACAGGAGCGATCCGTCCGAGCCGATGAACGAAACGTCCACGCAGGACGCCTTTTCGTCGTCGTTGTCTTGGATCTGAAGGACCAAGGAGTCGCCTTTGCCTTCCGGGCCCCTGGGGAACAAATACAAACCACAGTAGTCCTGTTCGAGACTCGTTCCATGAACCCTCTCGTCCCAGAAGCAGAAGTTCTTGATTCTCCATTCCAAAACTAAGAATTGTCCGTCGACACTCATCGTCATACCTTAGCTAATATGAGCAGGGTGCTTCCTCGTCAAATGAGCATGACGATGTGACGCGAATTAAAACACCCAAAAGATAATGAAAATTCACGCGGTCCCTTTTGTACGTTGAAGATTACAACCGCAGATAATAAATCCGTGACGTCGCAGATTGCGTGAGATAGTTATTGAATGGTGGATGCTCAAGTTTTGATTACATTGTTTTAAGGAATTTAGCTCTTTTTTAAGGGGTCGCATCAAGTACCCTTTGAGATTATTATACTACACTGCAACGGGGGTTACTTGACACTGGAGAAACAAGCAGAAAGATAGTAGCTCCCATCGCGGTGTCTGAATTTTGAGTAAACGTCGATTTAAAAACATGATTATTTTGTTAAACCCATGATGTTTATATAGCGTCTATTTATCCCGATATGCGTACCGGAACTCCTCCTAGCAACCCAACAGGCTTTGTGTTTACTCATTTTCTCCTTCCGCCTAGTGACGTACTGGGTTCAGGAAACGTTGCTGTCGAGTCACGGCTTACTAGATACTATACAGCAGCGTTAGAAATTGGGTAAAAAACCCACTGGTCCTGCGGACCAGTGCTTTTCCAATCTTACTGGTCCGCAACAAAAATCACTGGTCCGATAAATTAAAAAGGACAGGTTTAAATATTATTATAAAGTAACTATTGCACTGAATGTAAGAGTACCAAATAGTAATGTTAAAAATTAGTACACATTCAATAACATTTTTCTTTTTCGCCGGGGGCTCCCCTATCCGCTGCTAGAACTGGAGAGTGGGATATTTTTTCACCACACACACACTGGTCCGACGGACCAGTGATTTTTGATTCCACTGGTCCGAGCCGTTTTTTAGCTGTCCCGGACCATCAAAATAATCCCCATATTTCGAACGCTGCTATACAGGCTAGCCGAGTTTTAAATAATGAAAACCATTTGACAACTTTTCCCGCTTGGATCGCCACAAGTCCTACCTATAGGATAAACCACTGACAAATAAGGAAAAATAAAGGCCTAATTGAAGGCCATTAGTGGCTGAGTTGAATTTTTGAGCCAATTTCCCGCCTGATTTGCTTTGCCAGTTTGTTAGCTATTGCCATCTGGATTTTTAATAATTTCCGTATCTCGGCTAGCCTGTATAGTATCTAGTAAGCCGTGGTCGAGTATAGTCTAGGACTCTAGGTTCAGTGTTGATTTGTGATTGTGTGTTGCAGCCGGCCAGAGCAACCCGTACTGCGAGGTGAGCATGGGTTCCCAGGAGCACCGCACGGCGGCACTGCCCAACACACTGCACCCCCGCTGGAACGCCTCCATGCAGTTCCTGGTGAGGGACCTCGGCCAGGACGTGCTCTGCATCTCCGTCTTCGACAGGGACCTCTTCTCACCCAACGGTAAGAGGCATATTCCAATTCCAAACTTTTGAATAGCGACCCACTTTTTATAAACAAAACCTAACGCCACCCACCTCATCTTCAGTCAATTTTCCCATTCCCCCATAAGACTAGCTTCATGCGAGTGGGGTTTGGCCAGTGGCCACTAACCAACTATTTTCGTACAATAATAAATTACATGAATGTGTATTATAGGTTAAATTAACTTAATTATTAATTAATAATAATTAATTACTTCCTTAAAATTAAAAGGAAGGATTTGAACCTCATCGTATCAAATTATTTAATTGTGGGAGAGACCATGAGCCCCACAATAAAAAGGGGGTCTGGGTGTCTACACCCAGAGAGATTTCTGCGCTTTCTTTGAGTAGTCACCTTCTGAGACGCTCGAGATATTGAAGAAAGTAAACGGAAACGATGGCGTGAAAAAAATTACGAGCGGTATAAACGTTTTCGTGAAGGCCGCACGAACATCCAAGATCATGTTCGGACTAGGCGCCATTGGACTAGGAACTAGGTGATCGAAAATGCAACAATGCAACTGAAGGACCTCTCAAAAAATGTAGCCCAGGAGTGTTTTAAACGATGAATGGTGTGGATGCAGGAAGAAAGTACTTTGAAATCAAAAAAGAAAAATTGTTCTTTTTTTTAATAATTTGTAATACACCAAATCCGGAAACTTTTTGACCTATTTATGTAAGTACACGCCTTCGAACGACTCCAATGTCAGATCGAAACCCTTGGCGTAGCGAGTAGTAATAATACCCGAACGATTTATGGCGAAGATCACTGCGGTTCCCCTGGGAACATCAGTGGCACTGCGAGGAGTAACCATGGAGAGTTTCCCTTTTAATTTTTGTTTCACTTTTCCATTTACTTTCACTTTATCGAAATAAAACTTCATTTTGTTACCGAGTGAAGAAAATATTCCTTCACATAACACCTGCTGGGAGTAGGCAGCACTTCTCAAATTTCTCTCAATGGCGATACCGTAAGAGTAAAATAATAAATACAAATCGTTTTTTTCTACTTGTGATCCTTGGGAACACCTGCTGTTTTCTCCAACAGCTTATTGAAATGCAATTCAATCGGTCGTTCATGAAAATCTGTTTGGAGAGGAAACGAATCTTTTAATCGTATGTTCCCCAAATCAGAGGTTAGCGCTATGATGTTTTGTGTTTATCCCAGAAAAATGATCCGCACAAATTATTTCACCCGCAGGTATTTTGGGTAAATTACACCAATAGAAAGTGTAAAGCGCAGAAAGAAGGTGGGCACAGTTTCCCCAACACTTTCGGTGTTATTATGTAGTTTTGTGTTTTTCCGTTAAAAACTAAATTTAATGAACAAACCAAAAAAGAGCTTGCAAATTTATGAACTTTTTCTTTCTTGAGACCTCCGCAAATATTCACGGTATTTTATCAGATTTTTTTCTAACGAAGTCTCTTATAATATGTGTACCAACTACCAATATATTCGTACTGAAGTTTTCACTCTCTCTCCTTTATTTTTTTTTTAATTGATTTTCTTAACTCGGGAAGTCATCTCAATGGATTCTCCATGGTCCTAGGGGTAGACCTTACTTCCATGACCCTAGGAGACGTTGTTTCCAAATAAAAGCCGTGAAACGGACTTTTGAAACTCCATGTGATGCATAATACGCCCTGGTCCGATATACCCTCAATGTGGATGGCGAACCTTTTTCGATTAGTGTGCCATTTATATTACGGTTTATCATTTTCAGGTGACTATTGTGCCACTTGTCAAACTTATTTTTAAAAATCATCTTTGAACCCTTGGCAAATGAAATCCGCCTTTGATGGCCGATAGTCTAGAACAGCGTTTCCCAAAATCCCAAAATATTTTCTAGAAGAGTACCTATCCCCCAAGCAAAAAAACTGGGCATTTCCTCACTAAATTGAAAAAGCCTAAGCAAAAATCCTTTACCAATGTCCAATAGTTTTACAATTCATTCAATTTTGACATTTTCTTATGAGAATTTATTTCATTTTTAGGTTTAGTTGCATTTTGTAGGTAATATTAATAATAATTTAAATTTTTTTTTATCAAGCTGGTATATTTTATTTTATACACCGATTGCATTTGTTTTAAAACGAACGACTAATAATAGCTATTTCCTGTTGTTATAAAAATTTTAAAATATCATAATACAGTATTATTAGGGGTTCCCTAAAACTTGAACATTGTAAAAAGGGTTCCGTGAGGATGAAAAGGTTGGGAAACGCTGATCTAGAACAAGGGTTTCCAACCAACAAGTACTCGATGGCCGCAATCAAAAGCACGTAATCAGGCGCCTTTTGCATCCATGATCCCATATTTTTCGGGGGGAGAGGGGGGTTTTTAGCGAGGGAATTGCGGTCGTTTCGTTATTGTTTCTTTTTCTCATTCAAAGTCCCCTTTCTTTTCGTTGCAGAGTTCCTGGGTCGCACGGAGATCCGCGTGTCCGACATCTGCCGCGAGACCCAGAAGACGCGCGAGCCCGTGGTACGTACCCTCCCTCTCTACGAGGTGGAATCCGGCGAGGTGGTCATCAAGTTCGACTTCCAGCGCTTCGAATAGAGCCCCCCCTCTATGCAGCCTGACGATAGCTAAGGTTTCGTTTCTGGACTGTGAGATCCCCTCATCTCACTATTTGATGCTTAAGGGACAAGTTTTAATGGACGTATCCAACTTTCAGTTACTGAAGACGCATTTTATATAAAACTAAGTTTTTGAACTTAAGTTTTATAAGAATTCAAGATTAAATTACTATTGTGCTTTTTAGACCATCCCTAACCAAAAGATACTCAGTAAAATTTTTCAAACTGAAATATTCATGAAACAGAATATCTTTATGCTAAAAGTACAAAACAAATAGACTCATGCAGATGTGTTTGTTTTCAGTGTATAAGTTATACTTGTGTGTATAAGAAATACAGTGTATACTTGTAAAGCAAAATGTTTTTTTTGAGCTAGGAAAAACATTTTTTAGTTCAGCTAATTTGTTTTTGAAATGTTACTGTTGTTATATTGATGTTATAGATGAGTTAAGGGTAGTTACAAACTGTGTTGAAATCTTAAACATGTTTTGCTTCCAGTTTTTACTATATTGGATTTTCCCTTAAACCAATGTTCCCTCAGAAGGTTAACTCCATGATATTGCATGAGGAATTTTAACTTTAATTATTGATGGATCAATTTTATGGGTTACCAAATGCACAATGATATTAAAAACCTTTACTGAAATATTTATTAGAGTTTGCATTTGTTAAGAGCAATGTTATTCTCTATTTTAAGTTAATTTTTTTTTATCCAATCGGGAAATGTTTTGTGATAATTGTGTCCACAATGGGGGGGGGGATCCTCACATTCACTTAATCACAATTTTGGAAGTAGTAATTTCAAACTAGAATGGGTTCTAAAGAGCTAGTATACTATTTTTTTAGCAATGCTTTCACACAAAAATCCCAAAAGCTTGAGACTCTAGTATCAAAAATCGCTCCGATGCTCTTTAAAATATGTAACTCGTCCTCTTAATCTGTAAGAAATAGCATGTAGTTCAGCATCAATTCAATAGTAAAATAACGTTAATCTATCGTTTAAAAAGGTATCGATACAATTATCACGAATTAAAAGGTAAACGTCCACGTCTTGTTGAACCAGCTCTAAAGTCTATCTATAGAGACCCATGAGGTACAGCTTTAGAAAAAGGTCCGCTTGCCGCCATGTTTAACCACAACTCAATTTATGACCGACAACCATTGAGATCTAATTGTTAATATATTAGATCCTAAAATAATAGTAATTAGTAGAATATTGTTTGAGATATAATAATACGATTAGATCTCTATACTGACAACACTTAATCTCGGAGCTGTGGTTAAACATGGCGGCAAGCGGACCTTTTCTTAAGCTGTTCCACCCATGATGCTTTACTTTTTGTAAAAACTATTTGAGACCTTTCATTTTCCTCTCTAGTCTGCTTTCCATGGGCATTTCTCTTCATCGTTTCTCCTACCACAATACTTTTTTTTAATTGATGTAACCCAGATTAAGTCAATTTTCAATTAAGGTCTTACAGCAACAACAACGAGCTTAATCCAGCAGCAGCTTTACATTGGAGTTTGCTCACTGTTGCTGCCACCGAGCTATTATAATTAAACCTGGGGGTCATGGGTGCCACTCTTCCGTCCTGGGGGACAGAATTCCGTCTTTCTAAAAGTTCTGTGAACGGAATTCCATCCTGGGTTTATTACGAAACGCAAAATCAGCGACGCCGATTGGCAGTGATACATTTCAGTATACTTACATCGCACATTTTGCCCACAAATAGGCCTGTTCTACTCAGATACAGCTTTAAGTTAAAATTTAAGGACCGATTTAATTGTTTATTATGATATTTCACAAGTTTATCTTCAATTTTTTTAAAAATGCTAGAAGGGGGGGGGGGGAATATTTAAAAAAAAAGTTTATGTATGAAGTTCAGTCTTGTAATTTTTGGAGAGTGGCACCCATGCTGGGAGTGCAAACTTCCTATACTTTATAAATTTATGAAAATAATGCCGTTTTCTGTGCGTGATCTGCCTTCGCGTAGGAATACAAATCTGCTCAAAGGGGCAAAATATTAATGCTCAAAATAGGTAAGCGTTTAATGGAAAATAGTTCCTTAAAAAAACTCTTAATAATTATTTAACGGTTGTTTTTTCATCGTGTTTCAAAAGAAATTTTGTAAATGTATCATTTTTTAACTTTTGCGCTCCATTTTATCAAATAAACGAACAAACCTGTTATGAGTTATATTCTGTTAATATGAAACAATAGGGGGAACTTGAACCCCCTTGATGTAATGATACATTTTTATCCAAGTTCGCACTCCATCAGGTTATTATAACTCAGTGGTTGTTGCTTGTGCCTCAGTTTATTCAGTTGTCTCTTTTTATGTTTTTATCTTACACATTCCTTTTTCTTATGTTTTTCTTATGTTTTTGTATATATTCGATGTAGTGTATAGTATCTTTTTTTTATGTACAAGTTTTCTGTATATTAGACCAAAGCATTTCTGTCCTCTAAGTGCTTTCGAAGTACATTCTACGATACTACTTTTAGTTTCTGCTGCTAACCTTCCAGAATGATGTTTATATATATATATATATATCTCGTGTTATACTCAAATTTATTGCACATTGTTGGAAAATGTCGAATGGTTTTGTGCATACTTGTTGAATGTCATCTCCAAATATTTTGTGTACTCAATTGTAGTTTTTTTAATACATGTTGGACTTTCAATCGTTGCTCTATTTATTCCTTATTGTGTGGCTGTTCTTTTTTGACAGAGGGTCCAAAACGCCATTTTCAAACCCTGTCCCATGATAGAGGGCAGCACTATGCAAATGTCAATCATGGCAATGATTAATAGATGGATACGCAGTGCCGTTTGCATGTTTACCAACTCTCAAAACTGGGGAAATTTTTGAAAAAAATATTTTAATGTTTTGATTCATTTAATTTAGTAATAATTTAATTAATTTTTCAAAATGGCTCCCCAGTCTCAAGCCTTTGTAAATATGCGTACCGTTTTGGGGGTGACCAGCTGCGATTGGATGTGACGTGTTCATTCAATCTGTCACTTTCGGAGGGGTATTAGAAGATCAAGCTTCTTTTTCTCTGCCTCTCGTGACGACGAAAGAGGTGTGAGTTGCATGAGTAGTAGAAGCAATCACAAGGCATACCCGATGTGTTTTTCGATTTCCATTATTGCTTATGGCTTTGGGCTCTCTGTTCTAGTACTCTGTGGTATTCTCATCACCCATCAAATGAACAATCAATAGAGAAATTATAAAAACATCAAAAATAAGACCCTTTCAATCTACATGATGCAAACCAGGGGATTTTGAATTTCTTAATCATATTGGTATAACAAATTACATTTAAGATTTAACTTCACTTCCATTGTCATCTTTATAAAAATTTCCCTGTTTATTTAAATGTAAAATTAAGTTTTACCAGTTATTGCATTGTCCTGGCAAAAATACCTTTATACCGGTAATCTTTTTTATAATAATAATCTTAACTTAATTAAAATTAATGCAGAAAACATATGATATACCAAGGGGAAGTAAAAAAAATCCCCGTCCAGACATAATTAGAGATTAATTCAATAAAAGAAAAAAACACTCCAAAATAGACTGGCAAAAAAGCTGGATAACATTCAACACAAAGACATGCTTCAATGGAGGAGTGAGAAATACAGATCTAGAAATTCAAAAAAGATTTCTTTTTAAGACAGTGTAGCTATTTCTATGAATTGTACAGCGTTTGAACACTGAAACACGGCTCGGACCACTACAGAAAGACTCCCACTTGGTGACTGAAAAAATATCCCACTCATCTCCAGTTCATTAAACATGTGGAAGAAGAAAGACTAGTCACGAATGAAACTGAATGTCGTTTATTCTCTCTTTCTACTATTTTAACAATGTATAACTAATTAGAAGTTTTATGGCAATTAGTGCAATATTAACATTTAAATCAAGTACTCAATAAATAAGATATTTTCAAAATTATTTGTTAATTTAGGGATATTGCTTATTTGTCATAAATTTATTATTGCTTATTAAGGCTAAAAGATGATTAGAAGTGTTTAAAAAAATGTACTAAGGTTTCTTACAGCATTTTTTAAAGTTTATAGCCAGTCAACACTTTTGATAGTAATGGTATACTTATTAAATATAATGCCAAATGAATGACCAGAGAAAACTTGATAGAAATAATTAGTAATTTTTTTTTTCTAAATCCATTGTTTTCAAAGCTAACAGTCCTTTGTCAAACTAAACTCATCAAAATATTGAACACTTGAACTTGGTGTCCAAAAAAAAATTAACTTAAAATAATGTGACACTCGACAGCACTTGACAAACTTGCAATAAAGATGCTCAAGTGTCAATAAAAAATCGTAGTCGCATAATTAACCCATCTACAGACAGCTCGTCGCTAATTGTCTTTCAATTCAAATCCTTTTCTGAAGGTTCAAGCTTCACAACGAGCTTCACACGATCTCCGGGAGTGAACAGTGCTGGAAAAGCTACTTGCGGGTTCTGTTAACCTTGAACAGCGAATATGCGCCGCTTCGGAAACCGGAACCTTCTTATATGGTGGGGACGTCCATAAATTCCGTGAGGTGTTTTTTTCCAAATTTTGGAATTTTTTTTGGAAAATTTTAATTCTTACGTAAGATTGTATCTGTAATTTTTAAGTAAATCAATTTCTCTGATGTGTTCAAGCCATGTTTGTTTCGTCTCATCAGCATGACACTTAGCATACACATTGCATAAGTTTTGATGCAAATGCATGTTGAAATCAAAAATTGGTCTTAACTTTTAACCATCACGACTGACTGGCTAATGATTCCCTGTTTTGACTAATTTGCACATTTTTCCTAAAATTGTGCTAAAAAATATAAATGAAGAAAAAAAAACCGTATATAGGCAACGAAAAGTTAACGTGAGATTGTAATTGACTTCCCCAGAGGTGAGATTTTCCTAGACCCTCTTCCCCCTCTTTTTGACTCACGTAATTTATACTAGGAAGCCTTTCGTCTTACAAGGAGTTATAAAAATTATTTGATACTTTTTAGTACATTTTAAAAACGTGTTTTTTAAAAAGATTTTTTTTATTTCATGAATTAGTATATAGATAGACTTGGTATATTATCATTATCTGATACAATGGAATTGGTGCAATTATCCTTGTATTATGCTGTCCGCGGCCACTGGTCACTTGGAAAATACACATTCGGGCAAATGAGTGCAGGGAGAACAAACGAGCTGTTAAGATTGATATTTAAAAAAAGTACGGATATCGGCCTAATAATGCGACTTTCTGGGAACAGAACATTTTTTTGAAGCCAAACTGTATTTATTGATTGCGCCAAATTTGAAGGAAGGGACGAAAGCGCACAAATAAATAGTCATAAATTATCGAGGGGATGAAACAGGACAAAATTTGACAAGGGGATGAAAGCGGAAGAGATGAAACAGGACATCACCATGAGGGTCCTAAACGGCTATTTCCAAAAATGCCATCTCATGGTAGCACTGTAAATGTCTGTGATTGACACAGGGGTAGGCGGTATACAATTTGGTGATCACCCAGCTATGATGTGTTCATTCAATCTGTCAGAGAGGTATTAGAATATTGAGATTCATTTTCTCCGCCTCTCATGACAGGCATGAGTTTCGTGAGTAGTAGATACGATCCGATCCCAGCGCCCCTATCTCAAGGCCATGGGCGCCCATATGTTTGAATACAGGGCCCAAGAAAAATTTTGCAAGTTAGCCAGTCAAGCCCTTAACTAGATTTAGGCGTCAGCCACACCGAACTCGTCGTGCGCGCTGTCACATTAAGATCGTTATCTTGACAGGCGGACTCAGGTTCCCCATTCAGCCTTCCCAATAGAAGAGAGGGGGTTGAGAGTGTCTTGTTTACTCGACTGTCTAGGACTCTAGGAGGTCAATTAACGTTATATCTTGTATTGCGAAGGCTGCGAGGGGAACCTCGAGTCCGTCTGTCAAGATAACGCTTTATTTATTGCTCTCGCTTCTGCTTTTTGGTGTGGCTGACTCCTTAAGTTTCTTTTTTAAGGGGCTTTGGTTCATAATTATTTCAAAGGGGTCCCTCACGAGTACTTAATGCAAAAAAAAATTGTATAAAATACTGGAGTTCCAAGCAAAAAGGGGTGGTATCTAAGAGTCCTACCCAGAAAAAGTTTTGAAATTTTATTCTTATAAAAGTAGTGTTTTAACTCAATTGGATGACTTCTAAAATCGCTCCTCCGCCGAAAAATTTCAAGTAAGAAGTATTATAGATAGTGGTCAACATATTATTAGAAACTTTTTACATTTTGCTTTGGAATTAGCTTACAATCATAATGAAAGATTAATGCAGTTCAGCATTTAAAATGTAAAAAAAAAGTAATAAAAACCGATTTATTAGAGTCAATTAAGATTTTACATAACTTTTCCGGTGCAAGGGGGGTCGGGCCCCCTTTGTGATGAGCCTCTCTCTCTACAAACCTTGGCTTGATGTCATCAACACAACATGGCGTCTATGGGGAGCCTAATGTTAATGACAAATGACTTGCCCGCCAAACCCGTTGCTATGGGTGGTTGCCTGCCAGGGCGAAGTCACGTGATATAAAAAGCTCTACATATTGGTGTATACTACGATTTCATTCATCTACTAGTAGTGGTAGTTACAGGCTGAATTCGATACTTTTAAGTATCGAGTACTTTCAGATATTATATCGTTAAATGCCAATCTATAGTTTCGAGAAAACGCGCATTCATATAGAGACAGGTATAGTTAGTGATGAGTTCCTCTGATGTGGATTCGATTCCGCCCAACCCTTTCCTTCCTCCGGATGCGCGAGTTGCGTCGTCCCGGTTCCTTTTTTTCGAATAACCGCACTCGGTGAGGATGCAGCACCCCTCCTGGCTTCTGCTGCTGCTGCTTTGCTTCTTCTTACCGGCAGAAGGTGAGTATGGGTACTCCTTCAGAGGGATTTTTCACCCACTGTCTACTTCTTAACGGTATATTGATTGGTTAAGGAAAAACCCCTCTTGAGCGACCACCTTCCGTCTTTCAGAGAGAAATCGGTCGCTGAGAACCTTAAAATCAGAAAGCGATATTGATTAAATTAAAAACTTTAAGGAAAAGCAGTAAACCCTCTATTGAAAGACCACCTTCCTAACCACCTAAATCAGGGGTTTCCAACTGGCGACCCGACGGGTAGTGTTCGGCAACTAGTGGGCAAAAAATAGTTAACTACTAACTAGTCTGGGAAATTGTAGTTGTAACTAGTAGTTAACTATTTTTTCCTGGGACTAGTTGCAACTAGTAGTTAAATATTTCCCAAAGTAGTTAACTAGTCTATTTAATTTCATAACCTAATTTTTGGCAAAATTCTAATACATCATTCTAATCTTATATCACAAGATAAGTTTATACTTCGTGCAAAAATGGTCTTTAATTCTGGTTATGGTATTTGAGTACTCTACCTTTGATAAAATATCTCTTTAGATTTTAAATAAAATTTTTTTTGAAGTAGTTGAAAATTTGAAAGTATATAGTTTTAACTAGTAGTTAGTTAAAAAAGTAGTTAAACTAATAGCTGAACTTGACTACTAGTTAACTACTAGTTGCAGCTAGTTCTAGTTAACTAGTGCCGAACACTACCGACGGGTCATTTTGCGCGGCCCGCGAAACTCCCTGAACCCCCCCCCCCAAAAAAAAAAAGTAGCTTCAAAACACTTTTTAGCATACTAAAATTCAAAATTAGAGATCCCCCTATCTACATCTGAAGGGCCCTTCAAATATTACGTAAGCAGCTAAAGGGGGGGAGGAGATTTAGTATTTGCTTATTTTTCCTGACAAGGGAGGAGTGTAAGTGATGCTTACGTAAGATGTTACAAACCCTGCATTTTCGAAAATCTCTTATTTCTAGCATAAATAATTTCAAAATTCAACCAAAAATAAATTTCACAAAATAACTGAACGAGGTAAAAAAAATTAAGCATTTTTTACAAGGAAAGTTTCAGAGAACAATGAATTTCATAAATTCATAAATAACTCAATAAATTTATTGAAAGTCTATTTGAATGGAAATACTGTTTCTCCTTCCCCATCAACATCTGGAAAAGTTTTCTGTGAATTGGGAACCAATTTTTTTTGGCCCTCGATGAGTTATAAACGCAAAATTTGCCCCGCACATCGCATTTGAAGTTGTGTAAGCCTGCTCTAGAGTATTTCTTCGATCTGAGATCACATCAAATGCTAACAAACAATGTAGCTGGTTTGAAGAAGCAGATGTATATAGTTGGCCTTTTAGGTAAAATTCGTTTGATGGATTTACCAACACTATATTTGAAAGAAACCTCTTTCTCTGGCTGCAGCTGGCCATTCCGTTTGAGAATCAAATTAACGCGTTGATTGTACGAGTGAGACGAATTTCAGATGCCTAAAATACAGATGTGTTTGTGATATGGTTTGTGAGCTATTTGCTCTTATTTTTATTTCAAAGATCCAATTAAGGCAACTCTTTCTTAACAAAATGTTTAGAGTGATGCTGTCGTATATATTTTTTTTTTCTGATAAGCCTGAGTAAGGTAAATTTGAGTTAAAGATAGATGCCAAATTTAGCTATTTGGGACTTGTGTTAACAGCCTACTTGACATATAAAAACACTGTCTGAACTTTGAAAAAAAAAACAATCAATTTAATTTGAAATAACCCACTTGACTTAAAAAAAAACAAAAAAACAAGGAGCTTTTAAATAACCCTACTAATTTTTAAACAAACCATTTGACACAGCAACAAAAACCTACTTTCTGAACTTTTGAAAGAAACCTTTAAAATTTAATAAAAAAAAATACACTTAAGAAACCAAAGAAAATTTAAAAACACTTTTCTTTTTAAAAAAAACCACTATATACCTATAATAGAAAAAAAAAATAGAACACTGAAGAAAAACCCGTCTTTCTTTTAGGACTAAAAGATAAAACCAACTGGCTTTTCCGAATATTCCACTAAACTTTGAATACAAAACCAGTTTTCCCATGGGTTTTTTTTTTCAGGGTCTTTTTGGAAAAAAAGAAATCCAAAAACCCCCTTGGGTTTTAAGAAAAACCGGGTTTTTGCAAACCCAGCTCTTTCCTCAGGCGTGTTTTATAAGTGTTCGTTTGGGGAGAGCTGCGTCGAGATGAAGTCCTGCTCCAATAAGCTACCCCGGTCGACCCTCACCCGTTGCGCCTTTAACCCCTCACGGGTCTGCTGCCACCAGAAGAAGATGGAACAGCTGGAGCAGTCAACACCTCTCAACCCTAACCCGGGTGAGTATACTCCTCACTTATCAGGGGTCAATGCAGCCGAAAATTGGGACCCTTTCAAAAAAACAACCCTTTCTCAAAATTCAAATAATCTTTAATCATTATTTGCAAGAAAACATTCTTGCAAATAATGATTGATTGAATGATTCTTGTTTTTTTTTTCAATTAAAAAATATATTTTTTACGATAATTTGAAAAGTTAAAATATAATTTGACTTCAATTTTTCACAAAAAAAAAACAATTTCTCTTTCATAAAAATATTTTCTTTTTCACAAAAATGGGCCCCAAAAAATAAAACCTGGATCGACCCCTGCTTATAGAAATCAAGGGGGATACTTGAGGGCGTCCCTCAAACTCCAGTAGAACCCGCCTCACTGGCAGTGGCGAATCCAGCCTGGACCTACGGGGGGGGGGCAATCACACTTAAGAAGGTTGGGGGTTCTTCCCTAGAAGAATTTTGGAAATTTGAACCGAAATAACTGGCATTTTAATTCTACCTCCAACCGTTTTCCCACTTTAACTCCTTTTTCAACTTTTTAGCTCCTCAAGGTTGCTTTGGGTCTGCCCATGAGTTTGGCTTGTGTATCATAGTTGTCATGAATGTTCTGATTGCAGGGAAGTGCGGGCATGCGTTCGGAAAGCCCTCGCTGGAGGGCCTCATCATCGGCGGGGAGGATGCCGAACGAGGCAAGTGGCCCTGGATGGTAATGCCCCTTTTTTCTTACTTCTTTTGGTCATTTTAACAACCATCAATTTTATGGCCCCACAAAAGGCGTGTACTCAAAGGAAATCCCGTGCATCCTTGGGGGTCATTCATTAATTACGTAAGGATGATTTTTCATTTTTAGACCCCCCCCCTACCCCCATGTAAGGGTACGTAAGATTTTTCAAACCCCTCCCCCCCTATTCTTACGTAAGATTCCATTTCGTTTTTCAAAATAAGAAAACGTTAGAAAAGGATCAGTTTGACGTAAATCAAATTTTTATTTTTTAACAGATAAGTAATATTCTTGCTGTCAACTACATATTTTTAAGTTTTTATGGGGTTATTCAATAGTAATTTGGTTAGAATAATTGGAATTTGTTTACATTAACTTATTAACTTGGAAAATCTTACGTAAGAATGGGTTTGACCCCCACCCCCCAAGTAAAAGGGTATGTAGAGATTTTTCCAACCCCCCTCCCCCTCGGGACCCTGACGTAATTAGTGAATGGCCCCTTGTGGGCTGCCAGTGGCCATAGAACCGATGGTTGTTCATTTTATTATTATGACAAAAGGCCAGTATTTCGTGGGGCTGACATCTCTTGGTCTGTATAGCGCAGGTGTCCATCCTGGTCCAGAGTAAGAAGAAGGCGAATCTGGCCCCCATCTGCACCGGCTTCCTAATTGACCAGAGGCACGTTCTGACCGCCGCCCACTGCTTCGGATCCCCCCGCTACGGATCCCCCCAGTGAGTCTTTTTTTCTTCATCAACTTCTTCTGGTTAGGACTATATAGTGCTGTCCTTTAAAAACAACCCACTCCAAATTGTACCCTAAAAACAACCCATTGAGATTTTTTTAATTAAATAATTAAAATAATTTTACCATCTCATATATCCTGTCTTTCTATGCCCTTTAGAGTGTCAGGGGTGTAAAAACTGGTCAAAGAACGGTTTATTTACTTATTTTTTAAACAAGCTGAGGTAATGTAAATTTTTGGCAAAAAATGTGCTTCCGATTTACAGATTTTGTAAAAATGTATGTTATAAAGACTTTAGAGCATTTTTCGCGGGTTTTTATGTTATCCCATTACTATGAGAATAAAATATTGAAGTTTTAGCTCAATCCGCCAATTAGAGTCCTTCTAGGAAAAAGTGGGTTTTTTTCAAATTTTACTTAATTGACTGCCAATTTGTAATGGATAATTGAAATTAAACATGCTAAGCACTAAAATGTTAAGGAGGATGAGCCGCTAGTACAGTTTTTTGTTCGATTTAATTATCCTTTTTATGAGGCTTTTAATGAAGAAAATATGAAACAGTGGGTTGTTTTTAAAGGACAGCACTATATTTACTTTATATATAGACAATGAACGATTCGCCGCCATTTTAGTTACAAACTGCATGGATCCCCATAGACTGTAATGCTAATTTATCCGCCTTTTATTTCAGAATTCTTAATTTCACTTTAAATGTTTATAGTAGAAGAAATATTTTAGTAATGACTTATCCCTACGAATGAATTACACGGCCGAAAGTATAATTTAATCATTTCTTTTTCGATTTTTTCAAATTTCTATTATTTATTTCAAATTTTTTTGTGTACTTCCGGGTCCCTTCACGGACCACTTCCAAGACTCTCACGGACCACCAGTTGGGAACCACTGTCCTAAATGAACAAAAAAAAGGATAAGTCTGAAGGAGTCTTAAGCGGTGTCAAAATTAATTGATAGTTTAACCAATTGATTTAATTCGTGTAAATAGCTACTCTTCTTTCAAAAGAAAATTGTTTGAATTTCTAATTAACATTGACGACGTGGATCTCAACTTCGCACTTCTTTGAAGCATTTCATTTTATTTGAAATCGTTATCAAGCTTACTGCCAATTTTATTCTTGCGTTATTTTTGTAAATATTTAATTTTTTTTATTTCGTTTATTTTTTTTACTTTTCTTTGAATATGAAATGGTCACGTAATTGTTTTTGTACACCTGACTGAGACAACTATACTAGACAGCAACTTAAGTTGACTCTATGACGTCTCTAACAAACAACATTGCGATGTCTGAATTTTGAGTGAAATGAAGATCGTCAATTTAAAACTATGATTATTTTGTTAAACCCATGTATATATAGTGCTTTTCAATCACGATTTGCGTACCGAAACTCCTCCTAACAACCCAACGGGCTTTGTGTTTACCGATTTCTCCTTCCGCATTTGTGACGTACTGGGTTCAAGAAACGTTGCTGTCGATCGAATATAGTGTCCTAAAGTCCCCTAGGTGTAACATATGTTCTCATGTTTGTAAAAAAAAATATTTTGTTAGTAAAATATTATTATTATTCTAAAAAAGTGTCGTTCCCGCAGCCCCAGCCACTACAGGGTGCGTGTGGGGCACGTCGAGCTGTCCAAAGGGAAGGTCGTGAGCGTGTCTCGCATCCTGCGGCACCCCTCCTACCGCGACAAGTTGTTCCACGACGACGTGGCGCTGATCACCCTCGCCGTCGACCTGCCGCGCGTCCAGCCCGTCTGCCTCCCCACTACCGCCCCCTTTACCGCCAGGAGCGCCACCGTCGTGGGCTGGGGAGCCACCAAAAAAGGTGAGGCCTGGATACTCCTCCAGAAAATATTTGGGCATTTTCTCTCTATATTAAAAAAAGTAACAGTGGCCGCCGCCGCTGATTTTGAAAATGTTATTTTTGAACACTTTGAACTCTCACTATGCAAAAACTATTCAACGGAAATTTTAAATTTTGAAATCTTTAAGAATTGAAATTTTAAACATTTGTAGACAAATGTATGAGGATCGTTTTCGTTCTAAAATATAATAGGTGAGATAATTAGTTCTAGAGTTATTTAATGTCAAACTCGAAAATTATTTTTTTCTGCTGCGAGTTCGCCCCCAGAAAAATCTATTCTTCTTCTTCTTCTTCTTCTTCTTCTTTGGCGCTACAGCCTAGGACAGGCCAAGGCCGTCTCAACAAGTCTTTGCCATCTCGCCCTATTAGATACGACCGTCCTCCATCTTCCAGCACCAATCACTTGAAGGTCTTTTTCTACGCTGTCCAGCCATCTAATGGGTGGTCGGCCTCTTTTTCGGGCTCCATCTGGTTTTGATAAGGTCAATTTCTTGGATGGTTCATTGTCGTCTGATCGGTAGAGGTGTCCTAGCCATCTAATACGATTAGCTTTAATGACATGGACGATATCAGGTTGCTTATAAAATTTCTTGTAGATTTCAAAATTGTAGAGGGTGCGCCATCTGTTGTTTTCGTTGACAGCACCAAAAATTCTTCTCATTATTTTCCTTTCAAACACCATCAGCCTGTTCTCTTCCGATTTGGTGAGAGCCCAGCACTCGCTCCCATACATTAACACTGGTCTTAATAGGGTTTTATAGATGTTTATTTTTGTACTTTGACGGAGGAGTCGGCTTTTTAGTTGGCTTTTTAATCCAAAGTAACATTTATTCGCCATAGTCAAACGGGAATTGATTTCAGCTTTTATGTCATTGTTTCTGGTGATGACGCTTCCAAGATACTTGAATTCTTCCACCGCTTCAAATGAATAACCATTGACTAGCAGTGGGGAAGAGTCGAAGCGCTTATTATTTATCTCCATATATTTGGTTTTATCTGCATTGATGGTGAGTCCCATTTCTTTGGAGGCAGCTTCAAGAGATTTGAAGGTTTCGATTACAGCTCGTTTATATCTTCCTATTATATCGATGTCATCAGCATACGCCAATATCTGAATTGATTTTTGGAAGATAGTGCCTCGGGTGTTGATTCCAGATGATCTAATAACTTTCTCAAGGGCGATGTTGAATAAGAGACAAGCAAGAGAGTCTCCTTGTCTCAACCCTCTGTCAGTGTAAAAGGGTTCGGAGCATTCGTTTTGCATCTTCACCCTGCATTTGACTCTTCTGAGAGTTGCCTTTGTCAGGTTCACAAGCTTCAATGGTATTCCAAGCTCTTCCATGGCGGCAAAGAGCTTGTCCCTTTTGATGCTGTCATATGCAGCCTTGTAATCAATGAAGAGATGAAATGTGTCAATATTAAATTCTATTGTTTTCTCAATTATTTGTCTTAAGGCTTGGATTTGGTTGGTGGTAGATTTTCCTCTTTGAAAACCACACTGGTAGGATCCAATTACGCTCTCTACATGTGGTAAGAGCCTATTATAAAGCACGTTAGAGAATATCTTGAAGGCTGTGTTCAATAATGTTATACCTCTGTAGTTCGTGCAATCAAGCCTGTCACCTTTTTTAAAAATAGGGCAGATAGATCCGTCGTCCCAATCAGTTGGCATATCCTCCGATTCCCACACTCTACAAATGATTCCATGGATTGCCTTTAACTGTTCTTGGTCTTTGAACTTCAAAAGCTCAGCTTTAATTCCGTCTGGACCAGCAGATCGGTTATTGTTGAGCCTTTTAATTGCCAGTTCGATCTCAGAAAGACTGGGCAAATCGGGCTCTTCAGTGTTGACATTCTCGGTTCCATGCAGGCTTGGATCGATCGGCTTAGGGTTATCGCTGCCATCAAGTAAATCTTTGAAATGTTCCCTCCAGCGCTCGAGTGCTTCTGGTTTTCCACAAGCAAGCTCACCGTTCTTTTTCCTGCAGGTAGTCACTCTTGGATTAAATTCTTTCCTAATGTTGTTAATAAGTTGGAAGTATTTCCTTGATTCTCTCTGTGTTTTAAAACATTCAATATCCTTAAATTGCTCTTCCAAGAAGCTTTTCTTTTTCTTCCGATGCAGTCGCTTTTCCTGTCTTCTCAGTTCCTTGTAAATTTCTTCTTTATTCCTAGTGCGTGTTCCTTGAATCATTGATCTGTAAGCCTTGTTTTTTCTTTCCGTGGCTTCCCTACATTCTCCATCGTACCAATCATTTCTCTTATTGCTGCTCAATTCTGGGAGAGTTTCTTCAGCTGTATCGGAGATGATTTCGCGAAGAGCGTCCCATCCACTATCATCATTCCATGATCCTGTCTTTGGTAGTAGTCGGGATCTTAGGTTGTTTTTATACTCTCGTCGAACATCTGGATTCTTAAATGCATCCACATCTAGCTTTTTTTGCTCGCATTCATTCTTCTTAAAAAACGACTTTTTCAATTTATATCTTAATTTGGATACAACGAGGTAGTGGTCCGAGTCGACATTTGCTCCTCTCTGGCTGCGCACATCAAGCAGGCTGCTCCTATGTCTACAATCAACAAGGACATGGTCAATCTGGTTTACCGTGTTTCCGTCTGGGGATTTCCAGGTACCTTTGTGAATATTCTTATGTGGGAACATAGTGCTTCCTATACTAAGGTGATTTGCTGAGGCAAAATCAATCAATCTGTAGCCGTTGTCATTACTAAGGTCATGCAGGCTCTCGTTCCCTACTAACAGTGTCACCCCTTGCTTCCCAATCTTTGCGTTGAAGTCTCCAATTACCATGAAAAATCTATTAGCAGTAGAAATATGAGCAGTTCCGGGGGTTTGTGAGCGATAGCGAGCAGGTCCCCTAGTCGCTTTTAAAAAATGCCACCAATTTTTTTCCTAGATGCCAACCCGTGGAGCCCGATGCATGAGAGACTGCAGGAGCTTGGAGCTCTGCCGCTGGTGGCGCCCCCTGAGTGCGAGCGCTCTTGGAGGGAGCAACTGCACCACCACTTCGAGAGCAAACTGCCGCGCGGCTTCGACGCTTCCCTGCTCTGCGCCGGAGCACCCAAAAAGGATTCCTGCAACGTCAGTTCTTATTTCAACTCTTTACTTCTATCTTTCTTATCTTTTAATGGAATGTAAATTTATCTGCACGAATTCTAAATTAACTTTTTTTTTAACTAACGGCTTTTTGTTAGCTTACAAATTTGCTTATTATGTCACATACTTGCATCTTGAAGAACTTGATATAAAAAGTATGTAAATAATAATGTCATAAATACAAAAGGGGGGTCTGGTCACATTACCCTATCCTCTTTGATGAAATTGTTTTCTCCGCAGGGTGACTCTGGTGGGCCCCTCATGGTTCAAGAAGGGGGCCAGTGGTACGCGGTGGGCGTGGTGGCGTTCGGCACCAAAAAGTGCGGCATCGGCGTTCCCGGCGTCTACACCAACGTCGCGCACTACGTACCCTGGATAGAGCAGAACAAGCAGAACTGAACAAGTCATCATCAGTTCTTTAGGATTAAAAAACTCTTTGATGCAGAAACTACTGCGTTTTTTTATGTGTATTGGAAATTTGTATTTTGATTTGATTTTGTTCATATTGGCATTTGGAAATGTGTGTATTCGTCAACAATTGAATCCTCAGTTTTAAAAAAAGGAATAGTTCCAAAAACCAAGTTCTTAGAAAATCGAAAAAACTGTTTAGGGAATTTCGTTGTATAACCAACAAATTTTTACTGGAAATTCAGGACCAGCTTGGAGAGATTTTTTAACACAAAATGTCAATTTGTCATTTTTTTGACTTATTCCCAATTTCAAACTGAAGATTCAACTAGAACCCGGTGTTATTTCTTTTTTT
Source organism: Tetragnatha montana (assembly GCA_963680715.1). Lineage (NCBI taxonomy): Eukaryota > Metazoa > Arthropoda > Arachnida > Araneae > Tetragnathidae > Tetragnatha > Tetragnatha montana. The sequence goes on along the minus strand of OY796674.1, from coordinate 3,162,274 downwards.
CATTTTCTGGTCTTGCCTGTTCTGTATAAGGAGTTGGTAAAAATGATTTTAATTTTACTCCTAACTCCCTCAATACTTTCTACATCATAATTCAATTATTTATTTACTGACACGAAATTGAAATGTATTTTGGGGTTGGGAATACAAGAATAAATTACTTTCAAGCTCTAAAAACAATTCAATAAGTGTTGAAACCTATTGTTTCTCTTACGTCAAATTACACTGACAACCTAAAAAATACAGGGAGACTTTTCCCTTTAAAAGCGAGATAGAAGGTATACTCGACAGCAACGTTTCCTGACTCTAAGACGTCACTACCCGGAAGGAAAAACTGCGTAAACAGAAAACGTGTTGGGTTGCTAGGAGGAGTTTCGGTGCGCAAATTGTGATAAAAAGACGCTATATGACGCGGTTTAACAAAATGATCATATTTTTAAATTGACGTTCTTCATTTCACTCAAAATTCAAACACCGCGCTGAACACTACTTTGTTTGTTAGTGACGTCATAGGGTCAGGAAATGTTGCTGTCTCGAGTATAGTGTCATTTGTGATGTTTGTTTTCTGTTCTCCTATTTTGTTAAAGATAGAAGTTTACCACAACTAAAGATTCGTGAATGCCATAGCTCTATTTATACTAGACTGCAACGTTACTTGACCTTGGAGAAACAAGCTGAGATAAAACAAAGAAAGTAGTTTAAAGTAAGTTTAACAGAGTAGTAGTTTTACGTGAGATGTTACAAACACTGCATTTTTTAAAATATCTTGTTTCTTGAAGAAATAATTTCAAAATTCAACCAAAAGTACATTTCACAAAAAAAACTGAATTAGAAAAAAATTTTAGCTTTTTTCACAGGGATAGTTTTAACGATATAAGTTAAGTGTTAATGGAGAACAATGAATTTCAGAAATCTATGTATTACTAAAGATTTTGTACTGCAAAAAAATGAACGAAGGGGCGGGGGTCGGGCAGTTTTCTTACGTAATTATGAGAGGGTGTTTTGGTTTGCTTATTTTTGCTGACAGGGGGGAGGGGTGTCAAAAATGACCTAGAACATGCTTACATAATATTTGAAAGAACGTAAGGGGGGATAAAATCGTGACCGATTTGACTCCACAAATATTAAGGTGTAGAATTAGTTGAGGCGAAGATTTGGCAGCTGAGAGGAACAGGCCCGAGTTCATAGGGCTCTGGCAAACCTCATGAGTAAATAAAGTATAATTTAAATTAACATGATTTATTAAAAACTTAAGAAATGTTAATTAATATGAAAACGAAATCCAAAATGGCTCAGTGCTCTCTGCAGCAGAGAAAGAGCACAAAATAAGCTATTCTCAAATAGTTTGAGGGTTCGAGTCCGCCACAGGTACCTAAGATTGAGGTTTCATGTTTTTAATAAAAATATCTATCTTTCCCTATTTACTTGAAAAATTATAACCCAAGCAGTACAAACGTTCAAGATTCATCCAATTTTCGTCGTGTACGGCCAAATTTCGTTTACTTTAAGTTACAGTTAAGTAATCTTGGCATATTTTATATGAGTTGTGGTACTATAGGGATAATACTAATATGAAGGGACGAAAAAAAAAGCACTAGATTCGCTATTAAAGACTCGAACCCTTACTGTTACGGAATCAGCCCCAAACTCCGCGAAGCCGAAATATCTCTTCCAAACAAGCAATCAGAGAACCCTCTTCGCAATCACACCTTCTCTTTCGTACTAAGGATTTCAGGTGGCAATCACTCCAGTGTCTCTCGGAAGGATCCAGGTGAGTTTCTTGTTCCAAAATTTTGTTTCTAAGTGAGAAGACCGAAATTTCTCCAAAAGTCTTCATCCTATTAGGTACTTAATTATCCTTAATTAATAATTAGGTTGCCATTTCGGCACAGCTTCGATAAGAGTCCTCCAGCCGCCATGTTTACTCATAAGCTCAAATGATAACACACTTAAGCATATTGCTGAGGATAAACATGGTGGCTGTGAGGACTCTTATCGAAGCTGTGCTTATCGTAATAACAAATTATTAGAAATAATTTAAATAGTGTATAATTAGGTTCGTGAATATGATGACCTAAACCTAGTCTGTGCGTTTTTGACTAACGGGATTTTCAGATTAACGTTGATCGAAAATTAATTTCACTTAGAATCCCTCTTTTAAATAGTTGATGAGCTTATCAAATGATCATGCTTAGTATAAAAGAATCGAAAAGCTATTAAGATTATTTAATTAAGCCCTTGTAATAGGCTTTTGATAGGTATTGCTGTTGTTACATGACAACCCCTTAAAAAGCAGACTGAGTTTTCTTGGCATTTGTTAAATGAAAATTTAATATCCAAATGTTGTAATTATTTAGAACAGCTTTAGAAAGAGTCCTCCAGTTGCCATGTGTAACCACAGCTCATAGTCAGTATAGAGATCTAATAGTACACTATTAGATCTCTAACCATAATCTACTGATAACTATTATTATATGATCTAACAATATTAATAATTAGATCTCTATGGTTGACAGTCTGTGGTTAAACATGGCGGCTGGAGAACTCTTTCTAAAGCTGTACCATGCTTTCCACTAAAATTTAATTTTAAGTAGGTGGCTTATCAAGTGATAGTGCTTAGTATAATGCTTTTATAACCTATTATAGCTCTTACTTAAGATAACAGTTCTTAGAACTTCTTAAGGATTTTGCTCTTGTTCATTTTAAACTTCATGTTTTGTTGAGTTAAATACAAGAAAACTCTCAATCTTTTAAAGCAGATTTTGAGTTGCATCAGTTAAATCAAAATTTAATTTTCACTACTAAATTTTTTAAGGTGTAGTAACTTATTGTAAAACAGCACTACTGGTACATTTGTTGTTTTAACTTTGATCTGTCTATTTGAGAAGGATAGGTTTTGGTTCTTACGTATATTATATCTCGTTCCACTGAATCCAAAGAGCATTACCAAATCTCATATAGATTGTCGCTGAAGGGTTGACGGGATAATACGTATAAGAACCTAGGTTTTTTTTTCCAGTGTGATCTTTCCAGGAAATCTGTGTTTTATCCTTAATTTTTCTGGTATATCGATGCCCCATCGGTTTTAAAATTTCTACATTCATTTTCAATTTATGTTGTAATTGTTAAAATACAGATTTAGCAAATAGCCAAGTTTTAAGCTTTAAAAAAATATAGATCTAATGTTTCATGACTGACACTAATTTTGAGGGTAATCTATAATTTTGTGACAAAAAACAGTGTTTTAAAACTCTTATGCTGAAAAGTGCTCCAACTAAATCTACATGTTGATAATGTAACCATCTCCTACCATCTTAAATAAAAAAAATAAGGGTTTTATAAGTGCTTAATTTGCTTGAATATTTAGTTTCCTGAAAAATTAGGAAAAAGTGACTTATCTGGTTTTGAAACTAGACTACTCGTGTGACGATACCCTCCTCTTAACTTAGTTTTCTGAGGACTTTTAAAATAAATGATTTTGAATAAAACTTTAAGTGTAATAGTTCATGGTGGGTCAAATCTCTTATCAGGTGCCTATCCACACTGATTATTCTAATTTTTTTAATTAAATTAGAATCACTTTTATTAGATACCTTAAAAACTTGTATGATTCTTTTACATTGATGCCTTGTTACCTGTACACTGTTAGAAAAAAAGTTCAACCTTTCACCTAAAAGTGGTTAAAAAAAAGCTGCAACCGAAATGTGGCGAAAAGTTGCACCAGGTTTTCGGTGCCCATCCTAGCACCGCGAATTAGGTAGAAGTTTGAACCGAAATCGGCGATACGGAAAGAACCGAGTCCGCGGTGACAGGTTGAACCGAGATAGGCGATACGGGAAGCACCGGGAATACGGTGACAGTTTGAACCGAGATAAGCGATATGGGAAGCACCGGTAGTACGGTGAAAGTTTGAACCGAGATGGCCGATATCGGAAGCACCGGCTCTACATTGACAGAAAATAAGGTGTTTTTATTAGTATTATATTAGGATGCATTTACCTACTAGTTTTTTTAAATTATTTTGTTCCTATTCCTTAATACTCATTTTTTTTTTCACAAAATTTCATTTATTTTCATTATGGTAATTCATATAAGCTGAAAAAGAGTTTGTGCCACATCATTTAGGTTTGAAGTTCTTTTGAATTTTTTTTTCAGGCAGTCAGACTATGTCTAATGTAGATTTATATTATAAAATTGAACTTTTTTCTTTAAATTATGTGCATAAGTATAACCTTATTATCTCTAAACCAAAGGAACCCAATTTTTTTCTCTAAGATAACAAGGAATAATATAAAAATAATCAATTTCAAGGTAAATTTTTTTATGTACTATAAAAAGGTTTTTTGAGATAACAAGGTAATACTGTCATTAAAAAATACAATTTCATAATAACAGAAAATTTATTTTACCAACTTCTCAAACTTATAAAATGAATATAAAACATGAACAATATCAACAATTTTTTGGAAGAAATTAGATTTATTTAAAAAAAAATCCATATCAAAATACCAATAATGTAAAGAGATTTTACAATTTTAACTATTTCAGATTCTTATAAGGAATAACTTGAGTTCTGTACTCACTTCGAATTACAGAACATTCCTAAATTATTGCTACAATAACAATATAGGTTTTAAAAAATATACATAAACAACTATTAATTAGCAAGAATTAGCAATTTATTCATGGGATAGAATCAGAACAGTTTGAATTTCCAACAGTTACATACATAAAATAAATATATACACTAATAGACAGTATATACACTAAGAAATTAATGATCCAAGATCATGTATTTAGGGATTAAAACAGAATATCTCTTAAACTTGTAAACTGATAGTGGATACTTGTCTAGAAAATCAGTAAATGACAATATATTTATGACTTTAGTTTCAAACAACTTGTAGCCTAAAATGTGAAACACTGTGTGAGAGTGGATATGTTCGAAACTCAAAACGTAGTTCTTCCCCTTTACACAATAACAGGACAATTTTCGAAAAAACAGGCTCATCCTTTTTCAAAATTAACTAGCACATACAAGTTGGGTTTGTACTGAAAGCCATTGAATACTACATTTGATAAAAATCGAGAAACTCTTTCAATGCTTCACTTAAATCATCTTACTTAAATAACGAGTGAAAATATTTTACATACTTCATTAGTTCCTAATGCCAGAGAAAGATGAAATTCTAATTTAAATGCTACTAATTAGTTAAAGGATATGTTTAAACTTATAAATGATAAGGGAGATGTTTTTAATGTAATGATACAAACAACAAACCAAATCAAATCAGAATTCTATAAATAAAATTTCATGTTTACTTTAATATCATATTTTAGATGAAAAAGAAAAATTCAATAATTTCCTTACATAACATTCTATCTTTCCAACATAATTAAATATTTTTGAATTGGTAACAAATTTTTTGAATAACAAATTTATTTACAATTAATCAAATCAATTAGAACAAGAAAAATATCTATATCACCTGGGATTGCAACGATCCATATTAGGTGAACGAAACATGGATGGATATATTTACAAAAACTAAAGCGTGATGAAGTTATAAACTAAAGTGAACAATACATGAAAATAATATAAGAAAATATAAATCGATAAGCAGCATATATGTTTATAAATTAGTTGGAGCTAAAATAATTAAAATTGACATTCAGAACATCCTAACATACGCAAATGTATTCAAAAACATTTATTTCTACAATGTAATCAGAACAACAGTTTTAATGCATCTTTAAGAATAATTTTTTATCTTTTATTAAATCCAATTTAATTATCTCTTAGAATAAAATTTAAGCCAACAACAAAAACATAAAAATCATACTATACTTTAATAGTAGTACTCAACACTTACTTTTTAAATGAATCCACAGCAATCCAATTTCCACGAGTCACGACAACAAATCGACAAAATGGCCGATGGAGGATCAAGAATCTCGATTCTCGGTTCAATCAGGCCGCACCGAAACCCTTGATATCTTTCACCGTAATCTCGGTGAAACCATATTTTCTTCGGTGGCAACGATTTTGCATCGCACCGAAATTCTGGTGCAAGCCTTAAAATCTCAAACATTTCACCAGAATTCTGGTGAAATATTGAACTGGTTTTTTTAACAGTGTAGTTAACTTTTTCAGGTTTTGAAAAAAAATTCTGAAATTATTGATATTAGTTATTTTTAAAACTAGTGTTGCAAAATGCGTTAAAAGTCCGTTTTATGGAGCAATTCCAAAGATTTTTCGGGGGTGTAACCCCTTATGATACTTTAAAATCTCCAATATGCAGACTTGCATGTTTTATTTGCTTAAAAATTCCTACGTTGACAATCAGACTAATAATTTTTTTTCAATTTTTTGGAACATTGAAAAGTGCGAATGGTACGCATAATTGTTGTTTACTAAACTGTAGCACGCTTCCAAAAAAGGTTGACCACCCCTGGTGTAAATCCTCAAATATATTTAGTTTTACCTTCATTTAAATCGGTGCTTCTCAACCTTTCAATACTGGCGATCCAAATTTTCAATCGTAATTTTCATCGCGCCCTCCTTTTATACAGTAGCATCGTAAGTAAAGCAATAATAATATATTTTGAAGCTAAAACTACAATTCCAGACAAAACGCTGTTAGGAACCGCTGCCCAAGGAAAATGGGAGGTCTACGGGTCCTCCCCCGTAAAATTTTTAAACTTTTAGTGTGGTAAAAGCGATTCTAGGCTATTTTCTTGGAGATTCTCGGGGATACATGGCACCCCTGGCATACATGGCAGATTAACAGCCATATTCACAGCCATCAGCGTCAGTATTAAATCCTCGGTCAAAGAAGAATTCCACCAATCAGAGTCAACGGAAATCTACTTTTTCTTTCTTTAACCGCTGGTTAACCTCAACGCTGATGGCTATGAATATGGCTGTTAATAAATTATCTCGCAAGATCCTTACCTAGTTTTTTTATTCTGGAAAGGATGGATTATTTCAAAACCATAAAAAAATGTAGCTTTTTAGAAATCTTAAGGTAGGATTTGTATATTTCTAAAGTTAATACAGAAAAGCGATACAGAGTTCCAAGTGCAAAAAAGGGGTCCCCCAGAAATTGTTTGGAAAATTGACCCTTAGGAACGGGAGTTTTATTCGTTTTTGTCTACTTTGTCCAAATTCAGGTTGAGAACCGCTGATTTAAATAATTAATCTTGTATATAATGAGGTTTTTTAACAATCTTTTGAGACTTATTGATATAATAAATAATTTATTACGTATGTTTAACAAGGATATTTATGATCATTTTATTTTTTTCAAGAATAGATAAAAATGCATTTAAATTGCATAACGATGCTACTTTTTTTTGCATCGAACGTTTAGTTAAATGATTCAAAAGAAAAAAAAACTTCCCTTGAATACATAGTATTCTAATCAGTAAAACAGAGTATTTCCATTTTGCAAATAAATTACGGAATTCATACCTAAGTGTTTCATGTTTTCCTCGATTATTTTATCATGATCTCAAAGAACGTTACAAGTACTATTTGATTGACCTGAAACTTAAATGAAAAGCAAAATTTAAAAACTTGTTTTCCCATTGTTAGATACTTAATTTTCTGGAACTTAAAATAGTTATTAAGTCATCATTAAGAATTGAATTAAATAAAGAAACGGTTCATCCCAAACTCTTGATGTGTGGGGATGCTTTTATAATGTGGATCCATTGAGAACCGCCTGTTGCTGCTCCTATTTTGTTTCTTCCACAGCTCTTCAGAAACAGTCACCGCAGATGACGAAATGAGTGGATGCAGGATCTTTTGGAAAGATTCAAAGGATTACTGGGTCCTTTTTCATCAACAGGTAATACAGGTAAAAAAAATCAGCTTATGAACTGAAATTTTTGACTGAGAATTTCATTTTTCTAAATTGAAGTTGATCTTGATTTGCGAGGCTCTTTTATGTGGTAAATTTTCATAGTAAAGCCAATTTATGTATTAACACATTAAAACTTTTAATTTTAAAGTGTAAGAATTTATTGTTGAAATTAATTTTAACTAATTATTTGTTTTTTTTCCGATTTATTCTCAATTTAAGAGCTCAAATGTCATTCGCACAGTTTTCAGACTTTTTGGTTTTTAGTCGATCTCATTCCTGGGTTTGATCAGGGATGATTGATCTCGGAGTTTTTCGGTTTGAACATAAAAATAAGGTATCAGTAAACCATAAAATCCATTTTTGATTCACATGGATGCAAAACCAGAAGAGTATTTTTAAAAAAAACCTTAAAAATTTATATTTTGTTTAACTCCAAAAAAATAATTTTAAATTAAAGTAGTTAAATAATAATATGCAAGTCAAAGTTATTTTAGGTATTTTATTATGCTTTTTATTAAATTGAATGAAAAATTAATTTTAGATTTACTTTTTCTATGAATGATTATTTTTTATTCGCAGTTTTTAAAACTCAACAAATGGTAAGGTATCAAAATCCAAATCTACGCTTTTGTACTTGGGCCATCGTAATTATTAAATATCAGTTCACAATATGTTCATTTTGTAGGTTTTTGCTAAGCGACGAATATTAATTCATTGATATTTTAATGTACATTATACGAGGACGTCGCTAACTTCTTCTCACAGGGTTTGAGAATGAATATTTAACTTTTTTTTAGACAAAAGCAAACATGGGAAACCTAACGAATAATGAATGAATTTTGTTTTAATGCAAACCTTCTCTGGGAATAAGTAGCTTTAATAAAGTATCTGAATTTAAATAAATTCCTCTAAAAACGTTTATTTGCAACGTGTATAAATGTGAGGCGTAAGGGTAAATTTTGAAATTAGTGTTTTAAGGTTTTTTTGCAATTGAAGTGTCCTCTGGAAGGGATATTTGTAAAATTGTTACTTTTCTCATCTCATACTTTGTTTTGTGGTAAAAAATGGTAACCAGTCACCAACCCAGTTGTACTTTCCGAAAATAGCTCCGTACCATTTCCGTAAAATAGCTCTAACTTGACAACTAACGCCAAGGTGGCGCCTTTTGATGTGGACTCTGATTTAACTCTTTGTTTACAAGAGGTTAGTAACCAAGAAGGAACTTTTAACACAGCCTGCTCTTAATGGTTGGTTGAAATTTCTCTAGGAAAATATAAGTTTTTTTAACTAAAATAAGAACCGGGGATAGAACCCAGGAACCGCCGCATGCCAAGCAAGCATCCTACCACTGCTCCAGTGGAGATTCAGAAACCTTCAAACTTATTATCTCTATCTTCATCTCTTTTGTTGGGTTAACCTTTTGACGCAGGCGCAGTGTTGAGGATTGTTAAAAGTTACTTCTAGGCACCAGTCTCTTTTGTTAAGTTGAAATCAAAGAACAAATGAATTAATAAATAAAAAGAATGAACAAATCAATTTTTTCTAATTTCAATACTAACGATGCTGGATACGTCGGACACAAATATTGATAATTTATTTTTATCGTTTCAGCAAAATTTTGAAAGCAATCAAAATCGAGAGTGCTAGTTGAGATTTTATAGTTATTTTTATACATTTAAACTGTTTTTTGGTCGATTTCAGTTGGCCCTTGCACCCGGCTTATCCCAAAGTAGCAAATTTTTATTTAACATTTAATTAAATGTCAAGATTAGAAAGTTCTCATGCCCGCAAAGTTGAATTCTATTTTTAAAACAATCCAGAAAGAGCAATCAGAAACGAAATCCCCCTTCTTTCGAAACCTACATTCTGTTTTCCTTACACTGCACCTCTTGCCTGTAAAACTGTTTTTTCCTTTGTTAGAGTGTGTATGCAGCAAAGCTTACTGACTGAATTTTTTCTTCCAATTTACTTTATTACCGAAAGATTAGTCTAAAAATCTCAGATCTTAAGATCAGTAAATTCCTGTAGTTATTCAAATTGGAAGAGTTTTTTATTAATTGTAATGCACAAAAACTCATATTTCAACAATGATCAGGGGTTCTTAAACTTTTGAACACATCGCGACCCACTTTTTATGAACAGAATCTAACGAGACCCACCTCACATGCAATTAAATTTTTTCAGGGCAGCAACAGGGCAAGTTTGATCCCTAACTATTTTACTTGCAATAACTAAATTCAAGCATTAGAGGTTTAATTTTGTTTTTTGTTGAAAATTTGTAAGTGATAGGATTTGAACCTCAGCACATTATTATTTCAATTTTATCTGCTACTCTGACGATAAAAAGAGGGGGGGGTCCTCTCCAGAAAGATTTTTGACACTTAAAAACAACTGTTCATCTCGTTTTTTAGTAATCTGAGGGTAATTTGCAGTTACATTTCTTTTAGAAAATTTCTAAAATTTGTAATTGGCCCCCAGTAGGGTCTGCGACGGCACGTTTAGTTTTTTTTTTTTTTACTTTCTGGTAAAGCCACCATCACGTTCGTTACATTTATTCAAAATACTGTCGCGACTCACAAAAAACTGACTGGCGACCCACAATTTGACAACCTCTGTAATGGACAAATTAGCTGTCGGGCAGTTCGGGATTTCGAACCAGACCCCACCAAAGATTTCTGAATGCTGAGAAAGTAAAACATTATTTTTAAGAGTGAAATTTACAGACTCCTATTTCATAGATTAAAGGGTCCATCTACCCTCAAAGTTTGAAATCCAAATAACATCTTTAAATACGTTCCAAAATCTATATTTAATTTATACTATTATGAGTGCGTGGAATAAGTGTCTAGAAAGTATTCTTGTTCCTAAGAAACGCTAAGTACAGTTCCAAACGCTTGTGAAACCTGTGTGTACGATATCCTAGTAGCATCAGCACCGATGGCCTAGTGTTAGAGTGTGCAGCTAGTAACCCAATGGTCCCCGGTTCGATTCCTGGCTGGTACTTTTGATTATAAAGCTTTTAATTTAACTCGTAATTTTTCAGAAGTAGCGAGATTAGTTCGAGTTAAGTTGTTACTTTCGTGGAAATAACCAGTGCCTATCCAGTATAAGTTTGGTCTATCAGGTGGTGTTAAAAAATTCACGAGGTTTTTTTTTTCGTTCTACAGGACTCTTGTGCTGAATTTGGAGCAGCAAGGCTTTTTGTAGTCCAGCAGTCAACCTTTTGGTAAAATAGATGGAATTAAAGTACTCGTTATGAAACACCTGTGATATTTTGCGAACTTGTGGCGTGCAAAGAGCCCTTGCTGTGATTCGCTTCTGTTGGAATGGACAAAATGAGGACAGGAACTTTAAAATAGTCCTTTATTGTATTAGAGCAACGGTTTTTTTCCACTGTGTTACTTTTCCTATTAAAATGTCGTACATGTATTTTTCCTTGCTTTTTCTTTTCGTAACGTTTTAAGCTTTTTTCTCCTAGCAGAAATCCTGGCATGACAGTGAACGTTGAGTGACATTTTCCAGCCATACCCACAAAAAGGTAAAAATTCCTTGAGATTTTGTCATCTATAGCAAAATTACTTTGCCGAGGTTTAAATTGAGAATGTGTCAAAACCCCAACTTGTATAATTCTTTCGGTTAAGTGTTCATTTTTTGGACTTTTTTTAAAATCTTTTTCCTGATTCAATACATGTTACTCAGTGTTCACTGGCTCTGTAAGAAATGTCAGCTCAGTGAATATACCAGTTACTATGGTAAGTTTGAGCATAAAAAAATTGTTAGTTCCATCTTCATCAAAGTTTCCTGGAAAAGTATTGTAAACGACACTAAAAGTTTAATTTCCTCCTTTGTTGTGGTTTAACGCCTGAGTTATTATACAGCCTAACTATTGTTTAATCAAGTTGATACAGAACCTTTTAGCCTCTGATGGTGGCAGCTGTGAAATAACTGATTCATTTTAGCACTAGTGATGAAGTCCATATTTTTAACATAGGTCCAAGAACAGGACAATCAGCACGAGCTAGCTAATCTAAATGACTTAGGATGATTAGAGAGGAAAATCCAAAGTCCCTAGTAGCTCGGCTCATACCAACCATGTCATGTTTACATAACTGCTACAAGAAGTAAACGAAATTTGGCCATACGTGACAAAAAAAAAATTGCCCGACACTTGAGGTCTAGAGTGCTAATATTTGCAGTACACTGTTCCTATTTTTCAATGCACAAGACAGTTTTTTTTTCGCTCCATTTAGATGACCTATGGAATCCTTAGCATACATATTTGCTCATCCAATACTATTTTCTGCTGTAATTTCCTGCACACAATTTTAGGACTGCAAATGTACAGGATGATCGCGAGATAGAACCAAGTCTCGGCTGCCATTTTTGTACCAATTATTATCAAAGTTCATGATTGGCAGACCAGTAGACTACTGAACCAGGATTCCAATGGTCATTCGGCTGGAGACGGAAAAAAAAAAACTTAAATCCACGCGCAGGTGAGTACTGCGCATCCGGAGATATGTGTTCGAAGCCCTTCATTGGATGAGAGTCGAGAGTGCCAGAATAAACCTTCTTAAGGACTGAGGGTTCAAGCACCATCCCGTTGCCATGTGGAGAAATTTTTTATATAGCCCCTGATTTATTGTGAATATCGATTCCTTTCAGATTTATAAGTCCAGGCGCATTATACATCTGCGCATCTACGTGGAGTTGGGCCCTAACTTCGTCACTATTGGCGAGTGGTGTGATTAAGTTTCCGTGCTAATTAATTGGTGTGGCTTCCTAGATTATTTCCCCCATAATCTATCAAGCATTGCTTATAATTAGTGTGGTCTAACTTAGTCTCCAGCCAGTACTTAGTCTAATAAGGTGAGTAGTATGAGTAAGTAGCTTAAGGTAGTTAGAAGTTAGACTTTTAAATATTGTAGCTGCTTAGTCTTATAGTATTAGACTGCTTACTTACTGATTGGATGACTTTAACTTAGTAAGCAGACTAATACTATTAAGACTAAGCAGCTTAATATAAACGTATAAGCTCTACCTTAAGCTACTTACTATTTACCTAAGTACTGGTTGGAAAACACCGCCAGGGGGCAGCACTGTAAGTCCCAACCTGTAAGCAGACATTTTGTTTGTTTACAAGTTGGGACTTATCAGAAATAGGGATTCCCTCCGACTGATTTGAAAGATTGTTCTTTGGGCGTCCCCTTTCGAGGTCGCCCTTGTTGTACCTACCCTTACCAGTGTTCTATCCTATGTTTCAGTGCTGAAATAAAAACATTTTTTTTCAATAAAAATAGTCTTTATTGATTTCAAAGCCAAGGGGAGCTCCTATTTCTGCTTTGAAAGAGTTGGTTGGGCGAGTGTCCCCGTTTGGCGACCAGTTGGCTTGGGCCTAACCTGCTTGCCTTACCCTGTGATCGCAGAACCTACCTTTGCTGAAAAATAAAGTTATACAATTTTCAAACAAATGAATCTTTATTATTGTTTTTCAATAAATCACACAAATTATGATACACTACAGATAAGATCTCCATTCCTGTAAAAAATATAATTAGAGCATAGTATGATACACAATTATACTCTTTTTAATCATATTGGAATAATACGAGTTTTTTTTTTCTACATTTTACAGTTAAATTATTTGAAAAGAGGATAATGGTCAATAAAAAGTCCTCAAAACAACTTGCTTAGCAATAAAATTGCAAAACTTGAACCACATATAATTAAGGGGATATACGGTGAATTTAACTCAATAGTAACTATGAAGTTTCTATGTTAAAATTCAGCAAATGTAATCAACTCCTTGATAATTTAATAAAGCAGATACTACTATATGTATAAAAGCACCAAAGTTTAATTTTATTACTCCAAATTAAATTTTGAATAATTTTGGACGTTTTTAGAATTTAAAGGTTTCTTTTTAGACAATTGACTTTTTTTTTTGGATAGGTTAGTTGACATGACCCTCTACAGCTGTGGTTTCCCAACCGGTGGTCCGTGGAGAAGCCCGGCGAAGCACAAAAAAAAATTCAATTAAATGCAAATTGAACGAGAAAAGATAGAATTATATCCGTGACGATGACTTTCGGCTGAGTAGTTTGTGAGGATAACAGTCACCACTAAATTGTTACAATACTTTTGTGCACCCCTAAATATCTTAAAATAGAATTATAATTCAGCTAGTATCATATAAATTTACATACTTATTAAGGGAAAATAATCGTTCATTTTGGAAATTTGTCAGGATGTAGGATTTTAAGCTATAAAGGGGTGGTCCGAGAAGGTTCCAATTTTAAACTTAGTGGCCCGCGGAATTTACTGAGTTGGGAACCACTGCTCTACAAGGAGTTGATAACCCACATTTATTATCCAAAAATAAGTTGCAGTTGCCTACTATGGTATTTGTCTATACCAGGAGTTCCCAACTTCCAAATACTCGAGGGCCGCAAAATAATCTGGCTCCTTTTTTTAGCCATGATATATTTTTCAAGTAGAGAATCATTAATATGGAACTTTTCCGGCGAGAGAGGGACGAATGTTATTTACATATTGTGAAGGTACTACATTTTATGAAAATTTCAGAGGATATATAAACTTTTGACTCCTATACATCTTTTAATACTGAACATTAATTAAAAGGGATCTTCCTCCAGAAATTTCCCTAAAAATAGAGTTTCACCTAATTTTTAGATACTTTATTTTGACCATCTTCATGATAAAGGTTGATCTAAGCCATAAGCTAAGGAGGGGTATGCCATTAAATATCTTATTATCCTAAGTACAAGCATGATCCTTACTTTTTAAATTTATAGTTAGGGATTCTTACTGGACGTCTGAAAATCATCACATAAACTTCACAAAACTAAAATAAAGTTATTTTTTAATTGACGAGTACCAAAATGTTTTTATGGCCTAGAAGCGTTGACTTTCCCTTACTGAAAATTATAACTAATTATAGAATAATAAAGCTACAAGTGCACTTAAGGATAAGCTGCCATGCAATACATGGAAAATGTAAAATTATCTGTCCTAATTCTAAATTTATCAGACCTAAATTAATTTTTTACCCACCAGTATCATAAATCTAACGTTAAAACGGGTAAAAAATATTATACAAAGTTTTATATGTATATTAATGAAAATGATCTCGTTTAAGATTTCAACTTTATAAATCATTTTAAAACCAAGTTCGAATTGATAGGTTAAAGTTTAACTAAAATTACTATGTTGAGCTTTAATACAAGTTAACTGCTTAAGTAATTATACAATCTACATAACTACGATAACATCAATTTTACTTTTCGTAACAGCATTCGAACTTCGTAAAAAAAATAAGTTTAAGACTAATCATGGTCACCACTTTTTCCATTATAGTCGGCTTGACTAGAAGCCTTCCTCCACTCTCTTGCGTTACCTTCCTATGCCGTGCTGATGAGTCCTAACAAGGACGAAACCGGTCCATGGCTGGAGGTGACGCTTGAGAGTTGGAGTTTCCAAACCTTTCCCGAACCAGTGGTTATGGTGAAAAATACTCCTTTTCTTAAGACTAATTACTTTAGCTTAATTTCATGAACAGTTTTTATTACAAATCCTAGATTTTAGAGCTGAAGTGCTTTTAAAATTGACTGCCATTGGGATAAACCTACAAATTTGCTTATTAGTGATCTAAAGTAAAAAATAACTAGACTTAAGTATAATATACCTAAATATTAAACTGGCATTGATTATACTAACTAAAATCTTTAAGTTTCAACCTAAGTTTATACTCTATAGATCACATTTAAAACCTTATTTTAACTTCTGTACAAATCTGCATGCCAAGATGCGCAATAAATTTCATAAATATAAACTTAAAATCCTTATCTCCATTTTACCCCACCCCATTGATTAATGCTAAACAAAAAGCACGTATTTTACCTCTAGTAAAAGGATTGAAATATCAAATAAGCTAGCTCAGGATAGTCAGAGGTCTTAACATTGCAATAAAAAGAATTAACCAGTTAAAAGTATTAATAAATTTAAAAATTCCTTAAGTATTACTGCAGAGAATGATATAAATACTTCTTTAAAGTATTCCTACATGCTTAATCAGGGTATACTTTTTATGCTAAAATATCTAATAAAAGGATTGAAGTATCAAATGAGCTAGCTCAGAATAGTCAGAGATCGTAACGTTTCAATAAAAAAAATTTAACCAATAATATTAATTAATTTAAAGATTCCTTAAATATTACTAGAGAATGACAAATACTTCTTGAAAGTATTCCTACACATTTAATCAGGGGATACATTTTTTAAGCTAAATTATTCTTAATGAGTAACTTAAACTAACACAAGTGATGCTAACTTAAAATCGTAAACCAGGGGTCAAAGTTTCTACTCTAAAAAATGAGGTTTTTACTCACTCCAACGTTTCTTTTCAGGACTCCTTCACCACAGTGGATTTCCTGAAATCAAAACATATAAAGCGAAAAAAAACTTCATTTTTATTAAAATTTCTTTAATTAATCAAATCTTTCACCTAAGAGCCCGGGGTTCAAGTTCCGGTCCGCGGGCAAGGCAGACTCAACCTTTCACCCCTGCGGGGTCATAAAAATGAGAAGGGTCGGATGGGGTAAAATAGATCTAGGGATTTTAACATTTCACATTTATAAAATTTAATGTTTTTTGGCATGCTGATTTTACTTGAGTCTCAATAAAAATCAGCATGCCAAAAAAGATTAAAGTTTATAAATATAAAGCGTAAAAATCCCTAGATGCATTTTACCCCACCTACCAAGTTCACCTTGAGGACTCTAGCTAGCCACTCAGCTGACCGTGACTTTCTGTGACAGCTCTGCACATGACCTCACCCAGTGAGGCTGGTTATACTGGAGTTTGAGGGTCCAACGACCTATGTGCTCCCTAAAGTATACACCTTGATTTTGAATATTTCTCCAATGAGAACTATCCCAATATCAGATTCCGCTCACCTGTAAATATAAACAAGTGATCATAAACATTCTCACAGCCGCCAGTTACGCCATTGTAAAAGTCTATTTGAATTTTTTTTTTCCGAATTTCTCATGTGACCACCCTCATGTACAATCACTGAGATCTGCAATTTTCAGGTCTCTAGGCCATTTTTTTTTTGACCCCCGCGCACCTCAAAAGTAGTTTTAGGGAAAAGTATCGTAAATATCTTAATTTTTTGCTTTTAATTTAGTAAGCCTGAACGCTGTCAATAGAGCTAAAACCTACATATCACCTTTGAAATATCATTTTCCCAAGATCCTATTGAAAAAACATTCAATGGCACCTGCTGGGGGAAGTTCCCCAAGGGTTAAAAGCGCACTCTGACCGAGAAAGGAGGAGGTTTGCAGGCGCTTGCGGGCAGAGGCGGATCCAGGGGGGTGGCACTGGAAAGTGCCCCCTCCCCTTGGACCCAAAAAATCACTCATAAGTACGAAAAAAAGTCCCAAAAAGTACTCAAAATGAGTTAAACCCCTACTTTTACAGATCAAATTTCAAAATTTTTTTTCTGGGGGAGGACCCCCATACCCCCCCAGCGGTACCAAAAGAGGATCTTGACTGATTCCTTTCAGAAAATCCCCAAAATTTTCACCTTTTTCTCAAAAGGTAAAGGTGATGGTTTGAAAAAGTGCCCCCCCCCCTTGGAGCCGTGCTGGATCCGCGCCTGCTTGCGGGTGGATTGAGATACCAAGTTTTAAGATGATGCCAGCTGTGATAAAATAGGAAAAAGATTGAACTTTAACTCTCAGGTGGTCTTTATCCACATCCCCCCCTCAAAATTTGCTGGTAATAATGACTCAGTAATAATTGTAACATGAGGGGGAGACACTTGAGAAATTCGAAAATAATGGTCTTCTCACTCCAATACTTCCGACTTAGCCGGAAGATCTCACGTCTCAGTGTACTATTAACCAATCTTTTACCTTTAGTTTATATCTTCCGATTATTGTTTCAAATTCCACACTTTTTGACTAAGTGAATAATTGGAAAAATTCATTAAAAAATTAAAATCTTTCGGATAAATCGAAAATTAACTATGTATTCTGATCCTGCAATATAGGTATACTTAATAGCACTATCACACTATTTTCTCTTGAGTCATTTTTTTTTTTTTTTTTTTGCAGCACAAGTCTGGCACTTAGGTTTAGTCAGATCCGCTTTGAAAAAATTGTGATCAAATATGGTGTTGATCAGATATGAGTCGTCTAGTTTCAAAACTATATAAGTCACTTCTCCTAATTTTTCAGGAACAAAAAAAAACTAAGTACTCAAACCAAATTATGCACTTACAAAACCCTTATTTTTTATTTAAAATGGTTACATTATCAACATGTATTTAGTTGGAGCACTTTTCAGCACAAAAGTTTTAAAACACTTTTTTGGCACAAAATTTAGTGTTAGTCATGAAACATTAGATCTATATTTTTTTTAAACCTTAAAACTTGGCTATTTGCTAGATCTGTAATTGAAAAAAATTATCTTTCTGGTTTTGAAACTAGACGACTCATTATACAGTGTTAGCTACCAATTGACGATGGATCACATTTTTTTCTACTTGCATTTGTTTTTACTTTTAGTGGATCACCCAAGTCAAGGAAAATAAGTTTTATCAATTGCCAACGTGTACCCATCAACTAGGATTCATCCTTGCCAACTCAGTTGTTTTTAGCTCCGAACTCGTGATATTGTTACTACTTAATTTCCAATAAAAAATTAACCCTTAAAATCACTCAAAATTTTAAACTCAATATTTACAATATTAAGTGAATTAACCTGATTTAACTTAATTTTTAACTGAACTATTTCATGTACTTAAAACTTTAATAATTTTCTACTCAAAATGATCACTCGAACTTGAAAATGTTGATCGTGAAAATTGGAGGCAATATTCGATGAAGTTATCTGAAGTATTAGTAGCTGATAAAGTTTTTATATCCTTTACTTCGGCATAAGGTGACTAATATTAAAACTTAGGAAAACACCGTTTTGATTTTAGTTGTAATTTAACCGATCCCTAATCTTAAATGTCTACAAGTGAACAGTTTGGAAAGAACTCAGTTGGGGGTCAACTCTCGATTCTACAAATCATGACATGACTAACCAACCTGATGGAATGTCCGATCAGCTAGACTGGAAGTGGTTGAGATTCACTGGAACTTGTTGGTTCACCAATAACACTCGTCGTCCATGCAATGAGAGGAAAAACAAGTCATGAACACATTGATTGAACACACGAGATCAAAGGCACAGCTTCGATAAGTCCTCCAGCCACCATGCTTACCCACAGCTCAAATGATGACAACACTTAAGCATGTTGTTGTGCATAAACATGGCGGCTGGAGAAATCTTATCAGATTCTATCTTTGCTTTTAAATTACCTACTTGACTAACTTCGAACTTAGATAGTTATTCAATTCGTTATTACTACAAAATGGCGGACTCGCTATTGCTACGTTTCAGTTTTGCAATACATATATTTTCAAGTCTTTTAAAGTTAGATTTTGAAAAAAAAATGGGTCTCTAGGTAATTCGTATACACGTGCATTTAATATTAAGTAATAATATTATAATAGGTCTGTATTAAGTATCAGTAACCGGACTGTATTTAGCTTCATCAGAATACAATTTGTTATTAGTCTTAACTATCTAATTCAACAGCAAAATTTCTAACTAAATTAAGTAAGGATTGTTTACTCTATCTTAAAAAAAATGTATAGGTAATCACCCTAAAATATTCTTCTCTGATCGTGATTCAAAACAAGTCTCCCTAAAATTCGATTGCTAGGTTCCTAGGCTGATTTCCAAACCTATCAATTACTTCAGACTCACATACAATACACTTAAAATACTAAAATTAAACTCGAATTCTTAAAAGAGGTGTACATTTAAGCTTAAAAATTAACTAAATTATTATAACTTTAAAGAGTGTCAACTTACATCGACAGCAACCGACTTCCTTCAGCACGGCCACCCACCAAATGAGCTGGCACGTGTCAGTTTGAGCTTGCGTCATCGCCCATCACGTGACAGCTCAAGAGCGCATGCTCCTGCGCATGCGGCGCAGAAACATGTTAATGAGTTGCCACCAAAAATGGCAAAACACCTTGGCTCGATGTACCTGGCCAATCCTTAAAAGGACTGGATGCTCCCGTTTAGGAGGGAGAAAGAAGTCCCCCGGCTTTCGCTTGAGGGGCCCCATGCGCTCACATTCAGTCCAGATTGAACCAGGTACATCATCACTCACACTGACACCTACCGGAATTTAGACCAATTACTGAATTTAGAATTTATTTTGGCCACATGCGTTTTCTTAGGATCGAACTCGGGAACTTCCGAACTCTAGAGCCAAGGCCTGAACCACTGAGCCACCCCGGCTCGAGTGGGCACGGGCTAAAAATGTTCTGGATAGTAAATCTCCAGTTAATTCAAAAAATTATGTAGTAGTAATAAAGCGTCAAGTTTTTGGATTTTTCTAAACAGCACAATTAAGAAAATTTAAAAACATAAGACACTTTATTACAACAATATACAGGTTGAACCAAAAGTATTGCCCCATTATAAAAATCAATAAAGATTAAAATACGCCGTTTGTTACATCCTTCTGAGAAACTCGAAAATTTTCGTACATAATTGTTTAAAAATCAATAAATTTTAGATGGATGGGGCCACAACTAAAAATAAATTTAACAACTTGCTTGACTCATAAATTTTCGTACATTAATTTTTGAAAATCAGTAGTTCATGAAATTATAGATAGATAGATGGCTGCACGATATTTTGAGAAAATCTGATTTTCTCAAGACACATGAAATAGTAGGGGAGCCCATGATGCTAAATGTGGATTTACTCGAGCGCGTCAGATAATCATAGGGGAGATACGTTGCATGCTTTTGAGTAACTCCACCAAATATAAGCTCTCCATGTTGGTGGGTTTGTTTAGAACAGCCCGTCAAAATTTGAAAGAAAACTAGTTACATGGACATACTCGAGCGCGTCAAATGGACTCTAACCGCCTATCTGGTTCGAGACTTCACGGAACCAACACGTGACCTACAACTGAGCTTGCAATTGGTTACCACAGATACTACACTAGTAGATCTACTAGTGTAGTATCTGTGGTAACCAATTGCAAGCTCAGTAGGTCACGTGTTGGTTCCGTGTGACGTCAGACGGTTAGAGTCCATTGGCTACCAAGACAGTTTACAACTAGTTGAGCCTAGTTTCCTGGCTACTAGTCTATAAACATTTTGTTTCGTACATTTTTCTCAAAAAGAGCGATAGCGTCTTACCGGTGTTGGCTTTACTTTGCAACTTTGTAACCCTCCCGCTCCCTTACCCACCGCTCAAATCGGCAGATTTTAGAAAATGTACACTTTTTAGCTGGTAACTAACCTACCTTATCATTATCTGACACGCTCGAGTATGTCCATTCAACAAATTTTTTTTTACAAATCTGACGGGCTGTTCTAAACTTACCCACCAACATAGAGAGCTTATATTTGGTGGAGTTACTCAAAAGCATGCAAGGTATCCCCCCTATGATTATCTGACGGGCTCGAGTTACTACCCAAAAACACTCTGGGCTCCCCTACTAAAAATA
This sequence comes from Tetragnatha montana, assembly GCA_963680715.1. Lineage (NCBI taxonomy): Eukaryota > Metazoa > Arthropoda > Arachnida > Araneae > Tetragnathidae > Tetragnatha > Tetragnatha montana. Next base: position 3,140,794 of record OY796674.1, on the reverse strand, counting down.
TGGACCTCAAGGATTGCTCTTCCTTAAACTCTCAAAATATCTTGCGTTTTTCAAGGTTAAAAAAGTGACCCACCTCATCTTCATTATCATTCTTTCAGACACTAGTTGACTAGAAAAGAACACTTAAATCAGTGTTTCTAAGCCTTTTTCACTCCCATGCACTCCATGCAGTCTATCCTAAACAATTATTTTTCTTAATCCCATACACGTATTGGAGATCAAATGTAGGTTTTCAAAAAATTAAAAGGGTGGATTTTAACCTATTAGCGTATCGAATAATTAGATTTGGTCGGTTGTTATTAGTCCCACGTTGTGAAGGGGGTTCACACCAATAAAAATTTTGAAATTTTGATTCATTAAAATTGGGTTTGAACTCGTTTTTTAGTAATCTGGGGTAATTTGCAATTACAATATTTCTAAAGAAAATTTTCAGAATTCATATTGAATTGCTCCTGGGTTTGCGAGAGCCCCTCGCTTAGAAACACTGATTTGAATTATTCAAAATCTTGATTGAATAACCAACAAATTTTTGCATCAACAGCATATTATTAAAAAGTGACACATGTGTTTTACTAGTCCTCTGCTTTTGACACCGAGTTAAGTTGGGAAATTCCATGAAAATGTCAACCTGAACATCAAAATTTAAAAAGTTAAGAAATATTAAAAGTAATGATAAAATTATATGTAAACAAAAATTGTCAACAGAATATAACCTATAATTTTCTACTTTAATTGCTAACCTCTTTAGTTAACTCTTTAATATAATTTTAGTACACTTTTTTGTATTTTTGCATAGAGCATTTCAATCACATGACTCGGACCTAACAACGGCCTTAGCAACAGAAGATGTTACAGTTTTTTGCCCTACAGAGGTTAACAGTTACAGAAAATGACTAGCCGTGGAATTCTTCTATTGGTGCATTTGCAATCACGTGATCCCATACCTAAAAACCGCCTTAGCAACAGATACCTCGTTACCTAGCAACCGCCTTAGCAATAGTTAAAAGCCCTACAATGGTTAACAGTTAAAAGAAAATAGCTGGTCGTGACGTCACCTGAAAACACTCCATTGGGAGATTCAGAAATGTCAGTCAGTTACCAGACACACGTCAGTCAGTTACCATATTGTAATTACTATCATTCTCTATTGTAGCAACATTTTAAAACTCAAATGCCATATTCTAAAAGCTTATGTATTGTTCTTTATCACCTTTGTAACTTAATTGAAAATTCCAATAAATTTCAGAGGAATCTCGTATGGACTGTGTTAACTTTTCATAGAGGTTCCATAAATGTCAGTCCGTTACCATGTGTTTAAATATTTTTCAAAAATAAATATAAATATATTTTGAAGATCTAATTAATTACAAAATACTTATTATTTTCCTTTGTGAATGTCAGTCAGTTACCCGTGGAATTGCCCAGTTCTTTTTACTACAGGTCAGCTGATAAATTTTTAAAGCTAACATCACGTTCGTAGACATTATGAAAAATATACAAGTACACATAAATTCAAAAATTCCCACCAAAAACTGACCCACAGTTTGAGAACCTCAGCTCTGATATTTATTACTGTAGGATTTACGATCAAAGTCCTAAGCAGAGATATTTTTAACTCCTCTGAGAGAGTATTTCACTCCTTTAAAATCGGAAATACTCTTTAAAAAACTAGCCAGGTGTATTTTCACTCTTTGAATTTTTCACAAATTTTAGTTTAAAAAAATGCCCCACCGAAATCAACAAATAATATTTTTCTACTCAAAACATCAACTGATCTCAGCGGAGACATTTTCGCCCGACTTCTGAAAAAAGCCAATTACCAAAAGCCGGCACCCTAATTATCATACTTTTTAATCGTGTTTTCATACAGCCATAGTAATTTTTTTTTCATTTATTGTTCTGATGCTTAGGGATTTTGATTGCGGTTTTCGTGTCTCTGTATATGTAGTTCATGCTATTTCCGTATTTCACTCCTCATAATTCAATTTCACTCCTCCTAAAAAAGTCAAGGAGTATTTGTACTCCTCCAAAAAAATCCTAGGAATAACACTGGTCTTAAATGTAGCAAATTATTATTATCTTTTTCTGATAATTTTTCCTGGATAATTTACGAATCTTTATAGTCCAAAATCCACCAATGATTCAAGGACTTATTTTTCTTATTTTTTTTCACCTAGTCCTTTTTTCCCCCATTTACTCCTTCTTTTAATCCTTACAATCGATTTGCTTAAAACTGGCTCGGACCACTGCAGAAAAAACTTTACTGCTCCGCCGAACCAGTCATAAAAACACCCTAAATTTGAGTACCAAATAGTAAGGTTAAAAATTAATACATATTCGATAATATTTTTTCTTTTTCGCCGGGGGCTCCCCTATCCCATATCGCCACACTTCGGGTTCTGTCAAAAATAATATGTACTTGCTTCACCAAATGCAATCATCAAACACACTTAAAATACCGCTATCACGGAACAGTGAACAACTCGTCTAAATATTTTTACACGTGCTCGAGAAACTTCCCGAGCATGTGCAGGTGTCGCCCAGCGAACAGCACCGAACAGCTTTCTTCTCCAGCTCGTAGCGAAAAAAATAACGCTGCCAGAACTGGAGGGTGATGGGATATTTTTTCACCACACACACACACACACTGGTCCCATCCGTTTTTTAGTTGTCCCGGACCAGCAATCCACCGCAATTTCGAACGCTGATTTTATCTACTCCCCCCCATGCTCCTAACAACGGGGACAAAAACTCCAAGAACACTAATTAAACAAACAGGCAGATGCCCTTCGATCCTTTCAATGCTTTTAACTGTTTCTGTTTATGCAAAATGAAGTTCGGCTCAAATTCCCCTCTCACTCGTGAAACATCTGCTTTCTTTTTCCTAAAATGCAGCAGCTCTCGTCCATTACATTAGAACTACGATTAGAACCCACGTGGGCTGGGCAACCCTTCCTCCCTTTACAAAACGCTAATTGCGCACTGAAGAAAATAGAGAATTTCAGAAAAGGAAAATACATCTGCCTTTTTTATGAGCCATCCACGCAAGTTTGAAGATCCCCTTATTGCTCAATTGAGTTATCTTTTATTCACACTTCCAAGTAAACAATATGTATTGAAAGGGTTTTTTTTGCAGAAGCACTGTCTGGACCAGTGGTTTCCAAATCATAGAAATTTGAATGAATTGAACAAGAAAATATTAAATTATACTTTCGGCTATGTAATTTGTGGGTATAACAGTCACCACTAAATGAATAACAATTCTTTCTTCTCTGAATATTTTAAGCGAATTTAGGAGTTCGGAAAAAAAGGTAGACGCAATTTTATGGTTCCCAAAGTACTTGAACCCCCAGTGGAAGTAAAATAAGTAAATCTGTTAAAATGAATGAAAAAGTATTATTGGGCCCGTAACTAAGGGGGGAGGGTGTTTGATATTTGATTATTTTTCATGACAAGGGGGGAGGGGAGTATAAGTGATGCTTACGTAAGATGTTACAAACACTGCATTTTCTAAAAAATCTCTTGTTTATTGCATAAATAATCTCTAAATTCAACCAAAAATAAATTTCACAAAAAAAAACTGCACTACGAAAAAAATTTCTGCATTTTTCACAAGGAAAGTTTTAACGATAGGTTAAGTGTTCATATATGAAGAACAATGAATTTCAAAAATCTAAGCTTTGCAAAAAATTTTGTACAAAAAAAAAGAAGGGGGAGGGGTTGGGCAGTTTTCTTACGTAATTATGAAGGACGGGTTTCTGCAATAAACAGCCTATTTTAGGGGCCATTCATTAATTACGTAAGGGTCCTGAGGGGGAACGGGGATGGAAAAATCTCTACATACCCTTACTTGGGGGGGGTCAAACCCATTCTTACGTAAGATTTTCCAACTTAATGTAACAAATTCCAATTATTATAATCAAATTACTATTGAATAACCCCAGAAAAACTTAAAAATGCTGATAATCTGGGTATATATTATCGAAACTTTAAATTTTTTAGAAAAAATGAAGGTATATCAGATTTTATTATTTTGAAAAACGAAATGAAATCTTACGTAAGAATAAGGGGGGGGGGAGAGGTTTGAAAAATCTTACGTACCCTTACATGGTGGTATAGGGTGGGGTAAAATTTGTCAAAATAATCCTTACGTAATTAATGAATGGCCCCTTATAAGTTTTAACTCTTATTTTTTTTTTAATGATTTGGTAATAAAACTGCGAATATTTGAGCGGTCGAGAGGAAAGCGTTTCAATTCAATTGACCCTTTATATCAAGAAATAAAGAATACGTCTTTTAAAAACAAAAAAGAAAGACTGACACGGTATGAAAAATTTCCACAAAAAAAAAACCCTTTCAATTCATTAACATTTTAACCAAGTGGGTCTTACGTGCCCAGACTCTACATAAAAGGTGTTTGGTCATTGTCCCACCATTTTACCCTTTTTTTGGTGTGCAGAGGATGAAAGAAGTCCCTCCGTTCCCCCCCCCCCCAAGATTTCCGACGTGGCTTTTTTGGGGATTTTTCTATTTTTTAAAAAGTATTGAAAATGTTTTTAAAATTTCAATTAAAAATATTTACAGAAAATCTTGTGAATTTGCTTTATTTTTCACTTGCACCGTAGTGACAATAGTTTTTGTGGATTAACTTTAAAAAAAGGCAAAAGTGCACTAAAAAGCAGAGCCGTCCTCGGCTGGAGGAGGCCAGAGTTGTGCATTTGTTTTTCCCAATTCGGCCGTTCGCCCGGAGCTCAGATTGTTGAAATTTGAGACCAAACTACGGCAGCCTATAGATAAGGGGAAAGGGTGGTATGCTGGAATTTGTTGTAGCTGCAGCCCTTCTGTTGACCTTGTTTTGGCATCTGCTAATTGGAAAAAGTTTGCCACGTGTGTTTCCAAGAAAAAAAAGGGTGGGTGACCGACCATTTCCATTACTAGATTCCAAGGGGTGACCAAGACCATTCGATTTCTGGGGTGTATGGGGAGGGGATGTATTTGTTCGACTCGTAACCGTAATTTGGGTTCACTGATTTATGGTTCAATCCAATCTACGAGGGTTGTTTTTTTTTCAACTTCCGTTTTGCTCCTGAAAAGAAAGTAGTAGGAATTTCGAAATAATTTTGGTACTGGTAGTTAGGTACATTTTGTGTACAAACATTTGTGTGTACAAACATTTTTGAACAATTGATATACAGGGTACAACCAAAAGTCCGCGTAAACTTTAAAAATTAATGATAAAAAAGAAAAGGAGGTAAACATGTCTTTTGGGAGGGAGCTTTTGGATTTTATCTCACCAAATTTCCAAACTATGTTTTTAAATTTTTAGGTAGGTGGAAAATACTATTTTTATTGAATAATGTTATTCTTATTAGATTTTAGATTAAAAACCGATTTAATCGTAATGTTTGATAAATTCAAGGAGTAAGTATTTGGTTACTGATTATTCCTTTGGGAAAAAGGGAACTACCTTTTTCTCTTTCCTTAAAGGGAGTTTTTCCCGTTTCTCTCCAAAATTTGGTGACAAAACGTCCAAAAACCCCCTAAGAAAATTGCAGAAGACTAGAAATATTTATATATTTTCGTTTCTTATAATTAATTTTTATGATTTGCACAGACCTTTGCCGCACCCTGTATTATTTGATGCTAAAAATTAGTAAAATCGTTCAATTTTAATAATTTTGTTTTCAAATTCTATTTACCCATTTTATTGATTATAACTTTTGTCTAAAAAATGATAAAACTAGAAGTTTTAAGTGAGTGAACCTGTACTTCACAATGCTTTACAGAAATTTACAAAAAATAATATTTACTATATTTTTGAGGAAACTATATTTAAATACATGTCTTTCTATTTTATTTCACCTGATCCCTATGTGAGTGATCATGTTACATAAATTTATTTATAATCTAGAAATAAGGATTGTGCGTGGATTGCAAAAAAATAGCTGATAAGAGGTTTTACCTATACATCGAATTTGAACAGACCTCAAAACATTAAATGTAAATGTTTCTATTTTGTCATTATTATATTTTGCATATGTGTAATACAAATGAAGAAATCAAGTTATCTATAAAAACTACAATGTTTACTGTACTTGGAAAAATTTAGTTCTTATTGAAAATTTGCTTCAGTGGATTGATATTAATAAGTTTTCCTAATAAAAAGTATTATTTCTGTAAGATGTTAACATTCTTTTCCCGTAACTAGTTTGATATAAATACATAACTTTAATTTATTGATTTAAAAATAATCAAGTTGACAAAGATTTAGATAAATATTATTTTTTGTCTGGAGTAAAGTTTAACACTCTGAAGTAATTTAAAATAATTACTGCTATGAATATTTTTTATCAGTAATTCATATTGAATTATTTGTTCATAATAATAATAATGAAATTATATGCTAACTCTTTATATTGAATTGTTATACTTTTTTTACAAACTGAAAAATACCTACTTAAAGTATTTTAAAAATTACTTTTACCAAATATTTGAATAAAAAGTTCCTAATCATTCCATTTTCCTATTTAAGTTAAATATTGTAATTAATCTTATTAAAAAATATATTGCTACTGGTGTATAGTTGCAATTCTAGATTTTTATTTTTATGATCCCCTGATTTTTAAATAGATAGATGTGAGATTATATTTACGCATCAGTAGAACCATTTGATTTATACCATGTAATAGGTTGTTCCTTACTTAATGAATCTTGTTACAGCTTATTTAAGAGTTGAATTCGGATTAAATATTTTTTAAATTAAATAATTTGTGACTGAAATTAAAAATAATTGTTTACGATTAATTGCGCTCCATTGATTTGTCCAACTGATGACTAATGCTTTATAAAAAATTATTATTTCTCATTTCACAACCATGAGTATTCTTAGTTTTTTCAGTTTTAAGACATTTCTTAAGTTTCTAAACATTCTTTCCATAAATACGAATTGTAAACATAGGTCCAACAAAAATAGTATGATAATGTAGGGTTTATGATATTACTTTAAAAAAAGTCCCTTGAAGATGTATTTCCAAGTAACAGGGTTTAGGTAATTAAAGTCTAAACCTTGCCCCCCCCAGGATCTTAGTCCTAAATCCGCCCATGACTCCAACACAAGATTCCAAACTATGTATTAAATTAACTTTCTTCATGAAAAGTTGTAAAATTATTAATAGCTTTATATTAAAAAAGGGCGTCAGGAAATTTGAACATTAAAAAGGTCAAACTATTTTTTGTGTCTTTATTCATATTATTGATTTAAAAAATATTTTGTTGGTCCAGGAAATAACCCCACACTGTCCGCCAGTTGCTGACCCTTGCGTTAGAATATTACTTAATTGCTTTTTTCAAAGAGTTATTGTGAGCTTCCATTTAAACTTCCACTGGCCACGTGTTCTTGTTAGTGCGACTTTCAAAAAGGTGAAGGGCACCCAAAGTATGGTGTGATATGAGAAATTCGTCCTATTAGCAGATGCTTTTCCAAATCCACCACTGCTCAACACCATCTGCTCATTAATATTCAAAGGATCTATTGGAGACGAATAACACTTTCATTCTGCCCCTGTTTCCGTTGGTGGGTGTCTCTTTGTGTTGAAGATGGATTTTAATTGGTCGAAAGGGTCTAATTCCAACTGCCACTTCTCCCAAATGATTCATTCCTGAGTTCGCTTCTGGAAGTTCAAGTAATGTCTGCTTGAGATCTCCCTTTTGATCGGTGCCGTTTCGCGATTTGTGCTCTCCGTAGTTTTTCCGTGTTTTTCCGTCCGTGTTTCTCGTCCCACATGTCTTAGTGTCTCGTCCACATGTCTTTGTGTTAATGGTAGAAATGTCTTAGTGTCTCGTCCACAAGTCTTAGTGGTCCAAGTCGCCCCACCATTGTCTCTCGACCCTTCGAGAATACTATCATTCAGTGAGGTAAGCTCTGCTGCACATTACAAATATCAAATCAAATCACTTGATCCTGTTTACTTGAAATATTTAAATAGTTTTACATGCACTTTAACACCAACGATATTTGGAGCGCAGAGCTCTTAGAATCATTAGTTAATCTAATGGTAATCTTATTAATGCATGGTATCATGACTTTATAATTCTTCTTCATATTTATGTGTAATTCTATATATGTTATTTAATTATTTTACCTGTGTTCTTTTTCCATTGGATTTTTTTTTCACTCAGAATGAATCATTTGGTAACTGCAGTCAAATTTTAATGCTGGACGGGATAAGTTAGAGGGTAAATATTAACAAAGTAGGAACCGGGGTGGGGGGAAAAGGCCGGGAAAATCAGTTAGTATATAAAAGGTTTTCGTAATTTTCTAACTTTTGAAGGCCTTTCTTGTAATTCGAAACAAAGGAAAAAATCTAATTTTAAAAAAGGCTATTGAAATAATTTTATAGAATTTATTTTACAATACTAAATATGAGTTTTCAAGTAGCAAGCAGGTGATCGTAAAATTCAACAGACATTTTCTCTTTCAGCTAGTGGAATAAGTAGGGGCCTGTTCTCTTGACCAACTGATGAGTTGCCTTTCTTGAACTCTTTTTATTTAATTTGGAAATATCTTTGGGTAAGTATATTATTCAGACACTTACTATTTTTTTTCGGTACTTTGGGATTAGCAGGGCGCATATCTCTCCAAATATATTGACAATATCATAAAAATGCAACAATTTCATTTAAAAGAAATACTGCTACTTGAGATATTTTAATGGTGTTGCATTTCTATATAATGGATTACTTAAGGCTATTCAGCGTAAAACTTGCGCCCGGTTAATCCTAAAGTATAGAGTTTTCTTGTTGTGAAATGAAATATATGAACTGGTTGTTATTACTACAGTTGATTTAAGTGTTATTTGTATTTGGGTATTCATTTGCAAAATAATATATATTTATTTATTTAAAGAATTATTGAAATTAGTGTTCAGTTCTACTTAAAATTTAGTGAAGTGGTCTTCTTTTCCTTTGGATTCTATTGGTCGAGCAATGGAAATTTATACTTCATTATTAATTAAACAATATTTCTCCATTTTAATGAATACCCGGTGTAAATTAGGGGGAAATGTACAATTTGATGTATGAAATATTCTTATATATAGTAGGAGGATATTAATCTGATATCTGAAAATACTTAACTTGAATTGTAATGGTTCATAATCAGATTTTTTAAATCTACGAGAGAAGTAATTTCCTCCTTTGTATAGTTATTTTTGTTGGTCAAAGTTTTATTGTGTGCTTACTACACTACTGCTCTATCTATTCATTTGTGATATTATACTTCATACCCGTTTTATCATATTCTTAAGTTCTACTAATATTTGATTATTATTTTGTAAACAATATTTTCCCATTTTATTTGGTGTAAATTAGGGAAAACAACAAATTAACCTTTAACAACAAATCTTCATTTTTGAAAAACCATAGAAATAATGTATTTTCAATTTTTATTGTATAAATGTGAACCTAAAGGTAAAAAAGTGTTTAATTTGTGCCACAAAACAAATCTCCTTAGTAAAATAAGTGCAGTGTTTTAATAAGACCCGTTCAATATTTTTGCTTTTCATTTTCAATGTATGATAATTCTTCAGTGAAATGGGTCTTACAAGGAGAGGATCCCAACGTGTCATCACCGATTTGGTTCATTTTTGGTGTGGAAGTAGTGCATGACTAGGACATCAATTTGTGAAAATATTAAGAAGCAACTTTTAGAAATTTTGGAGAAAATCGCGATTAAAAATCTTTACATGTACTTATATATCTGATAAGATTCCTGACTTGCAAGCGGATCATGGTGTAGCGGTTAGAGCTGTGATTCCCAACCCAAAGGTACCGGGATCGAGTCTCTCTGCGTACCATATTTCTTATTTTAATTTTCCACACAATCAAGAACACAGATATGAAATAAACTTATAATAATATTTAATTATTAATTTTAAAATATTTTTTCTTGTGCGTAAAATTTTTTTTGGTAAATATATAATAATTACAAACGGATCATAAAAAATTGGATTTAATAATTTATATTTTTGGGAAACAAGGAATGAAAAGATTTTTTTCAAAAAAAAAAATAATAATAATAATAATAATTGATATTTTTATGTATGAAGTTTTACCGTAATTTATCCCTAACTATCAGAAAGAAAGTACGCAATTTTGTTATGCTAAAAGGATTTGTTATGTGTCTGATTTGATAGTTAAAATAAACATTTTTGTAGGTAAACATATAATATTTACAATAAGATCATAAAAATTGGATTTAATAACTATTTTTATGGGAAACAAGGATTGAAAAGACTTCAAAAAAAATATTTAAAAAATGTTTCAAAATTGATGATTATAAATATAAATATGTACTACTTTATTTCATATCTGTGCTCTTAATTGCGTGGAAAACAAAAATAAAAATTATGGTATGCAGCGAGACTCGATCCCGGGACCTTTGAGTTGGGAATCACAGCTCTTACCGCTACACCACGATCCGCTTGCAAGACTAGAATCTTATCAAATATATAAGTACATGTTATGATTTTTAATTGCGATTTTCTCCAAAATTTCTGAAAGTTGCTTCTTAATACTTTCACAAATTGATGTCCTAGTCATGCACTACTTCCACACCAAAAATGAACCAAATCGGTGATGACACGTTGGGATCCTCTCCTTGTTAGTAAATATTCGTAGTTGAAATAAATGTTCCAGTGTAAATATGAGCTTGGCTTGCATGTTTTAAAATAGCAATTTTTACTAATACCTAGTAAATTTAAATGTCTGTGGCCCTCGGCTCCCTATAAAAAGTTTTAATTGGCACTCGGGTAGCTTAAAGTTGGACCTAAAAAACTAACTTATGTAATCTATTCTCTACAGCAGTTTCATAAATTTCATCCTTTTCAGTTAATTGTTAGTCAAAATTTTTATTAGTATTTGTGAGCACCCAACACAACTGCTCTAGTAACTTATCATTGGCATAAAATTAATTATCCCATTTTCTCACTGTATCATATTATTTTAGACTTACACATGCAGTTAATAAAAGCTCATATTTCGGTAACATTTTAAAAGTACAGTGCGCAATAATGGCTTTTTTACTCATCTGTAGTTAATATTTAGAATTGTTTGAAATCAACGTTTTATTTTAAGCCTGAATTATACTTCCTTTTTCAAGGTTTTCATCTACTTTTTCAAAGTTTAATATACGTTGTTGTCAACTGATGCAATATTTTTGTCAGTTTAATGTGGTGTTAAATTATTAATTTATTATTTTCAAATGTTACCTTTTAAAAAGTTTTTTAAATTTTGTTTCAGTAGGCGTATTTAAACTTGTAATTTCAAGTTTATTTTCATGTAAAAGGTGGCCTTCACATAAAAAAAAATACAAAACACTTCAATTTTCGCTTTTGTTCGGTTGTTCACCTAATAACTAATAGTTTCTCGAAAAATAGCAGAGTACACCAGACTAAAGTACAAAAAATTTCTTTTATTATGCACTTAAAAACGCTTTTTAAAAACGTTAAAAACGCTTGTGAAGTTGTACCCCGAGGCAGCGATACCCCAAAGCTTGTGGAAATTAGGAAAACACTCCCTGGATTAGGTTTTAATTCAGTGGTTCCCTGCTCAAAGAATTAAATAATAATTTAAAATTGGAATCTTCCACACGGACCACCCTTTGTAGCTTAAAATCGTTATCTTCACGAAATTTCAAAAGATGAAAGTTTATTATCCCCTAATTATATGCATAGAAATTTATACAATGCTCTGAAATCCTGTACTTAAAAGTTAAAAATAATTTAATTAATAATAAATCAATTTTTTCTCTTTCTGTTGCGAGTTAAGTAAATTTTTCGGAAAGCACAAAATTGCGTCGATCTTTCTTTTCCACAAAACTTCTAAAATTCACTTTAAATATTTTTACATTAGAAGAAAGAATTGTTATTAATTTAGTGGTGACTGTTATCCTCACAAATTACATAGCCGAAAGTATAAATCAATCTTTTCTGGTTTCAAATTATTCAAACTTCTATTATTTGAAAGGAAATTATTTTCCAAAACTCTCACGGACCACCGGTTGGGGGACCGCTGTTTTAATGGAATAAATCCGTCAGCGATAAAGTGCCGAGGTCATAAATTATGTCCCAAGCAAAACCTTTTCGATAACAACTAGAAATTCAAAGATTCAAAGCGTTTGCGAATATTTGTCAGGGATTGCTTTTTTTTCTCCTCACCTTTCAAGAACGATGTTTGGAAGGGAGGGGGATGCTGAGGCCGGTGCGAGATCGATTATCAAGTCGTTTTTTCTCTTCAATGCGCGGTCACGCAGATGTTGGTATAGTAGACAGATGCGGATTTTTTTTTCCGAAATTGTTTCAAACTCTGGAAAATTTGCGAATCCTGGATGATGTCGGCTCCGAGCTTGTCAAATGAGGGGTCCGTAACTGTAGTTCTAATATTAGAACAGTAATCCTATTTTTCCTCCCAATTTTGTTTTAGAAAAATAATCCCATATTTTTTCTCTCCTATTTTCCCCCCAAAAATAAGCTGCGGCCCCTGTAATAGTGTTAAGGTGAAAAAATTAAGGTGATGATGTCCTCCTTAGCTATGGTCCCATGACAAAAGTTTTATTTCCGGGCGTTATTCATACATGTGATTCCTTCACGAATTTGCTTGTTAAAATTAAAATACGACATTCAATTTGCAAAACTGAAATTCCGCTTGATAATTTCTTTCCGATATCCAATCATTTTTCACTATAACACTGGTCTACAAAAAAAAATTTTTTTTTTTTTTTTTTGGTGCCGGGAATATTAAAGCTGATTTTGTATACTTTGACCCTGATTCAGAATATGGCATCCATTTTTGCTCATCAGCTCTAGTTTTAGAGATATTCCACAGTTAAGTTTTTACGACTTTTGCTCTACCTTTTTACCGACTTCAAAAAGGAGGAGGTTATCAATTCGTCGAATATAAATGTTGAATCTTTGCCAGGCCCTTTTGGTATGTTCTACTGGACCGATTTGGACGCGGTTTGTTGCATTAGATTAGAATTGTTTTCAAGTTGGTCCCATTTAAATTTAAACGCCCTCTAGCGGATATCAGAGGAGTTATGAAAAATAAATCAAAAACTTGTGGCAAGCTTACTCACCACTATAAGAGTCAGATTATTGAAACGGGGAATAAATACCGACTGAACCTTACAAAACTCTGAAGTAAAGAATTTGTTTCTTAAAAAGTAAACTTCATTTAAACGACGCCGAAGGCGTCGTGCGTCGGGCGGATAAAATTTTTTTCTTTTGGCATGAAATTTCTGGAGCCGCAGGCGACTTGATATAAAAATAATAAAATAAATTAATTTTTAACAAAAAAGAGACCGACTTCAAAAATGCGCCCAAAAGTGAGAAATAATTTTTATCCAAAAAACAACAATACTACTTTTTAACATAATTTTTGAAGTCGAAACACTTTCACAATAAGTGACGAAACCACATGTTTGATTGTAATTCCAAACACAATACATATTACTAGTATTAGTATACTCTTTTCGTCATGCCATTCGTCATTCATTTCGTCATCCGTCAAACAGAAAATAATATATTGTGCCTTTAATTGTAAATCTTCTTTTATCTTATGTTATATGCTAATAACGTGTTCTTTTTTTAATGTTAGCGAGGAATGTTAATTTATTGTGAAAGTGTTTCGACTTCAAAAATTATGTTAAAAAGTAGTATTGTTGTTTTTTGGATAAAAATTATTTCTCACTTTTAGGCGCATTTTTGAAGTCGGTCTCTTTTTTGGCTTTTCCTATTCCTTAGGGTCCCAATAGATAGTGTATGCAGCGTCAGCCCCCTAAGGTAGTTCTAAGGGGTACCTACAGGGCCCTAAAGTGGAAAAAATGGTCTTTTTTCAGAATTTTTTAAAAAATATTTTTGAGTTTGCTAATGTGATAAAACTGGCTAATATATGTATGTTATTTAGAACTTATTTAGACAGGATAAAATAATTTATACATTTAAACTGCACCGCATAAGACATATTTTCTAATTTTAGGCGAGAAATAGGGTCATTTCGCTCAAAAACGCTAAATACCAATAATGATGGGTGAAACGAATAAATTTCGAATTTTTCAGAAGTAACCCTACTGAAAAAAATCTTCACTTTTTCTTTAAAAAGAATCTGCAGAATATCTGCAGTTATTTGAACATCTTCATTTTGAAGAAAATCTTAAGATAATGTTCAAATCTTAAGATTATGTTTTCTTACGATTTTCTTGAAAATGAAGATGTTCAAATAACTGCAGATATTATGCAGATTTTTTTCTGAAGATTTTCTCCAAAATATTTAAATCTTCAAATATTCTTCAACAAGAAATGATCCGCAAACCTGGAATATATTTCAATAAATTCCAGGCTTGGTATATTCTTTCTAAAGAATATTTAAAGATTCAAATATTTTGCAGAAAATATCATGTTTATAAAATAAGATTCTGTGAAAGCAATATATTTTGAAGAAAATTAGAAGATTTTGATCATTCTGAAAAATGTCTTTATAATTGTCTTCAATATTTCTGCAGATTATATAAAGATACAACAGGTCTTTAAAATGTCTGTGAATTAATTGTCTTCAAAAATTCTGAAGACAATTTAAAGGTAGTGGTAAAACTGCTAAAAAACTTAAGAATTTCTGTAGAAAGTGGCTTTTTCTTAATAAAATCTCCAGATTATTTTTAGTGGGGAAGTCCTCAAAAAAGATGTCTTTTAATGTAAAACTGAAAAAAAAAATTTAAAAAAGGGAATTTTTTCACTTTTTTAAAATTGTAGGGCTTGAAAGCTTGGGAGCAGTTTCTATTGCTATTTCACTGATCTTTATCAAATGAAATTTCAGTTTTATTATTATTGTAAAGATAACATTTTAAAATAATCTGCTTATCATCCGCAGGCAAGATGCCGTGGCGCTGGAATGTAATTGCCAGCTCTGAGGATGAGGAGGAGGAGGATGCAGCACCCCCCAGACCCATCCTCAAAAGTAAAAGGCCACAACAAAAAAGGAGGAGAGGTCGCCCCGACCCAGACTACCTCCCTCCAGCGCACATCAGAAGAAAGCGCCCACGCTCTCCATCCCCAGTGAGAGCCAATAAGAGGAGCTCAGCTGCTCTGCCAAGGTTGGTTTGGTTTCATGGTATAATTTATCTAGGGATTTTTATATAGACACTGTCTATTTGCCCGGCAGATATACTCTCTAACTCTAGTCCTGTTTACCCGGCACTTGTCCGAAAACGGTTTTGATTGGAGCGCAGGGACTGCGCATGCGCCAACTGCCGGCTTTACCGGGCAAATAGACACTTCGTTTTATAGAACGGGATGAATTCCGGGATGTTACAGAAAGTTCCCCCCCATCCATGAGAATTTAATAGGTCCAGTGCAGCTTTTTCATACTTGTTTAGGTATGAAATTTGCATCTAAAGGAACTTAATATAAGATGGATACCTACTTACGAAACTCAAATAGAGCCAAATTTTAGACACTTCAAAAAACTTTGTATTTCTTTTATCTTAAGTCAAAATAATATAGAAAACTTATTAAATTCACTCAGGTGATAATTTACATTTAAATTACAAAAACAACCCTCTTTTTTGTTTTGAAAAAGTTTTTTACTTTAAACTAGTTAAAATGAGATGATAGAAAACATGACTTTTTTGTTTTTGTATTCTTTATAAACAGAAATCCCCATGGAAGAGCTTTTGGCTCCTTCTTCTTTGGGAAATTATAACCATTCAGTTTTTTTTATTTTACTTTTTGTATTTTTTTCCTTATGTATATTTATTCCCTATTTAAATTTGTCATGTTCTTGTATATATGTTACGGGCAATGTGATAAATCCTGGCATTATTAATAATGCCCGATGTGAGGCGGTCAATGTGATAAATCCTGGCATTATTAATAATGCCCGATGTGAGGCGGTCAATGTGATAAATTCAATGGCATTTGTGAATGAAATTATCACTTTGCCCGCCTCCACTTCGGGCATTATTAATATTGCCCGATTAATCACTTTGCCCGTAAAACATATCGATGGTGAAGACGAGAAACCTCGTATCTTCAATTTTTCCGAAATTGAGTTTTTTATTGCTACCTACCTATTACAAACTACTCCACCAATATTAGCGCTCGCAGCTAAAGTTGGGATTTTGGAGATCACCGTCGGTATTTATTGTTGTTGTTGGGAATGAACAATTGATTTGATTTGAAGAAAAAGATGTGAATAATAGAGTGCTAAAGGGGGTCTGGGAGGGAAAATTGATATTAAAAAAACAACCAGTATAAACCTAGTCCAAATTTCGCACATACGATTTTTCTTGACTGAAAAGCTCTTCTAGCATCCTGTATGTAAATGGAGCATTCGCGCATCATGACGTCACGCCCAGTTATTTTAACTGTTAACTGGTGGAGGACTGGAACCTGTTGCTAGGGCCGTTGCTAGATACGAGTCACATGATTGCAAAAGCTCTACTGTATTGAGTTAATCCGGGTTCCTTTATTTTAGTGCTGCAGCCACCAGCAGCCACACAAGATCTGCTGCTCCCGCCGCCGCCACTGCTACCACCACCTCCACAACCACCCCACAGCCCACACAGGGCACAAAGAGAAAAAACCGGGACGCTCCAGCCCCCACCCAGTACTCCCTGAACCGCCCCAAGCGGAATAGGATAGCTCCGTTGAAACACTGGCTGGGAGAGTACCAGTCCACCAGGTAAAGTTGTTTATGTTATTAATAGGGTTAATGTAATTGACCGATCACTCCTATTTCATTGAATGTAAAATGCATCGTTTTATGTGATCAATACTTCGCTTAATGTTATTAAACTTTGTCCTTATCGATTTAAATTGACTTTTTTATGCAGTTTTCTGGTAACTGCTGTCTGTTTATAAACAGACCCAAATTAATTTCTTCTATAGAAGAAATTAATTTGGGTCTGTTTTTTGGACCCTTCTACAAAATATTTTGGCTTAAAATCGGACTCTTCACTGAGAGCCCTTAAACCAGGGGTTACTCCTCCTCCAGGGGTTACGGACTCCTAATTGGAACCTTCACGGACCACCTTTGTAGCTTAAAATCCTTATCTTCCCAGAATTGCAAGATAAAAGTCCCAGGATAAAATTATAATAATAATGATTAGACATTTTTATAATGCTCTGAAATATACCTATGTTTTAAGAAAAAAATTGAATTACATCTAACGAGAATATTACTATTTTTTGTTGTTTCAATAAATATATCTTCGGAATCCACAAATTTGTGTAGCCGAGTTTTTTTATACTAGACAGCAACTTAAGTTGACCCTACGACGTCACTAACAAAGTAGTTCCCATCGCGGTGTCTGAATTTTGAGTGAAATGAAGAACGTCAGTTTAAAAATAGGATTAGTTTGTTAAACTTATGTATACATTGTGCTTTTCAATCACTATTTGCGTACCGAAACTCCTCCTATCAACACAACAGGCTTCGTGTTTACCGATTTCTCCTTCCGCATTTGTGACGTACTGGGTTCAAGAAACGTTGCAGTCGAGTATAGAACACTTAAATTGCTTAAAATATTGAAAAAAAAAACCCAGAAAATATTGTTAACTACTTAGTGGTGACTGTTATCCCTACAAGCTATACACAGCCGAGAGTATGTATAATTCAATCTTTTCTTGTTCAATTCAAAAGAATTTCTATTACTTATTGAAATTTTTTTTGTGTGCTTCCGGGTCCTTCCACGGACCATTTCCAAGACTCTCACGGACCACCGGTTGGGGACCACTGCCGAACACTTCTCTTTTGCCTTTCCCATTGAGCTTGCCCTCTTTGATAAACATAAGTGATTTTTCACATTACTGCAAATATGGGACCCTATGTTCACAAAAACATGCTGAAACAAACTAATTTAACGCTAACTTCATAGTAGGGGAGCCCATGATGCTAAATGTGGATTTACTCGAGCGCGTCAGATAATCATAGGGGAGATACCTTGCATGCTTTTGAGTAACTTCACCAAATATAAGCTCTCCATGTTGGTGGGTTTGTTTAGAACAGCCCGTCAAAATTTGAAAGAAAACTAGTTACATGGACATACTCGAGCGCGTCAGATTGGCTACAGAGACAGTTAACAACTAGTTGAGACTAGTTTTCTGGCTACTAGTCCATAAACATTTTGTTTCGTACATTTTTCTCAAAAAGAGCGATACCGTCTTGCCGGTCTTGGCTTTACTTTGCAACTTCGTAACCCTCCCACTCCCTTGCCCACCGCTCAAATCGGCAGATTTTAGAAAATGAACACTTTTTAACTGGTAACTAACCTACCTTATCTTAATCTGACGCGCTCGAGTATGTCCATGTAGCTAATTTTTTTTTACAAATCTGACGGGCTGTTCTAAACTTACCCACCAACATTAGGGTGTCCCAAAAAAACGCGACTTTTGAAATGTTCTTTATGTGAATATAAGACTCTGTGAATTTTTTTAAAATTTAGAGGAGATAAAAATAAAAATAGAGGTCCCCCAAGGTCATTGAATTTTCAAAAATGGCCAAAAAAGGGTAAAAATAAACATTTTTTCTAATTTTTTTTAAAATAACCATTAATGTTCAAATGGCATTATTTTCATTTATTAGAGCTATTTATATTGTTTTAAACCAATTCTGTATTAATTATTTGGGTAAGAAATAATACGCATTATTATTAAAATCAAGAAACATGCCATATTTTTCGATATTTTTACCTCTATGCGACAAAAAATGGGTCAAAATGCCACAGAAACTTTGAAAGCAGATTCTTATGTAAAATGACCCCCTGAATCCGAATCCGGCCCCCGTTAGCCTCAGATTTTCGGGGAACAGCCCCTCCCCCTTTTTACGTTTTTCGACGACTTTATAACTTAGAACTCGATTTTCAGGATATGAAATCTAAATCTAAATATTATCTGAAATCTAAAATATATTCTGAAATATTGAAATATATCTGAAATCTAAATATTTTTCAAAAATTTTAAAAAAATTCAGTGTTTTATATTCACATAAAGAACATTTTTGGGGGGTGAGAGTTAAACATTTCAAAAGTCGCGTTTTTTTGGGACACCCTAACCAACATAGAGAGCTTATATTTGGTGGAGTTACTCAAAAGCATGCAAGGTATCCCCCTTATGATTATCTGACGCTCTCGAGTTACTACCCAAAAACACTCTGGGCTCCCCATGGAACTAGTACAATAAGGAAGTGCCATAACCGGTCCGCGCTACCGGTTTAACTGAAGCCGATGAAGAGACTAGAAATTAATGCAGTAACATGGCGGCCGCACAGATTCGCGATGTTTGCCGTTTCTAACGCCCTTTTCGTTTTGAGCGACGAAAGTGAAGAACGCGATCTTTCTACTTTACAAATTTAGGCAGTTAGTTCCCACTTCAAAAAAAAAAAGCGTATTATTGCCCTATTATTTCCCATAAAATAGTTACTATTTTTTACTTACCTTTGAAAATTTAACTTCTTGACACAATTAAAACTTTTAAACACAAAACATATTTCAATGAACTTAGAAATAAAACAAGATAAAAATACTTTATAAGAATAATAAACAAATAAGTAAATGATTTTAAAAACTTTTTATCAAAAGAAAGTATGAAACAGTAAAGTTTGATATTTTTTTAAAGCAAAAAACATGCTACTTACTTGGTAAAGCAGTAAAAGCAGTTGTATAATTTTTCTTTTTTAAATGGGTATCAAAACCCGGGATAATTTGAGGCAAAATAAGTTAATTAAAAAATTAATATTTATAACAAAATATTTTTGTAACTTGTAAAAATTCTTGGAGATATTTTTCTTACTGTTTTTATTTTTAAGAATTTTGTCAGAAGTAAATTTTAATGCAAAGATTTTGATTGAGCTCCAATTTTTCAAATATATCTTTTATTAAACGATTTTCATAGTAAAAATCTTTCATCATATCTTCCAGGGGTCCAAGCAAAAAGAAAATACAAATTTGCCATGGGCTATATACATAGTTAGAAAATTAAGCAGTTGAGATAATTACAATTTTAAAAATACAGTCAAGTTCTTAGTCTTGAAATTCATATTCTATGTGCATAATTCGTATTCTGATGCACTGTTGATCTGAAATTTTAAAAATGCCATTAACATTTTGTAGACAATTTTATAATATTAAATAAACTTTGTTTTTAAGTATGTAATAAGAAACTTCCCCAGTGGTTAAAATGTAACCCGTGGATTTTCTCGTAGAAATTTACAATCAGCCTTCACATATAAATATAAGACTGAAGCAAAAGAAGAAACGTTATAAAATTATCAAAAACAAATATAGGATATGGGCGTTTTACTCTTCAAAAATTGCAAGACTTAACTTTGAACTAGCTTTTAAATCATTTTCCCCCAGTCTAGCAATTTTATTTAAAATTGCAGAAAAAGTTATAAAATATCATGTAAACAAAATGAAATATTAGGTCCTTAAATTTTAAGTTAAAGCTGTATCTACAGTATAAAATAGGCTTATTTGTGGACAAAATGTGCGATGTAAGTACTAAATTTTAGTACAAATCGCTGTCAATCAGTCAACTGATTTTGCATTTTGTAATAAAAACACTGGACGGAATTACATTCACAGAAATTTTAAAAAACCGGAATTCCGTCCCCAGGACGGAACCTATGCAAATATAGCTACTATAAATTCTCAATTTCAAAGTCATTTTTAAAATTATTTAAATAAAGCATAGAACCACAAAATATTGATAAAAACCTTTCCTTAATTCCTAAGCAGTCTAATATTATGATAATGTTTAGAATTCCAATTTTTTTTTAATATTTAAATAAGAATCATATTATTGGTATTAATATTTTAAAATAAGAATGTTTACATGTCGTCGTAGCATCCAAGAACATGTAATTAAACAGATCCAAGCAACACAACTTAAACTTATTACTTTATCAATTATTTAACATTTCAGACAGTATTACATAAATTTTTAGTTCAATTATTTCATTATTTACATAAAATAAAGAAATATTATTGCATAAACACATTTAAACAGAATGAGATAAGTAACTAGAACATGAATTGTTTAACTTACCTAAAAAACGATTTCTAAGAATCGCCTTCACTATTTATTCCGCTGAACATGAGGCAGAACAATGTTCTTTGACTAAATGCAATCATTTAACAAAAATGTTCACGAAGATTACTATAAAATACAACTATAAAATACGGAATCACCCATTGCTTTACATGGGAAAACGCAATGATGAGATGGACTAAGATGGCGGCGCGGTTACAGGGAATGCTTCACTCGTTTCCCGACACGGCTCTTCCTCAGTCTTCTAGTTCCATGGGGCTCCCCTACTATCAAAATCACAAAACTATAAGTAGATTTTCCCATCAAAATTTTAAGGATAAAATATGAAAAGATGCAACCACATGAGTTCTGCACCCTTGACGAAGTAGCTCAGTGGTTGCATCTCTTCATTTTTTCATATTTTATCCTTAAAATTTTCCTTACATAAATTCTGTTTTCGTATCAAGTAGCTTTAAGCGCTGACGCAACACATAGAATTAATTTAAAATACAATTTTTTTGGCATTTATGCTTGATAGTGAAGTAGATTTTTACATAAACAGGATCCTTTCCAAAAAGTCTGCTGTAAGGAAAACAATTGGAAAAAATTACATTTTCTAAGAAGAAAAAATATATTCTGTTAAAATAGCATGCGCTATTTTTCTATCGCCAAATTTGAGGGAATTGCACAGTTTTTTTTTTTAAAATTTTATTATGATAGAGGATGAAAATCCATGAAAAATGACGTAAAAATTATTGAAATCGGAAAACTATTACCCAAGATGTTAATTTTTAAAATGTAGTTTCCAGTATTGGCGGGAAAAACAGTAATTTCGTTATGGCTGCTGTGTGACGTCACAGCGCTTGGACCCACTGGTTTCGCCATGTTATTGTATGCTTAGCTTGCTTCATTCTGCTATTCTTCATAAAGTTTTAACTAAAAAACTATGATATTTTAAAGACACATGCAAATATTTTTTATAAAAAGATTGGCGTTTTGTTTTTCAAAAAATATTCATTGGTTTTGGAATTATTAGGATTCAAAGTTTAAATTTTTCTTTTTCTGGCCGTTCACTAGAGAAATAGACGAGTTTTATGCGTGTTTTGGTTTTATGATAAGTCTGATTTTCAACAATTCACTAGTTTCGACGGCGCTGTGACGTCAAATCCCGTTTTTTGATCACATGACTTTACTAGTGTTTTGGCAAAAATAAAATCGAATTTTAAGTTATTTAAAACATTTTTGAACTTAAAAATCTGATATTTGAGAGTTTTAAACTATAACGTATCAAAAAAAGTGTAAAATTAAGCAAATCCCTCACCTATGCAATTCCCTCATTGCCAGATACTTCTGTTAGTGCTTTTGCATTCTACATACCTATATTGATTCTTTTCAACAGGTACCTCCTGGACGGTTCTATGGAGGTCACCACTCGCCTGGCCACAGAGGCGGAGAAGCCTCGTGTTGACCCAGCCGTCCCCCCCTTGTTGGCCCCTCTGTTCTCCAATGTGGACGACATGGAATGGGAGACTGACCAAACCACGCGCGTCTCCTACTCTGCAGAGCAAGACAGCGTAAGTACTCTTCTTCCTTTCGTCGCCATAGAGGAGGAGGAGTGATGAGCATTCCCATTGAATAGACACCCATACTTGCCAACTCTCCGGATTTTGGCGGGATACTCCGGATTTTCACTCTCTCCTCCCGCCCTCCGGATTTTCCCCGAAAATCTCCCGCTTTCTCGGTTTTCTCCCGCTTTTTTTCGGAATTTCTGGTTTTTTCGAAATATGCATAAGGAAAATGCGAAATGTGTGTAAAATAACCAAAAGATTTTTGTAATACAGAATGATCAGAATACCGTAATGCTGAATGCCTTTTTACAGCATTCTTATATAGTATATTGGAGCATAATTTACCGATCAGTGTGGAGGACCATTCCGGAGCTCTCTTCAGAAAAATATTCCCGGACAGTGCGATTGCGAAAAAGTATGGTTGTATGGTTTTAATACGGTTAAATTTTTATTTGGAGCACATATTATCTCTTAATAATTGGTTTGCGATGGGCTATACATCGATTAAAAATTTCTCCTGATTTCTATGGAAAATCTCTTGATTTTTGATTTTCAGAGGTTGGCAAGTCTGGACACCCATAAAGTCATTAGATCAGGGCGATGATTTGGCGCGTTATCGCTTGCTTGGCATTTTCAGAAAGAATAATTACATTGATTACCCTGAAATCGTGTTACATAGGGAATAGCTAATGCTGGGTGCCACTTACTCATTTAAGGTTAGCTCTGGTTGGTTAGTTATAATGAGTTTTATGGCACATAATAGAAGGTCATTCTGCGCCAACCAAGCCAAGCTATTTCGTAGGAAGTATAAATGTAACAGGGCATTATGACACGTACTTGGAGAATTTTTTTTTTCAGAACAAAGAGTCAGTTTACCACATTTTTGTACCTATAGTATTCTTCCATTTTCAAACTGACAATCTGTGCGATCAGGAATCCAGAGTGCGGGGCCGTAAGCTCAAATATCTCCCGGAAAGCAGTCGGGGTTTCTTCGGATTCGAATAGTTTTTTAGGTCACACGTGCGAATAAGGAAAGAAAAATTGACATTTTTCTTTATTCGATTATTTATTCGCGTTTTCCGCAATAAATTTTTCTTACTGACAGCTGAAAGAGGGGGGCTATAGAAAAATGATTCTGAGTATAAAACAGAAATTGTGAATGATCTTTCCATATTCATTTCACATTTATTTATCTTTAAATTCGATTTTAGTTCTACGTTTTCACCGGAGGTTCACGTGCAATTTTCAATTGTTCATTTTTTTTTTCAAAACAAAAACAATAAGTCAGTTTACCGCTTTTTTTAGACTTATATTCTCCATTTTCAACCGGACAGTTCAATTGAGATTTGTTTTCCACAGGGTTATTTGGAGCTGGACTACAGCGGGAGGAAGATGTCCTGCAACAGAGGCCTCCAACTGACCTTCCTCGTCCTTGAGGGCATCGTAGAGGTGCAGATCGGCTCCCAAAAGTGCAAGGTGGGCGCGAAAGACATTTTTCACATCCCTACCGGAGTCGAGTACACTCTGCGCAACCGTGCCTGGACTAGGAAGGCGCTTCTGTACGTGCACAAAAGACCGCGTTAGACACCCCCAGCAGTGTCACTACGGATTCAGATCGGTATCGGTACGGGACATCGCCAGTTTCTCGGAATCGGAGAAACAGCCCCATTCGATGACCCCCTCCAACAAAAGCGAAGATTGACACGGACCCCGGGAGGAGAGCGATGTCACTGATGTCGGTCTGTAAATTAACAGGGATCCGTGTCAATCTTCGCTTTTGTTGGAGGGGGTCACCGAATGGGGCTGTTTCTCCGATTCCGAGAAACTGGCGATGGCCTGTACTGATACCGATCTGAATCCGTAGTGACACTGTACCCTAAGGGCCTATCCACAGTCATTCTGGAGTTCAGTAAAACTGAAACTCGGATCCAAAACAGGTGTCCCGCACGCGTTCCCCCCCACAGCGTTCGCAGTTGAAGAGAGGGAGTTGAGAGAGTTAAGAAAGGGACTGTTTACTCGACTGTCCGTACAGACATTTAACTCTCTCGACCCCCTATCATCATTTGCGAAGGCTGTGGGGGGGAACGCGTGCGGGACACCTGTTTTGGATCCGAGTTACAGTTTTATTGAACTCCAGAATGACTGTGGATAGGCCCTAGATTTCTCCTTCTTCCAAATTATTCGCATTCGATTCATGGATGCCATCATTAAATCCATCCCCTTGAGATTTTTCTCTACTTTAAAATACGCAATGGTTTTGTGCAATGCAACAGCGTCTTTCTACTGCTGTAGTGGTGGTGGTAAAATGAATTTATTTGCACAAGTAGGCTCATATTGTTTTATATATAATGTGTGTTTATGTTAAAATGTTTTTATGTTGAGTAAAAGTAATGCTGCATACTTTGAGTATTACTACATCTATTTCCATGCCTATAATGATCATATTGGCTTCATATGAAAGCCATTCAGTTGGTTGTTTTGAGCTTTATGGCGCATTTCAATGAAATGAATCTCGTTGGTTGATTGGGGATTTATGGCAAAAAAGCAATCAATATTGGAAAATTAAATTAACTGTTTATACAGTAAAAAGAGAGTTTTAGAAGAGATTTTCTGGATATCTGATTTTGGTAATATATAACATGCCTGGGGTACTTATCAAACTCTTTAGTGGTGTTAAAAATGTGTTTGGGGTAGAGCTGCTTGGATCAATGCAGTTACTTTTGTACCAAGGGGTGGACTATTTTTTGTGTTTTATTAGGATAAAGAACTGGAGGTCCACGGCTAAGAGGAGAACAATCTGGTTGGATCTTTTAAAGGAAGCCCACAATGGGCAGTTGAGCCAGCTATGAACATGCCTGGGGGGATTGCATTTTAAAAATTTAAGAGATAACCAAAAACTTACGATGTGATTCAGTTGTTGTTCGATTTAACCTGATAACTTTGTGAAAAAAGGAATATTTAAAATTAAAAAATCAATTTCATACTCAATGTGAAGGTGCTGTCGTTTTGTTAATATGGGTTTCACTGTATTCTGAACTGAGTAAGTTTTTATAGCATTTCCCAGTCTGTTAAATACTTTTTTAAATATAGTAGGGAAATAATTTCCTTCTTTATATTGCCTTAGATAACTAAATTTTAAGTGTCCAATTGACCCTTCATACCGATAATGCCTATTGTGTTTTTAACTTCAAGAGAAATAAAGACTTCAGACTAACTTCAGAGAAATAAAAACTTTTCTGGAATTTTCATAGGGGAAACGGGTAAATTTTTTCCCTTCTCTTAAAACGGATTGAAGGTATTCAAAAAGCAAATAATTAAATGCATTTGTTTGATTTTGTCTTGTAAAGATTTCCAACCAAAAGAGAGTAAATATTGAAAGACGCATTTATATCAAACTTTTTAAAAATGACCAAAAATTTTTTTTTGCAATTTCTTTTATAAAACTCTCTGTAAATTCAATTTTAGTGCTATACAACATTGATTAGAATAAAGTTAAACAAAAATATCATAAATTTAGTTTATTACAAAAATTATTTTTGCTGTGCTGACTTCTTAAAAAAAACAACCATAAAATACAACCTATTTAATGAAAGTTGTAACCAGTTTCTATTTAGGAATATGGAAAATTGAGTTAAATCATTATGTTTGCCTTAAGCGGCGATTTAAAAAAAAATTCTTCTGTGTGAATATTATATGGATTACATTAGCTGTTCCGTATCCATAGAGTATGTAGAGTTTTGAACGAACATCCCCTGCTAAAGATCTTTTTTTCTTTAAATCCAGTTGTCAAAAACTATTATAAACTTATTTTAAATAGTCAAACATTTTATGGAAGAAATTCACCGCGTCGCCTTTTTATTTAGTTTGATTAGTAATTGGTAAAGAACTCAACACAAAATTTTGAAGGATGAATTTGCTGTAATCCAGAGGATTGCATGAATCTGACTTAGCCATATAAATAAACAAAAAAGGCAACCTGATAGAAGTGGTGTGTCCAAAAAAAATTATTTTCCCAGACACTCTCAAAAGAATCAAAATCCAGTTACAGTCCTGATTTCGGTGTGCTAATTTAAAAACTATTAACTATGGTTTGGGTTTCGTTTTCGTATGAGTTTAATGGCACAAAACCCATCAGCATTTGCTATTCTCTATGTAACACGGTTTCTGGGTAATCAATATAGTTTTTCTTTTTGGAAATTTTTTTTAATTGTTTTCACTGCCAAACTTTCATACCAGTAATAGTTTTGAAATTGCCAAGCAAGAGTGATACCGCACCAACTCATCCCCAGAAGTCATGATCTAAGGTCCGGCACTCTTTTCCTTACTCGATTAAATGGGAATGGGTGTAGTATGGGCTGTCCCCACTTTAATTTTGTGACTTATAATCTCTACTTGCATTACTTTCTGCCTTTATTGAACACAAACTTCAATTGTCTATATCAGGAACGCAGTTCTAAATCAAAGGGAGAAAATTTCCTCAGGCAGGGCCCACTGAGGAAATTTTCTTATTTTTTTTTAACTATTTTTTTTCGGCTACCTCTTAAGCAGACAATTGCATATTACAACGGAGTTGGCTACTTTTCCGATGTATCCCCGGAAATCTTGTTTTTTTTTAACCTCACAAATCATTAGAAACTTTCCTGATTTTGGAGCATTCCGGAATTCACAGGCTTGTTACTGTTAGTAGTTTTTCGGGAACCCCACGAATCTCAGAATTTAGGGTTTTAGTGAAAATTTTGAGCTTAACATGAAATCGACTGATCGAACTGTTGATCTTGCCACAAGAGAATACACGACTGAACCATAACCCAGTCCTACCATCGTTTTTTTTAGAGAAATTGCATCTACGTCATTCTGAAAGATATTTTTCAATCGCTGTTGCCACGATTGCGTTGCTTTAACATACGGCTGGGTTAAAATATTCCCCCCAACTTAAGGATCTTTCAGACTTCTGATCTTCATTTCAGTTAAAGACGTTTCAGGCTAGTTACTTGGTATTGTCTTGAAGGAGGCATTGCAAGAACATAACCTTGCCCTAAATAATTTGTTATCCCGAGGAATTTTATTTTTAAATTTTTGATATTTTTTAAAAGAGCGGAATTCTTTGAATAATGACCTGAGTAGAGCGTCTCACGATTGCAATCAAATTAGATCGTATAATTTTGTTTGTAGTACACTAGTTCGTAGATTAGGTTTAGTTGTAGTTAAGATTAGTTAGTATATTAGAAATTAGATTTGGTTTATTATTTTAGGAGAAACTCTACTTGGCGATTTATTCAAAGAAACGGGTATTTTAAATTGACTTAATTCTCATCCTCGGTACTAATGCTTTTCTCCAAGTGGACCCAGGTTCAGGAAAAGAATATTCGTCATTGGGATAATACAAAATTTTTTCGTCATTTTTGAAGAAAAAACACCATTTTTTTCTAGTTGGTTGGTTCGGCCTGATAAGAGGATAGAAAATATTCTTAAAAAATTTAAAAATGAAGGAGCAAAAAAGCTTTAGACTGATGTAATCTGTACATCTTTCGTCAAAATTGATAGAAACCCCCGAAAAAGCTTTGGTGGAAATTAATAAGTTAGAGGTTTCGGAGGGGAGGTGGTATACCCTGAAATTCTCCCTGGGTGTAGCAAGGGATTCTGGAGGGTCAGTATCCCAAAGTGAAGTAAAACAATTTTTTACGGAAATTTGCACATTTTCTGAAGGTAGACCCCCCCCCTGAAAAATATTTCGTGAGTAAAAAGTAGATTAATTTGTGCCACTCGACTTGTTATTTCAATTGCGGCTCTCGAGCAAAAAAAGTTAGAATCTCTTGGGTTAAAATTTGTTTTATAAAAATTTCATTTCTAAGAACATCGAAATCAGGACGTTCACATTCTGTTTAACAGAGAAGGTGACTCCAAAAGGTAAAAAAAAATGTGGAGTTAAATTCTAAGTAACAACTGAAATCAAATTTAAATGAATAAAGCAATTAATGAATAATCAAAAATTAAGTTGATTGATTTAAAAGGAATTTCACAGAGATAGCCAATATCTGCTAATACATTGTGTGTGCAATGGTTTTCAATTTATCTTCTGTATTAATAAAGAAAATTAACTTATTTTAGATTTTCTACTTTACCGCAATCATTATTTCTAACAGTTACTATTAGCAACAATAATGAATTGCCAGTTACGGGGTGAAACCTTTGGTTGAATAACTAGTTCTAGTTTAATATATTTTCAACTATATATAGTTTCAACTTTATAGTTTCAACTAGTTTAATATATAGTTCG
Source organism: Tetragnatha montana (assembly GCA_963680715.1). Lineage (NCBI taxonomy): Eukaryota > Metazoa > Arthropoda > Arachnida > Araneae > Tetragnathidae > Tetragnatha > Tetragnatha montana. The sequence continues at coordinate 3,111,869 of OY796674.1, read as the reverse complement.
CCACAAATGTGTTTTAAAATAACGGAAATAATAAAGTAAAGGCATGAGAGGTTTTTAGTATAGTATGAATATGAAGCTAAGATATGCTCGACAGTTAAAGTTCCTTGATTTACAACCTAATAATAAACTGTAAATTTCCTCATTTCCAACTACAATACGATAGCACTGTTAAAAAAAGGCAAATAATAAAGTAAATTGCTGACCTTGAGTGGTTTGGAGGTTTCAACAAACTTCTGGATCTCTGCCGGATTCATTCTTATGCAGATCCAGTCTTTGGCACAGATGGTGGCACAAATCGCTCGGGAGGGTCCTGACCTGTCAGGAAATGCCCGGTGCGGTGCCACCATTCTTTACTGAGGGGGACACTGTCACCAGTAGAGGTCGGCATATGCCACGTAGGATGGTCCTGATCCGTCAGGAAATGTCTACGGCTATGCCACCTGTCTTTCCTGGGGTGTTGAGAGACACTGTCCCCAGTGGAAGACATTCGGGGCACCCTCGGGAGGGTCCTGATCTCTCTCAGGAAATGCCCAGGGCATGCCCCAGTCCTCCAGTTGAGGATTGAACACCTGATTGGCTGTCACCTTGCCCTCAATGGTGTCTCCTGCATTTTACTACGTTAGATAGAGTTTGAACCCTGACCTGCAAAACGATAGCACTGTTGAAAAAAAAGTAAAATTTTAAAAATGAATTTACATCATTTTAGTTCAATACTGCAGTTTAGAAATTAAGTAACATGCACATTCCTTTTATACAGCAAAAGAGCATCCTAATTATTATTAAAGTTATTATATTAAAGTTGTATAAAAAAGTTGATGTGAAAAACCCTTAAGATTCTTTCTTGTTTACAAAATTAACATATATAAACGTGTGGATAGCAAGCATCATATCGTCGTCACAATGACAAAAACACGAATCTTCTATTCATTAACATGGCAGATTCGCGTTTTTGTCATTGTGCCGACGATATGAAATAAAGGAATAATGTAATAAAGGCATGAGAGATCTTAAGTAAAGCTGATTTTTTTCTTGGCAATTTGTTGCAAATGGCTGTTCTCCAACCAAAAGGAACTTCTCTGGAATGTTATTGTCTTAATAAGACGTCTATAGCTTTTAAGATTGTTACAACTACAAAACGGTAGAACTGTTAAAAAAGTGTAAATTTTTATAAAAATGAATTCACACCATTTGGTTCAGTACTGCCATTTAAAAATTAAGTACCATGCACATTCCTTTTGCACTGCAAAAGAGCATCCTTTAGTCCATTTGAAAAATCATCATGCTCAATTTTCTGTAATTTGTGTGAATCCTTATTTAACCTTTTTTTCTTAAATATATCTTTTTTTCATCTGCTGTTTGCAATAATGGCTGAATTTATTGCTCTTGAATAAGTTCATTTGACTTGATTATAATGATTTTTATTATTTGAGTTTAATGCAGTTAATCATTAATTTTGAATTCAGTTGAAGGTTTGATCATTATTGGCATGGAATAATGTAGTAAGTCTGTTTTAAGTGTAATGTATAAATCTCGTATTACTCTCCCCCTTCCAAAAGTTGAGCACGAAGCGGTAAAATGCGAAAAGTTCTGCTTTGATTGAAGCTATGTTTTTTACACATGAGCACAGAGATGGAAATATATTGAATTTTCATAAATTATAAAAATGACGTCATATTTGCGTCGAAATGATGTCGGAACTCTCCCCTACTTGTGTGAGCCCGATTCACCTGGATATTCTCCCTTTCTATCACCTTCAGAACTCTGTTTACATCTGAGCCTGCTCTTTTTCTCTTCATCCCAGAACTCTACCACCTGTATGAGTCTGTGTCCCGAATCACGTGTATATAATACCATCGTCACTATCACTTCACCTGGATATTCTTACCTTCTATCACCTGCAGAACTCTGTTTACATCTGAGCCTGCTTTCATCTCTTCATCCCCCAAAAGAACTCTTACCTCAGTTTGAGTCTTGTCGGAACTCTCCCCTCGTGAGAGCCCCCAAAATCATCTGTACATTGTCATCTTCATCATCACTGCATTCATCTTTCTTCACCTGTATACTACTCATCATTGTGTCATCTGTATTTTCCACTCCTGGCTGGCTGCCCTCCCAGCTGCCGTTTCCTCCACCACCATACATACCTGATCCACCAGATATTTCAAAGATCTGATGTGAGCAACTCTCACCTTCATACAAAGTGTGATCATGCACGTTACGATACGCACCTGGATATTCTCACCTTCTATCACTTACCCTGCAGAACTCTGTTCTCATCTGAGCCTGCTCTCTTTCTCTTCGTCCCCCAAAAGAACTCTTACCTTAGTATGAGTCTGGTTTGGAACTCTCCCCTCGTGAGAGCCCTAATCATATATGTATATTGTCACCTTCCATAGTCACTGCCTTCATCATTCTTCTGCCTTCATTCTGTCAACTGTATTTTCCACTGTGCTGCCCTCCCAGCTGCATACTACCTGATCCACCAGTTATTCCACAGATCTCTCCATCTGATGTGAGCACCTTTCACCTTCATACTACGTGTGATCATGCACGTACGAGAGGCCAGTAATCGCCATTCCTCCTGCTGGACTAAATCTCTCTGAGAGTGGCTGGAAACGTTTACGTACGGCCGAGGGCAACCCTACAGAACTCTACCACGCATGAGCCTGGTTGGAACTCTCCCCTCGTGAGAGCCCGTATCACTGCTTTCGTCCTTCTCATCATCATCTGTATAGTGTCATCTTCAATCACTTCACGTACCATGCAGAACTCTGTCTCATCTGAGCCTGCTCAATACCTCTTCGTCCCCCAAAAGAACTCTTACCTCAGTATGAGTCTAGCCGGAATCTTCTCATCATTTTGTCAACTGTACTTTACACTGTGCTGCCCTACCAGCTATCTTTTCCTCCACCACCAGATATTCCAAAGATCTCTCGATCTGATGTGATCACCTTTCACCTTCATACTACGTGTGATCATGCACGTTATGAGAGTCAAGTAATTGGGCCATTCCTCCTGCTGGACTAAACCTCTCTGAGAGTGGCTAGAAACGTTTACGTACGGCCGAGGGCAACCCTACAGAACTCTACCACGCATGAGCCTGGTTGGAACTCTCCCCTCGTGAGAGCCCGTATCACTGCTTTCGTCCTTCTCATCATCATCTGTATAGTGTCATCTTCAATCACTTCACGTACCATGCAGAACTCTGTCTCATCTGAGCCTGCTCAATACCTCTTCGTCCCCCAAAAGAACTCTTACCTCAGTATGAGTCTAGCCGGAATCTTCTCATCATTTTGTCAACTGTACTTTACACTGTGCTGCCCTACCAGCTATCTTTTCCTCCACCACCAGATATTCCAAAGATCTCTCGATCTGATGTGATCACCTTTCACCTTCATACTACGTGTGATCATGCACGTTATGAGAGTCAAGTAATTGGGCCATTCCTCCTGCTGGACTAAACCTCTCTGAGAGTGGCTAGAAACGTTTACGTACGGCCGAGGGCAACCCTACAGAACTCTACCACGCATGAGCCTGGTTGGAACTCTCCCCTCGTGAGAGCCCGTATCACTGCTTTCGTCCTTCTCATCATCATCTGTATAGTGTCATCTTCAATCACTTCACGTACCATGCAGAACTCTGTCTCATCTGAGCCTGCTCAATACCTCTTCGTCCCCCAAAAGAACTCTTACCTCAGTATGAGTCTAGCCGGAATCTTCTCATCATTTTGTCAACTGTACTTTACACTGTGCTGCCCTACCAGCTATCTTTTCCTCCACCACCAGATATTCCAAAGATCTCTCGATCTGATGTGATCACCTTTCACCTTCATACTACGTGTGATCATGCACGTTATGAGAGTCAAGTAATTGGGCCATTCCTCCTGCTGGACTAAACCTCTCTGAGAGTGGCTAGAAACGTTTACGTACGGCCGAGGGCAACCCTACAGAACTCTACCACGCATGAGCCTGGTTGGAACTCTCCCCTCGTGAGAGCCCGTATCACTGCTTTCGTCCTTCTCATCATCATCTGTATAGTGTCATCTTCAATCACTTCACGTACCATGCAGAACTCTGTCTCATCTGAGCCTGCTCAATACCTCTTCGTCCCCCAAAAGAACTCTTACCTCAGTATGAGTCTAGCCGGAATCTTCTCATCATTTTGTCAACTGTACTTTACACTGTGCTGCCCTACCAGCTATCTTTTCCTCCACCACCAGATATTCCAAAGATCTCTCGATCTGATGTGATCACCTTTCACCTTCATACTACGTGTGATCATGCACGTTATGAGAGTCAAGTAATTGGGCCATTCCTCCTGCTGGACTAAACCTCTCTGAGAGTGGCTAGAAACGTTTACGTATGGCCGAGGGCAACCCAAAAGAACTCTACCACCTGTTTGAGTCTGGTCGGAAATCTCCCCTCGAATCACCTTCTATAACTTCAACTACCTTGCAGAACTCTGTATGATCTGAGCCTGCTCAACACCTCTTCATCCCCCAAAAGAACTCTTACCTCAGTATGAGTCTGGTTGGTCTGTCTTCTTCACCTGTTTCCTCATCATTTGTTCTGTTCCCTGTCAACTGTCCTCTCCGGAAAGTCGTCCACCGTGTGGGCAATACATCGTCCATCATTAAAACGGAAGAAGGACCAACTGCTGCTTCACAATGGGGTCATCTCCATACAGTCACAAAACGTCGTCGCCTGAAATGCCTGCCCAGACCATGCACGATCGTCCCTCCAGACGCTTTTCATCGGATTGCAGGGCAAATCTGGACTCATCTACGCTGCCCCAATCAACCACAGTCCATATTCCCATGCTGCCGGCACCACATTCATCTTGTCCCTCTGGATTGGACGGAACACTAACTCCCCGGGCGTACAGACCAATCATGTGTAGCCTTCGACGAACAGTACCGGCAGTCTCTTCAATGGCCACTGCTACCACACATGTGGAGGTCGAACTTCGATCCGCAACACATCGATCTTCCCCTTGGACGACCAGGTCTTCGGACACCTGTTTAGAATCGTGTCCATAACCATGACGGAATGATGAACGCCCAAGAAAAGAGCACCATCTGACTGTGCTGCTTCAAAACGTCATACAATCTCCCATTCGTCTTCTGGAAGGTCTGGCTTCAAAACAACACCTTTCATCGGCACTTACGTGCAGCTCCCTTCACACTGCCGGCTTCTTATACGACTTGTTCCTGTTTTGCTTATTTCTGGACGCGAAACCGTGATTGGCTCTTACCCCATGTTACATCCTTCTGCTTTTGCAGGAAATTTCACAGCTCACTTAAATTTATCTTTTTCCTCCTCTCCGCGTGCTTAACTTTTGGAAGTGAGTGTATATTTTTTGAAGAAATACTGTGTTTTTGGTATTATAATTTTACTGTAATGAATCAGTTGAGAGTGTTTTGGGGCAACTTCCTTTGAAACAGGGAAGTTGTAAAAACTGGGGGGTTTTTTTCATATGGAGTGGGTGAAGAGTTCAAAACCTAATTTTTAGTGTATGGAGGGGTTTAATAGTGCTGGAACGATGAGGCACACATGTGCAAAAAATTGAGATACATCTGACTTAACAGAGTCAGAGAAAGAAGGAGTTGGGGAGTTTGATGGGGTAACAAAGTAAAAGGCACTGATTTTTAGTTCATTAATTATAGAAGTTCACTTAAATTCCTGACCTTGAGTGCCTTGGAGGTTTCAACCTTCTCCTGGATCTCTGTGGGATCCAATCCATTCTTATGTTAAAGTCTTTGTCAGAGATGGTGGCGCAAATCGCTCGGGAGGGTCCTGACCTGTCAGGAAATGCCCTGTGCGGTGCCACCATTCTTCTCTTGGGTTGAGGGGGCATATGCCACTTAGTAGGGTCCTGATCAGTCAGGAAATGCCTATGGCTATGCTACCCTGTAACGTTTTCAGATGTATCTGAAACTAAACAGACTAATTTAAAAACTTAAACAGGAACTTTATTTTAAAAGCCAAGGTGGATTACTAAAAACTGTGAATAAAATCGGTAGTCTTCAACAACGGGTAGCCTGCTCTTCAGCCTAAGTTAATTCTTTTTAAAGTAATTCTAAAACCAATTGTGTGCAAGTAAAAATATCTTCTGTTTAAGGGGCATATTCTCAGTCCCACATATGGTGTTTTAAGAGGGTATTTTATCACTTACTTGATCAAATGAGGAATGAATTTCTCTTTGTTCAAATACTTAAGTATACCACAATAACATGTTCACGTTGGACAACGGAGTAACAATCCTCCACAAGCAAAGTTTATTCTTAATTCTTAAAGAATTATTGGAAGATTCGCATCAGAACATACTGTCTGGTTTTGCACATAAAATTTTATTCTTGCAAATATTTACAAATATATAAGTTTTCCTTCCCTTCACAAGTGCTTTTTCCTGCCCAACTTCAGAAAGAGGATATTTTATCCTGATACTTACTTGATGATTGATCAAATTAAGCTTTTCTCTCTGAATATTTCGGTTCAGTTACTTTCAATATTTAGGATAGAATTAAAAACAAGCATTTGTTTTCTGAAATGACCAGATGAATTTATGGAAATTAATGAGGGTACTGTTTATGTCAAAAATTAAAATTATTATGTAGCTTAATTTAAGTATCTATAAGTCATGGAAAATGAATGGCCATAGTAAGGGAAACTTATAATAAGTCAAATTGTTGTCGTAAGTCAATAAGTTGGAAAAAAAATAATGTTAGCAGATTCCCTGCAAAGAGCTGATATGTTAATATTTAAACTAGTAGTTTTGTCAAAATTTTCTTAAAAATGGTAATCTAATAGTTTTTGGGTTAATTTTCCTTTGCATAAATTTTTTGTTTAAATTCAGTTTGAGTAAATATTCCTTCACGCAAATGTCATGAAGGCGCCCATGACATTTAGGTGAAAAAATTTTACTCAAATAATAATAAATGATAATTGTTCTTTTTGGCACTGTATGTTAAAATTAAACCATGTATTTAAAAAAAAAATTATGGAGCATTTTCAATCACATGACTCGGACTTAACAACGGCCTTAGCAAACAGTTAAAATCCCTGTAAAAGGTTAACAGTTACAGAAAATAACTGGTCTTGCAATTCTTCTATTGGAGCATTTGCAATCACATGACCCCACACCTAACAACCTCCATATCAACAGATACCTCTTCATCTAGCAACCGCCTTAGCAACAGTTAAAAGAACAGATAAAAGCTTGCAAAATTGAATCAAGTTTTGCTGTGATAAATTATTATTCTTTTGCAACTTATTGGTGAGAATTATAATGACTTAGATTTTTTCAAGCTACCTATGTGCATTTTAGCAGTATTACTGCTTTTCAAGTGAAAAATGAAAGCAACTGAAACTAAATCCAAAGAGAGTTATAGTCAACTAATTTTGTATCAACTTAAAAAACCATCATGAATTTATTTTGATAAATTTTCTTCATCAAAATATCGATTGAACCATCAATACTTTGGATATTTGATTTAAAGCAAATGGTTGATAGGCTTTTCTAATCAATCCTTATAATTTAAATTTTAATATATTTTTATTGTTGTCTCATTATGCTTATAATGAAAAGCTTCATAGTTTAATTTTTTGAAAGAAGTTTTGTGATTGATCATTTTTGAACCAGGTGTGAAAAAAGCATGAGAAAATATGCATTTGAGATGCTTCTATCTTTAACTTGAAGACCTTCTTAAAGTTAATTTAATTTAATGTGAAGTACACCTCAGTAGAAACTGTTTGTCGGTGTATTTGATTAGAGCTGCTGTTTTTTCCTTTATCACATACCATAAGGTTAACACCTAATAGACTTCATGCATCTCTAGGAGGTCCTTGTAAAATTAAGGATCAAATGGTCACCTTATACAGGGAGAATTTTGGAGCAGATATTTTTGTGTTTTGTTTGATAAATTTAAATTATGCATTCATTATTTAATGTTCCCAGGAAGAAATTTTTTATTTTATTTACTCATTTTTGAACCTCTTTGAAGTTAAGAGGATTTACTGGCCTAATTCCCCTGTGGGACCATTTTAGTTTATAAGAGTTGTCAAAGTCTGTTTTTTGTGTTTTTTCTTCGTTTGTAAATGTATGCATTACTGTACTCAACATTATCATCACTTCATATGAAGTGGTCTTAGGAAAATCCCTGTCATTGTGTGCTGTTGAAATGGTGGCTGTGGCTAGTGAATGATTTTCATTTTTGCCCCAAAGAGTACACATGAATTAAATGAATGTGGTGGTTTGTGGCCAAAAGTGGTTGCAATTCTCAAAATAATATTTTTTGAGAATTTTCTTTTCATTGCTGGAATTATTATGATTTTATTTATTATATTTATGTATTTTTTGAGCCTACTTGTGATATCTTTGATTGTTTATTTATTATCATTTGTGATTATTATGTTTAAATGTCTTATATATGTTTATCATTTTCATGATAAACCTGATATTTCTATAATGTGCAATACACTTATTAATAATTTATCATTGTTCATGTTGTTCACACACAGCTAGTCAGTCAGCTTTTTACGTGTTTCATAAACTGTCTTGTTCACGAAACGAAGTTGGCATTTATTTTGTGTGACCAGCAAATGTTGTGAAGTAATTTGTTTTTTAAAAAGGTAGCACACAAACATGCCATCTAGTCAGCTATTTTCGTGCTGCATAAACTGTCTCTTGTTCACGGAACTATGCCGACATTGTGTGTGTTTTTTTTATAAAGAACAATTTATATGAATATAATGTTCAATTTTACAGCAATGTGATACCATTTTGAGTCATGAAACATGGTATTTTATCAGTTTGTTTTGTGTGTTGCACTTTAGGATTGTTGTGTTTTAAATGTTCTCCTAGCCGGAGATCTCATTTTAATTCCTAAATATCAAGCTGGAATTAAACATAAGTGGTGGCGTTTTGTATGCAAAAGGGGTTGCAATTCTCAGTATGACAGTTTTTTGAGAATTTTTATTTTACTGCAGCATTATTGTGTTAAATTTATCATATTTATGTGTTATTTTTCAAACCTATTTGTTGAAAACTTGTGCCTGTTTATTATTATCAATTGTGCGTATTATATTCTTATATAATATTGTGATTCCCCATTTTGAGCCATGAATTATGGCATTTAATCAATCAGTTTTTTCGGGTTATAAACTGTCGTAGTACCGAAAGAAATCTGATATTGTGTTCGAATGTTGTATTTTACGACAATTTGATTCCATTTTTAGCTTTAAATTTACATGGCATGGAAAATAAGCTAAATATTGCACTGTGTGATGTTCTAATCAAAATGAGCTTTTTACTAAACTGTAGTAACTTTGAGAGCCTGGTCCGTCCAGTATCACACACATTCACATTTTATGTTTGTAAACTTTCATTTTTCTGGAATCCCAATCAGTTAATACTCTTTCATAGCTGCTGTGACCTCATGATCCATCCCCATGATAGTAATGTGATTCCATTTGAGCCATTTCTATTTGATGGTATTTTATCAGTTTGTTTTGTGTATTGCACATAGTGATTTTTTTTGTTTTAAATGTTCTCTTAGCCGGAGATCTCATTTTAATTCCTAAATATCAAGCTGGAATTAAACAAAGGTGGTGGCCTTTTGTATGCAAAAGGGGTTGCAATTCTCAGTATGACAGTTTTTTGAGAATTTTTATTTTACTGCAGCATTATTGTGTTAAATTTATCATATTTATGTGTTATTTTTCAAACCTATTTGTTGAAAACTTGTGCCTGTTTATTATTATCAATTGTGCGTATTATATTCTTATATAATATTGTGATTCCCCATTTTGAGCCATGAATTATGGCATTTAATCAATCAGTTTTTTCGGGTTATAAACTGTCGTAGTCCCGAAAGAAATCTGATATTGTGTTCGAATGTTGTATTTTACGACAATTTGATTCCATTTTTAGCTTTAAATTTACATGGCATGGAAAATAAGCTAAATATTGCACTGTGTGATGTTCTAATCAAAATGAGCTTTTTACTAAACTGTAGTAACTTTGAGAGCCTGGTCCGTCCAGTATCACACACATTCACATTTTATGTTTGTAAACTTTCATTTTTCTGGAATCCAGCCGACACAATCAGTTAATACTCTTTCATAGCTGCTGTGACCTCATGATCCATCCCCATGATAGTAATGTGATTCCATTTGAGCCATTTCTATTTGATGGTATTTTATCAGTTTGTTTTGTGTATTGCACATAGTGATTTTTTTTGTTTTAAATGTTCTCCTTGTCGGAGATGTAATTTTAATTCCTAAATATCAAGCTGGAATTAAACATAAGTGGTGGCGTTTTGTATACAAAAGGGGTTGCAATTCTCAATATGACATTGTTTATTTTGTTGAGAATTTTCATTTTATTCCATCATTATTGTGTTTTATTTATGATATTTATCTTTTATTTTTCAAACCTACTTGTGAAAACTTGTGCTTGTTCATTAATTATCAATTGTGCGTATTATATTCTTATATAATATTGTGATTCCCCATTTTGAGCCATGAATTATGGCATTTAATCAATCAGTTTTTTCGGGTTATAAACTGTCGTAGTCCCGAAAGAAATCTGATATTGTGTTCGAATGTTGTATTTTACGACAATTTGATTCCATTTTTAGCTTTAAATTTACATGGCATGGAAAATAAGTTAAGTATTGCACTGTGTGATGTTCTAATCAAAATGAGCTTTTTACTAAACTGTAGTAACTTTGAGAGCCTGGTCCGTCCAGTATCACACACATTCACATTTTATGTTTGTAAACTTTCATTTTTCTGGAATCAAGCCAACACATTTACTTATCTGTGATATAACTGTTTTTATGACAGCTGAACTGTTCAGTTAATACTCTTTTATAGCTGCTGTGACCTCAAATGAAGCATATGACTTTGCACTGAATTTAAACCTAAGTCATTACTTGCCAAAAATTCCAATCTCTGTAATGTGAAAATATTTAACCAGCTTCTTATAGCGCACAAATCATATATTTTGTTTATATTTTCATTTTTTTTTTAAATATTTATGTGTGTGTAAATAAATGTGTTTTATAATGCTTACCAAATCAGTGTATTTTTTCATGTACTTAGTAAATGAATTGAAGAACCAGCTTGAAAAAGAATATGCAAAAATAGAAACAATTCTCGGCTGGGATGCCTCTGGTCAGTCTTCATCTAGTTAAATTCACAACTTTAATCTGCATCATGTCACGTGATGTAGCTTTCTTGTGTCTTATTAAATGTAACTAACTACGAAATATTTTTGATGAACTTTTAATCAAGAGGTAAAGAGTTGTTACAATATGTTGATCGATTTAATTAACTTAAGAAGGATTTTTTTTTTTAGTTTTCTATGAGAAGAGTTCTAATTATAATAAAGTTTAAACACTTTCTTTGGCAACGGCGCATTTGTCGCCAAACAAGCGCCACGACTTCTGGGAAGGATCCCGGAAAAGGGTTTAGCACATGTTGCTTCTTAAGCGGGCGATGTATTCTACGGCTTGTGTCTTGATCTTAAGGGATGCATATAAACCTTCGTCAAGTAAGACAGACACAAGCAGAACTTGTACTGGCACAGAGAGAGAGAAAATACACCCAGGGGGGGGGGGCAAGGCCAAAAATCGAAGTACAGTGCGCAGACTCAGCTAGCGTAGTTGGTCCCAGATTGATTGGGTTGACTTCTGTAATATCTCATCCTACTATAGTCTGTTCATTTGGAACTGGCGCCCGAGACGAAATGTATTAGAAGCAGTTACTATTGTAATTATCATCGAAAGCATTTTCTTCTGCAACGACAAGGCAGCCGAAGTAGTTAAAATACTGTAAAAAAATTGGTCACTGAAGTTGTGTGATGACCGTTATGAAGCATTATTGAGCGTTTTTGATCCTGTTTCAAGCGCCAATTCTAAATGAACAGACTATAAACTCTTTGCAGTTACCCGGCAACCAGAAATACTGTTTTTATATTCGATACATTGTGCACATATCTAGAACTGTAAGCTAATTCTGGAGTTATAATATAGCCTCTCATAGCTTTGGATGGAGCCGGCTGTTAAGGTAGGTTTACATTTAAGTTAAGGTACGATATTTTTTTGTAAACCTAAAAGGGTAGTTAAGGTATGAACATTTTAGGTTATTAAGTCAATAACTGCATTTAAAAATACTTTGATGAATAACAGTATAAAATAAAGTGACTTTTTAATGCAGTGAAATAATTTCATTACTATTAACTTATTAATAATAAAATATTAATTTAATAAATAAATTAATTAATATTGGTATTAGAGACCTTTTTTTACTTGAAAAAATGTCTCTAATACCAATATTAATAAAATTATTTCACTGCATTAAAAAGTCACTTTTCTATACTTGAGCTACCTGTAAATATAACTTGAAAGTAATAAACCTTCACCAGAATTATTTCTTAGAAATAATGAAACAAATTTAGAGGATGAGAGCAATGAACTTCAAAAATGAAGACCACACCCTAATTGTATAATCACATGAATCTATATTTTTGAAATTTAATTTTAATAAAAATTTAACTTATACTTGATTTGCATCAAGTCTATTAAAAATGTTCCATTTTAACCCTTGTCACATTTTACCCCACCCTACCTAGCTGAATATTCTAAAAGATTGCGACAGAACATTCCTGTTTTCCTAATACGAGGGTTGGTTTTGTCAACTTCCTGTTTTTAAATGATTTCAAAATTCTACATTTTTTTTTTCAGGAGCTTAACAAAAGTTGGGGAAAAAACAACCCCCGTATGCCTTGATTTTTAATCTGAAAAATAATTTATTCATCCGACACATTTATACAGTAACAAGCATTACAGAAAAACAAACAAAAGAAAAAGATTATAAAGGGCCTTGGCTCGTCCAAGTGAGCCAAAATTATACCTAAATGAAATCATGAAATAAAAGGAAAGTAATGAGAAAAACAATAAGAAAAAATTATTATTACAAAATTAAATATTGAAAAAGCTGGCTATATTACCCTATACATTAAATTAATTTTTTATAAACAGAATCTAACACGACTCACTTCTCATAGAAACTATAAACTTTGCGTAATCTATATATAACTAAAACCGTTTGTGGGTAAGTGGGTATGTATTACATCTCCTCCCAAAATACGCCGCAGGCGTACACAAAACTCGATATATAGACGTATTCTGAGGCGAGGATTATCAACACAAACTTTTCCAAGTTCGAAAATCGAATATTTACGAGTAATTAACGATTTTATGGTCAAAAACGCTTATTTCTCCATTTCTCTACCAGAGTAGATCCGCTTGACTCACTATTGTGATAAATGAGATTAAAACCTCAAAATTACATCTCCTCTCAAACTACGTCGCAGGCGTGGACAAAACTCGGTATATATACGTATCTAGAGACTTGGATTATAAATACAAAGTTTTCCAAGTTCGAAAATCGAATATTAACCTGTAATTAACATTTTTATGACTAAAAATGCTAATTTCTCTACTAGAGTAGATCTGCTTGACTCACTATTGTTAATGCTTATTTTTCTACTAGAGTAGATCTGCTTGACTCACTATTGTTAATGAAATGAAAACCTTAAAATTAAATATTTTACTAGGAGAAACTATAAATGTGCAACATAGGAACTGGATGGGTTTGGGTAAATATAAACAGTTGGAACCGGGAAGAAAAAGGCGCCGGGAACACCAACATGAAAAAAGACACCGGGAACGCCGGGGTATTAAAAATTACCGGGAATACCGGAACATGAAAAATTACCGGGAACATCGGAATATGAAAAATTACCGGGAACACCGGGATATGAAAAACTACCAGGAACACCGGGATGATTGGTAATTGAGGTTACAGAAAAATTAGACATGTAACTTGAGAAAACTTTAAAAAAAATAAATTGATACACTACACCCGTGCAAGGCCGGGCATATCAGCTAGTCTATATCTATAAAAGCCAAATACCACTGACTGACTGACTGACTGACTGACTGACTCACTGGTAAGTGACAAACACTCAACACGGAATCTCCGAAACTACTGGACCCAGAGGCTTGAAATTTGACAGAGACGTTCCTCTCAGCTATGCGACGCGCACTAAGAACGGATTTAAAAATCGAACGACTCCTTCCCTGTTTTTCGGCGCTTTTTCTACTCCGTTTTTCCCATTGAAATAGCATTATGCATTGTTGAAATGCGTAAATTGCAGTAGGTTTATTTCTCTCTTGAGATTTCGTCTGGCCTCATTTAATCAAATATAATTTCAAAAATTTCATAATTTATAACAAATTAAGACGAAAAACACAGTGTAAATTTCTATTTCAAAATTATAACAATTTTCAGGAAACATATAAATTCAAATAATTAATTTTGAAACAACATTTTCCTTTATTTGTAATTTTATAATTTTTTTCTAAAATAAATATATTTATGGAAAGGCTAAAATAAATGGTTTCCATGGAAACAGAGCTGAAATTATTTCATTGTTTCATGGGGCATGGTTTACTAGACTTATACATTCACTAAATTTGCTAAATTTTTATTGTTAAGTACTAGAAAACCGTTTTTACTAAGAAGTTGGCTATCATGATAAAAGGAAAATGAGATTTATCAAGCATTTTTTTATTTTGATAAAAATGTTTTTATTTTTGGAGATGTAGGATCATGCAAATAAAAATGGATTCTCTATCATTTTTGAATATAAATTAAATTAGGTATAGTTAAATATTTTGCTTTGGTGGCGGGAGTTGTTGACTGAATTACACATAGGAATTATTTTTTGATTAAATTAATATCATTTTTGGAAAAAGATAGAAACTTCATATACGGTTTACGGTTTGTAACATCCTGTAGGAAATTATTCCCAAGGGGTTCAAAGAGGGTTGCGATTTTTACTTCCTAAGTTATTATCAAGTGATTTATAAAAACCGAAGCGTAATTTTTGAAAAGGACATCGGAAATACTTCATAGAAATTTTGTTTAAGATTTTAAACTATAAATTTCAAAAGACTGATGATTTGAAGTGGATTGTTCTTTTACAGCCACAGTAAAATGCGGGACGGGATACGTTAGGGTATATTTTCACAGTAAGAAACCGGGATGAAAAAGACGACGGGATGATAAGTGATTGCTAACCAGGAAAAGAAAAACCATATAACTCAATAAACCTGATGATTTAAATTGGATTGTTCTTTAACAGCCAAAGTTAAAAGCGGGGCGGGATGAGTTAGGGTATATTTTCAAAGTAAGGAACCGGGAAGAAAAACACGACGGGGGTGACGGGATGATAAGTGACTGCTAATCCAGAAAAAGAAAATACATATAACTTGATTAACCTGATGATTTCAATTTGATTGTTCTTTACAGCGAAGGTAACAGCCAAATTTAAATGCGGGACGGGATGAGTTAGGGTATATTTTTACAGTTAAGAACTGGGATGAAAAAGACGACGGGGACGACGGGATGATAAGTTCCAGAAAAAGAAAAGACATATAACTTGAAAAACTTTTTAAAATATTTATGAATTAACTCAACCCGTGCAAGGCCGGGTAAGTCAGCTAGTATAGGATAAATACGGGACAATATTAAAGATCTATTACCACGACAGTTGTTTTCACTCAGTCAGATTTGTCTCTATTAAAAATTAAAAGTTGAAATGAGGTCTTTTTTTTTTTTTTTTTTTTTTTTTTTTTTTTTTTTTTTTTTGGCAGACTTCCAATTTAAGACCTTATAACTGGCAAAAGGCCAAGTTCTGCATTTTAAGGCAACAATGACTGCGGAAGTGTATTGCGAAATTGTCGAATCTTCACAGGTAATAAACTTGGCTTTTGAGGAAGAAGAAATCGGTAAACACAAAGTAGGAGGAGTTTCGGTACGCAAATCGTGATTGAAAAGCACTGTATATAACATGGGTCTAACAAAATAATCCTATTTTTTTTTATATTGACGTTCTTCATTTCACTCAAAATTCAGACACCGCGATGGAAACTACTTGTTTATTAGTGACGGCTCAACTTAAGTTGCTGTCTAGTTATAGCCCCAACGGCCTATGAAATTGCTTAGTGCTCCAGAATATAAAGCTGTGAACATGGGATTTTATTCCATTTTTTAGAACGCGGTAATTAAAGAAGGGAAACCCTTCGGACCAACATCAGGTAAAAATCAATTCTCACAAACAAATATTTGTTTTTCTTCTATTTTAACAGTCGAAATGTCGTTAATATAAATCTCAGTTGATTTAATTGATTGAATGTTAATTATTCTACTTATTGAAGTCGTAGTTGTTTATAACTTTATGTGGAGAATCTTGTCGCTTTATATCCAAGCAGCAGCACAAACGTTTAAAATTCATCCAATTTTCGTCATATATGGACTCATTTCGTTTACTTCTAGTTGCAGTTAGGTAAACTTGATATAATAGAGTGTTTTCAGGTGACATCACAACCGGTTATTTTCTTTTAACTGTGTACCTTCGGTAGGGCTTTTAACTGTTGCTAAGGCCGTTGTTTATCTGTTGCTAAGGCGGTTTTTAGGTATGGGATCACGTGATTGCAAATGCTCCAATATAAGAATTCCACGGCCAGTCATTTTCTGTAACTGTTAACCTTATGTAGGGCAAAAAACTGTGACGGCCACTGGTCCTGCGGACCAGTGATTTTCTGACCGAAGGGGTCCGAGCCGTTTTTCAGTGGTCTCGGACCACCGCCAATTTCGAACACTGGTATGGGGGTCCTCGCCAAGAAAATTTTTTGAAATTTGACCTGTAAAAGTCGGGTTTTAACTCATGTTGAGTACTTTATTTGGGTACTGTCCAGGAGGATTTATCCTTTGTGGTTTCCGGGATCTACCGTCCTACCCCGCCCCTCCCGTTATCCTCTTTCTTCCCCGATCCCCCAGAAAGCATCATGGATCAACGAGCTTTCTCCAAAGACTCACTACATTGGGTCATCTATAAGGCTTGAAATTCCCACAATAAAAAGTACAACAAAACTGGCGAGAGGCAATTGGAATTTCTATTGACCTCCCATGGGAGTCTGAAATGTAGTCCTCTCCCCGTTTCTCCCTTCAGACCACGTGGGGTGTTAGAAGGGGCCGAAGAAAGGTAATTGTGGTCACGCGGTCACTTTATCCTAACATAAAAGCCGTGTTCCTTTGTTGTGATCGACTTTACACAGATCCCTACATGCTCTGACTTGTTTGACCACGGGTTCAAACGGTTGCGACGTGGGTTTTCAAATCAACAAAGGACACATCCATAAATTACGTGAGGTCAAAAAGGGGGGAGGGGTTCGGAAAAAGCTCACCAAGGGGGGAGGGGGGTCGATTAATATCTTACGTCAACTTTTTAAGTTAGAAATTATTAGAGAGTTTTTTCCTAGTTAAATTGTTTTTGTTACATTTAATTTTGGGTGAATTTTGAACTTATTTCTGCAAGAAACAAGAGATTTTCGAAAATGCAGTGTTTTTAACATCTTACGTAAGCGTCAATCATACGCCCCCATCCCCCTTATCAGGAAAAATAAGCAAATAGTAAACCCCCTTCCCCCTTTAGGTGCTTACATAATATTTGAACTGCCCCTCATACTGCTCTTAATTTTTTCTAAAATACTTCTAAGTTGCAAAATACATGTATACTTGGTTGCAACGTTTCTTGAACCCAGTACGTCACAAATGGGGAAGGAGAAATCGGTAAACACGAAGCCTGTTGGGTTGATAGGAGGAGTTTTGGTACGCAAATCGTGATTGAAAAGCACTGTATATAAACAAAAAAATCATATTTTTAAATTGACGTTCTTTATTTCACTCAAAATTCAGACACCGCGCTGGGAACTACTTTGTTTATTAGTGACGTCGTAGGGTCAAGTTGAGTTGCTGTCTAGTATATAGTTTAAAATCGTTTCTAAATACTACTGTAAGTCAGACTGCATGAACTTGATTTTAAGGTTATTTCCTAGTTGTAACTCTTGAGAAGGACCGAAAAAGGGTCTTAAAGAGTGTTCTCCAACTGTTAATAATATTAAGGATGGTTCTAATTAACCAATTGGGCACCTACTATAAGAGGGGAAGCAACGCCCGATGATTTAGAATGCGATTTAATTTAGAATTACATTTCAGAATTTAATTTAGCTACATAGCACCTAATAAATATGCATCGGAGGGGGCTTAGGGATAATTTTTTGATCCTCTACCCCAATGTGAAAATCTAGATTCGAACCTGATAATGTCTAAATTCTTCTTCTTCTTCGGCTCTACAGCCCTTGATGGGCTGTAGAGCCGGGCCCTGCTGCACCAATCTACTCCAGGCAACTCTATTAAACGCCCTTTTTCTCCAGTTGGTTATTTTCATCGTTCTAAGATCTTTAAGAACATCGTCCAACCATCTCATTTTGGGTCGTCCTCTAGGTCTATTGCCCATTGGCTTCCAATTTAACGTCCTTTTAACTCTATTTTTGTCATCAGATCTTTAATGTGACCCAACCACGCCAATCTCTGTCCTTTAATAAAACGGGTTATAGTTTCATTTTTCACCAAGATCTCCAATTCTCTGTTTGTCCTAATTTGGAATCCATTATCATTCATAATTGGGCCATAAATTTTTCTGAGAATTTTCCTTTCAAAAATTTCCAAATTATTTAAATCTTTTTGAGATAGAGTCCGAGTTTCACAACCATAAGTTACAACTGGTCTAAGTATTGTCTTATACAACTTCAGCTTAATTTCTTGAGGTATCAACTTATTTCTAAAGAGATGCTGATATATGAAGTAACATCTGTTTCTCTTTTGTATTCTAGACTTAATTTCTTCAGAGGAATTGTTAACAGTATTGATAACTGAACCTAGATAAAACTATCAACTGACTCAAATTTAAAATCATCTACCATCAAGAATTCCCTACGATCATTGGCAAATTTAGTTTTTTCCATGTACTTTGTCTTGTTTTCATTAATTAAAAGACCAGACTTTCTTGCTCCTTCAATTAATCTTTTTGTTGAGGCAATTAATCCTTGTCTAGTTCTACTTAAAATCACAATGTCTTCAGCAAAAATGTCTAAATTGTGTTATTGGATATTTTGGCCCCTCCCGAATAATAAACTGAATTCTGAAGCATTTTTAAGACTGCTACTCGCCATGCCGGTCTCTCATCCAATGCGCGCTCTGTGTTTTAACAACTATTTTTATTATAGGAGCGAATTAACATCTGCACTGTTGATTCTTTTTTTTTTCTCTCCTCCAAAACCGCTTTTCTTGGTTCGCCTCCTGGGAGAGAGAGAGAGCTCTCCTCTAAAATCGAGGCAAAACAACCAAGAGAGCGCATTGGATGACGGACAGGCATGGCGAGAGTGTCGTTAAAATCCCAAGGATAACGGGCTATTCAATAGTTAATTAATTGAAAATATTTCCCATCCATTTTAATTAATGTTATAATGATAATCGATTATTATTTCAGCTAAAAAATTATAATAAAAGTAATTTTAAAAAATAGTTTGGGTGTGATAAATTACGGCTTACTAGATACTAAACTAAACAGGCTAGCCGAGTTTTGAGCAATGAAAACCATTTGACAACTTTTCCCGCTTGGATCACCACAAGTCCTACCTATATCACCCACCGCCTTCAACACTGTTGATATGCTTTGCCAGTTTGTCAAGTATTGCCATCTGGATTTTTAATAATTTCCGTACTCGGCTAGCCCTGTATAGTATCTAGTAAGCCGTGGATAAATGAAATTAAGAGGTCACAATTTATCAAATGATACTGTTATCAGTGAGTAAGATAATTTGAAGGGGTAATTAGAACCGACCATTATTATTCACCAGGTTATTGTCTGTTTTTAGTTTTAATTCGAAATCTTTCTGATCACCATTAAATACTAAATGGAAAGGACATCAAGCACATGATCTCCAATAACTCTTTAACCTTGGAATACAACATTGCATGAAAATATTACTGCTTTAATTGCTATGCATTTTAAAAGTTATCTTTTAAACCGAGATGTTCATATTTTAAACAACCTATGAAGATGAACGAGTCTGATTTGAGTGAAACTGAAAACAAAGCTGTTCACTGAATGAGTGATTCACAGGAGTGAATTAACCGGGATGAACAGTGAAAGTGAAACAGGAGCCTTTAGTAGATCATCGTTCATAACATTATTTACATCTACATAGGAGATGTTGGTAAAATTTAATTTAAATACCTTAATTTTTTTTTTTTTTTAGAAATTTAAAAAAAATCTCAAAGCTAAATGACCAAACATACAGTTTTACAGATAATGCTGTTAAAGATTTCAACTGAAAATAAAATAATTTATAGTAAAAACATATATTAGTCAAAACTTCAAATATTTATTAACTCTAACTTATCAATAATTTAATAAAATTTAGTATATCATCAAATATAGGTCAAACTCTCTCTAGCTTCATTTTAAGGTAAATGCTACAAAACGAACCATTAATTTAAAAAAATAGAATTTTTTTGTCGAATTGAGGAAGGGTAGACACACCCCTTAATGACACCTGCAATAAAACTTAAAATCATACAGAGACATTTATAAGAAAATGAAAATTTATTTTTGAAAATGTAAACAAAATAATGGGACGAACTAGGAACAAAATAATCCTCCATAGTGGCTAAGTGCCTTCAGCTCCTTGATTTCCGTTCGGGCCCGCTCCTTGTGTTCGCTCAAGGGCGATCTGGTCTTTGATCATGATCAGCTGTTTGTTGCTTCTCGACCTGCAATGCAGAGAGTGTTAAGTACATCACTGTTAAATGAATCTCTCTATTCTAAAAAAAAAGGTTTTTGGTGAACGGTTTCCAGATAAAAACTTTTTAATTCCTACTAATCCGAATGACACGTTTCTGGTATCAAAATGTCTGGATTCTTTCGAGGATGTGCAGTACTAAGTTATCGTTTTTTTTTTAATTCTCAATTTTAAATTACTTCCATTTTTTTAGATTACGGATAAGGTGCAAGTATTATCAAACAACTTGTAATGCGACCAATCACAACGACCGATTGACGCCATATTTTATGATGAAACAAAGTTTTTCACGTTTTAAAAAAGTACTTTCCAAGTTAAATATCATTCAAAGACTGATAAAAGTATTACAAATATTTGCATATATGCTTATCACACTATAATTTCATACATTTTGTCAGAAATATATAATTTTTAGTCTGATAATCGAAATTAATTGTAAACATTAAGCGGTCATGTAGGTTTTGTTATAGACATTTTCTGGAGGAAGACCCCTCTTTCATTAATATTCAGTATTAAATTATGTAGAGGGTCCAAAATTTATATATCCACTGAAACTTTTGAAAATACCGTAGTAAATAACCTTCTTACCTCTCTCGCCAGAAAAGTTCCATATTAAAAACTCTACCCTCGAAAAATATATCATGGATAAAAAGGAGCCAAATTATTTTGTAAGAAGTTGGAAACCCCTGCTGTTAATATTTTTCGGTTCAATTCCGTTAGAGTTCCCTCTAAATATATATCGCCCGGTTCTTTTGGACGCCCTAATATTCAAATATCAACACATTTTTCCGACTTTTATTAATAAACCGAATAGTTAGTGATCTAATTAAACATTTTAATTCAGGAGTTTGAAATTATTTACGAATATTTCTAAATTCTATGTTGTCTAAAAAGAATGGTGATATTTAGCGGGAACTCTAACGGAGTTGCACCTATTTTTCACGAAAAATTAATTTACCTTTAGAGAAAAAAAATTCTTGTTTCCCCCAAAGCTCATCGGGGCTTCCTGCGGCATCGTTCCAAGCGCGGCACGTGCTTGTATTCTTGCTTTCTAGTAAATACGTGCAACAGGCGCGTCGTGCCGACTCGGAATATCAGCCGCAAGTCGCTTTTACCCGCAACCACCTTGGAAAGGTGGTTGCAGCCGTGGGCCAGTCGTTTGGGCTGGACTTCCCCACTGGCTACCCCCGCATAAGCGGCCATGGCTCTTTCTTTGGGGGCGGGTTCTAGCGTATTTAGCTCCTTCTGAGCTTTGGGGTGAATGCCCTCAGTCTCTTCGGGAGGGCCGTTGCTCCTGCTGTTTCGATTTTTCTTGTTGTTCTTCCTATTACGAGACTTTCGTTTTTTGCCCATACCTATAAAATATTAAGAAAATAATAATTAATAAATATAATTAAAATGGTACTTACGTATTATCCCGTCGACCGCTTAATCCGAAAACGTTATCAAATCCCATTGACTTTACTATTACTGTGCCGCTGAATTAGACGGCCGCTGAACGGTCGACGGGCTAATACGTAAGTACCATTAAAATAGTTCTTAAAGACTTTTATAAAATAAAACTTCAAACAATGTACACTTTTACAACCATGCAAGCATTTCGATTGGATTGTGTTGCTTGAGAGTTGTTACTACAACAGAATGGAACCGGTCAATTAGCGAATAGTAGAAAACCCCTCTTCTGACGCTAGTGCGAGGGGAAACCCCCAAACCACACAAAGAGATCGGAGGGATAAGACTGAGGACATAATTAGTGGACATAAATTAGAGCCGAGCGCCGTAAGCGAACAGTCGCGCTCGGCGTTCGTAGCGCGGTGCACGTGAAAATATTGTTTTCCGTACGGTTTCAAGCAATCCGCATTCGCCGCGAATGCTCGCAGTTCGCCGAAGAGCGCGTTCGCGGCTGTTCGCTCTGTGACCATTGGCGTCGTCGGCTCCTGAATATTGGGGGGACGACACAAAGATTTAACAGAACTAGTAATCGTTTCTACTAGTAAACTAACTAACTTGGATTAGTAAACTAGGATTCGCTTAAGCCCCGTTCAATGATTTTAAATTACCTTATAACCTTTTGTCCCAAGTTTTTGTGAATTGTTTGAAACTTTTCACGAAAAAGGGGGGGGGGGTCCTCCCCCGAATATTTTTTAAATTGTACCTTTAAAAACAAGGTCAAACTCATTTTCAGTGTGATATGATTAGACAATTTCAAAATCATATTTTCCATGCTTTAACCAGTGTTGTAGCTGGAAATTGTTTTCGGGGGGAATGCTTGCCCCTCCCTTTTCTTTTGCTAGAAACAAAATATTTTGTTGTGACGATGTCCTCTCATTCTCAGCACTGGGCCTCAACCTATTCTAAATTAAATCGTGATCTAAATCTTGGTGGGTCCGTCCCTTAGGTGCAAGCTCAGCGTACGCCGAGAACCATAAAGCCCAATTCACATGGGTTGCGTATTAAAATTCGTCAGCGAAAAACGCTTCCCTACTTTCCCTACATTTTCTGAGGAAGAGCAATCCTTTCTTTTAAAACTAGATTCACATGATCACATGTCATAAAGAGTCCAATCATAAGCCTAGAAGAAAAAACGCAGCGCTCAAAATTCGAACGACTTTTTTCTTAGATTTAATTTAAGAAATTTGGAAAATACGCTTGCGTTTTTAGTCACATGATTTCCTCCAACCAATAAGAAAGCCCTTATAAAACAAAACAGCATCCATTTTATTTTGATGGTTCAAAGCAGATCATAATCGTCTATATATCCGAATTTAAATTGTGCATCCTAAAATGTGAACTAATTAAGATGAGTTAACTACTCACAAAGTTAATAAAATTATAAAAGAAGCCTCTTTGTTAGAATGAGCGGCTTCTAGATTGCAGGAATAATTAAAAAAAAAAAACAGACGACATGGGAAGTAGGCAGGAATTCAAGAGAAGCGGTGAGTTAAATGTCTTAAAATGGTATATTTAAATTCGTAAAGAGAACTGAAGTTCGAAATAACTTTTCATAATGCTTTTCTGAATTGTTAGACTCCATACAAAAGCACAAAATATACAAAAACCTTTATTAGAACCATAATTGTAATTTAAATTAATACTTGATAGCTCATTGGTATAACTATTTCTTCCCATGCCGTCTGTATTCTGCATATTTTTGTATTTTTCTTAGTAAGTTGTCTTTTTCTATTATGATCCAAATCAGAAATAGCCCCAATTAATTCGAATGTTTGGAGATCTACTGTATTCTATACAAATACATTACTTATCATGATTTAGAAATTTAGATATATACAGTGAAACTAATATTTTCATCAGAACATGTGAGGGAATAGAAAAAAAAAGAGTCGATAGGGGCATGTGCAATCAGAATTTATTGATGTTTTTCCTAAGGAGTTTCAGTGAGAAAATTATTTTTATTTAATGTTCTTAAACCAGCTTAAAATAACTTGTTTCATTTTTTACAACAGCTTATGTATATATGAAACCACATTTCCACTTCGGAGCTTCTCGATGTCTTATTTATGAATAAACTTTAAAATTTTAGCAGTGATGCTTTAAATTGATTTTTTTTAATGGATGCTACTAATTTTATGAAAAATGCATGCTTATAAAACTTAATAAAGTTGTTTAAAGTTGCTCTAAGTTTTGGCGCCAATACGATAGTAGGCAAAAGTCAGTGACCTCTAGTGAGCGTAATCAGAAACAAAGCGGGCAAAAAAGCTAGGGAAAAAGATCCTTCAAAATTCGCGACGAGTAAATTCGCCTTTTTTTTTTTGAAAAAACGCAACCCATGGGAATTGGGCTTAAGGATGGTTAACTAACTCGAGGGACCGCTCGATAGAAATCGAAATCGAGTTGTAAAAAGAGAGATTAAATTTTAAAACTACATCGATAATATGCGCATTTTGTAGAACAGTGAATGAATCCCAAAGAGAAGAAAAACTTGGGTATATTAGACGAAAGGACCGTTAACATCTTGAAATACTTTGATAAAATTAAAAATATTGAAAATTGTCAACAATTTAGAGTTTCGTAACAAGATGAGTAAATAAATATGTAAATACAAATCTCTTCCGCTCTCAAATGATGAGAATGAACATTTTTTGGTATCTGTTGGGCGCCCATGACAGTAGGAGTTGAAAATAAATAAAACCAGAAAAAAATAACCAAAGGAAGAAAACAAAGCATTTTATTATAATAGGGGTCATGAGGGAAGAAAATCACCCCTCATTTTTATGAAAAAGTCGATTTTTTTTAAGCTTTATAATGGCAAATGATTTTTTTTTATAGCAATAAGCAATAAGGGATGTTTTACTTCCTAAAGCCTAAAGGTATCTCCAAGCTCCAAGGGTTTGTCCAACCGTGTAGAATTAAAAAAATATTCGGTAAAACAACTGACAAACTAGCACGATCTTTTTGATACATAGAAGTTAATATCTTTTCTTAATAATTTTGCATTTTGTATAGGAGAAACATCATTCTTATGATGTATGTATTTTATGAAAAAATTATTCATTAATATACATAAAATTTATCCATTTCTCGAGATTAAACTTTTAAAAGCCTCATTTTATTATCCTATAGTATCATTTTAAAGACGTCAAAATTGCATTTTTCGGACAAAAACTGACATGAATCCGATTCACCTCGCATTAAGGGTAAATCGGATCACGGCACTTAAAAAAAAGTAGAAAATCAACCTTTGATAGTAAAGAAATATTTTCAGTGGATCCTAAAAGTATAGATTGGGACTCGAAATAATATGCTTTTTAAAGCATTTCAAAGTCTTTGTTAGGAAATTTTTGACATCAGCTCTAAGTTCAAAAGTTATCCGATTCACCCCGTTTTTACGGTACTTAAAATTACTTTTAATATTAAGTAATTGCCCTTCTTATACCCTAAATTACAGAATTTTCTTAGTGGGAGGCGTTGAAAACCGCACCTTTAGGGGGGGGGGGGCGGTAGTCTTTTTAAAAAGGTTGACCCAAACAGAACCGCTTCTTATAAGCCACAGAATTCTCAAGGAAAAGTAGTATTATAAATAGGTTTAAAAATTGCATGAAGCCTCTCCCCTTCAAAAATATTTTAAAATTAGCCCCTGGGTTTCCCAAACTTTTTCATGCATCGACCCCTTGGGAGTAGTTCACCAAAGCCCCCTTTCAAAAATCCAAATAAATTCTTTATGAAAATAAATTAAAAATGAAAATTTAAATAAAATTTAACAGCCGGTCTCATTCACTAGTAATGTACTGTTCAACCTGGAAAATTCATTGGTGAACAATATAAGACAACCAAAAAGCATTAATCACTCAAAACTTTGATATAAAAATAAGTATGTAAAGAAAGTTCAAAGGATCAGGAAAAATCTTTGAATCATCCACAGCAATGCATTTTACAATAAGATAGCAAAATTTTATCAAAATAAAAAAACACTGCAAAGAAGAAAGAAATTTTGAAACACTCGAAATAAACTAAATTACAATAAAAGTAAAAAATTTTAATTATTAAAGTCTGAAACAAATTTATTAAAATTGTCATTATTACAATGCATCAATTATGGCTAATTACGAATAGATTCAATGGGAGAGTGTGCCTGATGCTGGACTGTCAAAGAGGGTATTTGGTTTAAAATTACTTATTATTATTCTTTTTCGCAGTTGAGATAATTTAATCTACGAATAAATTGCAATTTTTTGCTATAAAAAAGATTCACTAAGTTTAAACTGCTTTATAGCTTTTTAAAATAACATTCTGATGTTATACTCGGGATTACCACGTTTCCGAAAAAAAAATGACAAAACAAAATGTGGCTATAGTGCTTTGAAACGTCTGCTGCTTATTTATTAAAAATTTAATTTGTTGTTTTCAAAAACTTTTTAACTTTTATAAAAATTTCTAAAACAGTATTATGTTATAAAAACCACAGGGTTGGCAAGTTTCGGCCGCAAGTGGAAAAACGCAGTAATGAAAATAATTAGATTTTTGGCAGCAAAAGTATTTTTGACCCATAATCATAATCTTTAAACTTCTTTTTATAAAAGACAGATATATCTCTCTATATTAAAAAAAAGTAACAGTGACCGCCGCCGCTGCTTTTGAAAATTTTATTTTTGAACACTTTGAACTCTCACTACGCAAAAACTATTGCACGGAAATTTGTGAAATTTTAAACATTTCTAGACAAATGTATGAGGATCATTTTCGTTCTAAAAGCTAATTGATGAGATAATTAGTTCTAGAGTTATTTAATGTCAGAGTCGAAAATTATTTTTTTCTGCTGCGAGTTCGCCCCCAGCAAAATCTATTAGCAGCAGAAATATGATTTTTTGCAGACACATACTCTTAGATGTGCAGTTTTGCACCACGTCGCCCTTTTTTCGAATTAGTTTTGGAGTAATTAAGTTTTAAAGTTTCGAAATTTTTGACGGTTTTTCTGTTTTTTTATTATATAAGCAAAACTAACTTTATTTAAAGTCTTAAAACTTTTAAAATTTTATTTCTTTTAAACATTTGGGCATAAAGAAATGAAACTAGGCACATACTATAGACAATGAAGGTACACAACCATGAAAAAACTGAGGACAAAATATTTGAGCACGTTTTCTTACGTAATTATGAGAGGAGGGGGGGGGTTGCGGTTTGCTTACTTTTACTGACAAGGGGGAGGGGGTCAAAAATGACCAAAAACTTGCTTTTGTAATATTTGAACGGCCCTTACACTTTCATTTATAAAATACTTTTTTTACTACACGTGTTAGGAAATGCACAGATGCAAATAAATCGATTAATGAACTTACCAAAACCTTGGGGTAGAGAAGTCAGGAAATACGATTTTAAAGAGGCTATCCTGGATAATATCTAAACTAGAACTGACCTGACAACTTTCAAACCAGACCCGACTTCATTTTCATGTCCCTAAATGTCACGCCCCGAGCAGCTAGGCAGCCAATGGGGTTTGGTTGGTTTCGATGTGATATGATTGGAAGCGGATCTTTTGAATCTTTTGTTATGCGCTTCCTCAAGAAGGGAGATTGTTATATTTTTGAAAAATCGGGGTGCGTTCTTGACGTGGCTGGTTCGTGACGTCATCGAAATCTTGAATCTCTAACCACAGGGGGTCTCGGGGGACAGGTTTCGCAGGGGGTCAGTTGGCTTTTGGACGAGCGAGGATTAGGCCTAGAAGAGCACGCGGTTTCTGTGCTTGGTCCTAAGTCTGTGTAAATAAAATAGGCGGTTTGACGTCATTCTTTACCATGGCAACGCAGAAGAAATACATTGAGAAAAAAGTCAAGGTCAACCGCCGATTCTATTTACACAGACTATAGTAGTGTAGAATCAAGACCCTCTATATAATGGCCTCACAACTCGGACGGGTGACGTCACACTTTCCGCCACCTTTGACGTCACATGCAAAACGACGCCATGTTTTATATTTTTTGACTTCTTAACACTGAACAAGGAATATTCGTGTTTTTGTTATTAACATTAATGTATCGATGTAAAAACATACGCCGTGATATTAATTGGGGAATGTTCCGTAGTCGAGGTGGGTTGGCGACTTTGGCGACTTTTTTTGTCGCCAACTTTTATTTGGCGACTAACAATTTATTTTATGGGTTTTAACAACGATTATTTAGTAAATTTAGTAAACAAAGGGCAATAAAGTAGAAATTATAAATTTTAAAATACATAAAATAATGCTCAATCAAGACGATGCGGGTTTTTTTTGTAAACCAAGGGGTTATTTTCGGGGTTTTGTTTTACATTTAGTACACACGGGTGGGTTTGGTTACATGTTTTTCATCACATTTTTAGTCAACTCGTTTATCATTCAGTAAACCAATCTTAGTTAACTTGTATACGTATTTATTCAATATTATTAAATAATTGAATTTTTATGATGTTTTAACTATAATGTAGATTTTTTTCTAGTAGTAGTTTGGTATATATGTTACGGGCAAAGTAATTAATTGGGCATTATTAATAATGGCCAGAATGGAGGAGGGCAATGTGATAAAATCAATGGCATTTATGAATGAAATTTATCACTTTGCCCGCCTCCACTCCGGGCATTATTAATAATGCCCGATTAATCACATTGCCCGTAACATATATAATGTAGATGTTTTTTTATTAGTGGTATTTTAGTCTACAGTGAGTACTTTTTTTTATCTAGTAACCTATAAAATTAGTGAATTATTTAATATTAAAATTAGAAAATACATATTTTTCTCCGAAAATTTAATTTTAAAATGGTCAAAAAAACTTATTAATTTTTCAATATAACAAATGAAATGAATACAGAACAATTTTTGAGAGAAATCTATCAAAATATCAAATTTTTTTTTATCCAAAAGATGAAGAATAAAAATAAAACGTAGGATTTCAAAAATCTTGCGAATCAAAAGAGTAGAAATTATTTTGGTCAGAATCAGAATCATTTTCAAACTTTTCGTACATCCAGCATCAAATCAGTAATACCTTCAGATTGAGGAGTTGGATCGTCGAAATATAGTAATTTTAGAGGCTTGAGCATTATTTTTATATATTATAAAATTTCTACTTTATTGCCCTTTGCTTACTAAATTTTCTAAATAATCGTTGTTAAAACCCATAAAATAAATTGTTGGTCTTCAAATAAAAGTTGGCGACAAAAAAAGCCTACCTTAACCTTGCGTGTAGAATCCATGTTTACTTTCATAACACTTCCACATTTTGGACAATTCACTAAATTGTCTTTTGAATCTAATAAGCCAATTTAAGCTATAAGCGACTCCACTATCAAGTGAAGAGGCAAAACCTATGCAAAAAGGGATGCATTTTGACCCTTGAGCGAGCGATCCCGAATGAAAGATAAGAAAAATATTTAAAATCTCACGCAGATTGCTAATGCGAAATATAAAATTGCTTGTTATAAAAATAATAAAAAACTACTACTAATAAAATGATTTATGCATTAACGTGCTTATTTTTAGATTGCCGTTACTAGTCATAACTTTATTGTCACTAGTCATCCTCTTGATATTTGGAAGTTTATTGATATTTTATCAAGTAGAAGACAGTGAATATTGAATTCCCATATTCAAGTAATTTTTTCACTTATGATTTCTAATATTTGTTCAATATAATATTTAAAAATACAACAAACTAACTAAATATAATAAGCTTAAGCTATAAATATAAGTTCATTTTTTCATACAATTAAACTTGATTATTAATGCTATCACGCATTATGCAGGAAAAATAAATAAATATAACTAGGGTTGCTGTAATCAGTTGAACTAAATTATTCATAGTTTTTAACATTGCCGGGGAGTCGCCAGATTTGGCGATCTATTGCACCCACCTCGACTACGGAATTTCCCCCTATTAATTTTTAATGGCTATCGCTATTCAAACCAGAGTTTAATAAGTAGAAATCTGAAATAAGCATAAAGCATCAAAAATGTCTTTTAATTTAACAAAATTGATGGAACAACAAACAAAAACGTGATGCCATCTGAGAAAAATGTAAAAATACAAATCAGAAGAATTAACTAGAACTTAGTGCTACTAGTGCATTTCCCGCAACAATAAATATAATGCTTGATTATCATCAGTTTAATCTTATAATAAATTACAGAATTTAGTGTAATTAAATAAATTGTTTACTGTTGGAAGAATTCGAAAATTCAATTATTTGTTTTAATTTTTAATAGATTTTACTTTTTATTTTACTAGTGATTTTTTTTATTTTCCTAGATAAACTTAATATTGTGAGAAAAACCTACATGACATGCATTCATTATTTGCAAACTGAACTAAAAGCCATGTTAGTCCTAAGGCTAAAAAACTGAATGAAAATACAAAAAAGCTGTACAAAAGGGACAAAATTTTGATTCTAAACGAAAGATTTTGAGTTTCCAGAACAGTATTATCAGCCTTGAAGGCATACATAACGCGAGGAGTTAAGAAAGTAAGTTTTTATGCTCCATAGACTTAACATGGGAAATTTAGCGATTTTCCGCCACCTTTGACGTCACAGTGACGTAGTTGTCAGGCTTTGTATATAGAGGGTTTTGGTAGAATAGGATATAGTGCTTGGAAATTATTTTTAATAGCTTTTTATAGAAAAGGGGATCTGGGGGTTTCCCACGGGAAATTTTTGGAAATTCGACTCTTAAAAAAAGGTTAAACTAATTGCTAAGAATACATATAACAAGGGACCGACGAAAAACGACGTATTATTTAAAAACAACTTGAATTATTAGGTTTCTAATGCTCTTAATGCAGATTTTTGTACATACAATAAATTTGAGGTTTTTCTAAAGGAAAAATTACAGCAAAACAATTTTTAAACTGAAAATAAAAATTAAATTTCAAAATATTAAAACATTTAACATAAAAATAAAACAAATCATATATGTTTGTCCTAATTAGTATTTATTTAATTTTTCATATCTTGAGTACTATATTGCTCATATTGCAATAATCATTCATTGTCGTTTGACGTGAATATTTTTGAATTTTAAGAAGTATAACCGATCATGGGCGTAGCCAGGTTTCATGTTAGGGGAGGGGGCAAGGCTGTGCTCTTGATGTTGCGAATACATCTTTTTTGAAATATGTCAAAGAAAAAAGAACCACGCATCAGGTGTATTATATATTCTTCACCATTCCATATTCCAGTCCATTGAACTCGCCCCCCCCCCTCCCGACAGGTAAAGGATTAACCTTGACAAATGGATTCTCGACCTCCCATCCATGGGCGCCCATATGTTTGAATTCAGGAGGGGGCCCAAGAAAAATGTTTGCAATTTAGCCGCCAAGTTTCTTTTTAAGGGGGTTGGTTGATAATTATTTCAATGGGAGTTCTTAATGCAAAATATTAAAAAAAAATACTGGAATTTCAAGCAAAGAGGGGTGCCTAAGAGTCCTCCCCAGAAAAAGTTTCGAAATTTTATTCTTAAAAGTAGTGTTTTAACTCAAACTCATTTGGGTAACTTCTAAAATTTCAAGTCAGAAACTAAAAGGAAGATTTTACGTAACTTTTCCAGTGCAAGGGGGGGGGGCCGGGCCCCCCTTTGCCCTTATGTATGGGCGCCCATGCTCCCATCTAAAAGAACCAAGTCTATTTTCGATTGATTTTTTTTTTTACTTTACTTACTAATAGAGATAAAAAAAACTCCCTTTAATGCATTCTCATTATTATACATAATTATATAAACAAGTGTTAAATCCTTTATATAGAGCATTTTCAATCACATGACTCGGACCTAACAACGGCCTTAGCAACAGAAGGGGTTACAGTTTTTTGCCCTACAGAGGTTAACAGTTACAGAAAATGACTAGCCGTGGAATTCTTCTATTGGAGCATTTGCAATCACGTGATCCCATACCTAAAAACCGCCTTGGCAACAGATAAACAACGGCCTCAGCAACAGTTAAAAGCCCTACAGAAGGTACACAGTTAAAAGAAAATAACCGCTTGTGACGTCACCTGAAAACTCTCTATAGGAAAATGTAGTTGAAAATTTCAAATTATAATCTCACTTTCAACAAAGAAGTAATACCTACGAAATTCTTAAAACCATTCTTATTATTAATAGAACTATTAAAAGTGTTGATACTTTGAATTGAATTTGAAAAGTGAAAATTGAGTGGAAAAGTGAATTTTCACACTGTTATATAGAGCATTTTCAATCACATGGCTTGGACCTAATAACGGCCTTAGCAACAGAAATGTTACAGTTTTTTGCCCTACAGAGGTTAACAGTTACAGAAAATGACTGGCCGTGGAATTCTTCTATTGGAGTATTTGCAATCACGTGACCCTATACTTAAAAACCGCCTTAGCAACATATACATCGTTACCTAGCAACCGCCTTAGCAACAGTTAAAAGCCCTACAAAGGTTAACAGTTAAAAGAAATTAGCTGGTCGTGACGTCACCTGAAAACACTCTATTGAATGTCCGGGTTCGGCCCATTTTTTGTCTAATTTGCCTGGACTAGTATAGAGAAAACAATAAAGGAAGTTCATTAATAAATTAGCCCTTCTTTACGTGGTTGTAGGGGTGAAAATGAAATGTAAAATATAGGATGATATTTTGATCTTTTGACAATTTTCTATAGATACATTTGTCAATTCATAAATCCTTGGAAATTGTTTTGTTCGATTAGCTTCTTGAGCGAAAAAGCGCCTCGTTCAAATATTAATAAGAATGACTTTGATTAGTTTTGACCCCCCTCCTTTTCAGCAAAAAATAAGCCAACGAAATCAATCTTATGTAATTTTAAAGAACTGTTCTGTCCAACCGCCTTTTTAGGCTCTTTTAAAAAACATAAAATTCTCATTTAAATTCGGGGACATCCATAAATTACGTGAGGTGTTTTTTCCAAAATCTGGACCCCCCTCCCCCCTTGGTGAGATTTAATGAGATTTTGCTGGACCCCCCCCCCCTCCCCCACGTGAGATTTACCTACAACTTTTTAAAAATGATTTTCCTTTCTCATACTTAAATAAAAAAGAAAATCGTTTAATTTCTAACTTTAAAAGTTGATGTGAGATTTTAATCGACCCCCCCCCTCCCCCCTTGGTGAGATTTTTCCAAACCCCTCCCCCCCCTTTTTGACCTCACGTAATTTATGGATGTCCCCTTCTATGTTTGTTTTTCTTTCCTAGTAGCACAGCTCAAGTAGTGTAGC
Organism: Tetragnatha montana; assembly: GCA_963680715.1. Classification (NCBI taxonomy): domain Eukaryota; kingdom Metazoa; phylum Arthropoda; class Arachnida; order Araneae; family Tetragnathidae; genus Tetragnatha; species Tetragnatha montana. The sequence continues at coordinate 3,078,408 of OY796674.1, read as the reverse complement.
ACAATCATCAGGTTATTTCTTTGGATCCTTTCAAAAATTTTTAGGGAGGAGGTTTTTCATGAGGAATTATAGGGGTTGCTTGACCAGTGACCACCCATGAATGATATGAAGACTTGACTTTGCGGTTTGTTATCTTTGACGGTCCGAGCGGTATTGTCCACTTTTCATTCACCTGTCAATCAACACCGACTAGTGTGAGTAACAATGGGGAGACGACCAAACGATATTGGGAGGTCCTTTTCTACGCGAAAGGCCCCAGTGGTCAAGTTGAGAGGGTGCGTTTGTTGTAAAGCGGTGAACGAATCAATAAGAACCACCTATACTCGACAGCAACGTTTCTTGAACCCAGTACGTCACAAAGGGGGAAGGAGAAATCGGTAAACACAAAGCCTGTCGGGTTGCTAGGAGGGGTTTCGGTATGCAAATCGTGAGTGAAAAGACACTATGCAATATACGTATATTGGGTTTAACAAAATAATTTTAAATTGACGTTCTTCATTTTACTCAAAATTCAGACATCGTGATGGGAACTACTTTGTTTGTTAGTGACGTCATAGCAGGGCCGTGTTAAGGGGGGAGGTAAGGGGGCGGCCGTATTCAGGTATTCAAGAGGGGCGCCAAATTTGTGTCCGAACTTTTTTTTTGCAATTTATTATTATTTTAGTATTGGACTTCGTAGATTCTTCAATACTTTCGAACGGAACCACGATGAACATGTTCAGGGGGGTGCCAAATTTGTGCCAGAACTTAACTATGCCGAACCGGAACAGGAGGGGGGCGTCAAAAAAGCCATCCGCCCCTGGCGCGATTTTTCCACAACAAGGCCCTGCGTCATAGGGTCAACTTGAGTTGCTGTCTAGTCTAGTATAGTTATACAAAAGGGGGAATCATGTTTTTAAATTGATGTTCTTCATTTCAGTCAAAATTAAGGTACCGCGGTGGGTATTGTATTTTGTTTGTTAGTGACGTCATAGGGTTCAAAATTTTCTGTCAAGTATAGAGTAGTTTTGCATCATCGCGGTCCAATCAGTTAGTGGCCTGACATTCCACCCTTGGATCCAACAATCCGTCAGTATAGAGCCCTGCCATTTCCAAATTGATCGTTTCATCTGGTGTGATCGTGGAGTCATCTGTGGAAAAACTTATCAATACACTGATGTTTAAAAATAATAATAAAACTAGGTTTATCTTGGGTTGTGTAGTACACAGGAAAGTCCCTCTAACCATGAGAACGGAGAGAGCTACAGCTACGGAAGTTAGGTAACCGTATTAGTGTGGCGGCAATTGGTAAGAAAGTGGTCATCCGTGCGATTTTTGTGATACAATTACGAGGCTTGGTTTTTCTGAAAGGTCTTTACACAACGAGTACAAATCCGGTTGTTTGACTCCTGAAATATGGTGCAGAGGAGCGTGGCGGGGGGCGCAAAATGGCGGATCGCGTTTCAAAAAACCGCAATATCTCTAATATTTATCGCTAAATAAATATTTCTTCAAGCTTAAATGTTAGTTTATTACATATTCTAATATGTTAGGAGCGCTGGTACTTTTTAGAATGGCGGATAATACCGAAAATTGGGAAATTCCAAATTCACTCTTTAATGGGGTTTCCCGTACTATTTATCGAGTTACAATGGTGGGGGTTGATTTTTCTAAAAGGCATTAACTTAAAGAACACATATTTCAATGTTGCCACCACCAAAAACTGTGCACGGGGAAGAAAATTAAAAATGGCCGCCATCTCGTTTCAATGAAACGGCTACATCTTCTTTCTTTAGTGCAACAAAACGATTTTTTAAAGCTTAAATACTTTTTATATTGTTTCTACAAAAATTAGAGTGTGTAGGGATAACATCGAACAGCATTTAACATCAAACAGCGGTTAATTCCAGACAACCTTCCTATCTAGTTTTCCCGGAAATTTTACACGTGCTAAAGCTTAGGTTCGGTTTTATTGAAAAGATATAATGATAAGAAAAACATATCTATATATAAACATCATCAAAAATGTTGCGGGGGCAGGTAATTAAAAATGGCTGGACCAACCACCGAATATGGAAACAACAAATTTTTATAAATTATAGCTGCCGAGAAAAACTCTAAAAGCTCCATGACAGTTTTAGTTATACTCTGCATTAGCTATTGCAAATAATTAAACCTATGTTGATTTCTGATTAATAATATATACATTTGTTGCCCTCTTATAGATGATTTCTATCAAGTTTTTAGTCTATTAGTCGGTGCTAACATCAGAATAATAAAATATTTTGGAATTAAAAACTATCCTGAAAAGTTTCATCTTTAATTTTTTCACCAATGCGTGATTTATTTTTTGATAGTATAGTACGAAATGGTATGACGTTTGTTGTTTTTTAGCTTGTTACCAAAAATGCAATAAAATAGGAAAGTGATGGGTAATAAAGAGAATGAGAGGATTAAACATTATCATGCAATATATTTAAACTAACGGTGAATTCCAAAGAGATAGCTTGATATAATTCTTTGTATGTAAAGCCCTGGTTTTTGTAAACACGGAAGAGGTCAAGATCCCCCATTTGTTTTCCGTATCTGACAATCTTGGGTTGACGACACTTGTTTCCGGGAGGTTGCGGTTTTCCTTTGGTCAAACAATGACCACCCCAAGCTTGCCCGACTTCTGAGTGTGTGGTCTCCTGTCGCGGAAGGAGTAATGTGACACTTCAACGTGGGTGATTCCGATAACGGAACCCCCTAATGACCACCTCATTTATGATGGCAATAAAAGGGGGAGTGGTCAAAAGATTTGGATTACGTATTATTTGCCAACAAAAATCATCTGAAGGATTAATTGCAAAACCCTTTGCATATGAAAAGGTTTTGCAGAGTGTGGAAGAAAATGCCAATTACAAAAATGTGAAGTACCTCTTATCAAATATTCGTCTACGTGGAATGACTTCTGCCATACTGACAGAAAACAGAGCATCATGGCACCAAAGTTGTTACCAATATGTCATTAATATAAGAAATTTGGAGCTTGCCAAAAAGCGTTTTGAGAGTCTAACTCAGTCAACACCAATTCAAAGTGTGAAGGAAATGAACTCCCCAAGACTAACACGTTCTCATTCGATTCCTTACGACAAAGATAAATGCTTCTTTTGTACTGGTCATCATATTCATCATAACTTTTCCAAAGAAAAATGTATTGTAATTCCTTTGTGATTCTCAGGAAATATCGGATTTGTATAAATTTTACCTCTTTACTCTTTCGATTTAGTTTATTTTTTAGAACTTGCCTTGTAATGAAATGCTTTGATTGGCTGTGTTATAAAATATCTATATCTCTATATGGTAGTAAAATTAATGTTCCTAATTACTTTTTGACTTTACTGTGCTGTTGTTGAGAATAGAATACTATATTGTATTTGTCTGTTGTTTTTTTTTTTAATTTTGTGTTATAGGAAAGAAATAGCAGGTTAGTGGAATCATTCAGCCACTTGTATGATAAGAATTAAATAATGCAATAAAAATGGTGAATTTTATTTCAAAATATTTTATTATTCTGATGTTAGAACTGACTAATAGACTAAAAACTTGATAGAAACCATCTATAAGAGGGCAACAAATGTATTTATTATTAATCAGAAATCAACATAGGTTTAATTATTTACAATAGCTAATGCAGAGTATAACTAAAACTGTCATGGAAAAGTCATGGAGCTTTTAAAAAATAAAAATAAAAATTTGTTGTTTCCATATTCGGTGGTTGGTCGGCCAGTTTTAATTAACTGCCCCCGCAACATTTTTGATGATGTTTATATATAGATATGTTTTTCTTATCATTATATCTTTTCAATAAAACCGAACCTAATAGCTTTAGCACGTGTAAAATTTCCGGGAAAACTAGATAGGAAGGTTGTCTGGAATTAACCGCTGTTTGATGTTAAATGCTGTTCGATGCTATCCCTACACACTCTAATTTTTGTAGAAACAATATAAAAAGTATTTAAGCTTTAAAAAATCGTTTTGTTGCACTAAAGAAAGAAGATGTAGCCGTTTCATTGAAACGAGATGGCGGCCATTTTTAATTTTCTTCCCCGTGCACAGTTTTTGGTGGTGGCAACATTGAAATATGTGTTCTTTAAGTTAATGCCTTTTAGAAAAATCAACCCCCACCATTGTAACTCGATAAATAGTACGGGAAACCCCATTAAAGAGTGAATTTGGAATTTCCCAATTTTCGGTATTATCCGCCATTCTAAAAAGTACCAGCGCTCCTAACATATTAGAATATGTAATAAACTAACATTTAAGCTTGAAGAAATATTTATTTAGCGATAAATATTAGAGATATTGCGGTTTTTTGAAACGCGATCCGCCATTTTGCGCCCCCCGCCACGCTCCTCTGCATCATATTTCAGGAGTCAAACAACCGGATTTGTACTCGTTGTGTAAAGACCTTTCAGAAAAACCAAGCCTCATAATTGTATCACAAAAATCGCACGGATGACCACTTGCCGCCACACTATATAGTAAAGCGACTACGCCCGACATAATGCAAACGACAGCAACACCCCTAGCGGTGAAATAAGAAAGTTAAAACATAATTTAAAAAATGAAGAAGATAATATAAAAACTTTAATGAGAGAACATTGTTGACAATGTAATAAAAAACCATGCAGAAAAAATTTCGTGAAAATATGTTCAATATTCGATGAAAATGGCACTTTTTCAGGCCTCAACAGTGTTGTCATGTTGTTTTTGTATATTTTAGTTAAATGAAGACAAATCAAAGACACTTGTAAGTTGTGAACTTTTCTTTTCCTGAAGCCTGAAAAAATGTATTTTCACATGCTAACATTTCATCGAATATTGAAGATAATTGCATGATTTTTTTTCTGGGTGTTTTTTATTATATTGCCAACAATTTTCTCGTTGAAGTTTTTTCCTTATCTCCTTTACTTTTAAAATAAACTTTTTTAACTTTCTTTTTTGACCGTTTGGGGCTCTGCTGTCATTTGCATTATGTAGGGCGTAGTCGCTTCACTATACCGTTATCTAACTTCCATAGCTGTAGCTCTCTCCGTTCGAAAGCATTTTCAGGTTACAGGGACTTTCCTATACACCCTGTATATTAGTTCCATTAGGGTCCGCTAAGAAAAACCTTTTGTAGCAAATTGTTCCCAGTTTAACTCCCCCTACTAATAAAATGAACCAAAAAACCGTGAAACGGACTTCTGAATCCCTAAGTGTGCATGAAAAGCGAACTTCCAGAGCGATTGACCAGTAGAACCCTCTTCACTGTGAACGTCGTCATTGGGCAGGAAAGCCAAACGACCGCCTCAGCTCCAGGGAAACCTAATGTTTGCTTTTCTGCGCAAACACTCCGCTAGCCGTGAAGAGAGTTCTACAGGTAACTCGCACTGTAAGTTCGCTTTCCTTGCACACTTGGGGATTCCGTTTCATCAAGGCTTTTGCTTTGAAACAAAGCCTCGAAGAGTCAATTTCAGGAAGTATTTTAGAAGAGAGAGATAATTTCAGTAAGTATTGTATACAAAGAAGGTCTGTATGCAATAACAGAATGCCCCTGCATGAATTACAGGTTTTTTTTAGCAGCAAATTTGACAGGATTCTTTCAAAAATCAACAGACTTATTTTAGAGTGGGTGTTGAACATTCAGCGATCCAGATGAGCTATTATATTTCTTGGAACGTTTGCAGTAGAAAAACAAAAAAGTATATTTTACCCTATAAAAAGGGTTTTTTTTATCTTTTGACTTTGCATTCTTACATTTCTGTTAACATTAAAACATTTCGAGACGTTTAAAGAAATTGAACAAAGGGTGGATGTACTTAAAAGTTCACTATGAGAAGGCTAAAATGGAATGCTCTCAGAAAAGAGGAATTCGATTTTCCATAAAAAAAAAACTAGTTACAAAAGGAAGGGGGTGTGGTGTATGTCCTAACGGAGAGATTCGAACTTAAATCCCAAATTTGTTTTTCTCCCAAAAAACTTAAATCCCAAATAAAAATTGCCTTAAGTCAAATTTGCGAAAGATTTTGCGTAACCCCAAAAATAGAGCATCGCTTCAAAAGGGATTAAACATGCTTTCAACTTATGTCTTAGGGCAGAGTTAAAAAAATCTCAAATTAGCAATTTATGGAGAGCTGCATGCATTTCGATCTTAGAATTCGTGTTCATAAATTGGAAGAGAAAAGTTCGAATCCTAGATCTTTTTTTGTGGCATATATTAGCACCATTTTTCTATTGTGGGGAATCTTTGAACTAAAACTTTTTGACTGGGTAAAATTAATTAAAATTTTAATTGTAACCACCCTGATATTTTCTTTAACTATGAAGGAAATGAAAGACAGGTGATAATGAGAGTATTTATATTTATTATTTCAACCTAAAAAAATCCTTAAAAATTTAGTATTTTAGTTATTCCCCGGCTTGTGATGTGCTTGATCTTGAGGGTCCTCTAATAAACCTTCGTCAAGTAAGACGCACACAAACACCCAGGGCAAGGCCGAGAATCGAACTCGACACCAGGTAAAGTGCGCAGACTGCTAGAGCAGTGGGCTGCACGTAATCCCACTAGGCCACCCGGCCCCTATTTAGACTTAAAAACCTACATGTCTACTGCACTCCCTTTTAAATTTAGTTCACTAAAGAATTCAAAAACCCTTTATATCGTATTTTAATGTGATAACTACTTTAACTATATATGAATAACTGAAAATAATTTATTATTATCAGTAACACGAAGAAATATCTAAGATTCTGATTTTAACTGATTTTAAAGACGTAGGCACTTGGTTTATTCATTTCTTCTGGTTCGGGGGTAACAGTAACTTTACGAAGGGGGACGGGATGGCCTGTTCGGTTTGCTCCTCTGCCTTTCACGCCAGCAGTCTGCGCACTGCCCCGTCGTGAGTTCGATTCTCACCTCGCCCCTGGGTGTATTTTCCTTCCTTGTGCCAGTAAAAATTCTGTTGTGTCTGTCTTACTTGACGAAGGTGTATAAGCGGATCCTTGAGATCAAGCACACATACCGGAAAATATATGTAACCAAAAAACCAAACCAACCAACCAAACCTAACTTTACGAAGAAAAAAAAATTCAATGATGGTTTTTCTCATTTTTTCCTCTTTCGATGCATTTAAAAACAAGAGATTCAGGCTGACGTTATAAAGATAGTTTAGTTTAAAATAAAAAAGTTTCTCGTGTGAAATCCCTCTCATCTATATGCAATGGTGGGAGAGTTTAGAGGAAAATAAAAGCTAAGGGGCAAAACAAGCCGGCCGCCACCAGTGGCGAAAGCAATAAAAAAGCCATAAAGATGGTTATCTCACTTCTATTGGATACCCTGTCTTAGATAACCATATTTATGGCTTTTTTATTGCTTTCGCCACTGGTGGCGGCCGGTGTGTTTTGCCCCTAACACTGGACTCGAACGGCTCTAACCGACCAGCCATTTTGAAATGAATCAATCAGGCAATCAACAAGCCAGGGCGCTGTTTTTCGCACCTTAGCAACCGATGTCACAATTTCTGTTGGCAATGCCGGTAGTGAAGGGGTGTCTGCAGTATCAGATGCGCGTTCCAATTTCATGTAAGTAAACAGGAATTAGCTTTTAGGTAATAAACCTGAGGCTATTATTGTCTTTTCAGGAGTTAAGTTAGTTGTTTTATAAACGCTTTTTAAAGAGTATGATTGCATTAAAAGCGTATTTTTTTATATCTGTGTAACAGTTTGGTTATGATGACAAAATGCATCCCGTGTCCATCTGATTTTGCATAGACACATTTTTGAATTTCCGATTTACTGCACATAGTGCGCTTTCGTTTATAAGTCTTGTAACTTAATTTAGTTAGCTTGTGGTGATCAAAGCTTAACGTTAAGTAAATTTAAAAAAAGTAATGATTCGAAATTTGCAGTTCAATCAATTTCGGCACAAGTTGATTCTTTGTTGCTTCATTTAACGAGTAAAGAAAGCGTTGATCTGAATTAAACTGTCACCTGAACGCTTACTCAATTTATAGGATTTAGCAATTGTTTAATATCATTTTTTTTTGTCATGTCTATGATGAAATACAAAAACGAGGGATCCTGAGACTAGAATGTTCAAATATGAACATGATCATTGATGACGGCCCTGGTGATCTGTTCAATGCCTTCGTCATACAGATCCACAGCAAATGGCAAAACCCATCTCTTCCTCATCATTTCTTCCCATCATTTGTATAGCTTTTAAATAAAGTTTGAGAACGTATAATACACTCATTCTTAGCATGATTAGGATTTCTCTGGTTTAAAAGTAGAGTAATTATTCATATTTTTTAGATGAGTGTGATTAGAGGTTTATTGTCTGAAGTTTTCTTGAAAATATAGCCAAAAAATATGAGTTACATTGTTATAGATGTGTGTATAGATAAATTTGTTTAAGCGCGCACGGGCGACTTTTGTCACGGTGACAAAGACAAAAACAACGTTGCTAAGGCTGTTGTTAGGGGCGGGACATAGAAGTATCCAATAGCAGCATTCGCACATGACATCACTGGAGGATAAAAACAACGTTGCTAAGGCCGTTGTTAGGTAAAGTCATGTGATTGAATATGCTCTATTGTTTTCTAATGATATTTTTGATACTAGTAATCCTGGTCGCCGTGACTTTAGTCACCCGTGCGCGCCCAGCCTTAGACGTACTTTTTTTTTTTTTTTTGAAAACAACACTCCTCACATGGATGGTGAAAAACTCAGCAGGTTTATATTTCTATATTATAATATCTGTCGGGATAGAACAGATTGTGGTACTAAGGGGTTTCTTTGTCACTTACTCATTAACATAGGTACTTGTTTTAAAAATATTGTAACACATGTTCTAATGTAACTTGAAATTTAAATAGTTAGTTCGGATTTTTTAACTCTGCTGAATTGTGTAAAGATTTCAGCGATTTGATGGACATAGATCTGTCGTTATTATATCGTTCATTCTGAAATTGATTACGAATTCACTCATTAAATTGAATTTTATTCAGGAATAGTTAGGTTTGGAAAATTTAGTTCCCTTTTTATTTATTTTTTAATGGATCTTCCTTTAACTTGAAAAACCAAACTCAATATTTACCTGTTCGAGACTTAATTAAAAAAAAATTGGGAGTGGTGAAAAATATTAGTGATAACAAAGTTTTTGTAAGTTAATAAAATTGAGATATTTTAAAGGCGACTTTTTTTCTAAAAGTTTAAATTAGAATTTCGGATCTGTGGAATAAATTATCAACCGGAAATGAAACCGGCAATATTTCCCATAATTTTAAGTTTGAAAAGTGTTTAAGCCAGTATGTTCGTTAAAATACCTTCACCCAACTCTAAGGATTAAATCATTTCCCGAAAATTGAATTAGCACTGCTTCGAGAATCAAAGAAAACATTCGATTGGATAGTCCCCTATTCTCATAAAAAAGGTGTTTTTTTTTCAATTTGACTGAAATATACCCTACTTCCCTTTTATAACTTGCGTAAAAAGTTTGGATTGGATTTGGTTTAGTACTTATTATATTCTCCGGCTTGTAAGCTTGATCTCAAGGATCCGCTTATAAACCTTCGTCAGGTAAGACAGACACAAGCAGAACTTTTACTGAGAAAGAAAATACACCCAGGGCAAGGCAGAGAATCGACACCAGGTACAGTGCGCAGACTGCTAGTTTTGTTGACTGCCCGTAATCCAACCAGGCCACCCTGGCCCCTAAAACTAGGAGTAAAAATGGTATGTTCAATACTGCTTATCCTTTGTCTGGAAAAATAAAGTTTCAATTTAGTCAAAAGGGGTTTCTTATTATAATAAAAATGAGAATCATGGCTGTTATTTTTGTAAATTATTTTATTGTTGCAAATAATATATGTTATGCCATCTAATTGCTATATTTCAGGATTTTTTTTTTTAAATTAGGTTCTTTAATGTTCTCTATTTTTTCTACAAAATCTTCACAATAGTAATTTTGTATTTTAAAAAACTGTTTGTAAATTTGATTTCGTAAGATATTTTTTTAAATAGTTAAGCATCTTAAAATGCTTCTTTTTTAGCAAATATCTCAAGAGTTTTTGCTCATTCTAAGTCAAATTTATTTTCAAAGGTGTTAAAATTGAAATTTGGAGAAAAAATAATTTTTAAAGCTTTTTTCACAGTTTTATTTTTCAAACTATAACTTTTTAAGCTTACTTTTCAGGAGTTTTCTAAAGTTACTTGTGTTAACCTGAGAAATGTCTTTCCTACAGGGTGTAAAAAAAGTCAGTAGGGTCGAGTGGGGTAAAACAGATCTTGGGATTTTAACAGTTTATATTTATAAAATTTAATGTTTTTTGGCATGCTGATTTTTGTTGAGATTCAAGTAAAATCAGCATGCCAAAAAACATTAAATTTTATAAATATAAACTGTTAAAATCCCAAGATCTGTTTTACCCCACTCGACCCTACTGACTTTTGAAAATTCCATAAAAACCGGGAAAAAATCGGAATAGAAAACGGTCTTTTCAGTCTTCAGCATACTGAGATCACGGGTTTTTTTTTAAGACCGTAAGAAATTTTAGTTCAAAATTATGTTTATAGATGGAGCAAACATAATTCAAGGAGTTCTGTGTTCAAGTTAAAAAATAACCCGCCATGATGTCCGGCAGAATGACTCCCAAATTGCATTTAAAAGAATGTTTGATTCTCTTCAGATTTGAAATTCTTAATCAAGAAAGTTTTTAACTTGCAAAAAACGTTTTGGCAATGATGCTTATGTCTCCAAACAATGCAGGGCCGTAACTAGACTTTTGTTTCGAGAGGGGTTTTGAACAAACTTTTTTTCTGGAGTACTTTTTTACCTCGCGTTTTAGATGACTTGCCCATTTTATACAGGGTGATTCGTAATTACGTGGACAAACTTTGCAGGGGGTAGAGGGGACCTAGACAAGCATATTTCGAATAGGAATGGGGGGCGCACATGCACTGTTAAAGAGCTAGGGCCTAATGTAGTGCGATGGCGTTACAAAAGGGGGGTTTCCCAAGGCCCGTTTCACGAAACAAAACAAAATAAAATGAAAAAATTTATTGCGTGATGTACAGCAATATCCGTACTACTTACACCACAAATTTAATAAAAATCGGACCATTTGCTAAATCGTGGGGTGAGTTTTAAAATGTGCAATATTAATCTTTTAGCCAAAGAATGGAGTTCCCTTAATGGTATTTAGAAAAATGATGATAGGGGAAGGAATTTTCAATTATCATACAGTTTCAATGATCAATGTATGATCATTGAAAATTCCTTCCCCGATCATCATTTTTTAAATACCATTACACTAATGTAAGGGAACTCCATTCTTTGGCTAAAAGATTAATATTGCACATTTTAAAACTCACCCCACGATTTAGCAAATGGTCCGATTTTTATCATATTTATGATGTAAGTAGTACGGATATTGCTGTACCTCACGCAATAAATTTTTTCATTTTATTTTGTTTTGTTTCGTTACACGGGCCTTGCCAAAACGTACTTTTGCAACGCTCTCGCACTACATTAGGTCCTAGCTCTTTAACGGTGCATCTGCGCCCCCATGATTTTTCGAAATATGCTTGTCTATATGTCCCCTCTACCCTCATGCAAAGTTTGTCCACGTAATTACGAATCACCCTGTATTAATTTTGGTGAACTTAATTTCAAAATTTTATAAACAATGTGATTTCCAAGTAAAATTGGAGGGTCCTCCCACAGAAAAATTTTCAAATTTCCCCCTCAAAATAGCGTTTTACCTCATTTTGAGGCCTTTTTGGATTACACCCTATAAGAACACGGCTCATTGGTATAGTGTAATAAACAGCAAAAGTTTGAGGGGATTTTAGGGAATCAAATTCGGAAATATTTTGGAAATTTATCCCTAAAAGTAGTGTTTTAATTAATTTTTTAGACTTTGTTACACGAAATGAGTATCACTCCTCGTAATTCGCAGAAGTTTAAAAGAAAACCAGTACTAGAGTAAGAATTTTGAGGGGGGTTGGGGGTCCACCGCTAGAATATGTTTGGAATTTTTACCCTTTAAAGTATTTTTAACTCATTTCGAGACCTTTTGGTTTACATTACACCTCTCCTTGTGAGTCACATAATTTTTAAGGAAAAGAACAGTATATCAAAATTAATGTCAAAATTTCGGGAGGGGTTTAAACCCCTAAAACCACCCCCTTGGCCACGGCCCTGAAACATCTCGCCTGTTGAAAAAAATAGTTTATCACATGACGTGTTGCTTCTTGACCTCAACGCTTTTTTAAACAAGTTTTCTCTTCAGAATAACTGACGACGAGAGAAAATTTTCTTTACAAGAGGTGTTCTCGAAGAGGATATTTCTGTGCTGAAAGGGTTGATGTGACAACCAAAGAGTCTTTGAGGTTGGAACATTGGATGGACTGGTATAACAAAGGCAGCATGGTCTTAGTTATGTGGACGATTTAGTTCAGAAAGAGTGATCTGAAATAAAATTGTCGAAATATTTTTTTTATCAAAAGCGTTTCATGGAACATTTCTTTTCATTAATGAGACAAAACAACACAAAATATTTTAAAGTGTGGGACGTTGGACGGACCCCCTGATGAGAGTCCAGCGTCTCAGACCTTGAATTTTATTTAAATATTTTAAAATATTTTGTGTTGTTTTGTCTCATTGTTTGGAATTGTCTTTCTTCCAAGCTGCTCAAGCGCTGGAATTGGATTAATCCATTTTAAAATTAGTTTGAATATAGTAAAATCTCAGGTTTAAAAAAAATTATCGTAATTATTTTCATTAACTTTCATTTACTGTCTTCATTGTCTTAAAGATATTCTGTGATTTTTTTTCCAGATTCAGCAAATAAAAATGTTTCTTATTATACCCCATTCGGGGACGTACACGTGAGGTCAAAAAGGGGGGAGGGGGAGTCAATTAAAATCTCACCTCAACTTTTACTTTAAAGAATGTTCGTTTTTTCTTTTATTTGGGAAAATAATGTGACGTCATCTAATCAGTGATGTTTCAGTAGTCTATCCATCTTCTATTAAAACTTAGTTTTCTGAGAACATAATTCCTTTTAAAGATTTCATTAAGGCTTTTGAATAAAATCTTAAGAGAGTAGCCTAATTTAGATACAGCATTATTTTATTAGATAGTTTAAAAATTTTGTATGCCACTTCGGGCATTATTAATATTGCCCGATTTATCGCATGGCCCGTAACGTTGTCTTTCCACAGTCGTAACATAGCCCGTAACGTTGTAGATAGTGTCTTTTTATCACGATTTGCGTACCAAAACTCCTCCTAGAAACCCAACAGGCTTTGTGATTACCCATTTTCTCCTTCCGTGTATAGTGACGTACTGAGTTCAGGAAACGTTGTGGTCTTTCGAGTTTGTTTGGAAGTTGAAAAGTTTTTTTTAAGAAGCTTTTTAAACTCACCGTTAAAAGTATTAAGAGAAAGAGCATATGAAAATATAGTGTAAGGATGGGATATATTCAAAAATTAAGTTTTCTATGCTCTATAAAATTTAATTTGAAATAATTAGGTTAATAATTCGACTAATTCGGATAATTTATGAAATTTGATTCAAAAATAATTCTTTACCTAATATTCTATACTGAATTAGGTAATTATTAATAATTCTATACTGAAACCCTTTGTGATACCTATACTCGACAGCAACGTTTCCTTAACCCAGTACGTCACTACGCGGAAGCAGAAAATGGGTAAACAGAAAGCCTGTTGGGTTGCTAGGAGGAGTTTCGGTACGCAAATCGTGATAAAAAAAGCACTTTATATACATGGGTTTAACAAAATCCTATTTTTAAATTGGCCCCGTTTACATGGACCATATACCCGGGTATAAGTGGCCGGTATACCTCGCAATCCCTATGAAAGGGATAAAATGCAGGGTATAAATAAATCCACCTATTTACTCGGGAATTTGAATACCCGGCTTTCTCATGATGCATTTCGGTCTCACTCAAAGCATAAAGTCATCCATGTTAGGCTTTAGTTATAACTTGTTGGAAAGTAAGTTTTTTTTTTATTTCAATTGGATATTTAAGATTGATTACTATCTTATATGTCAAAATAACTTGAAAATAATCCATTATGAACGCAAAATTCCAAGCCGAAAAGAGATAACAGAATGTAAACAAACACAAATTGCAATGACCAGTGACGTCTATACCCAGGATTTGAGTCCTATATACCCAGGATTTGGTCATGTAAACGGGTTTATAGCACGGTTTTCAATTTCCCTTTCCCCAACATTATACTCGGGTATAAGAGTTGCGGGCCATTGACGTTCTTCATTTCACTCAAAATTCAGACACCGTGATGGGAACTTTTGTTACATATTTAGCATGTTAAAAACTGATTTTAAGCTACTTTTACGGTATTTTGAACGTTTTTTTACACTTGAAAGTGTCGTTTACTATAGTTTTAAAGTTGTAAACGCCCCCCCCCATTTTCTACCTACTCATCACCGTCCCCCTAGAATTCTTCAACGCCTCCTGGGGCTCTACCACCAGCGTGTCGTTATCGTTAATATTGCCGAAATTATCGACAGTCACGTGATGCGCCTCAAACTTAACTACAGGTCCTACCATGAGAGAAGAAACCTAGAGGAGAAAACGACAGAGAGGCGAAAAAGCTCTACGACACCTCTTATCGAGGGCTGTGGCATTATTTTCAAATTAATAGCTATTGTACATTAAAAAGCGCTCTTAGGAATTACTTTTCAACCTATAGATGAAACAATATTTTTATTTTGCGTAGGAACTATGTTTTCTCTGCGTAGTCATCAGATCTTCCATTGCAAATAGCCCAAATCGCCGCCATTATTTGCTTTGTATGAAATAGATGAAAATTCTATTCATAAAAATACACGTCATTGGGTACTTATTTATGATGGAATATTTTTTCTTTCATTTTTAAAATATATTTTTACAAGGTTCAAGTTTATATTAATACAGTAAAAAGAGTCTGGAGGTAGAATAACCACAGAAGTGATTTCATATGGATTTCATCCTTTGATTTATAGATGGCAGCACGATGGTGTAGGAAATGCTGAAAAAACAAGATCAAATTGTCGATGGCCTACCGTGGCTTACCACGACGATGTTGTTTTTGAATGTCGACAAATGCAAGCTTTTACCGATTGCAACTGAGTTCGAGAGTATAGGTGTCGAGAAGAAATAACGCTTTTGATTGGTGTAAAAAGTTTTCGTCATCTTGTACGTCAGAAATAGGCGGGGAGTTAAGTTACATTGGCGTAATTTGAAATGATCACCAACGCAAGGGAAGGAACTCGTTTTTTCATGAGCAAAATTCTCGCCACTCTAAAAAGGGATGATCGTAATAAGATTAAGACGCTTAAAACGAATACCTTTACGAACATATAACGGAGGACAAACTTAAATTCAGGAAATTTTTGTTATCAATTGATTACAATTTTTTAATCGCAAAAAAAATAAGTTTTGGATAAAGAACAAAATTTTTTCCCATCACCACGGTGATTATTTCTGATTAAAATTTTTTAAATCAGATAATCATTTTAAAGCTGCTTTTTGGATGCACGATTATATATTATCTGAAAAAAAAAAACGTATGAGTAATCCTCAATTCTCTTAATAAATAAAACCCACAAATCGACTTTAATTTTTAGTACATAAAACCGGCCCGATTTTTAAGTTGATAATTTAAAAAAAAAAGAAGTAATGCAAGCCGATTTTACTTTAAAAATACCTTTAAGTATCTCAAAAAACGTGCAATGATAACAGGGTAAACAATACACATATTTTATAGCGTATAAAAGAGCTTGTTCTCGTGTCGTTAACAAGATATAGACACCTCTTGAGGTGTCGTTGAGTTTTTCACTTTCTCGATACCACTTAACGACAGTTAAAAACTTCCCGACAGTCTGATGGTAGACCCTCTTGTTAAGTGAGCCCATACTCTCGACCTCACTTGCGATCACTAATGCTATTTCCTATGGATAACCTTCCGCGACAGTGCGGTGTCGACAACTTGCTTGCTTCTTCAGCGTTCTCGACACGGAAGAAGTAAGGGTGTCGTTATTTTTGTCGAGAGGCTCGTGGTAGGCCCCCTGGGGGCGGTGCCGCCACTTTTGGAACCACTGAGCTATACAAGGGCGGAGCACTGTTAATAGAAACTCGTTAAAGGTTCATTCAAATATTACGTAAGTATGTTTTTGGACATTGTTGTGACCCCCTTATCAGCAAAGATAAGCAAACTGTAACCCCCTCATAATTACTTAAGAAAACTGTCCGACCCCCCTTTGTTCTTTTTTTTTGTACAAAATGTTTAGCAGTGCCTAGATTCCCGAAATTCATTGTGTCCCATCATGAACACATAATCTATCGTTAAAATTTCCCTAGTGAAGTCAAAATGCTCTAAATTCTTTTCTCAAGTTCAATTTTCACACATGTAAAACTTATTTTTGCTTGAATTTTGAAATGATTTATGCAAAAAAAAAATTCCAAGATGCAGTGTTTCTTTCATCTTGCGTAAGCATCACTCATACCCCCTTGTCAGGAAAAATGAGCAAATAGCAAACCCCCCTTCGGTGCTTACGTAATATTAGAACGGCCCCTAAATCAAGTAAAAGCAGCCCTGAAGTTCTGTTCTGCCCCCATCTTAAACCATGCACTAACCAATATATTTTTTTTAAAACTTCTACCGGTGATTATTGCTATGTTCGATGAAACTTTTTTTTATTTTAGATTAAAACATAAAATTACTAAACTTAGTCTTCAAATCAAATATTATTTGCGTTCCTTTTAAATTATTTATTGTCCTACATTTCATCTCACTTATTAAAATGTAAGTTAGCTAAAAGTGACCAAAGACATCCGAAAAGTGGATTGAAAAGTCGCCGTCCCTTGCACCGTAGCCTACCGCCGAACTCATGGCGGGAGGGTGTTGGTGCCCATGCGGCATGGTCATCTCAAGTCTACCGGTAAACTTAAAAGGATATTAACCTAACTACACGTATTGCACATTAAGAACAATACGACAGGCCCGTAACCAAATTTGGTTTCAGATGTGTTGTTTTGACTCAACAAGGTAGTACCTCTCTTCCGAGAACTTTAAGGTACAATTTTAGAACACTTTCAGGTAGGATATGAATCTTAGGCACATACAGTGTAAAGAATATGTGTAAAATGTGAGCCCAAAGTTGTTTAAAAAGAAGGTATTTTATTCAATAGTAGCTAGAGAGAGAAATGTATACCAAAATGAAAGCTCAAGGACAATCTTGAACGAGATTCTATTCATGCATCCATGCTCATATATTATACCTTCCCTCTAAAGCAGTGGTTCCCAACTCAGAGAAGTCCGCGATCTTTTAATCTAAAATTGGCATTTTCACGGACCACCCTTTGTAACTTAAAATCCTCATCTTCACAAAATTTCAAGATGAAAGTTTATTCTCCCCAATTAATCATGGAATTTTATGTAATGCTCTGAAATCTAAAAGAAAAATTTAATTACATCTCACGAGAATTAGTAATTCTTTTTGTGAGATAAGTAAATTTTTGGAACCTACAAAAATGCGTCTAACTTTTTTTTCCGACTTTCTAAATTCACTTTAAATATTTTTTTAGTGGAAGAAAAAAATTGTTATTAATTTAGTGGTGACTGTTATCCTCATAAATTACATAGCCGAAAGTATAATTCAATCTTTTCTTGTTCAATTCATTCAAATTTCTATATTATTATTTATAGGAAATTTTTTTGTGCTTTTCACGGACCACCGGTTGGGAACCACTGCTCTAAAGGAATATTAAACACATTAAAGAACGTGAATTTCTGGATTGCATTGAGCACATTACAAATCACTTGACAGTAATTGGATATACACATCAAACACTTGGAACAAGATGAAAGCTCAAGGACAATCTTGAACCGAGACACGGGGGTCAGATTCAGATTCATTCATTCATGCTAATACTCATACACAACAAAAGTAAAGACAGATGTTGTTCTTCGATAGAAAAAACTCTGGCAATTTTATCTTTATAAGTAGCTCATTTTAATACTTTTGGGGTTACATTCAAAGAGCTCCTTGCAAGCCAGGAAAATTTCAAAGGAAAAACAAGCATACCAAGACGTCGAATGGAGGATTCTCCCTAAGAAACAATTTAGAATAAACACATTTTTCAAAAGTTTTGGATTATACAAAATAATCATGTCTTATAAAATATAGTTCTATTTTAAAATAATCTGTGATTGGTATGGTTAACAATAGAAGAAGTGACATATATATGTCCAATAGCGCTATTCTAGATCAGTCACCAATTAAAAAACGAAGAAAAAGTTTTTAAGTTAGCCAAAATATTAAGTTTGTAAATTCAAATGCTTTAATTCAGTCACCTCTCAAAGAATTAGGAGAAATTTAGGAAATTAAAAAGCGACGCCAAGGGGCGGTGGTTGGGGTTTGCGGATGGAAAACTATTTAATTCTTATCCTAGACTCTTAATTTTCCTTCAAAAATAGTATTTTTTTTGTAAAGAATCTGACTCATTCGGGTAGAAATAAATGAAAAAGTCTTCAAAAATAGGATAATTTTTAAAGAATCTGACTGCTACGGTTACAGTTAACGTTAAATTTTAGAAAAATTAAGACCCCCCGTGAATTATGCAGGAAAATTTATAAATACCGATCAGTATTTATTTCCGAGTACTATACCCGCTGAGAAGGCTCAGACACGACCAGGGTTCGATCTGAGGGCCTTTCGGATGGCAGACTGGTGTGCTAACCACCAAGCCATCCGTTCCTGCAGCTGTGATAATCTTCTAATTAATTTGAAGTTGATAAATATAAATAGAATTTAATAGAAAATAGAAATAAAAGAATAGAAATAGAATTTAATAGGAAATAGAATAAATATAAAATAAATTTTCCTAATTAGGAGACACCGGGTATCGAACCCCGGTCTAGAGCATGCAAACCACACACGCATCCACTGAGCCATCGACTCACACTGCAATATTAACATATAATAACTGTGGATATCAATTTTTGAATTTAAATAGAAAAATAAAACCGAGGATCGAACCCAGGTACAAAGCATGCTAGCCACACACGCAACCACTGAGCCATCAACTCACATTGCAAAACAATCATATAATAGATATGGATTTAAATTTTTGATTGGTTGGTTGGTAATTTAATTATTGAATTTAAATATAAAAAAAAAACTGGGTGATTGGTTGGTTGAAATTTCTCTAGGAAAATATAATTCTTTTTTTAATAAATAAGAACCGGGGATAGAACCCAGGAACTGCCGCATGCAAAGCAAGCATCCTACCACTGCTCCAGAGGGGATTCGGTAACCTTAAAGCTTATTATAACTTGTTCCTTATATTGGGTTAACTTTTGACGCAGTGTTGCGGATTGCTATAAGTTCCTTTCTAGGCACTAGTCTCCTTTTATAAGTTACATTTTAGCTTAAGCAAGTGACAAGAAAACCTCTTTGGAGTCCAGATTCAATTTATTACACAGATCAGATTAATTAACAACTGGATGAACACACAAATACAGTATTTTCAGTAAACGTAATATCACAATCTAAAATCAGTTTACAGAAATTATTCATAAAAATCAAGAACAGTAATGGTCCTAAAATTGGCCCCTGAGGCACACCAACTGTAATTTCATCATGGCTACGATCACATTAATTTTAACAATTTGAGTTCGACTTTTTAAGTAAGATTCAAACCATTTGAAAATATTGCCTGCCACCAATTCCAATACAAAATAATTTGTTCAGGAGCAAGTTGTTAACAGTATCAAAGGATCTGCCCGTAAAAAAACAAGTATCAGACATTTAAATTGTCACATAGTTTTTACTATACTTTGTTCATTTAGAATTGGCGCTTATCATCGAAAACATTTTCTTCTGCAATGACAAGGCAGCCGAAACAGAAGTAGTTAAAATACTGTAAAAAAAATCGGTCACTGAAGTTGTGTGATGACCGTTATGAGCATTATTGAGCGTTTTTGTGATCCTGTTTCAGGCACCAATTCTAAATGAACAGACTATAATTTTAGTGAACTTCATTAGTGCAATTCCATACTTATACCTTTCCTTAAAACCATTTGTCCTCTGGTAAGATATATTTGTCAAAGAAAAAATAGTAAGAAGGGAGATTGGGTCTATAATAACATAACCTCCTTAATCCCCTTGGACCACATGATACTAAAGAGTCAAATTTCTTTAAAATATCCTGTATGGAAAAGAACATAATTATTTGGACATTGCTTGAATCACAGGTAATAAGAAGTGAAAAACAACATAATTTTCCGATGGCCAAACAATTCCAATCTCTCTATATATAATGAAGGTGTCCCTGGGTTCCTGCCTGGGTTTGTCCGGAACAGATTTGGCTCAATTTCTCCAAAACTACCCGTCCGAATCGAACCAAACTTGGTACACATACGTATGGGGACGGGGGAAAGACAATGACATCATTTCCAAATTTCTAAAACCACCCCTTCACCCCCTTTTAGGCCTTTTTGTAAAAATCGCCTTACTTCTCCACTAAAGAAGATCTGTTTAACTCGCATTGTTGCAAATAATACAACAAAAACAATTTTAAACATAAAACAAAGTATTTAAAGATAAAACTTGGCTAAAATTGTTTTAAATGTTTTAAAAAGGTTATTAATAATTTAAAAAATTAAAAACGTCCCTTATAAAAAACTTTATAACAGTATTTTCTTATTGAAAACTTCATTTTCCATGAAACTTTAAGTTGAAATAGAAAGTTTTAAGAATTAGACTGGTTAAAGTAAAGATTACATCATGCAGTTTTTTTAGAAAGTTGATGATAGAAACACTAGATCAATTTGTTATTTAACCTTATAATTTGTTTCTTTGGTGTAGTTTAACGGGATTTTTTTTTTCAATTTAAACAGGGGGTATTTACAAATTTTGGGATTTCAAAAGTCTGTAATAATTTTAATGGATTTTTTCACTTAGAATGGATAATTGGGTAACTGTCGTAATTAAATGTGCAACCCCGAACTGGATGGTTAGGTTAGATTTACACAGTTGGAACCGGGAGGGAAAAGGCACAGGGAGCACGGTGATGAAAATGCACCGGGAACACCGAGATGAAAAGGCACCGGGGACACCAAGATGAAAAAGGTACCGGGATATGAAAAAATACTGGGAACACCGGGATATGAAAAACTACCAGGATGATTGGTAATTATGGTTACAGAAAATTAGGCATGTAACTTGAGAAAATTTTAATAAATTGATACACTCCACCCGTGCAAGGCCGGGCATATCAGCTAGTTTTTGATAAAGCAAAGATTATTCAAAAATGCATAACAGTGCATGATCTGGATTTTCACAAAACATTTATCAGGTAAAATACTGGTAACCTTGTTAACAACACTCCTGTAGTGCCACCACTACCATCATCTGACTGAAATGCTCGGTGTTTGCCACCGTGATTGTGTTTAATATTAAGTGTAACTGGTGTGCACTCATAGGCCTTGCTCTACTGAAAACTAAGCCTTTATAGCCTACTGCCTTTAGAATTCGACCTTTGGCATCACAAGTTTGTTCTCTCAGTCTAGATATGTTAAACCACGGCTTACTAGATACTATACAGGCTAGCTGAGTTTTGAACAATGAAAACCATTTGGCAACTTTTCACACCGCCACAAGTCCTACCTATATCACTCACCGCCTTCAACACTGTGGATTGTGAACAACACTGTGGACTTTGCCAGTTTGTCCAGTATTGCCATCTGGATTTTTAATGATTTCCGTACTCGACTAGCCTGTATTAGTATCCAGTAAGCCGTGGTTAAACACGGACGAAGAGGGTCTTTTTTGGCTTTCGAAACAGCTGTTGTTTTTGACGATTTTATTTGTGTCTTTTTCACATAGTGTTTTACTCTTTTAAATAGTAGTACTACCTTGACTAAAAGTTCAAAGAGTTCCCCTGAAAAATATATCATGAAAAAGGAGCTAGATTACTCTGCGGCCCACCACTCGACTTGTGCTTTCGAATGCCGCCAACGAGCACTTGGAAATCACTGAGCTAGAACAACTAGAAGATACCAAGCTGACAACTGGAGCAAAGTTTTTGGTGGTATCGGATGGGGACCACGTTTCTGCTCGAAGGCACTTTAATCATGCTTTGTAGACATCGTCTTTTTTTGTTGCCTTAGACATCATCTTCATAAATTAAGAAATCGAATCCGCATTCAGTGGGGGGGAACTTCTTTTCAATCTTGTCTTCTTCAGTAGATTCATCAACATCCTTGAGAACTGGAACATCATTTTCACCTGTTGGAAAAAACGTATTAAAAAAAAAGAATACTTTTCTAAAATTTGGGGGAAAAAATACATGTTAAAAAATTGCAAATTTTTATATTTTTTTTACAAATATTTCATCTATTAAAAAAACTAGTTCCTCAGGGAATTTTTTTAAAAGGTCATTTTTTATTACAGAGAACCGGAGGAATTTACACTCAATATACATAAATTAGTTAATTTAATTTCAAACAAGTAACATAAAATTTTGGCATTCTTCTATCAATTTTTTTATACACGAGAAAATTTTATTAACAGCACAAAATAGAAAATAAACCGTCAATACCTAAATTCTATCAGAAGCACATGAAACCAAAAAGTATGATTACCAGCCCTTATGAGTCATTCTACAGAAATCGCTCTTTTTCAGAGAGAGAATTTCATGAAAATAATTTTTTTTTCTTGAAAACTTTTATTATTTTTAGAGACTTAACACCTTTTGTAAGTTAAAATGACTAATGGTCCACCTACATTTAATTTATTTTTCTCAAAAATGCCATTTTTTAAAAAAATTTCATTTATGGAGTTCCAGCTATATGCTAAATTTAGACTGTTTATAATGGCAAAGGATAAAATATCTATAATTTTGTTAAAAATACAACTGAAGGCAATACTTATTAATAAAAAATAATTAGGGGGAAATTTTTTAAGATTTTATACAAAAATTAAACATTTACTTCTTATACAGTAAAAATTGAATATTGTTCACTATTATTGATCATATTATTTCTCAAATTATAACTAAAGTTATAATTTTATATAAAACAGTACTACCATTCACTGATTGACTATCAAATACTGAGTATCTGTAACCTACTAACACAAATAGCTCTTCTGATCCACGGAGCTAAGGAACACGCACTAAATTAAATATTTACGCCCTCGTAATTTGAGGAAAATCCTAATTTTTCATAATTAACATCTGTACACCTAATTAATCAAGCAAAAAAATAAGTATTTATTTTTAGTGCATCTTTAACCTCCATTAATTTGTTTCCACGGAGCTGAGCATCTAGCAGAACCGTTTTGAAAATAATGGACAAAACTCTCCCTCAAACTATTAAAACCAACTTTTCACCGCTCGATTTCGCTGTAAATAACACAAAGGCTCTTATCAAATCAGGGTAGAAGAAAACTTTCACACCCGGCTGCCATCTAGATACTTTCAAAGGAGTTAAAAGTTGGTTCCAAGGAAAGAGCCAAAAAACAAGGGACACTACTATACATGATCTAAAAAAATATAAAGACATGTTAAAAAAAATTGTCTATGCCAAAATACTAAGCTTCTAACTTAGAAGTAATCGAAAAAATAGCATTTAACTCCATTTCACAATAATTAAATTACTTATCTAACCATCTTTAGAGTAACTTTGGGCTAGGGACATGGTACGGAGCTGAGATTTCACTGTTGTGACTAAAATAAAACGAAATAAAAAACATCGGTGAAAAAAATTATCAGCTGCACTCGTTTAGGCTTCTACCAATACCAATAAAAAACGCGAGTCCAAAAAAAAATATTCATATTAAATAGTGAAAAAGGCTTAGGGACAGGAAAAGAGCGTTTTCTGTAGAATGACCCTTATATCCCAACACCCACCATGAGGGATCAAAGAACTGGTACAGTGCTGTCCTTTAAAAACAACCCACTGTTTCATATTTTCTCCATTAAAAGCTTAATAAAAAGGATAATTAAATCGAACAAAAAACTGTTGTAACGACTCATCCTCCTCAACATTTTAGTGCTTAGCATACATGTTTAATTCCAACTATCCATTACAAATTGGCAGTCAATTAAGTAAGAATATGAGAAAAAAAACCCACTTTTTCCTAGAAGGACACTAATTGGCGGACTGAGCTAAAACTTTAATATTTTATTCTCATGGTACTGGGATAACATAAAAACGCGCGAAAAATGCTCTAAAGTCTTTATAACATACATTTATACAAAATCTGTAAATCTGAAGCACATTTTTTGCCAAAAATCTACATTATCTCAGCTTGTTTAAAAAATAAGTAAATAAACCGTTCTTTGACCAGTTTTTACATCCCTGACAATCTAAGAGGCATAGAAGGGCAGGGTATATGAGATGGTAAAATTATTTTAATTATGTAATTAAAAAAATATCAATGGGTTGTTTTTAGGGTACAATTTGGAGTGGGTTGTTTTTAAAGGACAGCACTATATATGCCCTAACAGAAAATTGGCCCACAAGGAAGGTTTCAGGGTGAAAATATACACTTTCAGAGGAAAAAAGAATTAAACATAATAACAGAAAATTTATGAGAATACGAAAAATGACATAATCAGTTCGTATTGGTAGTAACTGATTAACACGAATATATCTATTTTTACACTTACCTTTTTAACAAGGTGGTGACTCTTGTCATACTTTTCAACGTCATCCCAGGAAAAGAGAGATAGAACTCACCGCAAACAGGTGGGTAGAGACACCGAAAAGAAAAAGAGCATTAGAGAAAGTGGGTCTATTATTTTAAAGTTAAATATTTTATGGTGCATATACGCAGGCAGGGCCGGATTAACCATGTCGGGGCCCTTAGGCAATGCACTCTCGGGGGCCCCTTTTCTCTTACTCTTTCCTTTCTAAAATATGTTTTAAAACCACATCGCAATATTATTTATAATTATGCTTTTACTTTTTACTACAGTGACAATCAACGGCGGATCCAGGATTTGGTTTTTTTTTTGGGGGGGGCTAAGGCTAATTTTCATAATCCAACTGTATCTTCTTGATTATCTAAATATGGAAAAGGTATAGTGAATTATCCTGTTCCAACCACTAAAAGGGGGGTTTGGGGGTCCTCCCCCAGAATTTTTTTTTTTAAATTTAAGTAAAAAAAACCCCCACTTTTCATTTTGTTTTGCTACGCCTCATCCGATTTCGGATATCGATTTTATGGTAGAATTTTTGTGTTTAGACATAACTTAATATAAAACAGTTGAAATAATAGAGTTTCAAGTACTAAGGGGCTCTAGGGGTCCTCCCCTAGAAAATTTAAATAAAAAAAACCCACTCTTTTTCAACTCGTTTTGGTATGCCTATTGCCTCATCCGAATTTCGGACATAGATTTTATGGTAGAATTTTTGCGTTTTGACAAACTTATTATAAAATACAGTTGTGATAAAAGTACAAGGGGGTCTACACAAGTACCAAGGGGGTCTGGGGGTCCTCCCCCAGAAAAATTTTGAAAATTTGACCTCAAAATAACAGGGTTTTAACTCATTGTGGTGCATAAAATTCCATATTTTTAGTGTAAAACTTCTCATTTTTTCTTGGGAGGGGGGCTCAAGCCCCCTAGCCCCCCCTTGATCCGCTAGTGGTGAGAAGGCATGTTATTCAATAACAAAGCTCATAAGCTTCATAATAAGAAGGCTCATATTCAATAATTTTTTGTTATAAAACGTTAGCTAAACCAAACCATATTCAATAAAAAATAAAACAAATCAAAATGAACGTATTTTTTTTATAGCATTTATTTAAAGTACAAAAAAATTAAAAATTTACTCTTCTAACAATATGTATAGGGATAGTATGCAGTCCACGGCCATGAACAACGTCCGATACCGGATTTACTCGCAGCAGTTCAAGGGGATTGAAGAAAAAAACATCACCACTGCTCGCGATGTGCGGACTACAATTAAATTATGAAATTTCCTATTTTAATGAAATTTTTTTACCGTGAACCACCGGGGTTCTGTATGAACCACCAGTGCTTTAAACTATGGAAAAGTGGGGGACCGGAAGAAAGAACATTAAAAAGTTAGGAATCCTAAGTATATTAAAGAATAATTTTTTTTTCAAAACATTAGTTTTTGTTTTTTGCATTTCTAGCATGCAAAAGATAATTTTTAAGCTAATTTATAAGGAATCTGAGAGGTCTGTTTGTGGAACCATTTTAGACGATTTTTTCAGGGGCCCCTTTGCTTAGGTCTGGACTTGCATAATTTTTTTTTTATTTTAACTCAAAGAAACATTTCAAGAAAAATTCTCTGTGGAATGGGTGCCCATACAAAAGGGCAAAGGGGGCCTATGTGCAGGCCCCCCTCGCGATCCATTTTATAAGTCACCCAAATGAGTTTAAACATTTCTCGTAAGAATACAATTTCAGAACTTTTTCTGGGGAGGACTCTTAGACACCCACTTTTTGTTTGAAATTCCAGTATTTTATGCAAGAATTTTTGCATTAAGTACTCGTGAGGGCCCCTTTGAAATAGTTATGAACCAACCCCTCATAAAAATAGTCTAGTTACTGCTTGAAAAAAATATTAATAGTTACTAAGTACTTGCAAACATTTTTCTTGGACCCCTTCCTGAATTCAAACATATGGGCACCCACCCTCTGGGGACGGGGCCCCTAGCTGACGATGGGCCCCTAGGCAGTTGCCTACTTTGCCTATTGGATAATCCGGCCCTGTACGCAGGCAGGGAAAGAAAGAAGGGAGTAACAGATTGTGTAGTGGTACTAGACACAGGCTGCTGTGTAAAGAGTCTCCACCCCTTCTCAGTGCCATCATCGCTAATCTTCGTGCATGCCCCCACAACACCGAGAGGTAGAAGTGGTACAGGACTCAGGCCCCTGCATAAAGAGTCTCCACCCCTTTGCAGGTTCCAACGCATCGTTTTCACGAGAGCCCCCACTACACAGGGTTAGTTTAGGTTATAAGAGAGCACAAATATAATAAATACAAATATATACAACATAGGGATAGAAAGAAGGGAGTAACAGATTGTGTAGTGGTACTAGACACAGGCTGCTGAGTAAAGAGTCTCCACCCCTTCTCAGTGCCATCATCGCTAATCATCGTGCATGCCCCCACAACACCGAGAGGTAGAAGTGGTACAGGACTCAGGCCCCTGCATAAAGAGTCTCCACCCCTTTGCTGGTTCCAACGCATCGTTTTCACGAGAGCCCCCACTACACAGGGTTAGTTTAGGTTATAAGAGAGCACAAATATAATAAATACAAATATATACAACATAGGGATAGAAAGAAGGGAGTAACAGATTGTGTAGTGGTACTAGACACAGGCTGCTGAGTAAAGAGTCTCCACCCCTTCTCAGTGCCATCATCGCTAATCTTCGTGCATGCCCCCACAACACCGAGAGGTAGAAGTGGTACAGGACTCAGGCCCCTGCATAAAGAGTCTCCACCCCTTTGCTGGTTCCTACGCATCGTTTTCACGAGAGCCCCCACTACACAGGGTTAGTTTAGGTTATAAGAGAGCACAAATATAATAAATACAAATATATACAACATAGGGATAGAAAGAAGGGAGTAACAGATTGTGTAGTGGTACTAGACACAGGCTGCTGAGTAAAGAGTCTCCACCCCTTCTCAGTGCCATCATCGCTAATCTTCGTGCATGCCCCCACAACACCGAGAGGTAGAAGTGGTACAGGACTCAGGCCCCTGCATAAAGAGTCTCCACCCCTTTGCAGGTTCCAACGCATCGTTTTCACGAGAGCCCCCACTACACAGGGTTAGTTTAGGTTATAAGAGAGCACAAATATAATAAATACAAATATATACAACATAGGGATAGAAAGAAGGGAGTAACAGATTGTGTAGTGGTACTAGACACAGGCTGCTGAGTAAAGAGTCTCCACCCCTTCTCAGTGCCATCATCGCTAATCTTCGTGCATGCCCCCACAACACCGAGAGGTAGAAGTGGTACAGGACTCAGGCCCCTGCATAAAGAGTCTCCACCCCTTTGCAGGTTCCAACGCATCGTTTTCACGAGAGCCCCCACTACACAGGGTTAGTTTAGGTTATAAGAGAGCACAAATATAATAAATACAAATATATACAACACAGGGATAGAAAGAAGGGAGTAACAGATTGTGTAGTGGTACTAGACACAGGCTGCTGAGTAAAGAGTCTCCACCCCTTCTCAGTGCCATCATCGCTAATCTTCGTGCATGCCCCCACAACACCGAGAGGTAGAAGTGGTACAGGACTCAGGCCCCTGCATAAAGAGTCTCCACCCCTTTGCAGGTTCCAACGCATCGTTTTCACGAGAGCCCCCACTACACAGGGTTAGTTTAGGTTATAAGAGAGCACAAATATAATAAATACAAATATATACAACATAGGGATAGAAAGAAGGGAGTAACAGATTGTGTAGTGGTACTAGACACAGGCTGCTGAGTAAAGAGTCTCCACCCCTTCTCAGTGCCATCATCGCTAATCTTCGTGCATGCCCCCACAACACCGAGAGGTAGAAGTGGTACAGGACTCAGGCCCCTGCATAAAGAGTCTCCACCCCTTTGCAGGTTCCAACGCATCGTTTTCACGAGAGCCCCCACTACACAGGGTTAGTTTAGGTTATAAGAGAGCACAAATATAATAAATACAAATATATACAACACAGGGATAGAAAGAAGGGAGTAACAGATTGTGTAGTGGTACTAGACACAGGCTGCTGAGTAAAGAGTCTCCACCCCTTCTCAGTGCCATCATCGCTAATCTTCGTGCATGCCCCCACAACACCGAGAGGTAGAAGTGGTACAGGACTCAGGCCCCTGCATAAAGAGTCTCCACCCCTTTGCAGGTTCCTACGCATCGTTTTCACGAGAGCCCCCACTACACAGGGTTAGTTTAGGTTATAAGAGAGCACAAATATAATAAATACAAATATATACAACATAGGGATAGAAAGAAGGGAGTAACAGATTGTGTAGTGGTACTAGACACAGGCTGCTGAGTAAAGAGTCTCCACCCCTTCTCAGTGCCATCATCGCTAATCTTCGTGCATGCCCCCACAACACCGAGAGGTAGAAGTGGTACAGGACTCAGGCCCCTGCATAAAGAGTCTCCACCCCTTTGCAGGTTCCAACGCATCGTTTTCACGAGAGCCCCCACTACACAGGGTTAGTTTAGGTTATAAGAGAGCACAAATATAATAAATACAAATATATACAACATAGGGATAGAAAGAAGGGAGTAACAGATTGTGTAGTGGTACTAGACACAGGCTGCTGAGTAAAGAGTCTCCACCCCTTCTCAGTGCCATCATCGCTAATCTTCGTGCATGCCCCCACAACACCGAGAGGTAGAAGTGGTACAGGACTCAGGCCCCTGCATAAAGAGTCTCCACCCCTTTGCAGGTTCCAACGCATCGTTTTCACGAGAGCCCCCACTACACAGGGTTAGTTTAGGTTATAAGAGAGCACAAATATAATAAATACAAATATATACAACATAGGGAAAGAAAGAAGGGAGTAAAAGATTGTGTAGTGGTACTAGACACAGGCTGCTGAGTAAAGAGTCTCCACCCCTTCTCAGTGCCATCATCGCTAATCTTCGTGCATGCCCCCACAACACCGAGAGGTAGAAGTGGTACAGGACTCAGGCCCCTGCATAAAGAGTCTCCACCCCTTTGCAGGTTCCAACGCATCGTTTTCACGAGAGCCCCCACTACACAGGGTTAGTTTAGGTTATAAGAGAGCACAAATATAATAAATACAAATATATACAACATAGGGAAAGAAAGAAGGGAGTAAAAGATTGTGTAGTGGTACTAGACACAGGCTGCTGAGTAAAGAGTCTCCACCCCTTCTCAGTGCCATCATCGCTAATCTTCGTGCATGCCCCCACAACACCGAGAGGTAGAAGTGGTACAGGACTCAGGCCCCTGCATAAAGAGTCTCCACCCCTTTGCAGGTTCCAACGCATCGTTTTCACGAGAGCCCCCACTACACAGGGTTAGTTTAGGTTATAAGAGAGCACAAATATAATAAATACAAATATATACAACATAGGGAAAGAAAGAAGGGAGTAAAAGATTGTGTAGTGGTACTAGACACAGGCTGCTGAGTAAAGAGTCTCCACCCCTTCTCAGTGCCATCATCGCTAATCTTCGTGCATGCCCCCACAACACCGAGAGGTAGAAGTGGTACAGGACTCAGGCCCCTGCATAAAGAGTCTCCACCCCTTTGCAGGTTCCAACGCATCGTTTTCACGAGAGCCCCCACTACACAGGGTTAGTTTAGGTTATAAGAGAGCACAAATATAATAAATACAAATATATACAACATAGGGATAGAAAGAAGGGAGTAACAGATTGTGTAGTGGTACTAGACACAGGCTGCTGAGTAAAGAGTCTCCACCCCTTCTCAGTGCCATCATCGCTAATCTTCGTGCATGCCCCCACAACACCGAGAGGTAGAAGTGGTACAGGACTCAGGCCCCTGCATAAAGAGTCTCCACCCCTTTGCAGGTTCCAACGCATCGTTTTCACGAGAGCCCCCACTACACAGGGTTAGTTTAGGTTATAAGAGAGCACAAATATAATAAATACAAATATATACAACATAGGGATAGAAAGAAGGGAGTAACAGATTGTGTAGTGGTACTAGACACAGGCTGCTGAGTAAAGAGTCTCCACCCCTTCTCAGTGCCATCATCGCTAATCTTCGTGCATGCCCCCACAACACCGAGAGGTAGAAGTGGTACAGGACTCAGGCCCCTGCATAAAGAGTCTCCACCCCTTTGCAGGTTCCAACGCATCGTTTTCACGAGAGCCCCCACTACACAGGGTTAGTTTAGGGTATTGTGTTATGGCAGAATAATCTAATGAAAATATCAGAAAGAAGGGTCAGTTCGTGTACAAATTGAAATGAAAGGTATTCCAACCAGGGGTGGATCCAGGATTTTCTTTTGGGGGGGGGGCACTACTGAGATTCTTAGCCCTACATGGGACAGGCCGTAGCCAGACTTTTGTATCAGGGGTTGAATTAACGTACCCCTTAATGAGAACACTTATACATTTAAATTTTAGATCACTTAAAAGTAGTACATCGAATTAAGTTACACATAATAATGTGAGCTCCAAGTAAAAATGGGGATTCTGAGGGTCACTTCAGAATATTTGTCCCTTAGAGTAGTTTTTCAGCTCATTTCGAGACAAAGCATTATTCAGAGTATTTAAAAGACCCAGCCATTGAACAAATGCGAATATTCCGAAACATTAAGACTGATCATTTGGAGTAATTTGGCTACCCAGAATTCTCCCAATATTCTTCTAACAAGGAAACGTTCTCAGGGTGAACTCACAGAATTGGATGAAAATTTTACAGGCATAAGAAGATGGCTAAAAAAACTTACTGTGACAAAATTAGCTGCTAAATTTCATTAGGAAAGGAGTAAATTAACTATGAAAATTGGGTTCTGAGATGCCAACCACATTCAGTTAACACCACTTGGCTAATTTTCTATCAGATGGGATGATTAAATTTGTATTTAACGTGAAATTGAGATATTTTGTTAAAAGTACTTCAGAATATCCATTAAAACAACAGTTTTTTAATTAACTTCCTTTCCTTTAATTTAATTTTCCTCCTTTAATTCATTTTTAATCCTTTTTTGCATTTGATGAACCTTTTTTTTTATTCGCTCACTTAAACTACTTCAGAGAAAACGCGGCCAGTTTATTTTAGAATTTGGCACAGAGCCAAAGGAAGCTTCCTCGTCTATAGTCTGTGTAAATAAAATCGGCGGTTTCACGTCATGCTTTACCATGGCAACGCAGAAGAAATACATGGAGAAAAAACTCAAGGTCAACCGCTGATTCTATTTACACAGACTATAGTAGGGTTACATTTGGCGTTAAACGGATCTGGAAAAAGTTTTAACCTTCCCCCGAACCTAATAGAATTTCCCCAAACCTTATGTATTGCTCCTATGGAGCTGGCAGGGGCTTTCCCCCGAACCAGGTTCGTAGGTTCGGGCACTTTTTCCAGGTCCGGCGTTAAATATGATAATTTTTAATAATTTTTTACAGCTTTTCTACTGTAATTTAGCAGCTAATTTTTTTTACAGAAGGTGTTTTGTGTCATATACTAATCCCTGTAAAATTTTCGTCCAATTATGTGAGTTCACCCTAGAGAATGTTTCCTTGTAAGAGCAAAATTTTCAAGGTGAAAACTCTGTTGACATCAAAGTTTTGGAGGGGGGATTGGGGATTCTCCCTCAGGAAATTTTTTGAAATTTGACCCCTTTGAGCCATTTTATGCAGTATATTTTTTAATCCTCTGGGGGGCCCCTGGATCCGCCCCTGATTCACACAAATTATAACACAATAAAAATCAGATTCAATGGGACCAAACCCCCTTTTAGAAAACCTGAAAATTATTGGTAAATGAAGCAAATCTGGGCTGCAGCTGAAAATATGGCAATTTTTTTTTGTCGCCAAGTTCAAGTATGATACCAGGACAGGAGGAATAATCGGTCGCCAAATTTGGCGATTAAAATCTGCAGCCCGGATTGGCTTCATTGACCATATTATCTTTATCATCCAAAATAAACCCACTGAAACAAAACAATTATATAGCCATGCGACATATTTTGTAGGTGGGGTTTTTCTGGAACTGAACACCAATATTGCAGTGACTTTAAAAATAATTGAACGAAGATGGGCATCGTAGGACTTGGCCCACTATAGGGCTGCTGCGCCGATGAGTTTAGTTTAGTTTAAAAATAATTGAAGTTTTATTTTTCAAAATAAATTTGAATATTTTTCTACATGAAAAACTCAAACAAAATTTCAAAACAGAAAAATCTAATGATTTTAATTAAGATTTGAACTAAATAATAACATGCTAAAATTTGGGGGGGGGGGGAATAGTTGAAAATGTTTAAGTCTGAAACTGGTTAAAAATAATCACGCTCTAATTAATTTTATGCATTAATTAACGAATGTAATTAAATAAAATTATGTAATCTGCTTATTGATACAAGTTATGTTTTTAAGAAAAAAATTAGTGTGAGAAAAAAATGACCGACAATATGAATACGCTTTCGATAAAAATACTATAAAAAGTTGATGTCAGGTAAAAAAAAATTATAAGACTTACAGCCATATTCATAGTCATCAGCGTCGAGGTTAACCAGCGGTTAAAGAAAGAAAAAGTAGCTTTCCGTTAACTCTGATTGGTGGAATTCTTCTTTGACCGAGGACAGTGTTGCCAGATTGGGCTATAAGTAGCGGATTGGGCTCCTTTTGAAGGTCCTTTGCGACAAAAATTTTGTTTTGGGCGACAGGCTACTTTTGGGCTACTTAAAAATTAAATTTAGGCTATAACATTTTTAATCCGCGACTTTTGTGTTTTGAAAAAAAAATTATTTAATAATTACAAATTCCCACTTCTAGTTGTGTAAGGTTCCGTAGTTCCCCCGAAATTCAGACTTGGCGTACCAAAACAAGTTAAAAACCTGTTTTTAAGGTCAAATTTCCCAAAATTTTCTGGGGGAAGACCCCCTTTGGACTTGGAATTTCGTTGCTCACAACTTTTCTTACATTAACTTCTTTGAGATACAAATTCTACCTAATAATGTACTATTAAAAAGTTACATTGGACCTATTAAATATGCATGAGGGGCTTGAGGAATAATTTTGGGCCCCTCCTGAAATAAATTTCTATGTACGACACTGTTTAATATTAACAATGTATCTAACTAATGGAAGGTTAAAAAAATTATTTTATTGTAAAAATTTGATTTTATGAAAGAGAATTTTGAAAATTAGTTTTAGTTGAAATAGCTTTTAAAAATTTAAAAGAATACTTTTTTAGGTTCTAAAGAATGAGTTTATATGATAATAATTAACTTCGTTAAAAGTGTGTATCAACAGTATTACTACTGATTTAAAATTTGGGCTCCAAAAATTTCAAATCCGCGACTTTTAGGGCTGTGATCTGCGACTTTTTTGTCCAAATGTCTGGCAACACTGACCGAGGATTTAACTGACGCTGATGGCTGTGAATATGGCTGTTAATTTGTTTAGTTTTGACACAAATATTAATACCAAACCCTGCCATTTACCCCCTTTAGTTATCAAGGGTCAATACTGTAGTAAAACTTGTACTTAAAATTGCAGATAATTTTATGTAGATCTATAACCTATCTTGTTACATGTCTAACAGTTTAAAAATTGTAATGCATATTATCATACTTGCAAAAAAATAAAAAAAAGTAACTAAAATAAAAATAAATAACTAATAAAATACTATACGATACTTATATACTAACTATAATCATACTTGCAATCCTTAATTAAAAATACTATAAAAAATAATAACTAATAAAAAATAAAAATAAATAACTAATAAAAAATAAAAATAAATAACTAATAAAAAATAAAAATAAATAACTAATAAAAAATTAAAAAAAAATAACTAAAATAAAAATAAATAAATAATAAAATACTATACGATACTTATATAACTATAATCATACTTGCAATCCATAATTAAAAATACTATAAAAAATAAAAATAAATAACTAATAAAATACTATACGATACTTACATACTAACTATAATCATACTTGCAATCCATAATTAAAAATACTATAAAAATAACTAATAAAAAATAAAAAAATAAATAACTAAAATAAAATAAATAAATAATAAAATACTATACAATACTTATATATTACTAACTATAATCATACTTGCAATCCATAACTAAAAATACTATAAAAAATAATAACTAATAAAAAATAAAAAAATAACTAAACTAAAAATAAATAACTAATAAAATACTACACGATACTTATATAACTATAATCATACTTGCAATCCATAATTTAAAATACTAAAAAAAATAATAACTAATAAAAAATAGAAATAAGTACCTAACTAAAATCAGGGTTGGCAAATATCATGATATTTATATAAATATCAAAATATCGGATATTTTTTATATATATCGGATATATATCAAGATTTTGATATATATCCGATATTTTCAGATTTAAAGTAGAAAAATACTGTTCTTAAGAAGTAAATACTAGTCTGAACCAAAATATTACTACTAAGGAATATTTTTAATTTTAATCTTAATTACCCAGAGTATAATTCCTGATAATTACAAGAAAATATCAATGTAACAAGAATTATATGCATGCATGCATTTGTATTATAATTCCATTTCTGCTTCTAAGAAAATATTTTTACTTATAAAATTTTAAATAATGAAATAAATAATTAATATAAATTGGAACAATTTATTCATTCATGATTTGAAGGATACTATTAGTTTATTTAAATTATCTTCCATTTTTTAAATGATGATTCTAGCAATCATTATAAAACAGATAAAACATTATGGTATTTTTCTTTTAAAATAAAAGGATAGAAATAATAAGATTTGAAAATACAAACTTGTAAGCATTGACATTGTTTTAACTTAATGGTTATAAAATTTTTTAGGTATTTATTATAATTACCATGTTAAATTTTTTTCACAACTTAAAGTACTTAAAAATGAATTTTGGGAGATTTTTGCTTGAAAATTGTTGATTTTGTTATAGACTGATATATATCATGATATTTATCCAATATATATCATGATATATATCAAGTGATATATATCGGCCAACCCTGACTAAAATAAAAATAAATAACTAATAAAATATATACGATACTTATATAACTATAATCATACTTGCAATCCATAATTTAAAATACTAAAAAAAATAATAACTAATAAAAAATAGAAATAAGTAACTAAAATAAAAATAAATAACTAATAAAATACTATATGATACATATTTACTAACTATAATCATACTTGCAATCCATAATTAAAAATACTATGAAAAATAACTAATAAAAAATTAAAATAAATAACTAAAATAAAAATAAATAAATAATAAATACTATACAATACTTATATAACTATAATCATACTTGCAATCCAGAATTAAAAATACTATAAAAAAAATAACTAATAAAAAACAAAATAAGTTACTAAAATAAAGATAAATAACTAAAATAAAAATAAATAACTAATAAAATACTATACAATACTTATATACTAACTATAATCATACTTACAATCCAAAATTAAAAATGCTATAAAAATTATAACTAATAAAAAATAAAAATAAATAACTAAACTAAAAATAAATAAATAATAAAATACTATACAATACTTATATAACTATAATCATACTTGCAATCCATAATTAAAAATACTAAAAAAAATAATAACTAATAAAAAATAAAAATAAATAAGTAATAAAATACTATACGATACTTATATACTAACTATAATCATACTTGCAATCCATAATTAAAAATACTATAAAAAGTAATAAGTAATAAAAAAAAATAAGTAACTAAAATAAAAATAAATAACTAATAAAATACTATATGATACTTATATAACTATCATCATACTTGCAATCCATAATTAAAAATAATAACTAATAAAAAAATAAAAATAAGTAACTAAAATAAAAATAAATAAATAAAATAAAAATAAATAACTAATAAAATACTATAAAAAGTTGATGTCAGGTAAAAAAAATTATAAGACTTAATTTGTTTAGTTTGACACAATTATTAATACCAAACCCTTCCATTTACCCCTTTTTGTTATCACAAGGGTCAATACTGTAGTAAAACTTGTACTTGAAATTATCTGCAATTTCAAGTATACATCTGTAACCTATCTCTGTTACATGTCGAACAGTTTAAAAATTATAATGCATGATTTCTTTAAATTGAGGTACTTAATCATTTTAAATTAAAGTCAATGATTTTTTTTTATTAAATCAAGTGATTTAAATCAAGCACAACCCTGGCTATAAATACCTAAGAATGCATTCCCTGCATTAATAAATGTAAGAATCCAGCATTGCCAAAAAATATTGAATGGGATTTTTTGGAAAATAATTAACTTTTACGAATGAACTAAAAAACATTTTAAGTCACCATACAATTAAGACATACAGTACAAATTTAAGCCACCAGAATGTAAAAATTACCTAATTAATTAGTCGTTTGAATAAAACAAATAATTTTTAATGTACTCTCATTTTTTGTGAAATTATGGCCATATTTACTTGTTTTGTAAAAAAAAATGCAATGTCTTAATATTAAAAATATAAAAAGATGTTTGTTTTCTGATTCAGCACATCAAAAAAGGATTTTGAGAAAAAGTTTTGAGTTTAAAATTAATTATTATTCTAAATATGCTTTATAGTTTTTCTTGGGGAAAAATTGCCTTATTTATTTAAATTGTCAAGAAAGGTGAATTCCTATGCTGAAACAGAGTTCAGTTTTACAGCAAGAAAATTTTTACGTACCTAATATTTATTGATAATACATTGAGAAATTTTAATTCTAAATGCATTATGCTGCAGACCAGCAAAGTTGCAAACCAAAGCTTAAACTTTGGATAAAGTTTTAAATTATCTCTTTTATTACAGTGTTATGATTTATGATAACAGGATTTATTGGTCCATTTTAATTTATTCTATATCAGAGGTCTGAAACTTTTGAACATTGCGACCCACTTTTTAAAAAGAGAACTTAAAGCGACCCACCTCATCTTAATTAGTAACGGACCCTTTATCCGGCAAGCTCGGGGCCGACATCGTCGCGGATTTCGGGTCCGGTCCGGAAAAAACGCCAGTAAAGACGCAGTTGTTTTAGTAAATCCAAAATACCCGCTTCCCCCTCCCTACTATCATTTTCCATTCTCGTAAATCTAAATTTCCGATCATATGTATGGGAATTAAAATTGCGTTAACATTGTCTGCGTTGTTCTGATCGTCCGTTTCAATAGTAGAGGATCCAGCAAAAAAAATTCTGACGAAGCACGTGGGTCGTCGCGGAACCGATAGCGAAGCAGCAGGAGGCCAAGAGAAGATTAGAACAGAAGAGAAGGGCCCTTCCAAACTTTTACGCCGACCGGAGAAACGGAGTAGTGGACAACTCCGAACTCCGCGAAGGCGCGTTTCTCCGGCCTTCGTAAAAGTTCGGAAGGACCCGAAAGCTGCACGCCTTGGGGGTCTTTCATACCCCACAGGCAAAACAGTCATGGTGGCAAGGCAGGAACAAAGGAGCCAACTCATTCACGGAGACGATGTCACCAAAGGCGCGACGCAACGCAACCATTGCGCATCGTAGCAGCATTTGCTCACTAAAAATTCTTTAAAAAAATTCTGAATGCGAGCCGGATTTTGGGTCCTTCCGGATTTCGGGTTTCCGGATAAAGGGTCCGTTACTATACCATTACTTCAGACACCAGTTTGACTATAGAACTTAAAAACATTTTGGGGCAGATTTTGTTGGTGGACGGACCCTAGGGGGGAGCAAACTGGAAACTTTGGGGGGGGGAGGGAAAGCTGTCCCTGATGGCTGTGGAAACATGATTTTTCCTTACAAAAACAGAATTTTCTCAGAAAGTTGCCATAAATCTGCCCATGACAATAATTTTTCTTGACAACTTCTACGCATTGTAAGTCAAATATAACTTTTCAGAAAATTAACTCTGGATAGTGCCCTCCGTGGACCGCAAAAAAGTTCTCAAAATGAGCCCTACTTTTACAGGTCAAATTACAAAAAACATTTCTGGGGGATACTTGATATTCCTTGAGTGGTACTTTTTAGAAAATCCCCAGCATTTTGTCTCAAATGGCAAGGGTCTGAAAAAGTGCCCCCCCCCCTGGAGGCGTGCTGGATCCGCGCCGGCTTCAGAGAAGGTTCTTTATACTACAAAACTACTAGATTGGTATTAATTCAAAATATAGACGCGACCCACTTTGAAAACCTCTGTTCAATATACATAATATACCAGCTCTTACAAACCTTAGGTATAGAGAAATACACATACACATAAGTTTTAGCTCATTATGCAATTCATATAATTTGATACATACAGGGGTCGATCCAAGTTTTATTTTTAGGGGCTCATTTATGTGAAAGAGAAATTGATTAATGAATAACTTATGTCAAATTAACCTCAAATTATATTTAAATTTTTCAAATTATCGTAAAAAAACATTTTTGATTTGAAACAAACAAGAGTTGTGAATGTTTTAAAAATTAAAGCTAATTTGAATTTTGTGAAAGGGTAGTTTTTATGAACATTTCTTTTAATTTTGTGAAAGAGCATCAAAAGGACCCAATTTTCGGCTGGATCGACCCCTGACATAAAATGCTAAGAATAAAAATAAGCTGCTGAGACAAAGGTAAGTTCACACTAGAATAGGGTATTTTTTAAAAGTACAATGACATGACGAATCAAACCAAACGAGCAAGTACTCACATTATGAAGGACTAACGACGATTTAGAAGATGTCTTTTAATCTTGCGAAGCATCAGGTTCCTTGGAATTCTATGGCTTGGAATCAGCATCCACTTTAATCCAAGGTTTTCTTTGTTCGAATCCACACGAGCAAAACACTACCGCACCATCTTGCTTTACGACCGCGAAAACCATCCTTCCTTGGCGCGAACGAACAAAGCTCTTCCAGACACGACTAATCGAAACCCTCCAGATTAGTCTTTCCAGGAGGTGACGACGATGCGGGTCCTCGACCAATCAGATGATCGCTCATCACGCAGATGGTGTTGACTGACGCAAACCACCTTGAACTTCAAGCTGCTCCTCTTCCATTGCATTCGCTTTTTGATGTAGAGGTTTTTTCGAATGAGTTTTCATCATGGAAGGGAGAGAGAGGAGAGGGTCACCTTCAATTATTCCGAGCATGGTTCTAAAAATTTAATTTTTAACTTCTGAGGAGCTAAACATGTTTCTCCACACTACTAAAGGAGTCCATTTTCGAAAGGCACAAACAAAGCTTTCATATAAGGAGGGGGGCGGGAGTATTTTTTTTGGAACCTGATTTTATACAGAATAAAAGGTTGATTGGAGCCATGAGCACTGGCTAAGGGGCCATTCATTCATTGCGTAAGGATGATTTTGGCAATTTTTGACCCCCCCCTACCCCGATTATATATAAGATTTTTCAAACCCCTCCCCCCCCCTATTCTTACGTAAGATTCCATTTCGTTTTTCAAAATAATAAAATGTTAGAAAAGGATCAGTTTAACGTAAATCAAAGATTTTTATTTTTCAACAGATAAGTAATATTCTTGCTGTCAACTGCATATTTTTAAGTTTTTCTGGGGATATTCAATAGTAATTTGATTAGAATAATTGGAATTTGTTTACATTAACTTGGAAAATCTTACGTAAGAATGGGTTTGTTTGACCCCCTCCCCCTCGGGACCCTTACGTAATTAATGAATGGTCCCTAAAGCTTGGTGAAGAGAGGGAGTTGCTATTTGCGTGTTTTTCCTGACGAGGGGGAGTATGAGGGATGCTTACGTAAGATACAAACACTGCTTTTTCGAAAATCTCTTGTTTCTTGCAGAAGTAATCTCAAAACTCAGAAAAAATAAATTTTATTTTAAAATTTTTATTTTGTAAAAAAAAAAGAATGAAAAGGGGGATTGACCAGTTTTCTTACGTAATTTTGAAGGGGGTTTGCTTGTCTTTGCTAACAAAGGGGGAGAGGGGGGCAATAATGACCAAAAACATGCTTACGTAATATTTGAACAGCTCCTAAGAACTTAGAAGGACAGGCGTGGATCCAGCAGGATATCATTCTCTACCTTTGGACGCAACTAACTGGACAATAAAATTTTACTTTTTTCTATAAAGGTATCTCCAGATCCCCCCCCCCCCCTGAAATTTCTCCTCCAGAAAATCGTAGAGATTTAGACCTTAAATAACTTAATTTTAATCAGCTTACGCTCAATGAACGAAAAAGTTTGAACAATATAGGGTGAGTGACCCCCTGGGCTTTTAAGACTGAACAATTTTTGGTCTTTCGGAGAGAATCTACTTTCTTCCTCCTTTTCTCTCTTATTTCCCTTTCTTTTTCAGCCCAATAAGGAGGGAGCACTTTCCAGAGTGTCCCCTTTTTGAATTCGCGTTTGGGCCAGAGTAGGCGTCGACTGAATGCCGAAAAACAGAGCGCTTCTCCGGGGAGAAAAAAATTGAACTTTCCGAGTAGAACTCTCGATCAGTCTGGCAATAATGGCGCATGCGCAGTCCGAGTCTCTGTTTCCGCGCGGGTTTCGGTTTCGTGTTGTTAAACATTGTTCCCCCAAAGGGCTGTGATTGTAGCTTTCTGAAAGGGTGGTGATTTGTTGATAGAAAATTAGGGGAGTTGAAAGAGGGGTCGATAACTATAAAAAATTATCGGTTAATGGCAGTTTTTTTATGTTAGAAAAACATTCAGAAAGAGTAGCAGGAATGCTAGCCAGTGGTCTGTTCAGAGCAATTTTACTACCGTTTCACATTCTCTGTTTGATAAATAGGTTACTTTCCCAAATTCAGTTTTAGTAAAAAAGTAACCTTCACAAAATACATTTTGTAAAGAAAGTTTTCTAGGAAGCTATGTTCTCTTGATAGTTTATTTTTTTTTAGCCATTCTAAACTTAAGTTTATCTTGATGTTTTATACCGTTTAAAAAAATATGTACATGTTTTTATGTTGATTTTTAACTTAAATTTTCACAAATTCACAGAAAAGTTTCTAAATTTTCACAAAATAGGGAACTGTTAAAATAAACCTAAACAGACCCCTGGCTACCGACTTCCAACTGAAAGAAAACTATTAGGGTCATGGACCTTTTATCCGGTATTCCAATTTCTGGAATCTGAGGGTATTTTTCCCTCAAAACGATTGTAGGCGGCGAAAAATTTCTTTCAGAATGACGTAGCTACTAAGTAATCATCACGTTTAGAACCGGTTGTGGTGGGATTTTTGATAATTTTCTTTACCTCTACCACTTCAATTAACTGATTTTATAAGCCATTGCATATTAGCAGCACGTTTTAACCCTCAAGGAACTACCCCCCAGTAGGTGCCACTGAATGTTTTTCCAATAGGATCTTGGGATAATGATATCCCAAAAGTAAGGTTTTAACTCAAAATTGACAGCGTTCAGGCTTATTAAATTAAAATCAATGAAAAATTAAGATATTTTCCCTATTCATTAACATGGGAAAATTACTTTTGAGGGGTGCAGGGGTCAAAAATGGTCTAGACCTGAAAATTTGCACAGGTAA
Organism: Tetragnatha montana; assembly: GCA_963680715.1. NCBI lineage: Eukaryota > Metazoa > Arthropoda > Arachnida > Araneae > Tetragnathidae > Tetragnatha > Tetragnatha montana. Next base: position 3,036,147 of record OY796674.1, on the reverse strand, counting down.
TAATGTTTCAGTATTTGTATAAACATAAGACCTGAGAAATTCAAAAAAAAAAAACCTTCCCATAGACTTTTGCAATAGGCTAGTCTACAATAGAGTGTTTTCAGGTGACGTCACAACCGGTTATTTTCTTTTAACTGTGTACCTTCTGTAGGGCTTTTAACTGTTGCTAAGGCCGTTGTTTATCTGTTGCTAAGGCGGTTTTTAGGTATGGGATCACGTGATTGCAAATGCTCCAATAGAAGAATTCCACGGCTAGTCATTTTCTGTAACTGTTAACCTCTGTAGGGCAAAAAACTGTAACATCTTCTGTTGCTAAGGCCGTTGTTAGGTCCGAGTCATGTGATTGAAAATGCTCTATACATACTTACATAAATATATCTTCCTTTTAGTCATATGACAAGAGCTCTAGGTTTTCTCTTAAGGTCATCATTGACAGCAAACACCTCTCAGGGTTCCCACTTCAATTTCAGAAATAAAATTCCCTGACTTTTCCCAAGTCAGTTTTTCGGTGAAAAAAAAACTAGTAATTAACGGGATTTTTCAGATATTTCTTGCTTTTTTGAACATATATTTTTAACAAATTGTCTATTTCTTCACTTTTTAGAGCCAAAATTGACACACAAACATTGAAAATTGTTCATTTTCTAGGTATTCAATATGATTTTCCAGGTTTTTGGCCACAATGAGCAATTTTCCCTGATTTTTAAGGTGAAATTAAAATTCACTGACTTTTCCAGGTTTTGCAGGTATTCCCAGACCAGTGGGAACCCTGCTCTCTTGGCAACTCCTGGATGATGTGTTCGAACAACACCCTCTACCATAAACGCCCTCAATTGAAGAGAAGGGAAATAATCCTAAAAAATGGAATAGTTTCAACCAAAAATCTAAATGAAATATTGAAACCTTTCAGGGTGGACACAGAAAACTTATTTCAAAATTCCCTGATAATTCCAGGTTTTCCCTGATAATCTGGTACGATTTTCCATGGTATTTTAGTAACATAGTAAATTCTAATCTTCTAGAAAACGGGAGAATGAAGGAATGTAAATGTGAGTATTTCCAAACTTTTATCACAAAGGAACCCTTCAGAAGCCTTTTTTGAACATTTGCTTTGAAACCACACTAATGCATTCGAGATTTTATTTTGTAGGAAGGAGAATGGAAATGCAAATTTAAAGATTTGAAAATCAGAAAAATGTTGAATTTATTTTTGAAATCAGGCACACACATTTTTAAAATTTCCCTGATTATTATCAGATTTTCTAAAATTCCCTGATAACTCCAGGTTTTTTAATTTTCCCTGACAATTCCAGGTTTTTAAGATTTTCCAGGTCTGTGGCCACCCTGCCGCCCCAACAACTAGAATTTCTATAGAAGCGACTAAATATTCTCAAAACCCACATTTGAAGTTGCTTACACAACTAATATGTGATATCCTCACATTGTTCATATTAAAATAAACATTATATCACCGGGCATTATTAATAATACCCAGTTAATCACTTTGCCCATTATATATTATTTTTTAAACAAAAAACATTCCCACAGAAATGAGCTAAACTTAAATAATTATTAAAGTAAAATTTATAATTTACTTAGATAGAAATTAGAAAAAAAAAATTTATCAGATATAGAGACTATTTAACCATGGGTGCCACTCTACAAAAATTGCAGGACTGAACTTTGAACTACCTTTTTTAATCATTTCCCCCAATCTAGCATTTTTTTTTAAAATGTAGAAAAAAAATCATATGAACTCATTGTAAAATATCATATGAACAATTAAATGGGTCCTTAAATTTTACTTAAAGCTTTATCTAAGTAAAACAGGCTTATTTGTGGGTAAAATTTAGTACAAATCGCTGTGAATTGGTCAGCTGTTTTGTGTTTCAGAAAAAACCCGGGATGGAATTCCGTTCATAGGACTTTTAGAAAGACGGAAGAGTGGCACCCATGTATTTAACCCTTCTGAAATAAATTTTAAAAAGAAACATTCTTTGGAATGGGATGTTTTAAAAAGCAAATTGCTTACTTTAAATGCAAGATATAAAGTTTCTTTAAACCAATTACAAAAAAAAATTTTGAGTTTTAGCAACTCTTGTAGATGAGAAAAAAATATCATTCCCAGAAGTAAGATGTTTTGATAATTTAATTTTCAATATTTACAATTTGATCCAATTTTGGAATTGATTTGAAATTAAAAACAGTATTTTTGAACTACTAGATGTCAAAGTTTGTCCAGGATAGATGTCTAGGAGTTTTCAAATTCTTGATTCCTGAAAATAAAAAGGGAGAATGAACAAACAACTTGGAAAAAATGGGAGGAGTCATAACTGAGATAAGATAATTTTCTATGGGAAACTCCTAATGGTAAAGACTATGTGCTAGTTATAAAACTACAGTTAATTAAATATCTTTAAAATGATAACCATCCCTTACCAAGAATAGAGGAACTTTTTGCAGCTTTACAAGGGGGTCAAACATTCAGTATTTTTTCTAATGCTTATAATCAGCTAGTTTTGGATGAGGAAAATAAAAAATCTACAAGCCCTATGCTGTAAATCGTTTACCTCTTGGAACTAAACTTGCTTGTCCTATTTTTCAGAGAATAATTGAAAACAAAACTTTACAGAGAATTAATTTAATGGTACTGTCAATTTGTTGGATGATATATTAAGAGCGTTTGGAAAACTTAGAAAAAGTTTCAAGTAGAGTACAGAGTGTTGGTTCATGTTTAAATTTACAAACGTGTGAATTTTCCCAACAGAGTGTTTGAGGTAAAGATGACAGTAAAGTAAAAAAGCTATTTTAAAATGTCCTTGTAATGTAAAAGATGTTAAGAGTGTTTTGTGGTATGATAACTTGCTATTCAAAGCCTGATTCATCACTTAAAATGAAGCCATTGCATGCTTTGTTACAGAAAGATGTGTTTGAATGGACACTTTGAAGAAGCTTTTGAATATGCTAAAATAGACCTCTAACAGAGTTTCAAAACATTTTGATAGGTCCAAACCTTTAAAAGATTGTCTTGTGAATCAAGCAATAATGGCATTGTTGCAGTATTGTCTCATGTGTTTGAAAGATAGCACCCATTTGTTTTATTTCAAGAGTTTATAATTCATGAGAAAGAAATTATTCCATGCATGATTCATAAAGAAGCTTTAGCCATTTATTTGGCTTGTCAAAAGTTGTATCACTATTTATTAGGTAATAATTTTGAGGTAATTAGTGATCCTTTGCTAGCTTTGTTTGGAGAAAATCGTACTGTATCACCAATGGTAGTGGACATCTCCAAAGGAGGTCATTATTTTTGTCTGGTTTTAATTATACTTATAGATAAGATATGACTTTGAATGATCAAGTAGATACCCTATCTAGGTACCCTATTAAGGATAGTGGGGCAAGTGTTAAAAATGAGTATGATTATGTTCATTACATTGAAAATGATGTCCCTGTTGATTTGTTCAAAATTAGGTCAGAAACCAGAAAGGATCCAATTTTAGGTACAGCCCACAGAAAACTGATAATGTTGAACTTAAAAAGTATTTAGCTCCTAAATATGAATTGTGTGTTTATGTGGGGATACCAAATGATTATACTTTTAAAGTACAGAAAAGCATTATTAATTGAGTTCTCATGGTAAAAATGAAAAGTAATGTTAGACCTATTTTTGGTGGCCAAGGGGTATTGAAGATCTTGTTAACAGTTGCAGTTCACAATCTAAGCCTAAGAAGTAAGTGTAAACAACTTGTGGGTACCAAAGCTAATTGCCTTTTTTGAAAGGATTTTTTGGGTCCAATTAAAGGAAAAATGATTCTCATTGTAGTTGATTGTTACTCAAAGTGGGTTGAATCATTTATTATGAACAGTATATAGATTTTCAAACTTGTTTAGAAAAGTTTGGAGATTATTTTGGTTCCCCAAGGTTGTTCAAACTGATAACGCTAGATATTTTGAATCTTTAAAATGAGTTAATTTTTTTGCAAGTTAATGATATTAAATTTTTAACATCACCACCTTTTCACCCACCTACAAATGGTTTAGTTGAAGAAAATGCTGTTTAGGACTTTAAATTTAGATTGGCTAATAATAATTTGGCCAATTAATAGCACTAATAATGAACTGATGCCTTTTTCATAATAGAAATTCAGTTCATGTTATAACTGGTGTTACACCATTCTGTTTACTTTTTAAAAGTAAATGAGATTAGATTTGCTAAAAGAACCAAACAAATCAGGTTTAATAGAGGTACAAGAGAGGAAAAATTTGAAGATAAAGTGTGGTGTGGAGATTATAGAATAAGAAAGGATGGGTAAAATGTGCAATAGATGAAGTTCTTGGTGATAGAGTGTAAACGAAGACTTAATTTAGAAAAAAAAGACACCTAAATCCAATTGTTGTTAGCAAGAGTAATCATGATAAGGTTGAAAATGTAAGTAATACTGATGTAAATGAGAATACAAATTTTGATGTTGGTAATTCTATGTACAATACTGTAAACAAGGATGAGTCTGTTAATAGAGATAATCTAGAAACTTCACTGCTTAAAAATGCCTATGATCCATATCTGTTGAAATTCTTAAAAAGTAAATAAACATCCCAAGAGAAATGGTATTAGAGATGAACTCATAGAGGGGGGGGGGGTATTGTAATGCATCAGTAGAGAAACCTCTCAACTTTGTAACAGATGTAACCAAAAAAAGAGTATTTGGCATTTTTATGCAATCTCCCCCCCCAGTTCTGTTCATGAGCGGTTATTTAGTCGAATTCCCTCCGATCCAATGAGAAAAGAGATCAGACATTGAGGCTTCTCATTGGCTCTGAGAGTCAGTCCAATCATGTCTGCCCACTTCTAGAGTCTTAATATAAAGATCTGGTCCTATCATTGCCTTGTTTAAAGTGTGCCCTCTCTGCAAAGGACATTTTACACTTATTGCAGATTCCATAAAAAAACTACGGAAGTTCTGGAGTAGTTGGCAACCCTGCTATACACACCATAACACACCACCCCAATAGTCAGGGGTCGATCCAGGTTTTATTTTTTGGGGCCCATTTTTGTGAAAAACTGAATTCAAATTGTATTTAAATTTTTCAAATTATCCTAAAAAACATATTTTTGATTTGAAACAAACAAGATTTTGTGAATGTTTCCTTGCAAATAATCATTAAAGCTAATTTGAATTTTGTGAAAGGGTCGTTTTTATGAACTTGAATTTTGTGAAGGGGCAGCAAAAGGGCCCCAATTTTCGGCTGGATCGACCGCTGACAGTCTCTGCACTCCATCAGAATGTAGAACAAATGAATTGACTACTTTGAACTCAAATCATACAACACACCAATGCATTCATAAAACCCTTTCTGTAGAGTGGTTCATCTAATAAAGAGTGCACAATGCAACTTGTGCCTTTTGAATTTAAAATTTAGTTAAGAAAGAAACAGTAGTTTTAGGGTGTAAAGGATTAAGAGTAAATAGTAAGAGTGTCATTTTGTAAAACACAGAAATTAAGAGCATTTCAGATTCTGAACAAAATTTTTAACTTTTTGTACCTCTGCAAAAAAAGTATGTTCCTAAAATAACTTTGACTATGTGGATTTGAACCCTCACTACAAAAAACTATTCAATGGAAATATTATAAAATTTTAAACCTTTGTTGAGAAATGTTTGAAGATAATTTAGGTAGAATACAATAATTACACAAAAAAAAATTCTTGATGCTGGGAACAATTGAACTATTCTAAGATGATGTTATAAAGACTTCACTATATGTTTTATACAGTATGGTGATATTAAAAGTGCATCAAAAAAATAAAAAAAACTCCCTTCTTAAAAGAACTGTGGAGCAGTTCCTGGGGTTGGTGAGCAATAGTGAGCAGAGCCCCCTAGTTTTATGAACTTGAATTTGTGTTTTTGAATTTGATGGCATAGCACAAATAAATTGTTTGTCAAAGTACAAAAAACACTGAACAATGTTATAAGAAGTAGAAAATACTTACACCCTTGATTAAAAATAATCAACTAAAAGGTTTACTTTTTTTTGTGTAATTTGCATTTTCAGTTATTGGTTATGGAAGTGTGAAAAGGATTAATTGGTTCGGAAAGTTTCTTTTCTGTAGAAAACTCTGAATTTGACAAAATAAAAGCAGATCTTACTTGCACTTGGGGCAGCTGTAGAACACCGTCTGTCCTTCATCGGCCGATCTCGTTTGGAGGGTGGCATACGACATCCCCTGATGGCCACATTTGGAGCACTCTCTGCTCACCTAGAAGGATTTCAAAACAACTTTTGTAAGGATTCATACACAAGGGCTTAAAGTATACACTTAAAAAGGTAGTGATAGAAGTAGTATGATTTTGTCCGGTTAAGTAACCTCTACCCATTCCTTTATTAAGTGATTGTAGTGTAGAAAAATTGGTAAAATCCTAGTATATGTTACATGGTTGGTGCAGTATTGAAAAATGTCGCCAAATTTAGACAAAATGCAAATTGGCTAAAAAGCAATAACCCACCAAATCTCACTGTATATTGCAAACTTTATGGCTCTTCCAAATGTCGCCAAATCCACTGTGTAACACATACTAGGACTAAGGAAAATTATCTACTAATGTGTACATTTTTAATTCATCATTATGCCCTGCTTAGATTAGAATTTATGACCTCCTACTAAATACTGGGTACTTTTAGTTTAACAATAACTATTCAACTAAGTCATAATAGTAGTTTGATATCTTTATCTTGGACCTTAAAAAAATAGCATAGTTAAAAATATAAAACCCCACATCCAAACACAACAATCTGTGAAAACGAAACCTGTATGGAGAAGTAGAAAATACTGCTGAATCTTAACACTGGCAACATTATGTGGTAGTATTGAACATATAACAGGTTACATAGGTGAACAAATTCAGACATTAATTTGGATTATCAAGCAATGAAGAAACTGTGCACCTTTTTTATTTTGTAAGGAGATGCTATTCCTAATTTATTTTCAGACACCCATTACCATAGGCGGCGACTTTTATAAAATATTGGGGGGGCCAGTACCAGACCAAAAAACAAAATTAAGAAAACACAACCATGAAGTTAAAACCACAATTTAAAATAGCCTAATTTTGTATCATATGTATAAAATCAATTCCTTTACATGTCCCTTTCAATATCGTCAAGGTGTGCATTTAATGTAAAAGTTTTGTGTAACAACGTGAGCCTGAAATAAGAAGGGGGTCTGGGGGATCTCCCCCAGAAAAATTTTAGAAATTTCTCTGTTAAAAGTAGCATTTCAGCTCATTTTGAGATATCTTGGGTTACAAATGAAGAGGGTCACTCCTAACAAGCCACCAAATTTTTATGAAAAAAAAAACTACAGATAATAAATATATATCCAAATTTTGGGGGTTCTCCCCAAGAAAATTTTCAAAATTTGACCCTTAAAAGAAATTTTTAACTCATTTTGAGACCTTTTGGATTACTCTTTCCCAAAAAACTGCTCTTGAAGGGGATTCTTTGAAATTTTGAAGGGGATTCCAAACCACAAAATATCCAAACATCACAAAATATTGGGGGGGGGGGGGGCTCAAGCCCCCTCAAACCCTATGGTGTCGGCGCTTATGTCAGTTATAGACCGTATTTTCGATTATTGAGAAGCGAGCATCATAAACGCCCCAACAACGCGTTGTGGCACAAATTAAAACAGCCAACACTTAAGTTTACTAAAATGTCAAAATTCTACTATTTTCCTTTGAAATTTAAAATTCAATCCGTTTAAACAATGTAAGAATTCTACTTTTTATTTTCGTTCATTTCTTTAAAATCGAAAATAAAAATTCCGGATTTCCCTCTTTAAGTTACAAACTTTCTTTGAAAAACCTTTAAGGGTGAAGAGTTTTGAAAACCACAAAAAATATCAAACCGAAAGAAGCCAATAAAAAAATCCAAAGATTAACATTTTGCCTTGACAACAATGTACAAAAATGAAATTTTAAAAAGGAGGGGAGAAAATAGTGTAACTTTTTTAATAAGTATTTTTAATTAAAAAAGCACTTTTGAACCGAAATGTAAAATGGGAGAGCTTAAAAGTCACATGTCATGCAAATAAATATCGCTAATTTTATTAGCAGTATAAGTCCAAAAACCTTAATTGGATCTGATATTATTGCGATCTAAAATAATACTGTATTAAGCTGTGAAGATATAAATTAAATGTGCCATGTCAATTTTTAATACATACACGTTTAATCCAAATGAACACCAATTACATAAAAAACCGCTCTGTGTGTCCGATTTCTATTATATTTAGTACTTATTTCTATATAAAGGAAACTTAAACATTTTAAATTATAATACCTAGAAAAAAAATAAGACAGAAATTTCTTAAAACTTAAAGAAAAAAAAGCTAAATAAAGTCATATAATACCAGCAAAGAAAGCAAACGCACGCTACAAAAATCATAAAGATAATATGGATTAATTTTATATATATTCAACTCTTTCAATTTTTAATCAATATTTTGAAAGACTTAAAATCTAAATTAAAAGAAACTTTTGAATTTCTTTATTGATTTTTTTATCTTATAAGATTCACAACAAAAGATATAAATAGAAATAATATTCTATGTCAGTTTAAAAATGTACGTAAAATAATACGTTTATTACAAAGCAAGCAATAATATCAAAGTATGTGTGTTTTTGAAAATAATCATACACGAACTTATTAAAACTAAAAATAAAGCAGTGGACATCCCCGAATTTCAAAAGGACAAGAGCTTATTTTGTTCACTTTGAAAAAGGCACAAGTCATATTGTCTATTTTTTACCCTAATTTTATGCTATTTTTATTCTTTCAAGCCTACTATCTCGCAACCGGTACATATTTTCATTCTTATATGAGCAATATTCTAGAACTACATAAAATAATTCAATAAAAAATAGAGCAATATTTTTTAATTTAATTAAACGGAAAACATTAAATACATATCTCGAAACAATAAAACGTGGACTTATAGTACTTTCAAAATCAACGGTATATATTTGCTCCCTTCACTTTTTCAAATGAAAAGGTATAAATCATTCTTACCTTTTTGAGAAACTTAAAAACTATTAATGCAATTCAGCAATAGTGCACTATGATAGGAGAAACAGTGACGTTCAATAGCACAACTAAAGTTCAACTAGCTGACCTCTACAAAAATGCAAATTTGTCTCAGTCACTGCAAATCTCTGTCACGTGGGGTGTGGTGTCGAATAGGACGCCAATAACGAAAAAAGGAACAATTAAGGGTTCACAAAACGATATGAGACTGCAATACTTTAAAAAGGTTTGCTTTCATTTTACCGACAAGGGGTCGTTTTTTGACGTTTTAATGCATCACCCTCCTCCCACTTCCGCAATCGTACCCTGGCCGGAGGAACTTCTGATAAGAAACAAAAGAAGGCCCACTCCCTCCTGGAGCCAAACCCCAAGCCAGGGGTCTGCGCGCTAATGACTGATGGCTTCCTGGAAATCGGAACACTTTGAGCACCGGACACTTTGGCAGTCAAGTGATAAATGGGATGAAGAATTGAACCTCCTGGTCGAGGCTTGAGGTCGTCGTTTCCGAAGAAAATCAGAGAGGATGTTGTAATTAAAAATATTAGGAGCAAATTAAAAATATTGGGGGGGGGGCCTGGCCCCCCTACTTTCAACATTGGGGGGGCTCAAGCCCCCTCAAACCCTATGGAGTCGGCGCCTATGCCCATTACAATTTTATCTTCTCATTTGAACACTTTTCTTACATAAAGGTTTCAATCCAATATGTTGGCTGGTTGGGAGGAACCATTCCTCTTATGAAGTGTAATTTAGGTGAGAAATTCAACTGCATTGTAGGAGGTACATAAGTGCAAAGTTTAATTTAAGAAATTCCAAGTATCTTCTAAAGAATTTTTACCATTCAAAATAAATACAAGTTGAGAATGGACTCTAACCGTCTGACGTCACACGGAACCAACACGTGACCTACTGAGCTTGCGATTGGTTACCACAGATACTACACTAGTAGATCTACTAGTGTAGTATCTGTGGTAACCAATCGCAAGCTCAGTTGTAGGTCACGTGTTGGTTCCGTGAAGTCTCGAACCAGATAGGCGGTTAGAGTCCATTAGACAACAATAAATAAAATTACTCAATATTAGTGACGGGAAGGTATCAATACCAAATACTGAAGTACCTAAATGTATTAGGTGTATTCAATACAATAAAAGTATAGATACTTTATTGATATCAAATGCTTTTAGGTTTTTCAATGAAATCTTGAAAATGGATGCTGTTGATATAATGCACCCTATTTTCATGTTGCAATGCAAAAACTTGACAACCTTGTTTTTGCCAAATTAAGCTCAGTATAACCAGGGCTTTTTATTTTTACAACTTAAACATTGTTACAAAAATAATATTTAAAATACTTTAAAATGACACTAACTTTATGTAAATAACCCAATTGGTGCTAGAGCAATTTAAAGAACTATTGCTGGCACATTTTTACCACTTTACCACAACCACTGCATTATTTTTTCAAGAAATCAAAGAAAGCATGTGTACAAAATATCAGCATATGTTCATTTGTTGACCTTAAATGATATTGGATGGATAGGTCACATATATTCTCTGGCTTATGTGCTTGATCTCAAGGATCCGCTTACAAACCTTCATCGGAATATGTATTTAATTAAGAAGCAAAAGAGTAGAAATTCTGCCATGCAGCATCTCATCTTTGACTAATTTATTATCTGCAGTGTAGTAAGTGGATTTAATAACTACAGAGTTATGTTTTTTTCTGCAAAAAAGTAGAAGTTCAGGAGGGAAGATATAAGAGGGCTTTTTACCATTGGTCCAATGTCTTCCTTGCTTCTTCCTTGATCTTCTTTCAGCCTCTTGAACTTGCTTGCATTATTATACTTGATTTCATACTCTGTAGTCAGGCCATCAAACACTAAAATAATGAAACCCATAATAAATATTTATACTCAAAAGATTAATTAAATATTCAGCCCATTCAATGATTTTATTTACAGAAAAAACTTAAATCACATCACGATGCATTCAGGTGAAATTAAGTGTAGCTACTATATTATAGACTCTCAAAACTATGATTGGTTTTATTACTTTACCAGTGACAAAACCCCTCAACAAAGGAGAATCTCTAATAATACATATTTATTAGTATACTCCGTTCCACCCTAACTTGTCAGCACTGGGAAAGGCAGAGAATGTAACAATTCGCCTGAAAAAATAGTAGGGACAAGGTTGTATTGCAATTTAAAGTAAAGAATATGCAGACACATTTATAAAAATGTGTCATTACATTATAGTTTATTGGGATTTTTATCTTATAACTTAATTTAATCATACATTAAAAATCTTTAAATCCAAGTGAATGAATACAGTCTGAAGGGTAGAGCCAGGTATAGAACGAGCCTCTCGTTCCGGCTGATTGGCCAGAAACCGGTTTCCTCTTGATGTGTGGGATGCATGATCCTTTTATCAAGGATGAGATTGGCAAGAAAGTCTGAAAACTCTGCGTACAAACAACATTTGTTCTCTTAAATATAGAATAAATTGCGAAAACTAATAATAATTAGTTAACATTAATTTCAACAATAAATTCTTACACTTTAAAATTAAACTTTTGATGTGTTAAGCTGTTATATTAAATTGGTTTAAATATGGAAATTTACTTTTTTTTAAAGAGCCTCTAAGTCAATAACATCAACTTGAATTTAAAAAAATAAAATTCCCAAAGTCAAAAATTTCAGTTCATAAACTAAGTCTGAAATTTTCATTTATTTTGCTAATAAATTTAAAGTAAAAAAAATATTTGGTGAGAGGAAAATCATTGTTCATGTCAAAAATTTCTTAAAAGTGATAATTTGCAGCAGTGAAAATAATTAAAGTATAATAATTAATAATAAGTGGGGATCAAGTATGCCTGGTATTATCACCACAATAAATCAAAAGGGAAACTACAGAGGTAATAAATAAAGTAAACTATGGATTTAATTAATTCAAAGGTTCATTCCAGCTCCCTCAGGTGATTGGGTAAGTTATATTATAACAGAACAGAACATTAGCATTTCAGATCTTGTCATAATACCAGAAATAAGGGCCAGCCTCCTGATTAAATGACAACCAGGTAGCATTGAACATAAAAAATCTGAAATAGAAAAATAATTAACTATTATCGTTGATTATTGAAACCTTTAACATCAACGATGAAATGACAGGCGTAGCAGGTGACAGTCCTCTGCTGCTGAGGCAAAGGGAGAATCGTCCCACATTCGGGACAAAAGTCAGGATCACCCTGAAATGTACTTTTAGGCATTTTATTAAGAAAGTTTTAAAAGTTAAACGATATCAGACACTACTTTACACAATGCCACAACCCAACGCATGACAATCCATGCACATGGAGCGAATAGCGAATATTTGTAAATAATCCATGCTGAAGCCACTTTTCTACTCGCAATAAAATGTTAAGTTTGAAAAAAAAATTAATTCTTAAATATTAAATAGATTAAATAAAATACTGGAATTTAAAATCTTTAGTAACATAAAATTACTCAGATTAATTAAGCTTTCTTCTGTGATTTTTAAAAAATAAAATGACTTCCCATTTTTAAATAAGTGCCTTATTTAAGTAGATGAACACCTCAACCTTCGTTTCCCTTTGTTCCTTTGTTTGTGATTGTGTTTGTTTGTATCCGTCGGGCGCCGGGTTCTGGGCAGCTGGGATTTTCATTTCTTAAATAATTCAGCCGTAGAATTGTCAGGCCAAGCCTCAGATGGCTAGATACCCTGGAGATAAATCTCTCTACATTAAAAAAAAAAACAATTCGACCTCCACTGCCAAAGGAAGGATAGCTTGGAGAAAACTACTTAGATAAGGCCCATCCTGGGCTGTCGAGCCAGTGAAGACGAATACAGCTTCTTCTGCAGGTAAATTTCCTTTTTAAAAGTTAAAATTATGAAATGTTAATATTAAATCTTTCCCAAACCTTCTTCAAAATAATGTTGATGTGTACGGGAGTCGATCCAGCCAAGAATTGGGGCCCTTTTGCTGCCACTTCACATAATTCCACCTCCTGAAAAAGGCCCCTTCAAAAAATTCAAATTCATAAAAACGGCCTCTTCACAAAATTCAAATTAGCCATTATTTGTAAGAAAACATTCACAAAATCTTATTTGTTTCAAATCAAAGATGTGATTTTTTTTTTTACGAATATTTGAAAAATTAAAATATAATTTGACTTCAGTTTTTCACAAAAACAATTGATTTAACACAAAAATATTTTCTTTTTCACAAAAAAGGGCCCCAAAAAATATAACCTGGATCAACCCCTGGTGTATGATCTCTTTTTTTTACCCTTGACAATTCTGCTGTTTAGAAGGAGCTCTCTTTCCGCTAAACACAAAGGGTCTCAAAATCAGCTCAAATACTACTTTAGGGGCGTAGCCAGAAAAAAATTTCGGAGGGGGATATTGATATTTCGGGAGGGGATATGGGGTAGTTTTAGTGGTGTTTTTTGGTCAAAGAAGGAAAATTTCTGAGTTCCGGGGGGATATATCCCCAAATCCCCCCTCTGGCTACGCCCCTGCTACTTTAAGGTGTTAATTTCATAAAATTTGTGTGTGAAGACCCCCTAGTTTTACTTGGGCCTCGCTTGACTTTTAACATCAAGATTCAAATCATACCCAGGGTTCACGTTTACCCGCTATAGCGGGTTTCTTACGCAAATTTGCGAAAGCAGGACTCAACTCCGGCAAAATTCTGGGTCCGCAAGACCCGGAAAATTTCCGAGAAAAAAAAATACAATTTCGGACAGGGAACGCAATTTTGTCTTAACTTCCGGAAGCAACGCGGACCCGAAAATTTCCAAGAAAAAGGGTTGAGGTCGGAAAATCCCGACATCCCGCGAGTGTTTCGTTTTGCCCCCGGAGTGTTCCGTTCTTCCCGCGATGCTTTCTTGGATGGCCGCGGGCGCCAAGTTGAAGTCGGCGATTGTCATTGCAATGTAGAAAAAACAACTTTTGCGTGGTCAGAAGCCAACAAGTCCAATGTTCCGGAAATCGAAAAATTTAGATTTTTCGCGAAAGTTCCGTTTTTTCCGTGAGTGCTTCCGACAGGCGCCTGTTGACGTTGTCTTCTTCTCACATTGTAATCGTGATCGTGATGCGGAAAAAACAACTTTACTGAGGTCAGAGCAGCCTAATAAGTCTAGTCAAGTAATATCTCTCAGAATCGCGTTTTTCTCGATTTTAGTCAATATTTTCAACTCATAAGGTTTTTCTAAGTTGTATATTTTTATTAAAAGGTCGCTTTGAAGAAGGATTAATAAGATAATAAATTTAATTTTATTAATAAGATAATACAGTGGGTTTTTAAAAAATTTTGGTACAGCATAACCTGTTTAGATAAGTAATATGATTTTAGATTTAAAAATACTTTCAAAAATAAACTTCTTACTTTTTGCAAACAAAGCAAAAATGATATTGGTCATAAAATTTAAATAATTTAGCCATTACTTAAGTAATTATTAAATTATTCTAGTATTAACTAATTTCCTAAACTTTTATTTGATTTTAGTTACATTTTGGTTATTTTCATGCAGATATATATTATTTGAAATAATGTATTCTTCTAAGTATGGAGATATTAATCAGGTTAATATTAATAACTAGTTTTATGCAAGTTAAAATCCAATTTCACATGACAATAGAAGGGTCTTAACTACCGTAGCCTAACTGTTTGCAAATAGATTGGAAAAACTAAACTAAGTAATTTAATGATAATATGTTTGCAAGAGCCAAATTTAAAAGGAGCAAAGAAAAATAAATACTATCTAGTGCAATGCAAACAAAAATATGTGTCATAGGAGATAAAATTTGTAAGAACAAATAAATGCTATTTTTCCTACTCCTATTTTCTAATATGTGTGGAATATTATTTTGTTCTTTGTTTTAATAACATGTCTCCCCCGTAAAATTTTAGGGACTCATTTTTTTTGCTTTCGGACCCACATTTTTTATTTTAGTGGGTCCCTGGGACTCAGGTTGACAACAGTTCACCGCGAACACTGATACCTGTAAGTTATCCAAGTCTTAGAAATAATGTTGGGGCATTCCCAACGAAACAACGCATTGTAAATTAAGTTAATAAGGAAGAAAACTTACAAAATACACATTAAATAGTAAATGTATCCGAACACAATATACTTCCATTTTTTAAGAATCACTTGGTTAAGTTACTGTGGTTGCTATGGTTACTATTATAATAATGTTGTGTAATTCAGATGATCAATAATTAGTCTCGAGTGACTAGTAAAGTTCATTTGGAGATAGGTAAATTATTTTTTAAGAGTTAGTATAAGGCTTGTTGTGATTAGCAGGATCCTCTCTTTAGCATAGGATTAAAACTGTTTTAGAATGCTTTTCATTTTTCATAAATTATTACTTAAAAAATGATAATGTACTTAACTTTCAATATGGTATAGAAACAAAGTTTTATATTAAGTACAATTTTTTATTCATTACACAAATTATGAGGATATCTACACTTTCAGCAATAAAATATGTATCAATTGTGTAATTTATACAAAATTATTCTACACAAGTTATCCGAGTTTAAACAATAATGGTAGCTTGTTTGACATAAATAAGCTTTTACATTATAAGTAGCATTACAATAAGTAGAAAATGTGCTCTTGTCACATGGAGGTAAATATAGACATTTAGACATCTAAAAGAAAGAATAGTACAGTTAGAAAATATTTAAAAAGAAACAACAATAAAGGTGAACACTTTGATAACTACAAGACAAGTAAAACCCTAAACTGTAATTAAAACCCTACATACACTTACCACAAACTGAAATAAAAAAACACATTGAATGAGAATATGTACCAAAAAAGAGGGACAGTAAGCAAAGAACTGATAATTACTAGTTGGTTTTATACTTACAAAAATCATCAATGCGTTGGTTTTATACTTACAAAAATCATCAATGCCTATAACAAAATCTATAATAAATGCATAAATGTTAGGTTATTTGGAAACTTTTGTAACTTACAAAGTAATAGTAAGATGAGACCTGAAATTCTGATTAGTAAACAATGGAATAAAACAATTGATTTTTAAACTATTAAAAAACTAATTCATGAGACAAATCAAAATGTATGAAAAATATTAATTTTCATAAGCTAAATTATTAGTTCAGATACCACGGGGCCCTCATGGTATCTGAACCAAGATTACTATTTATATTTTCAAAAACATTCGAACAGTAATAGTAACCCCCATTAAATTCTTTAAAAATAAAACATTATCAAACCCTAAGGTTTAAGACTTAACTTAACTTAACGGAACTTATTTTACTAATTAACTTAACGGAACTTATTTTACTTATTAACTTAACGGAACTTAAGATTTATGAACTAGAGACATCGACGTAATAGATTTTCTCCTTTCTGTTTCTTTCCTTTCCTCTTCATTCTGTAATAACAAAGAAGTGACAGAAAAATTAATAATTCCATTCAGTATACACAACTATAACATATTTTATCACAATTTTTTGATGTAAAAAGAACATTTTTATGTATGATGTATTAAACTAAGTAACAAAAATTTACATAACAACTTATTTCTGTTTTGGTTTCCAATGGAGTTTTTGGGCCATTACACTCTTACCGTACCATACTACCTTTAACGGTTGATTACTTTTGCGCTGTAATGATAAAATTTCAAAATTAAATAAAATTAGACTCTTAAATGTACCCGTGTCTGCTGTAATGAAAAGCGTTAGAGTAGGATTTTTTAAATGAAACTGACATCCCTCAGTCATTTATTAGTTAAATTCCCCTATTCCTGTCGACCTGAATCCTCCGGATGCGGGCCTACCATAGTTGTGGCGTCTCACGACCCCCGGACGGTCTGTTAGCCTCTGCAAAAAGAGGACTGACAGGTTGCGCCACCGAGCGGTGAGCTCTCACAACCTGGGCTCACCCGCATCACTGCAAACTGCAGTCTCTGGACATGGGTCATCCCCGCTGCCTCAGAGCAGAGAACCAGACCAGGGCGACAGTCATTACCTGTTTTTCAAACACATAGTACATCATGTAAAACAATTTGAAGTCATAATTTAGTCTTTCCATTCAGCATACACAACTATAACATATTTTATCACAATTGTTTGATGTAAAAAGAACATTTTTATATATGATGTATTAAACTAAGTAACACAAATTTACGTAACCACTTATTTCTGTTTTGGTTTCCAATGGAGTTTTTGGGCCATTAACACTCTTACCGTACCATACTACCTTTAACGGTTGATTACTTTTGCGCTGTAATGATAAAATTTCAAAATTAAATAAAATTAGACTCTTAAATGTACCAGTGTCTGCTGTAATGGAAAGCGTTAGAGTAGGATTTTTTAAATGAAACTGACATCCCTCAGTCATTTATTAGTTAAATTCCCCTATTCCTGTCGACCTGAATCCTCCGGATGCGGGCCTACCATAGTTGTGGCGTCTCACGACCCCCGGACGGTCTGTTAGCCTCTGGAACCAGAGGACTGACAGGTTGCGCCACCGAGCGGTGAGCTCTCACAACCTGGGCTCACCCGCATCACTGCAAACTGCAGTCTCTGGACATGGGTCATCCCCGCTGCCTCAGAGCAGAGAACCAGACCAGGGCGACAGTCATTACCTGTTTTTCAAACACATAGTACATCATGTATAACAGTTTGAAGTCATAATTTAGTGTTTCCATTCAGCATACACAACTATAACATATTTTATCACAATTTTTTGATGTAAAAAGAACATTTTTATATATGATGTATTAAACTAAGTTACACAAATTTACGTAACCACTTATTTCTGTTTTAGTTTACAATGGAGTTTTTGGGCCATTACACTCTTACCGTACCATACTACCTTTAACGGTTGATTACTTTTGCGCTGTAATGATAAAATTTCAAAATTAAATAAAATAAGACTCTTAAATGTACCCGTGTCTGCTGTAATGGAAAGCGTTAGAGTAGGATTTTTTAAATGAAACTGACATCCCTCAGTCATTTATTAGTTAAATTCCCCTATTCCTGTCGACCTGGATCCTCCGGATGCGGGCCTACCATAGTTGTGGCGTCTCACGACCCCCGGACGGTCTGTTAGCCTCTGGAAAAAGAGGACTGACAGGTTGCGCCACCGAGCGGTGAGCTCTCACAACCTGGGCTCACCCGCATCACTGCAAACTGCAGTCTCTGGACATGGGTCATCCCCGCTGCCTCAGAGCAGAGAACCAGACCAGGGCGACAGTCATTACCTGTTTTTCAAACACATAGTACATCATGTAAAACAATTTGAAGTCATAATTTAGTCTTTCCATTCAGCATACACAACTATAACATATTTTATCACAATTTTTTGATGTAAAAAGAACATTTTTATATATGATGTATTAAACTAAGTTACACAAATTTACGTAACCACTTATTTCTGTTTTAGTTTACAATGGAGTTTTTGGGCCATTACACTCTTACTGTACCATACTACCTTTAACGGTTGATTACTTTTGCGCTGTAATGATAAAATTTCAAAATTAAATAAAATAAGACTCTTAAATGTACCCGTGTCTGCTGTAATGGAAAGCGTTAGAGTAGGATTTTTTAAATGAAACTGACATCCCTCAGTCATTTATTAGTTAAATTCCCCTATTCCTGTCGACCTGAATCCTCCGGATGCGGGCCTACCATAGTTGTGGCGTCTCACGACCCCCGGACGGTCTGTTAGCCTCTGGAACTAGAGGACTGACAGGTTGCGCCACCGAGCGGTGAGCTCTCACAACCTGGGCTCACCCGCATCACTGCAAACTGCAGTCTTTGGACATGGGTCATCCCCGCTGCCTCAGAGCAGAGAACCAGACCAGGGCGACAGTCATTTACCTGATAAAACACAGTACATAAAAAGAAATTTTAATTATTGAAAGTATCTTTCCATTCAGCATTCTATTTAATTTAATTCTTATAAACCCCCATTTTAAATGTAAACACATGAAATTACACTCTAAGTTTTAACACTTTTAAATATTCATGAATTAAATATAGCAAAAGACATGAAAGATTTTTTTACTTTTCTGCTGGATTTGCTTTTTGTTCTGTATAATGATAAAAGTTATACATTTAATATTAAATAAAACTCAACTTTTGAATGAACCTGTGTCTGCTATCATGGAAAGCGTTAGGTTTTTTGATGTGGGCCTAATAAAACTAACATCCCCCGGTCATTCGTGAGTGTAACTCCCCTATGACTGCCGACCTGAATCCTCCGGATGCGGGCCCTACCATAGTTGTGGTGTCCCACGACCCCCGGACGGTCTGTTAGCCTCTGGAACCAGAGGACTGACAGGTTGCGCCACCGAGTGGTGAGATCTCACAACCTGGGCTCACCCGCATCACTGCAAACTGCAGTCTTTGGACATGGGTCATCCCCGCTGCCTCAGAGCAGAGAACCAGACCAGGGCGACAGTCATTTACCTGATAAAACACAGTACATAAAAAGAAATTTTAATTATTGAAAGTATCTTTCCATTCAGCATTCTATTTAATTTAATTCTTATAAACCCCCATTTGAAATGTAAACACATGAAATTACACTCTAAGTTTAAAACACTCTTAAATATTCATGAATTAAATATAGCAAAAGACATGAAAGATTTTTTTACTTTTCTGCTTGATTTGCTTTTTGTTCTGTATAATGATAAAAGTTATACATTTAATATTAAATAAAACTCAACTTTTGAATGAACCTGTGTCTGCTATCATGGAAAGCGTTAGGTTTTTTGATGTGGGCCTAATAAAACTAACATCCCCCGGTCATTCGTGAGTGTAACTCCCCTATGACTGCCGACCTGAATCCTCCGGATGCGGGTCCTACCATAGTTGTGGTGTCCCACGACCCCCGGACGGTCTGTTAGCCTCTGGAACCAGAGGACTGACAGGTTGCGCCACCGAGTGGTGAGATCTCACAACCTGGGCTCACCCGCATCACTGCAAACTGCAGTCTTTGGACATGGGTCATCCCCGCTGCCTCAGAGCAGAGAACCAGACCAGGGCGACAGTCATTTACCTGATAAAACACAGTACAAAAAAAGAAATTTTAATTATTGAAAGTATCTTTCCATTCAGCATTCTATTTAATTTAATTCTTATAAACCCCCATTTGAAATGTAAACACATGAAATTACACTCTAAGTTTAAAACACTCTTAAATATTCATGAATTAAATAAAGCAAAAGACATGAAAGATTTTTTTACTTTTCTGCTTGATTTGCTTTTTGTTCTGTATAATGATAAAAGTTATACATTTAATATTAAATAAAACTCAACTTTTGAATGAACCTGTGTCTGCTATCATGGAAAGCGTTAGGTTTTTTGATGTGGGCCTAATAAAACTAACATCCCCCGGTCATTCGTGAGTGTAACTCCCCTATGACTGCCGACCTGAATCCTCCGGATGCGGGCCCTACCATAGTTGTGGTGTCCCACGACCCCCGGACGGTCTGTTAGCCTCTGGAACCAGAGGACTGACAGGTTGCGCCACCGAGTGGTGAGATCTCACAACCTGGGCTCACCCGCATCACTGCAAACTGCAGTCTTTGGACATGGGTCATCCCCGCTGCCTCAGAGCAGAGAACCAGACCAGGGCGACAGTCATTTACCTGATAAAACACAGTACATAAAAAGAAATTTTAATTATTGAAAGTATCTTTCCATTCAGCATTCTATTTAATTTAATTCTTATAAACCCCCATTTGAAATGTAAACACATGAAATTACACTCTAAGTTTAAAACACTCTTAAATATTCATGAATTAAATATAGCAAAAGACATGAAAGATTTTTTTACTTTTCTGCTTGATTTGCTTTTTGTTCTGTATAATGATAAAAGTTATACATTTAATATTAAATAAAACTCAACTTTTGAATGAACCTGTGTCTGCTATCATGGAAAGCGTTAGGTTTTTTGATGTGGGCCTAATAAAACTAACATCCCCCGGTCATTCGTGAGTGTAACTCCCCTATGACTGCCGACCTGAATCCTCCGGATGCGGGCCCTACCATAGTTGTGGTGTCCCACGACCCCCGGACGGTCTGTTAGCCTCTGGAACCAGAGGACTGACAGGTTGCGCCACCGAGTGGTGAGATCTCACAACCTGGGCTCACCCGCATCACTGCAAACTGCAGTCTTTGGACATGGGTCATCCCCGCTGCCTCAGAGCAGAGAACCAGACCAGGGCGACAGTCATTTACCTGATAAAACACAGTACATAAAAAGAAATTTTAATTATTGAAAGTATCTTTCCATTCAGCATTCTATTTAATTTAATTCTTATAAACCCCCATTTGAAATGTAAACACATGAAATTACACTCTAAGTTTAAAACACTCTTAAATATTCATGAATTAAATATAGCAAAAGACATGAAAGATTTTTTTACTTTTCTGCTTGATTTGCTTTTTGTTCTGTATAATGATAAAAGTTATACATTTAATATTAAATAAAACTCAACTTTTGAATGAACCTGTGTCTGCTATCATGGAAAGCGTTAGGTTTTTTGATGTGGGCCTAATAAAACTAACATCCCCCGGTCATTCGTGAGTGTAACTCCCCTATGACTGCCGACCTGAATCCTCCGGATGCGGGCCCTACCATAGTTGTGGTGTCCCACGACCCCCGGACGGTCTGTTAGCCTCTGGAACCAGAGGACTGACAGGTTGCGCCACCGAGTGGTGAGATCT
Organism: Tetragnatha montana; assembly: GCA_963680715.1. Classification (NCBI taxonomy): domain Eukaryota; kingdom Metazoa; phylum Arthropoda; class Arachnida; order Araneae; family Tetragnathidae; genus Tetragnatha; species Tetragnatha montana. Next base: position 3,014,322 of record OY796674.1, on the reverse strand, counting down.
CACAACCTGGGCTCACCCGCATCACTGCAAACTGCAGTCTTTGGACATGGGTCATCCCCGCTGCCTCAGAGCAGAGAACCAGACCAGGGCGACAGTCATTTACCTGATAAAACACAGTACATAAAAAGAAATTTTAATTATTGAAAGTATCTTTCCATTCAGCATTCTATTTAATTTAATTCTTATAAACCCCCATTTGAAATGTAAACACATGAAATTACACTCTAAGTTTAAAACACTCTTAAATATTCATGAATTAAATATAGCAAAAGACATGAAAGATTTTTTTACTTTTCTGCTTGATTTGCTTTTTGTTCTGTATAATGATAAAAGTTATACATTTAATATTAAATAAAACTCAACTTTTGAATGAACCTGTGTCTGCTATCATGGAAAGCGTTAGGTTTTTTGATGTGGGCCTAATAAAACTAACATCCCCCGGTCATTCGTGAGTGTAACTCCCCTATGACTGCCGACCTGAATCCTCCGGATGCGGGCCCTACCATAGTTGTGGTGTCCCACGACCCCCGGACGGTCTGTTAGCCTCTGGAACCAGAGGACTGACAGGTTGCGCCACCGAGTGGTGAGATCTCACAACCTGGGCTCACCCGCATCACTGCAAACTGCAGTCTCTGGACATGGGTCATCCCCGCTGCCTCAGAGCAGAGAACCAGACCAGGGCGACAGTCATTACCTGTTTTTCAAACACATAGTACATCATGTAAAACAGTTTGAAGTCATAATTTAGTCTTTCCATTCAGCATACACAACTATAACATATTTTATCACAATTTTTTGATGTAAAAAGAACATTTTTATATATGATGTATTAAACTAAGTAACACAAATTTACGTAACCACTTATTTCTGTTTTGGTTTCCAATGGAGTTTTTGGGCCATTACACTCTTACTGTACCATACTACCTTTAACGGTTGATTACTTTTGCGTTGTAATGATAAAATTTCAAAATTAAATAAAATAAGACTCTTAAATGTACCCGTGTCTGCTGTAATGGAAAGCGTTAGAGTAGGATTTTTTAAATGAAACTGACATCCCTCAGTCATTTATTAGTTAAATTCCCCTATTCCTGTCGAGCTGAATCCTCCGGATGCGGGCCTACCATAGTTGTGGCGTCTCACGACCCCCGGACGGTCTGTTAGCCTCTGGAACCAGAGGACTGACAGGTTGCGCCACCGAGCGGTGAGCTCTCACAACCTGGGCTCACCCGCATCACTGCAAACTGCAGTCTCTGGACATGGGTCATCCCCGCTGCCTCAGAGCAGAGAACCAGACCAGGTCGACAGTCGGTCACTTAATTTTTTTTTATCAAATTACATAGATATACAATTTAAAGTAATGGTAATCTTTCCATTCAGCATACACACCTTTAAAAATCAACATCTCTTTTAACGTCCATTAGACTTCTTTTTAAAAATTAACTCATTCCCAAATTAACACTACTCAAAACAATGTATTTATATGACCAAACATGATCAGGTAGATAAGACACACACAATGACACACTCAATAATTTGGTTTCAATTACTATTCAAACTTAAACTTTAGTACCTACTACCTTCAAACATTCTCCACCTGAAAAAATCAAAATACACACCCAGGAAAGAACTATTCTGAAAAAGGTTTTTTTTTCAAATATTTTAGGTTCTCTATTATAACAAGGAAATGTGCAGAAAAATCAAGAAAGTATATGCACTTTTAAATATTTAAAAAAACAATAAAGCTACTTTTTGAAAATAACTACAACCCAAGGAAACCCCAAATACATACACTTACTGCAAACCTATGCTGCAAACAAACAAACAAAAAAAAAACATTGAACGATAAATCTTTCACCTCCCGCAGCCATCAATCTAAAAACGCGTTTTCGGTTCGCACTCTCCTTCCATGCTATTACTTAGGCTCTCTAATTACGTAAACTTCTCCAAAATAACGCATGCATACATCCAAGGAAAATTCGCACACTTCTCTGGTTTCAAACACGGAATAATAAACCGCGGCTCATATGCCCGAAATTGCGTGAAAAAATTTAACAAGACAATAATTTAATTTTTTATTAAAATATATTTATTGAGCAGGATAATAAAACAGTAATGAAAAAGTATTAACTCACCACTTCCGTCAAATAAACGTTTTTTACCCTTAGAGAATAGTCCATCGAATTCTTCTGCATTGTAGAGCATTTTCTTTTCTTCTATATGCACGCATCCAAGGGGATTTTCGGGTACCTCTTTTATTAATTGCACGAAAGGGAGTCCCTGAAAAGAGAAATTCCATTAAAAAATAATAGAATTTGACAGAGAATCACGCAACGGCAACCTACGTTAAATAAATCGCCGTCGCTAATGAGTTTTCAAACGACTTTATCTTTTGAGTGGAAAATAAAATGTCGTTTTTACCTGAAGTAATAAATGAACGAAATATTTTTCTAATATTTTTAAAAAGTTTTATTGGCCTTTAATATTTGCAAAATAATTGAATTAATTCAAATTAAGGCCAAAAACGTTTAATTCTGGAGCGTATTTGAATTAAATTGATTTAATACAATTCTTTGAGCATTTCCGAGCTTTTTTTTATTAAATCCCAGATTTGGGTCTTTCTTAATTGTTCTTTTATTTGTTAATCATTTTGTAAAATAACCTTTATCTTTTAACCTGTTAAATTTCAATGTTCTAAAAATTAGTGTTCATATATCGGCCATTTACGGCACATGGTATCTTCGCCTGCATGTGTCAAATTAGTTTTTTATATACCGCCATTAAAACATTTCCAACCAGCGGAATTCATTCTGAAAAAAATATCAGTTGTTTTCCACCCGTTTAATTCAAAAATATTATCGAAATAACTAAAAATTTATCATTCATAAATAAATATCCATGTATTATGTTTTCATTAAAAGCAATCGAGTTTTTTTAATTATTTCTTTTTCATCCTTTCAAAATGATTTGGTGGCATCGCGATGTTTATTTTGTATTATTATTATTAGTGGAAAATTTTAAAAAATCGAGTTATATGTTTATTTTCAGAAACTCTTACATTTCTGTCTGTACGTTTGAAATTCTAATTTTCTAAAAAAAAAACACCGTTTTATAAATCCATTGCTATTCGAAATTGTCCCAGCGTTCGCGGAAATTAAAACTGCTCTATTTGTAGTCTGCAAATGAGAAGATTCTCTCTAGCCATTGTGTGTGAATAGAAAACAAAACAAGAGCGCCAGGTGTGTTTCATTTGTTACAATCTCCATGGTTACAATTTAAGCGGGAAATCTCTTCATTCACGAATTGCTTGCTTGCATTCTTCTGTTTCAGTTCTTTCCTATGGTTCTTTCTTACTCTTTTCCCTGAAAAAAGCAATAAATACTCTCTGATCAAGTTGCCTGAACTATCTAATGATTTTTTTCGTGAAATATGAATTGAGTGGAACTTTTATTAATACTAATAGAATATTATTTAATGTTATCCTTGTGTTTGGTGCATTTTATCTATTATTTGGAAACTTTTAGCTTACTTTTCTAGAACTATATACTATTAAAATTAACTAGTTGCTGATAGATTTCAACTTGAAAGAAATTTAAAGTTTGTACATTTTTAAAAAAATATGTTGGAAAATAAATTATTTATTTATTAACTTATGTACTTAAAGATCGTTGAATTTTTATTTCAGGTCGTTTGAATTACGGAATAGCTTTATACAGAGAGAGGCCTGCTGCCTTGTTTACCCACTGCTCAAATGTTTCTGAGGGAGCTGTGGTTACACATGGCAACTGGAGTACTCTTTCTAAAGCTTTTCCTGAATTGTTGTTGGTGTTTGATTCATTTTCATTGTAACAGTAGTTTGGATTATGATTACTTTTGGTAAAATCACCAAAAACATGCTTATGTAATAATTCATGGCCCCTAGATGGAGATAATTATGATTGAATTTTCCATTCTAAGTGTTGATTCATATTTTTAAAAAATGTTGCAGTTCTAAATACTGTAGGTAGCTGAAAAATAATGTGTTATTTAATTCTTTTTTAGTAATTTTTTTACTTTATATCAGAGAGTAATTTAAGAAAATTAAATTACTAATGGATGTTCATTGATTAGTCAAAAAAAACTCTGAATATTCTGTTTCTTTTGGCGATATTCTTTATTTGATTATCTTTATCTGAAAAGCGGACAATTTTTAATAGATTGTACTGGTTAAAAAAAAATATGATTAAGTACTTTTTGACATTTTTCAAATGGTAAAGTAAGTTTTAAGATCAACCATGGCAATAAAGATTACTTTTTTATATAGATGGAGCTGAATGCAACTTGACTCGGGGCATGAAATGTTTCACCTGGAATATATTTGCTGCAAAAACGAAAGCCACAGCAGCCAGGTGGAAGCTTTCCTGTGTGAAAAAGGGTAACAAACATTTTTTTTTATTAACTTACGTGGGATTGGCTGTAACTTGGCATAAGTATAGAAGAATGTAGGTAAAAGTCTGGGAAACTACAGCCAGAAAGCTGAGTGAAAGATAAAAGGCCTCTCAAAGTGAAAAGTTTATTGTTTAAAAGCAAAAATAATATTAATTACAAATTCTAATAATTATATTAAGTAATGTAACAATGTAAATAGTAAATAATAGGACTCTATTTTACTATAATTCAAATCACATAAATGGTAAAATCACATACTCTAAATATAAATAGAATTGTTATGTTCCTTGAAGTTATTTTTTTTGTTATTAATTTTAGACTCAATCAAAATAAATTATTATTCTAATTTACTAACATTTGTTTCTGATTATGTCTATAAAACAAATTAAATTTCTAAGTAAGAGACATTCTCAAAATGAGAGTTTATTTTATTTTCCCTTTTAGATAGTTGCAATTACCATTTACTTGAGTTTCCATTTAATCAAGAAAACTGTATTCTGTTTTCAAAGTTTCTATATAAATAAGTATATATGTTTTCTCCAGAGTGGTATGTATGGTTTTTAACTTTAATTGACATGTGTTATTATTTTAACTAGCAAATGTTTTTTAATGATATGGGCTAAATCTTGGTCCCATTATTTTATTGGTTCTGTTAATAATTTTTAACTTATATTATTTTTTATTAAAGCAAAATTGTTTATAAATAGGATAGTTGAAATCAGTGGCGGCTCGTCCATAGGAGCACGTCAGTGGCGTATATAAGGGGGGGCCGAGGGGGCCCTGGCCCCCCCCCCCCGAAATTCGGACTAGGTGTACCAAAACCAGTTAAAACCCTGTATTTTAGGGTCAAAATTAAAAAAATTTTCTGGGGGGACCCCCAGACCCCCCTTTTGTATGGAATTTTATTATTAACAACTTTATTATAATAAGTTCATCAAAATCCAAATTCTACCGAAAAATATATGTCCAAAATTCGGACTAAGTGTACCAAAAACAAGATAAAACCCTGTTTTTAGGGGTAAAGTTCCAAAAAGTTTCTGGGGAAGAACCCCCAGATCCTTTTTTGTACTTGAAACTCTATTTTAATAACTTTTTAAATATTAAGTTCATAAAAATGTACATCTAAAATTCGGACTTAGTGTACCAAAACTAGTTAAAAACCTGGTTCTTTTAGTAAATTTCCAAAAATTTTCTGGGGGAGGACCCCCAGACCCCCCCTTTGGTACTTGTATTTTTATTAATAACAACTTTTTCTATATTGAGTTTTTAGGACCTAAATTATCACCTAAAAAGCTATATTGGACCTATTAAATATGTGGGAGAGGGGCTGGGGAGTAATTTTTGGGCCCCTCCCGAAATAAATTCCTATATACGCCACTGGAGCACGTGAACACCCACAGAAAAAGTGAAAAAAAATCGAATATAAAGATAAATAAATATCAATGGAAATATATTCTAAATTTCTTTTTTATACTCAGAATTATGTTTCTCCCCCCCCCCCTTCTCTATCTCTATTGAATAAGAAAAATTTACTACCGGAAACACGAAAGAAATCGAAAAAAGAATGAACTCTTATTTTTCTTTCCTTTTTCGCACGTGTGAGCGTAAAAAATTTGAGATTCCGAAGAAACCCCGACTGCTTGCCGGGGGAATTTTAAGCTTACGGCCTCGTAATTTGGATTCCCGCTAGCACAGATTTTGTGTGCCTGGGCTTGCGTTTTTGAAGCCCAGCTTGGGTTTTTTGTGGTCTGGATTGTTTCGTCTAATTAAAAAGTGAGAAAAGCACTTTTTGAAAAGAAAATTATAATCTTCATGTCAACTAATTTTTAATAATTAATAATTATAAAAGGTTTTTGTTAGGTATTATGTTATGGATAAGTATTATGACTTTCCCCTCAATGGTATTATAAAAAATGGAATTAATATATTCATGTGTTTGTTTATTTCCATTAAATGCATATTTTTTTAAAATAAAAGCGCATGGAGTGAAGAATTTAGGCATTTAAAACTACTCTCCTAAGAAAGATATTTTTTTTATGCATTGGCCCACCATCCTTCTCTTTCTAGATCTTGTGTAAATTTTAAATTTTATAAAATGGGTGTGAACCCCCAGTTTATCAACTCACGAGCCGCCACTGGTTGAAATATCAATTTCAGTACTTTTGCTAGTTGAAATTCATAAGAGTTAATGGCTTAAATATCAGTCTCACACTTTTGCAGGCTTCTTGCTTTTTTTTCTCAATCTCATCCCTGATCAATTAAAGTTGGGTTTTTTTTTTTTAATTATTTTTAAAGAACCAATTTAAAAATGAATTGATTAAAAGCCTTACACAACACTGGATATGATATTAATTTTGTTTCTTTTAGATTGTTTAAAAAAAAATCTCAACAACTCCAATTTTGAATGGTTTAAATTATTACTGTATTAAAAGGAATGATTTAACCCTATTGAGTTAAAGGTTGATTTTAGATGAAAAATTTACTTTGAACTTTTTAATTGCAGATTATTTGGTTGAAACTGCTCTTTAAAGAATGGAATCAAGACTTTGTTCCATACAAAATGACCAGGAGCATCCTCAAGGGGCCCATATTTCCACTTTCCCAAACTTCTCTAGTGGTTTTGGAAGTTAATGGAATGAAGTTAACTAGTAGTTCAAAAGGTTTCTGAAAACAATATTTTTAGTAAGTTTCACTAATTAATCTACCACTCTGAATTCCCTCCCAACTTAGTCTATCATCTATTAATTACTAATTTTTCCTCTGATTCTTTGGTGTGTTTTTTCATTGACTTCCAAGGAAATTCATATCAAAACTGGTGACTTCCAAAATCTAATTTCAGATGTTATTTAAACTTTGTTGAATTCATATAGTATCATTTATTTTTTGTGCAAATATTACAAGACAGTGTATATATCTTACGACATTTTTTCAAGCAACCATTTCTTGTTTAGACACTTTTATTTATAAATGCAAAGTAGTTATTTAAGGTTGTTTCAAATTGTATGTGACTCACCACTTTTACATCTAAATATGGTAATGATTTGATCATTGGGAAAATCTTTTACCAGAGATTTATAAACAATCAAAATAAGTTTCCAGGTAGATGGGTCCAGTTAAACAGGGTTGCCACGAGCCTTGAAAAGTACTTTAATTTCATTTTTGTTTTTAGAGGCCCTGGAAAGTGCTTGAATTTTATTATCACAAAAACCTTTCACACCTAAGGTGCCTGAGATTGCCATTGAAACCTATGGAAACTTTGGGGGTGGCTGTCAAGTGTGTCTCTAAAAAATATTTCCCTCCTTGAAATTAAGTATCTCTATATTTTTCCTTGTTATTTTGAAAACTTGCTATCTTGAATTTTTTTGAGATATCAAGGATGTACTGTACTTAATTTGTATTTGTTTTCATATTTTCCACAAGTCTCTGAGTTTAAAAAAATCCTCAGTTTGAACTAAATTATATAAATTTAAACTTGCCTTTCCTTAGGTGGATTCTTAATTATTTTAGATTGTAACTATTTTATATGTAATGCATCCAGGCTATTTAAATCATGATTGAAATGTACTATAGCTTATATTTCAATATATTTACTTTTAGGATGTGTCTAAAGGGTTTCTCTCAAATGTAAAGAAGAAGTTTGTGCATGACTAGATTTGAGTAAATCCAATGTAAGTGTATTTGAATCACATATAAACACCTGGGAATAATGGGCTAAAACAATATAGCATATAAAACATAGCTTGTATAAATAAAGTTTATTTGTTGAGTTTTAAATACAGTAAACTCCCGTTAGTACGCCGTTCAAGGAGATTTGTGAAAACGTCGTTATAAGCAGGACAACGCTATATGCGGAATTCCATAAAACACCGTTTCGGCGATATACTTAAAACCTGTAATACGTAATCTTACCTAGAAACCTTTTTAAGCAGGATTTTATCACTAAAATAGAAACGAAAGAACAATGTCTAAAAACAGAACAAACATTCTTACCTTTACATCTTTTATTGGTATATATCTACAATCTTTACACTTTGTACACACCGCAATCTCGTATTTTTAATTTTCTATCTGATTAAAAAAAATTCCATAAGGAGTTGCTTCTGTTTTTCTTTTCCATAATTCTGAACTTACACAACAGTGGACTGAACTGAACACTGAGCTATGGAATGCGGAAGTCGAATTGGAGGATCGAGAGGGGGAGAATTTCCAAGAAATTCAGGGAGGGGCGCAACGGGGGGCCATTTGGAGAAAAAGGGGAGCGGTTAGGGGAAAAACCAGTTCCCCCACATTGTTCTACTCGCATTTTCAACGGTTCTGTAGCTCATACAATATTTGAAAGGAACTAGACGACGCAATAACCGGGATTTTTCTTTGGGGGACTGGAGAAAAACGTCGATATATGCGGGAAGTCGTAATAAGCGGGGGCGCTATAAGCGGAGAGTTTTTAATGATAAAAGGCCTATTGGTACCAGGGACCGGAGAAAAACGTCGTAATATGCGGGACGTCGCACTAAGCGGGGGCGTACTAACGAGAGTTTACTGTATTATAATACTATAAGGTCTTAATTAACGTGTGTATTTATAAAAGTTTGTATTCTTCACACAATGCCATTAACAACAAGAACCTGTTCTTTTATTTTTATCCCTGATTTGTACCATTTCTTATTGGTTCATTTGTTGTACTCTTCATTAATATTTGCTCTTTCTACACAATTTGTCGAGTATTTTCACTTTGTTTAATCGGTAAAAACCATATTTTCTTTGACCAAACTGACTGAATGTCAGTTGGTTTATCAGTAATGTTTTGCATAGGTTACAATAAATATGGGATTAAAAAAAAGAAACCCTTGTATTTATACTAGGAGCCCTCTGTGAAAGTTAAAGTTTATAATTATGTTTTAAAAATTCAATTTCAAGCGGATGATATTGACCTCCATAGATTTGTTTTTGAAAACTGTAGATACTTATTGATTGCCATCAACTTTTAAGTTCTATTACCACCCTGTTGTCTTTACTCAGTTAAGTCTCTAAGAAAGTTGAAGTGAGACCCAAGGTTTTTTTTTACAGACTTGCAGTTTAATAACTCATATCTGGTTAGCATCAAAGATCTGCATTTTAAACCAACAAATGATTTGAAGTGTATCGCTTAATTCACTGTGGAATAAACTTGATTTGAAAGTGGAGGGTTCTTGCTTCAGTGATGGGCTCAATTGTTAAGAGAATTGCAACTGTTACTCATACTTGTATAATATACACGAACGCGCGAACGGCGTTCGCAGAAAATTTTGCCCTTTGCAGAAAATTTTCTGCAAAAAAACTACAAAAAAAGGTTTTTTTTAGAAATTTTTCTGCAGAATTTATTTTTGATCGATAAATTTTTCTCTGCTAATCCCTGTCCTTAGGATTTTCTCAATTTTGGCCCTTTTATTGAGTGAAATTTCGCTATTTTGTAAGTCTTTTTCGAATTCGCTGGAGAGTCTTCAAGCTCGCTCACCCGGTAAGTTTGCTTCTTCTCGTGTTCCGATCGCAGTGCGGAAAAAACAACTTTACCGAAATCGGACCTGTGATTCATCATTGTGTCTCCCTCAATTCTCGCTCATGTTTTTAAGGCTTGTTAACACTAAAAAACTGATTCCTAGCGTTTCATTCGTAGCAACTCGAGCTTATTTCAGTTCAGCTTTATCACATCCTGCTGAAGATGTTGATTGAAATTTATAAATATTTTTTAAAGCTATATAATCAAAATATTAGATTGAACAAATTGATTCCAAACATAAATTTTAAATAAAATAGTTTGGGGAAAAGTACAAGATAGTCAGGTAGCACAGATAAAAATAATTATGGTACCAATTTGAGTATTTAAGAAAGAATGTTAAGATTTCAAAATGTGTAAATTCTTGCAGAAAAGTTTTCGGAAAAAATTTAAGTTTGCAGAAAGGTTTTCATTTTATACAAGTATGCTGTTACTGTTTCCCCAAATATTTTTTCTCTTCATTTTTGTTACCTCAATAAAATAGCATTTTAAAATAATCTGCCTGCACAACTTACAGTTTTCATCTGGATAATTTATAGGCAGACCTGGAAAAAGTGCCTGAACCTACGAACCTGGTTCGGGGGAAGCCCCTGCCAGCTCCATAGGAGCAATACATAAGGTTTGGGTAAATTTTATTAGGTTCGGGGGAAGGTTACAACTTTTTCCAGGTCCGTTTATAGGGATGGGTTTTTTTTTTGTATCCATGTTATATGCTGGTTAAATTTTAATAAAAAATTGTTACTGAATTCATTACAACAGGTTATTTAATGAAACTGTAGTATGAATTAACTATTAGAATATTATCACAGTAGCTATTTCTTTTTGAAAGCTATGAATGCCATGATAGTATGTTCTGTACTTAATGGTAAATTAATTTTAGATCCAGGATGTTGTATGTGATCCAACTTCCACCCTTTATTTGCGGTCCAATAGAATAAGAGAGGTTGCAGAGGATATTGTTTATTTCTAATCTCAATGTAAGTAAAACAATTGAACTCTACAGTTTGTTTTGCTTTTGTTAGAACACTAAAAAGAGTGAATGATTTCCGTCGATAGTGGATTCCTATGCTGTGTCAAAATTTTAATGTTCTTGACTAAATGCAATGGTGTAATTGATGTTCTTGGGATCATTCATTACTAAGGTGTAAGATAAATAAAATCGGATTCTTTATTGTTGCAAAATGAGAGTAAAACATAAAAGGAAATTATTGCCTTAGACAGACTCATTCCAAGCATACAGCTATTTTGTTGATTTCCAGGGGCTCTACTTAGATACCTCCGGAATTATTTCCCCGTTGGAAAAATTCCGGAACCACGTGACTTTCCGGAGTCACGTGATACAAAAACTCAAAAGCGGCACTTAGATGCAACCGAAAACATCTCCCTTCCGGAATTTCGAGGAATAAGTTGTTGGCAATGCGGGAATTTTTTCGGCGGGAGAAAGCTTGGTGAAATTATTTCCCGTACGAGAAAACGAAAGTAAACAAACTTCAATAGGGCCATCTTATCTAATTAAATCATTCAATCCCTGTATTTCTTTAATTAAAGAGACTACAAAAGGTCTAATTAATTCTTAATTTATGACTAAATGTAATTAGAATTTTTAAAATAGTCAAAAAAGAAGAATGAAAAGAACAGCATAAAGCCATCAGAACAACATATCATTCTGTGGTGAAAGAAAAACAAGGTAAGCTTTTTTTTCTAATTAATTTGTTAAAATTAACTATTTTTGAATTTCTTAAAGTCTTATTGTCTGATTACTTATTCTATAAGGAGTTTTGAATTCTCAAAACTCACAATATGTCTCGATCAATTTAACCATGATTTATTGAAATGTAACTCGAGACAAATATTACGGTTCTACTTAATTTGGTAGATGTCTTCACAATTATTCCCCCAACTCTGGTTATCGTAATATATATACAGTTTATAACATAAATTGCTGAAATATAAGAACTGAACAACTTCCAGAGAACAATATCTAGCTAGTCAAAAGTTATTGAAATATTTAGTAAATTGGTATCTTTTAATCATATTTTATGCTCTTAAAGAGTACTTTGATTTATAATTTTTAAAACACATAAGCAAGTTGAAAAGAAGATTTTCTACTTGACAACACTGTTGAACTCTTACTTATTATTTGTGATAATAGAAGTAATTGATTTATGAAATGTACTATTTTGTTTTAAAAAAAATTATCTGCTAGTAAATGCATGTGTTCCATTCTAGGTTCCATGTGGTTGTTATCACAGCCTTTCTTAATGTATTGGACCTCAGACCTATTAAAACTATTGCAGAAGTAACAAAGTATTTTTTTTTTGAAAGGTAAAATAACATTTTATTATAATGTAGAGTGTGAATAAGTAGAATGCTTTTAATATAATTATGTACTTTGCATGGAATAGGAAAATATTTAATGAGTTTCTAGTTTTGCTGATAGATACTACAATTAATAAATATTATTACGTGTTTTCTGCTTTAGATAATATGACATTGTTAGTTTTATTTGCATTCTTTATCATCAAGTTTAGTCATGTTTTTTAGTCAAAAAAGAATGTTGATAAACAATTGATTTGAACAATTAGCCAAAATCAAAACAGTTGCTAAAAAATCTTCAATGCTCTACTCATCTATATATCATTTTCTGTTTTTTTTGTGACAGTTTTAACATTAATGAAAAAAGTGGACTGTTTAATACCCAAAAAACCTACCCATTTCATTATTAACTGAATTATCCTCGCTTATTATAATACAGTAGAATAGCATTTTTTTATATAGTTACATGCCGCATAACCAAATAATTTGAAAAAAAAAACCCATAACTTTAGCTAACCATAACCTGTCTGAGATTTAGAAGAATTATGGCAGTAAGAATATATTATTATTCATTCCTATTTCATTTCGCCGAAATCCAATTTACTGACAAATCTTTACATTTCCCCAACAAATTATTTCTCAAAATGGGCCATTGAACTAACAGAATGTGTTCCAAACAAGATGCTTCTCCATATTCCAGTACACTGCAAAGAAGTTTCACTGAATTCTAAAACACCGGCAGATCATTTCAGCGAATTGATCATTACACCTGTCTTTTCGGCCAATGGTCAATTAATTAAGGCGTGTTAGTGTCATGGAATTCAGTGAAAAATTTTGTCAGTGAAATGGATTTTCAGTGTACTGAAATTGGGGGAAATGTCTGTCGGTGTAATAAGGCCATTCAATGAAACGGAGAAATTTGTCTGTTGAAAGTTTCTCGATAATGTGGCTTTTGATGAGATAGGTGTGATTGCTATAGTAAAACTAACGTTTAATTCCTCAAGATACTTTTGTACAACAGCCTGAATGTGTATTTTGGAGTAATTGTTTAACTGCATTTAAGTTTTGGTCAAAATTTAACTTCACTCCCTGACACGGCAAATAATGTGGAGTGAAGAATACTTATAAATTGAGTAAAATCTTAACCATTTTCTGAGAAGGGGGAAATATCAAGAATGAAAAGGACATGGGAATGTTTTAAGTTATTGTGAACAACTTTTATAACATTCTTTGTTTTTTTATACAGGCAACATCTCTTACTCGAGTAACCCATGGCTGGGGAATCCCAATTACAACAACGGCGAAGGATTCAGTTAACAATTCATCTTTAGGATGTGCATGGATCTTCATATCAAGATCATTTTAAAACTGAAAGGACTTAGGTTGTGACTCTGGCATGTCTTGGAATGTGATTTGATTAAACATGTAGATTAAAAAAGCTGCCCAAATGGAAATTCTAAAAATATTGATAGTGCTCAAATAACTTCTTTGAATAAAGTTATGTTATTTTAATAAAATATATATTATTTTAGTAGTATTACTATGTGTTCATTTCTTGTAGCTAATGAAAATGGTACTCTAAGATTAGCTGGGTTCTCCCTATTTAACTTATTGGCAGCATTTTACTAATAAATATCACTAAGTTGATTTATCATAGTTGGAAGTTTCTATCAAATTGAATTTTCATAGCATACTGCCACGTGTGGGCTTAGATCTTATACTTCAGTAGGAATAAGGATAGAAACAAAGTGTCATTGAATACTAACAACCATTACTTTTGCTTGAGTTGGCTAACATTTAAATGCAAATTTCGATTTTGAAAAGCGAGCTATTGGTTTCGTCATTGAGATATTACCATAAGAGGACATCCATAAATCATGAGGTCAAAAAGAGGAAAGGGGGTCTATTAAAATCACACGTCAACTTTTTCTTTCAAGATTTTTAGCATAAGTTTAAGAAAAATATCCACATTAGTCAAAACAGCAAATCCTTATCTAGTCAGTCATGATAATTTAATTTCAACATGGATTTGTATCAAAACTTTTGTAACGTGTATACTGTATATGACAAGTCGAAACAAATGTGGCTCGATCATATGGGAATGAATCTTCCATGAGAATTTGAGGAGATAGGGGGGTTTAGCAAAATCACCAAGGGGGAGGGAGGGGTCCAAAATCTCTCACTCACCTCACATAATTGTGTTAGAAATTGTCAGTTTTGTGTGATTTGGGTTGAGAGTTAATTATGAGAAATTAGGTTTAACTAGTGGTAAAGCATAAGTTGCAAATAGAGAAAGCGCTACTGAAACATGACATAAATACAAATTTCAAAAATCTCTGAAACAGATGCAACTTTGAGGAATTTCAAAATTCAGAATAAAACTAGGTGCTATTATACAACAGGGTGCCACTACTGTTGGCATTATAATCCAGTATAACAAACAAAAAAAAACAAGTGACACCCTATTGTATAATGAAACCAAACTATAAACACTAATATTACAATCAGCTTAATATATGATAGATAACAATCAACTTTCAACGCTTTCCCTCTTTGCAATTCATGCTTCGCCACTGGGTTTAACTTGCATTTCAAGAAAAGTTAATATTTTGAAATAAATATATTTTGTTAATAAAGCTGTTTTGAAAATTTATAAAAATACATTTCAATGAAAAAATGGGACCTTACCAGAGGGTTAGACTGCTACGTTCAGTTAATGAGTAGCAAATCTATGGATCGAGAGTTTTAATAAAAAGTTATACTATAAGAAAACATTCCCAGACCATACGCAGCCATGGGAAATCAGGAACTATTAAACACTTTCACTAGACTTCCCTCATCGTTTTACGAAGCGAAACCACACCATACAATTGACAACCAATCAAACACAAGGAGAAAGCAGGATGACCTTCAAGGGAAATTTTGAACTGAAACTTTTCGCCTTTCTCAGGAAGGGAATGAGCAAAAGGCTGATGCAATACCATTTGAAGTAAAAAAACTTTATCAAAGTAATAACTGCATTTGCCCTTTACTGAGAATTTATTGTTTGTAGACAGAAAAAGAAATTATTATGAATTTTCTCCTCTTTAATGTCATCAATTCATCATGGGTAGAAAAAAAGCAAGAAAAAACTTCTATCATCCTCCAATTTTAAGAAATTTAGATTATAGAAGTGGTGCAGAACTAATGTAAAGTTTCTTAATTTTGACAAATACTTCATCACTTCCCAATTACTTTTGTGAAATACAAAACCTTTTAGCAGAAAATAAAATATAGAAACATTTTCATAATATTGGAAGATGATTGACATGTTTAATTCAGCATCCTGAAATCTATGAAAAAGGCCCCCCCCCCAGTGTGACAAGATAAAAAAACTGAAAATTTGAAAACTAGATATATTAATCTTAAAAGAATCTAACTTAGTTTATGAGATTGACAATGAAACATAAACAGTGAATTTAATTTGTATTTTTAATTTTCCCTAATGAACATAAATGTCTGTATGAAATACAAACTAAACGAAAACTTCAATAACACAGTCCCCTAACACTGTTCGCACAGCAATCAAAATTCGGATCGCTTCTAGTTGCTGGTTCGTTGGCGAGTTATTGTTAGTCGCGCACATTATTTAATTGTTCTGCCATCCTTTAAAGTGTCTTTTGACACCCATGTGGACCTATAAACCAATCTAGATATCTAGAATTGTCATCTAACGACACGTTAACGTTATCATCTCTTGTTTACTAAACAAGAGCGCACAACAAAAGCTCTGATTGGTTGCCGCTATTCCGGAGTGGGAAATAAAGTAGTCTCGAACCCAAAATGCCCCTCTTCGATTCCTAACCCGGTTTCCGGAGGTATCTAAGTACGACTTTCGCTTACTTCCGGAATCTTGCCTTTGGAATTTCCAGATTTCGGTTGTTGGAAATATTCCGGAGGGGAATAATTCCAAAGGCATCTAAGTAGAGCCCCAGGTCCTCATACACATAACTTTCCCAGGGTTTATGTCTGTTGTGAAATAGAGTTGTGAAAAAGAAGTCATTGTATTAGACTCACCACACTTGTTTGAAAGGCAGAAGAGAGTCAACCAGTAGAGGTTTCCAAAATGGCTGACTGGGCAGAGATTGTTTGAGATATTTACTTGCCTGATTGGAATTTAATGTTTACTGGTCAGTTTGATGTTTATCTGATTGCAGCAGTTAGGGATCTGAGCTGAAGTGGTAGGTGTGACATCATCACTCCCTGATTGACTGGTGATGTCACATGTATAAAGTGTGGGCTCTTTGTCTGTTTGTGTCTCCAGTTCCAGACCTTCCCTTTTCTTGTCAAGACCTTTGTCTTGTTGTGTTCTCTCAAGTGTTTATTTATGAGCCAGATGAGTGCTGTTATTTGAGGCCATCTTGCAGGATGCTCATAGAAATGTTGTTTGTTATTAAGTATCCTCTTGTTCTTTTATAGTGTTTTATTAACCTTAATGTATTGTTAAAGTAAACTAATTTATATTTTAAACTTTTTTGGTCCTTTCATGAATTCAGTAGATATTTACTCTGCTAATTTTTAGATACCAGTTCCTAAATCTGGTATTATTTATTGCCACTAAGAATCACAAAATCTTTGGCAAAATTTAACATAAGTCTCCTGATGTTTCCAAAATGGTTCTCTGAGTGGTTTTAAAATCAAGCAGGTCTTTATATTAAAAAAATTATTTATGCTTTGCCATTTTATGTTTCAGGAATTGACCCTGTTTATATCTAAGGGAAAACAATAGAAGAAAAGGTGGAAAATTAAAGAAACTAGTCATCTTTGCTGTTCCCATTTGAGACATTTGCCTCCAGGTACTTTTTCCCCTTTATTGTTAAAGGTGACCTTGGTAAGTCCTAGTGTTCTCAAGGTTAATCAAGCAAGGATATAAAATCCAAAAATATAAATAGAACTCATAACCACACTTATTGTTTAATATGTAATTGAAAAAGCATAAATATTTTTGACTAATAAATTCCATAGAACTTTAAAAGGAAGTTTAATGCAAATAACTTTACTATTTTTCATCTCAATTTAAGAATACACTCGCCTGTATTTTCATTTATTTCATGAAATCTTCCTTGGTGTACTTTCATTTTGCAAAACATCTTTGGACACCAATTTTTAAGCCAAAAGCTATTGCTCTATAAGATTTTAGAAATTTAGATCAAGCAAAGTTAAAATATGATATTGAACTTGTCATTTATCTAAGATCAATATAAAATTATTTTGTTTTAGAAATTGGAGAGTGCTATTTCTCATCCACATTGGATATATTCAACACAATGAGCTACTCCTGAAAGTATATAGGATTACTCCAACTCTTATCTAGAGGCTAGGTCTAAAGTAAGGATCTTTGATAGCATTTTAATCTGGTTTATAATAGTTATAGATAAATAGCTTTTCACACATGGGGAATTGTATTCTGAGGGTACCCTGTGGATTTTCATTTTTACAGGTGTTTTGATGGACCTATTTCTAGGGTTTTTTCTTTACCCCATTCATTGAATCCTATGGGTGGATGATGGGAAGAGAAATGACAAAAAAAAAAAAAGGATTTCAGGTGGTCTGTCTGAAGAATTCAACAAGAACTGTGGACCTTGGCTTGTGAAAGCAAATAAGCATTTCAATGCTAGATGAACACAATGCAGGGAAAAGTGTAAAAATGATTATTTCTGGCATCACACTAGTCAATGCTAGTCATTAGAATGGCGGTGTTGCTAGGCTACAGAGACAGTCCACATGAAAGGGTTTAGAAAAGTCTCACTCTATATTGGATATCAGTATCATATTCTCGACCAGGTTCTTGATGGATTTCTTTTTCACCACAAGTCACCCAACTGTGATTTCATTGAATATGTTTAAGAAGGATTTAAACTGTATTTATGTACTCTCAATAATTCAATGTTTTCTACAGATTATTTCATACCTATATTTTTCATGAGCACATATTTATTTCAAAGATAAGCTGAATTAGTGATTGTAAGAAGTTTCATCTCAGTAACTTTCTATTAGTTTGTTTACTGAAATTATAAGTCTTGCAAAAATTTGTTTTTCTACTCTCACTCCTTGTTAGAGAAACAATTTAGGTTTAACAGGAATATTTTCACGCAGTGTCCATATCCATTCAATGATTGCACATTTCCAACTGGACTTATCATTTCTTTTCATAATAAGCATAGCATTTTCATCACACAAAATGTTTAATAAATGATGTGTCTCTATAGTAAAAATCCCTAAAGCTATTACACATTCCTTTTTTATATTACTAAACCAAAATTTTCATTCTCTACTTGAGTTTTTCTTTCCAAAAAAATTTAATTAAAAAAACTTATGTGTTCAAATTTAACAAAGCTGAGTTTCTTAGAAGTTCCCTTTGCTGCATTGGTTTTGCTTTCCAGATTAAGCTAAATGAATAGTTGTATTATGCAATTTGTTTTACATCATTAAATTTTTTTCTTTTCTCTAGGTACAACCCGCTCGCCTCAATTCTTGCACTTGAAAGAGTTCAATGTTGAAATCATCAACATTTTCCTTGTGAGTATTAAGTTTCTAGTTCTTTACTGAGTGTTTTTAAATTCTCTAAACTAATGCAATTTCTGTTACTTCGGTGTTGGTCCCAGTTTAAGAGTTGTGGCACCCATGTATTTAGAAACACCATCTTGGTGCTGGAATTCAATCTTAAAAATTCTGTGAACATAATTCCATTCCAGGTTCAAATATTAGACATAAAATCTGCCAACCAAATGGCAGTGATTTGTACTGAATTTCAGTTCTAACCTCACACATTTTGCCAAGAAGTATTTTTTTTTTCGTTATCAAGGTCTCATCTTTCTCTTTTTTAAAGCACTTTCAAGGATTTGGAGGCCACAGGCTCTTCCCTTGAAGGGCAACTGGTTATTATAACACCAAAATTAGGGTCTAAAAAATTTACCCGGGGACCCTCCTCCCTTTGGCAACAACACTGTCTTTATTCAAGAATAATTTTTAAAACTTGATAGTTTTTCCAATTGAAGGGCTTGGGAGATGGAGGGGTTATGTAACAAAACCCTAATTTAGAGTAATTTAGGTTCAAAGTTTTACTGTTACATAGCCCCTTCATATCTTTGTTTCTAGCTGTTTTGAAATATTCAGATTTTGCTACATAACACTTCTGCATGTAACTCTTTCATCCATTGAATTGGATTGTATTTTCAAAAAATTTAACATATAGCCCCTTCCAGGGATATTTTTAACTCCTCTGAGAGAGTATTTCACTCCCTGAAAATCGGAAATACTCTTTAAAAAACTAGCCAGGAGTACTTTCACTCTTTCAATTTTTCACAAAGGTTTACCTTACAAAATGCACCGCGTGCCCCACCGAAATCAACAAATAATATTTTTCTACTCAAAACACAAACTGATCTCAGTGGAGACATTTTCGCCCGACTTCTGGAAAAAACCAATTGGCAAAAGCCCCGGCACCCTAATTATCATACTTTTTAATTGTGTTTTCATACAGCCATAGTATTTTTTTCCATTTATTGTTCTGATGCTTACGGAGTTTGATTGTGGTTTTTTCGTGTCTCTGTATATGTAGTTCATGATATTTCCGTATTTCACTCCTCAATAATTCAATTTCACTCCTCATAATTCAATTTCACTCCTCTTAAAAAAGTTAAGGAGTATTTTTACTCCTCCAAAAAAATCCTAGGAATAACACTGGCCCCTTCATCCACCTAACCCTTCAATTTGTAATTTGAATCAAGTTGTGTTATAAGTGAACTTTTTGTTTTCAATTCTTTTTGGGATTCTCCCAATATTTCATTTCAACATTAAAAAATTACCTTGGAAGTATACTTTAGAAATCAATTGCCTTTCTATGTAACTGTTACATTAATTTGATAACATTAACTATATCATAAGTTTAAAACTCTGAATTTTTTTGTTTTGTTGATAGATTTGTCCATGATACTATTAAATTTTGACTTAAAATTTTGGTCTCTCTTTTCTCAAGATATTGTCTCTTTTTTTTTTCTAAAGACAATCTGAAAATCTGCTGGGAGCCCAATAGTCCACATATCTAGGTTCATTCTAATGGATGGTGGTTTCTAAACTGGGTTGCAGCCCCCTTTACCTAAAGGCTGAAAAGTTTTTGATAGATCTTGAAAGAATGTTATGCATTATTCCATGATTTTTTAAAATGAGATGTTAGAAATCTTACCAAGCTTGCAAAATAATTACTTATTGATTGATTTTCTTATTCTCAATAATAAGTAACATTTCTGCTGGTAGTTTTTGTAATTAGTTTTCATTTTTATCCAAAACTAGAACCTTTCTCTATTATTAGTTAGGTATTTGGATGTACATTTAATGCAACTTATGAATGATCTTAAAATTTAAGAAATGTAGCTGTCTGGAAAATTTTTCTGTAATGTGTTTGGTCATGTTATGGACAAGCCTGAGAAACTTTAAATAGGATAATCTTGTGAAGAAAAATTCAAAATGGGATTGGGTTATTTTTTCAAACCTGCACTGTAATCAATGGTTTTTGAATCAACTAGCTCTTAAATCAATTTTACATTTCCTTTTAAAAACACTTCAGATTTCCTAATGGATTTTAGATTATAACTGATCATTAATTACATCTTCACAGATAAATAGTAGCCATGTGTAAAACCTCAGGAACAGAATATTAGGGCTTAGGGTGATGGACCATAACTAGGCTTTTGGGGGGGGGTGATAGAAATTATTTCTAAAGCATCCCTGTCACACTTGTATAAATCTGTAATTAGTATAAGTTTTACGGTTTTTATTTGTTAAAGAGCAATATTTCTGTTTTGTATCTTGATTACTTAAGTTTCACAATTAATTTTTAGGAGTGTAGTCTTGTAAACCTCTCCAACCTAAGCATCTCAAGGAATGCATATTTACTTCTTCTCCAATAAGAGGCCCTTCCCAGTTCCCCAACATGAATGTAAGTTTAGGTTTTTGTTACTTTCTTCAACCTCAAAGTAATATTTCTGGGGGGTTGTTGTAAAAATTTGAATGTGTTGCATTTACTTACTACCGTAAAAGTGGTAATCTAAAATGATGTCTTTAAATTACACAAACTTTGAAGTTAAATGTATCTAAAAAAAAATTCTTTTATTCCTTGGGGTCAGTTCCCTGTCAATGCAAGCAGTGGTGGCTCATGGGTAGTTCTAATGGGGGTTCACAATTATGTTCTAAAAGAACAATTTTGTAACAACCTAACAATTAACTCCCAATTTGTATTGTTCATATTAATTGGAAATCTAGTTCAAATATCCTTTTGAAATCTTTGATTTGTCACTTGTATTTTCACCCAAAGTGTTTTTCCCAACAGTAATAAAAAAAAATTAGTGTTCCTAAAATAATTTTTTCTTTTAAAACCATTAGGTGAGAGGCCATGAGCATAGCTGCTATACAGAATGTGTGACTGCATATCAGAGTCATAGCTTGATGCTAACCCCCTCTTGATTTTCCCAAGTGAACTTTGTACTCATTTTATCTACTCTTTACCTACTCTTTGTAATACTGTGTACCCTGTGTGTAAGTGTTTCATTGTTTGTTCCCCACCCTGAGGTTTCTAGTTAAAATTATTTTTAAAATCTTTGGTATTACGTGGGTAGTACCTGACCTAACAAAGAAAAGGGAAATATTTTTTTTTAAAAGTATCCTTATTTCTCTACACAGTCTCCTTTTAGCCCCATGCGCCTCTTCTAGCGAGGTTCCGTGGGTTCTATCACCTGCTTTTAGAAGGAATCTTAAAACATTCTCAAAATGACCATTAACAACATATTTCACTTGATTATTGTATCTGTCATTAACTATAACTTCAATTGTTTTTGACAGAAAGTGAAAACAGGAGTAGAGAATGAACCACCAAAGTTACTTAGTTTCGAATTGGTGTTAAGAATTATCATCAATTATTTTTACAAATCTTTCCCCAATATTATTTATTTCTTAGATTTTTAAAGAAAGCATTTACTATTTAAATGGTTTTGGGTGATTATTTTTTTTTACTGAACATGAAATGAGTATAAAAACAGCTGTACATAATTTAGTATTAGAGCTCTATTATCGTGTTCTTACTGTAACTTCATTTGTGGCCCCATGTCTCAATCAACATTGTGAGTAGCCCTTCTATTCACAAAAAAAAAAGGTTGTGTACCCTCATATGGATTAATAGCTACTCTTTTAGTATTAGCATAGAAAATGTAATTAAGATTATTTCTAGTCCACAAACACAAAAGTTAAAGTACTAGTTAAATTCTTGTATGCACTATGATCTGTAAATATTTTGATATGAATACATACCTGAACCTGGATTTCTTTGCCTTATACTAACCATGAAAATTATTCAGTTAAGCTCTAAATCTTTTTTTTTTTAACTAACCAACATACCTCTCCCTCAAAAGATTGTTTGAAAGTTTTAAATTAACATTACTATAATTTAAGGTTGATGATAGGTCTATGTAATTTGTTTTACTTTAATTACAATTAAGATAAATGATGCAATATTTAATTAAATGCATTTTTGTAGAAGCTTCGACCTTTATGTAAAAATTTAACATAAATAAGCATATAGAGATTTATTCATTGTTCTGCACCTTTTTTTTTTTGGTATTCAGTTAGTTTAAAACCACTTTTAGCTCTTGGTTTACCAAAAATTGATTGGTAAACCTCATTATTGATCACCTCTTATTAAAAATGTCTTAACCTCTTGGAGACTATTTTTCAGGGTATTTCATGCAGGGATTTTATTACTTATTAATTTATAGCTATTTATATAAGTCAAAACAAATATTTGAGGATGGATTTCTAATTAATTCACTCGATCTCTAAAAAAGCTAATTTTAACTAACCAACATCAATCATATCTCTTCCAAAAAAGATCTCCCTCTTGGAGGTTATTTCACCCTTCCCCTTCCCTTGATATCAAATTCAAAGATGGATCAAACACTGGGAAAAGTTAAAACTAAACAGGTTTATTTAACATTATAGTAAAACATTTCCATGTTTTAGTATTAAAACATGGTGAACCAGCAGCAAAAAAAAACATCAGATGACCACCACTCAGGTGGGGTATCAAAAGAAAGGTAGGGTAGTGACCCAGCCTGGCATATTTATTTACTGTACATCAACCAATCATATGTCTGTTGTCTACTGATGACATCATCAGCTTACTTCACTCAAGCAAGCAACAGGCAACAGTAAACATGGCAGTGATTGGTTTCAGTAGGACTACCGCAAGTGAGGTGATCTGAGGGACTTTCAAGTGACAATGTGTTGTCAGAGAACTCCTTTCATGTATTCACTCATTTAAGTAAGGGACTTGTGTACCTTTATTATCTAACAACTCTAAATGCAGGGGTGACCAAACCTTTCTGATGGGAAGAGTGCCACTAAAAAATATGCATGACACTTCCAATTTAATGATGGAAAGAATCTCGACTTGCGTTGGAATGAGATGTTCAAAGGGAAAGGTTGGTATACCAGTCATTGAACACTAAGATGTTGGTTGCTCTATGAAATGTCTATTTTTATTGTCCACTGTTTCTGTCAAGAAAGTTTTCTGTGGGAGGAGGACCCCCTTTGGTATGTGTCACAACTTTTCTTTTATAAAATTCTTTAAGATGCAAATTGTGCCTAAAAATGTTTTAAAAAGCTACATTGAAAACATGCATGGGAAGGACTGAGGGATGATTTTGGGCCCCTCCCGAAATATCAGCCACTTTTCAAAACTGTGGAGAAAAACAGGAGGAGTTTATCAATGAGATAAAGTTCTTGGCAATACCTTAATGATGGAAAGAATATCTTTGCCAACTTGTGATGTTCAAAGAGAAAGGTTGGTGCCAGTCATTGAACACTAAGATGTTGCTGTGTGAAATGTGTATTTTTAAAAACTTGCTTTATTGTCCACTCAATGTGCATATTTAAGACATGTGACTAATTAGTTTATTTAATTAAGTGAATTGTGTTTGGTTGAAATGTCCTTAACTGGATGGTGTTTATTCATGCGTGATCACTTGATGACATCATTTATAAACACTTTCCGGTTGAAACGTCTCTGAAGCTGTGATCCCTGCTGCTCATCTTGTGATATGTAATTGTTGCTCACTTTTCCATTTCTGTGTTCTATACTACCTTTGTTATTAGAAGGCTTATCTGTGGTGAAGTAATTGTTTATTTTATTTCTAAAGTAGATTTAACTTTAGTTTTTTAAGTTAGTCTTTTGTGAGCTCATCATGGAAAAAATTACACCTCCATTCTAATCTGTTAAAACTTGTTGCACTGCTGAAATCTGAAATAAATTTTCATGGTTTAGTAAAATGTATTATTGCATGAGCTATTTAGTAATTAAGGCTGTTAAAATTCTTTATTTCTTTCTGCTTATACTTGTATTGACCAACCTTGTCTTTTTTTTTCCCAATGAACTGTTCTAGCCATCTTTTTCTTCAAGACAAAATGGGATGGAAAAGATGAACTCACAGGTAATTAAAAAACATTACATTCAATATAAAAGATAATCCACCCTGTAAAACTTTCTTATTTTCACCCATGTTTAAAATTGTTGAAGATGTAGTGTTTAAAACTCTTTGGGTGATAACTAGCTTTATGCTTCAAAAGTTTTGAATGAGGTATGGATTATTTTTACATGCTTCATATTGCTTTTTTATTGTCACCGTAATCCTTGAAATGAAATAAACAAAGCATACATCTACATAACTATATGATGGATTTTTTTAATGTCTCAAAACAAAAATCATGTGTTGTAATTAGAAAAAAAAAATACTTATTTGGGGCAAAATTTGTTTTTTCACTTCCCCCCCTAGTTTTTAGGTTAAAACACATATTTTAGAATTAATGCTCAATTAATACTGGAGCTATTTATCTCTCTTGTTTATGAATAACTTAATCTGGATCATTCCCCCCCCCAAAGTAACAAAATGAAACTGTTGCTGGAATACTATTCATTCATCAACAATTTAATCCAGATTGTGCAAAAAATTATCTACTTAATAACTATCAGTAACCAACTGGATGCTGCTAAGAAATTTAAAGTATGAAACTTGTCTGTTTACCTAGTGAACAGTCAGGAAAAAGGGGCTATACCCCCCAAAAAATCGTTAAAAAAAGTGGCATATAATTTCGGGCAGGATCCCATACTTAAGCCCCTTCATATTTCAACAAGGTAAAACAGGGTGGCCACAACCCTGGAAAACCTCAAAAATATGGAATTGTCAGGGGGAAATTTTGAAAATTGCTCTAGTTTAAAAAATGTAATCAACATTTTCCCCTGATTTTTAAACACGGTTCCCACTGGTCAGGGAATACCTGGAAAAGTCAAGGAATTTTTATTTCACCTGAAAAATCAGAGAATAGTTGCTCATTTTGGCCAAAAACCTGGAAAATCATACAGAATACCTGGAAAATGAAAAAATTTTAATGTTTGGGTGTCAATTATAGACCATTTATTGAAAATGTATGTTTATATAAGAGCAAGAAATATCTGAAAAATGCCGTAAATAGCCTGGAAAACTCAGGTAATTGCCCTGGAAAAGTCGGGGAATTTTATTTCTGAAATTGAGTGGGAAGCCTGTTTAAATCTTTAAATGTTTATTTCTGTTCTCCTTCCATACAGAATAAAATCTCGAATGCATATAAATGAGTGTGGTTGCAAAGCAAATATTCAAACAAGGGTTCCTTTGTGATAAAAGTCTGGAAATAATCTCATTTATATTTTTTTTTCAATCATACAGTCATTTTCTAGAAGATTAGAATTTACTATAAAATATCAGAGGGGGAAATCATACCAGATTATCAGGGGAAACGTGGAATTATCGGGGAATTTTGATATTAGATTTCTGTGGCCCCCCTGTAAAAGATTCCCATCTACGAAAAACATGGGCGCCCATATGTTTAAATTCAGGAGGGGGCCCCAAGAAAAATGTTTGCAAGTTAGCCAGTCAAGCACGTAACTACAACTAGACTTAAGTATCTTTTTTTAGGGGGGGGGGAGTTCTTTTTTAAAGGGGCCTCTCACGAGTACTTAATGCAAAAAAATTCGTTTAAAATATTCGAGTTTCAAGCAAAAAGGGGGTGTATAAGAGTCCTCTCCAGAAAAAATTATAAAATTTTATTCTTAAAAGTAGTATTTTAACTCATTTGGGTGACTTCTAAAATTCAGTACAAAATTTAAAATGAAAACAAAACACAGTTTCATAAAAACCGATTTATTATAGCTAAAGGAAGGTTTTACATAACTTTTTGCCTTATGTATGGGCGCCCATGACGAAGAATGAATTGTTGGGCAAACGTACCTGTCGGGATTTTGCCCCATTTAATGTTCCTTGCATTGTAAGTAAGGTAAGCCACCACAGGCTCTGCAACAAATCCCTGCATTGCGTTTTACCAGAGCCTGATTTCTGGGAGGGCATTCGGGGCACTTGCCCAGGGCCCCCATTTTAAAGGGGCCCCCAAAATCCTTAAAAAAGCTAATAAAATGTGAAATAAGTGTAAAATAAACTTTTTTGAACAAACAATATTTACGCAGTGTTTACACTTGGTTTAAAGATGATTGATTTTGTTTTGTCAAATTAATTAAAGTTTAATTTTAAGACATGTCGGGGTCCCCATATGGGTCTTTCGCCCCGGGCCCCCAAACATGTAAGTCGGGCCCTGCGTTTTATCAAAGAATAGTTTTCTTCATGCTACAACGAATGCCTCAATGTCGGGGGAAGTGGTTGAAAACTTGTGTAAGAGTTCATGGTGTATATTTTTAAGTAAAGTTATTATATGAAAAGAATTTTCTTTCAGACTAACACTTGTAATACAGTAGATTCTGCTTAACTCAAGAAAACTGGGGCAATTTGTAATGATTTAGTGCGTTTCCCAGTAAAGTACTCATGGAATGAAAAAAAAAGTACTTCCAGAATGTGTTTACCTTAAGCACTTTAGTTAAGCGCAATATAATATGAGAATCAACACCAACAAATTTGTATCTGTTTTTAGCGGGTCAAATTTCCAAAATCTTCTGGGGGCCGGACGACTATAAGCATACTGTGTTCAATGTACATGCGCCATGGCACTTTTCACTTTGCAGCATTTTCGCCTCGCCAGCCGGCAGTCAATCATTTTCTTTTTCCTCTGCCGATTTTCGAGGAATCGCCAGCTGTCACTTACTTTCTTAACAATGCGCGGGAAAATATTGCTAATTAAGTTAAGTATGGCGATTGATAGCTCATATCTTCCCCCTTCGTTTTTTAATGAAATTGTTGAAAGTGGAGAGGCGGACCTGGAAAAAGTGCCCGAACCTGGTTCGGGGGAAGCCACTGTTATCTCTATAGGTGCAATACATAAGGTTCGGGCAAATTTCACATATTTTGGGGGAAAAGTCTGGGAAGGGAAGCCATTAGGAAATAAAATAATTAAGTTTTGTTAAAATCAGAACAAAAGATTGGCATTGAAGAGCCATTTGTAAGTGTACCAAAACAAAGTTGAAACCCTGTGTTTTAGGGTCAAATAACCAAAAATTGTCTGGGCAATGACCCCCCAGATCCCCTTCTAGAACTATATTATTTACAACTTATTTTATATTAAGTTCATCAAAATGCAAATCCTCCCTAAAAATACATTTCCGAAATTCGGATTAGGTGCACCAAAACTAGTTAAAAACCTGTTTTTTTTAGTCAAATTTCCAAAAATTTTGTGGGTGAGGACCCCCAGACCCCACTTTGGTACTTGGAACTTTTTAAGACAGAAATTCTACCTAAAAATCTATTAAAAAGTTACATTTGATCTATAAAATATGCATGGAGGGGGCTGAGAAATAATTTTAGGCTCTTCCCAAAATAAATTTCTATATATGCCACTGACAGTGAAATGGTACTAGAAATAAAATGTGCTCTAAATGTAATACTTTATGCTACTTTTTATTTATGGAGTATTTGGCTAGTTGGAATTTTAGGGGGGAAATGCGGGGGTTGGTTGGGGGAAGATATTTCTGAGAATTGGGTTCGGGGGAAGGTAACAACATTTTCCAGGTCCGTGGAGAGGAGGCATCAATACTAATAAGAAGCAGCATTAAAAATGTATCCCATGTATACAAGTGGATTCAAATATTTGAAGGAAAATCGAATACCAAATGGAATCTTCAGACTTCTAATTGATTGATTACTAATTTCAATTAGTCATTTAAAATTTTTTTATCTTTGAATTTAAATTTATAACGATTTAAATTATTAGATTCAAACTTAGCAGTGTTATGTATAACTTGATGTTTACAAATTTCTTGCCTTTTAATGCTTTATGACAGAAAACAACATCGAATGGTTAAAAATATGAAATGTGTTTTAAATATTTTAGCATAGTAAAGAATGAATAAAAAATATAAAACATTGAATAGCTATCGTCTAGGAAGCTTAGTGAGGTGATCATAATTTTCTACCATGAGTTAAGGTTCTTTAAACCAACCAATGATTACACTTAATTATTCATCAGTGTAAATTGTCTTTTTTCAGTAATCAGTTATCTGTATTTCAAGTGTACAGTTATTTATATTTCATCAGTTAAAGCAAAATTATTAACTAATTATTATTATTAAATAATTATTATTTAATATTGTTGCTAACATTTACTTCCTAAAAGAAGTTAAAAAGGTTTATTGCAACAAATTTTAACCATTCTACTAATTGCAATTAATTATTTCTTAATATTTAAAACAAGGTTAAATGCAGTGCTTATGAAGCAATTTGACTAACAGTAAAAAAAATATTACAGCATGATAAATTTAAAGTATAATATTCTTGGCAGATAAAACAATCGACGATATTCTATAGCAAAAAAAACCTGTGACTGTCTATTCGCACATCTGCCGAAAACTGAATCAGTCTATTTACAAAACAAAGATGCACGTGTCTCACTGACTCAGAAACAGAGCGGGCAAAAAGCTAGGGAAAAAGATCCTTCAAAATTCGCGACGAGTAAATTCGCTTGCGTATTTTCAAAAAACGCAACCCATGGGAATTGGGCTTTAAAATGAGGAGAGTTCTGTTGCCTTGACAACAGAAATATAAACGAGAGCTCATCTTGTGATAGACAGACAGTACGTGCTTTTCTAGCTGAATCTGGTCCTATAAAGCATAAAATAGCGTTTTGTAACTCCTTGAAAAACTTGGGGTTCATGCTTCATTAGGGGTGTTCAAATATTTCATAAGCTCCTCTTAAGGGGGGAGGGGGAGTTTGAATGATGCTTACGTAAGATGTTACAAACACTGCAGTTTCGAAAATCTCTTTTTTTTCTCGCATAAATAATGTCAAAATTCAACCAAAAATAAATTTCAAAAGAAAAAAAAAACTGAAATAAAATAGGAATACATTTTATTCAGAAATCTAAGCATTGCTAAATATTTTATGTAAAAAAAAAGAACAAAGAGGGTGATCGGGCAGTTTTCTTAAGTAATTATGAGGTGGGGTTGCGGCTTGCTTATCTTTGCTTATAATGGGGGAGGGGGTACAAAAATCACCATAAAACGAATCCTTACTATTTGTACTAGTCCAGTAACCAGGTAGTTTTTTCAGGAAAAAAATCCGGAAGTTTTTTTCTCAACGGTTTTATATGTTTTCGAGGGTGCTGAATCTGAATCTGAACTTTGCATACAAAATTTCGAATGGCATTTTGGTGAAAATTCGAAAAAACCCTAAAATTTCACCCCATTTTTTAATTTTCTACTTGTAGAACGGAAAGTATGGGTTTCTCATGAAAATGTCAATTATAGAAAATAAAGAAGATAAAAAAATATACAAAATTGTCCATTACAACTTTTTTGTCAGACCAATAGTTAGGCCACTAGAGCGCGCTGAAAAACAGACATTTTTTGGCCTTTCCGCGAAAAAATGGAAAACACTCGCTTCCACCCTCTACAAAAGGTAAAATATTCACTTTATCAAAAAAAAAATTACACCACGTGAAAGAGCATTTAATTCTCTACAAATAACGTGCCTTAAATTATTATTTTTTTGAGAAGGGGGAGGGAGCGAGGCAAAGATCAACAATTAAATTTTTGCGCCTTACAGCCAAAACGAACTTTTGCAGTAGTTAATCTCCAATCTGCGCTTTACTTCCGGTATATTACCAATAAAATAGGTTGTTTTAAATAAATTGATGACTAAGCATGCCTAAAAAAAATAATTTTTAAAATTTATTTATGAAATATTAGGTATTTTAGGCGGAAATTCAATAAAATTTTTTAATTCATATAATAAATTATGGGAATATTTTAATGAACGAATTTATATGGATTTTCCATTGCTGAATCCGAATTTCAAGTTTATTTTCATTTAAAAAGTCAACTTCACATAAAAAAATGCAAAAAATCTCAAATTTTCGCTTTTTTTGTTCGATTTTCACCGATTTTCTCGGAAACTATTCGTTTCTCGAAAAAAAAAGAAGTACACCAAATTAAAGTACATAAAATTTCCTATAAGATGCACTGGTTCGTTTTTATTTTGCGAGAAGCAGTGTACGCTTTAGAGCGTTCTGAAGGAAAGGGATTTTCATGTTTCTGTGTAAAGTCAAGAAACAGATGTAATTCAGCGCGCTCTAGCGACAATACCTCACATTATAAAGTAAAAGTTGACTAGTGTATTTTGTAGGAAATTAAATGTACTTTCATTTGGTATAAACTATTTGTCTGAAACGTGTGTATATTTGGAGCTGTAGAGGGGGAAAGGGAACGTTCTTCACTTTTTTTGTAGAAAGTCAAAAAAATTGCTGCGCTTCAAAACGCTTTAAAGTGTACACCGCTCCTTGCAAAATAAAAACGAGTCAGTGCATCTTATAGGAAATTTTACGTACTTTAATTTGGTGTACTTCTTTTTTTCGAGCAACGAATAGTTTCTGAGAAAATTGATGAAAATAGAACAAAAAAGTGAACATTTGAGATTTTTTCCGATTTTCGATATGAAGCCGAGTTCCCACGCGGGCACAATTTTGATATTCGTAATCAGCGCCTTCGAAAACATATAAAACCGTCAAAAAAAACCTTCTATGTAAATATTTAAAAAAAAGTACCGATTGCCTATGTTAAAAGGTAATATAGTCCAGTAACCAGGTAGTTTTTACAGGAAAAAAATCCGGAAGTTTTTTTCTCAACGGTTTTATATGTTTTAGAGGTTGCTGAATCCAAATCTGAACTATGCATACAAAATTTCGAATGGCATTTTGGTGAAAATTCGAAAAAACCCTAAAATTTCACCTCATTTTTTAATTTTCTGCTTGTAGAACGGAAAGTATGGGTTTCTGATGAAAATGTTAAATATAGAAAATAAAGAGGGTAAAACAATCTACAAAATTGTTAATTACAACTTTTTTGTCAGACCAATAGTTTAGCCTTTAAAGCGCACTAAAAATCTGGCAATATTCACCTCTGAGACGGAAAATTCACCCTATCTTCTGTAAAAAAGTAACATTTGATTTAAATAAATAGGAAACACTACTTTAATAATTTCTTGTATGATTTAATCTTAATTTCTATCCCAATGATTATTAATTAAATTAATTATTCTTCAGTATTTTCCCCCAGGAACGGTTTTTTGGCAATAAAAAATTCATTTGCTTGTTCATTTTTATTTGTGCAAGGAACCAACTTCCACTGAAAGTCTTTTGTTAAGTATTAACTACTTTACTTTCGATCTTTGCTTCGCTCCCTCCTCCTTCTCAAAAATATAATTTAAGGAAAGTTATTTATAGAAAATTAAATGCTCTTTCACGTGGTGTAAAATTTTTGTTGATAAAGTGAATATTTTTCATTTTGTAGAGGGTAGAAGAGCGCGTTTTCCATTTTTTTGCGGAAAGTCCAAAAAATGGCTGTTTTTCAGCGCGCTCTCGCGGCCAAACTATTCGTCTGACAAAAAAGTTGTAATTGGCAACTATTTAGATTGTTTTATTTTCTTTATTTTCTATAATTAACATTTTCATGAGAAACCCATACTTTCCGTTCTACAAGTAGAAAATCAAAAAATGGGGTGAAATTTTAGGGTTTTTTCGAATTTTCACTAAAATGCCATTCGAAATTTTGTATGCAAAGTTCAGATTCGGATTCAGCACCCTCGAAAACATATAAAACCGTTGAGAAAAAAACTTCCGGATTTTTTTCCTGAAACACCCTTTTTTTGACACCTGGTTACTGGACTATACGGCCCAATTGATTATATTGATGTTGCAGGTACAAAGGGTCTCTGTACTGCGTCGCGTGGAACGCCACGGGGGACCTGCTGGCCACGGGATCCAACGACAAGACGCTCAAGCTCATGCGGTTCAACGACCACCAGCTAGAAGGTACTATACTCCTCCTCGTTATATTTGTCCTATCAAAAAACATTTTTATTTGTTATGCATTAAGTACTTGTGAGGGGCCCCTTTGAAATCATTATGAACACAACCGCCCCTTTTAAAAAAGAAACTTAAGCGGGCTTGACTGGCTAACAGAGCCCAACTTACAAGTTTGGGGGCCCAGAGTAAACGACCCATTTCGACCCAAACGATCCGACGTGTCTTAAAATAAAACTTAAATTTACTTACTTACTTACTTTACTTAAATAACTTAAAATAACAAAATCAATCATCTTTAAAACCAAGTGTAAAAATTGTTAGATTAAAAATTGGTTGTTCAAAAGCTTTATAAGATTAATACATTTATTTTACATTTTCTTAGCTTTTTATGCATTTTGAAATGGGGGCCCTGGGCAAGTGCCCCGAATGCCCTCCCAGAAATCAGGCTCTGCTGGCTAACTTGCAAAACATTTCTTGGTCACCCTTCCTGACAGGGCCGTAACCAGACTTTTGTTTCGGGGGGGGTTTTGACTAAAATATTTTCTGAGGTACCTCCTTACGGGTACTTTTATATGTTAAGTTTTAGGTGACAACACTGGATTGAAATTTTGATGCATTACATTTCAAAATTGTTTAAACAATATGAATTCGAAGTAAAAGGGGGGTCTGGGGGTCCTCCCCCAGAAAATTTTTAGAAATTTGCCCCTCAAAAGAGTGTTTTAGCTCATTTCTGAGACCCTTTAGATTACACCCATAGAGCACCACTCATTGTAAGCGGCCGAATTTTCAAGGTAAAAAGAAGGAATATTGTAATAAATGGCGAAATGTTAAGGGGGTTTTTAGGTTCCTACTCCAGAAAATTTTTTGAATTTTTCCCCTAATAGTGGCATTTTAACTCATTTTGAGACATATTAGGTAACAGTAAAGAGGACCAATCCTTGTAAATCACCCAAGTTTGAAGGAAAAACCGTATACTTAATAGATTTCAAACTTTCGAGGGGGTTTGGGGGTCCTCCCCCAAAAAATTTTTGGAAATTTTACCCTTAAAAGTAGGGTTTTGACTCATTTTGAGACCCTTTGGGTTATACCCGAAGAGGATATCGTTCCTTGTGAGACATAATTTTCAAGAAAAATAGCAGTATAAAAATTGATGTCAAAATTTCGGGGGGGGGTTTGAACCCCTAAACCCCCCCCCCCTTGGATACGGCCCTGCTTCCTGAATACCTGAATACGAACATGTGGGCCCCCCCCGGCCGTGATTGGTCCCATCCTACAACTTGAAAACACAAGTTCTCTCTGTGGTTCTAACCAAAAGAAAACTTTCTTCAAACTTACTTCAAATCAGAGTAGAGAAACGACATTTCACTCGCTCCGTCTTTTAGTTTCCAATTCCGCCACTAGATGGCAGCCCCACCTGGCCCCGCGGGTCTTTCGCGTGGAGGGAATCTTGCATCTAGGAAATAAAATTATCAGGTGAACAATTATATTCCATTAAGGGTTATCCAAAAAGGGGGTGGTTAAGGGTTCAAACCCCTCCGAAATTTTGACACCAATTTTTATACTGTTTCAAATAATTCAAATGCAATTCAAAGGGTCTTAAAATCAGTTAAAACACTGCTTTTGAAGGTTAAATTTAGAAATTTTTTTGAGGGGGTGAACCCCCAATTCCCTTTTAAAATTGTGTCTTCTGTTACACAGTGTTTTTTACTTGAAAATTCTGCTTTATACAAGAAGCGGTTCCTCCAAAGAGTTTCAGAATGATATCAAACACTAATTTAAAAGGGCAAATTTCCAAAATTTTTCTGGGGGAGGACCCGCCAGACTCCCCAATTTTACTTGGGATCAACATAGTAAACATTCTTTTGAAATTTAGTGCAACAAAATTTAAATTCAACGTGTATAAGTGATTTAAACTCATTGTATGAAAGTATATTCGTAAGGAGGTACCTCAGAAGTAATGTGAAGTCAAAACCCCGGTTAAAAAAATTTATAATGCCTGCAAGATCAAATTTTGACTAGTACAACCTTTTTTAATAATCTGTCGTATTGTGGAGAAATGCTGGATACTTTTTTTGTCTGGTTACGGCCCTGTCTAGTTAGTTTTTAGAAAATGAAAATGGTTCTCACTTGTTTCAGAGGGCGGTGTGTTGCGGATGCACGCGGGGACCGTGCGAGCCGCCTGTTTCATGGAGGACCTGAGCTCCCGCTCCAACCTGTTGATCAGCGGCGGAGGCGACTCCAGACTCTTCGTCACCGACTGCGAGACCGCCCAGCCATTCCAAGCACTGCAAGGACACACGGGTATACGAAATTCATCTCTTTCTTTCATTTTATAATGGTATAAAATGGCTCTTTAAAAAACTTCCTCTTTTATGAAGCCTGAAAAAATTTCCCATAAAATTTAATACTACTTGATGAATTTAGTGAACAGTAATCTGTGTTCCCCCCTCACGGACTCATTTTACGCAGTTTATTTAAACCACAAATGGGCGGCCCACCTGAACATTTGTTTGGGCCCGCAGAACATTTTAAAAATATTCTTGGAGAAAAGTAAAAAAAAAGACTTCGAAAAGTCTCAGCAGAAGGACTTAAAACACTACTTTTGAGGATCAAATTTCAAAATTTTTCTGGGGGAGAATACCCCAATCCCCCTCCACAATTTGAAAGTCTGTTGTACAGTGTTTTTCCTTTGAAAATTCTGCCTACTTACAAGAAACGATTCCCTTTGCGTGTTCCCCAAAGTGGTTTCAAATGAGATAAAACACTAGTTAAAGGGGACAATTTAAAAATTTTCCAGGGGGAGGACCCCCAACCCCCTCGAAATTTTGACATCTATTTATAATTTTTTTCCCTTGAAAATTGTTTGGTTTACAAGAACCGTTCTCTTATGTTACTCAAAGGGTCTCAAAAGGAGCTAAATCACTACTTTTATAGGCAAATTTTAAAAAAAATTCTGGGGGTGACCCACAGACCCCCATTTTTACTTGTAGCTAACATTTTAAAATTTTGACATTATGTGCAACATAGTTCAAATACTACTTTTAAGTGATCTAAATCTTATCGTAAAATGTACTAGCATACCTTAGAAATGACGTCGAGTCAATACCCCACAAGGGTGGGTCCAGACCAGATTTTCGGGGGGGGCCATGTCAAAGCCGGAGGGTATTACATTCGAAATTTTCAGTGCCTCAGAAAAATTTTTGAAGAGTGCTTGCTTTCAAGCAGCTTTTTAGGGGTTTATAGTAACTTAGAGGATATCCAGGGCCCGTGCCATTGTTTTAGAAAGTGGGGGGGGGTGAAACATTTTTGTAAGGCCATAATAATACTTGTGTTCGCGAGGTGTTTGGCTCCCAACTTTCCGAGTATAACATAAATAAAATGCGAAACTTTGTTAAAGTTATAAAGGTTTCTTCAGATAATGCTAGCTCGAAAGCAAATGTGGGGGGGGTCTGGGGGTCCTCCCCCAGAAATATTTTTGAAATTTGGCTTCAAATAGAAGTTTTTCTACTCATTTTTGTACTTTTGGTATCCATTGGATAACACCTAAAGAGGGTAACTTCTTACACTCCTAACAGGAGAGGAGAGAAACTTTTTCAAGGAGAAAACAGTAAATAAGTAACCATGAGAAATTAATAGGAGGTCTGGGGGGTGCCCCCAAGAAAATTTTTGAAAATTTGCCTCTAAAAATAAAGTTTCAGCTCATTTTAAAAGCATGTAAACCACAGAATTTTCAAGGATGAAATTATAAATAGATGCCCAATTTTGAAAAGGGCCGGGGGTCCTCTCCTGAAAATTTTTGCAAATACGTATTTAAACTATAGTATTACCGGTTTGAGAGGGCTTGAGCCCCATCCAATGTTAGCTGAAGGGGGGCTCAGCCCCTCCCCCAATATTTTGTGATGTTTGGATATTTTCTGGTTTGGAATCCCCTTCAAGAGCGGTTATTTGGGGAGAGGGTAACCCACAAAAGGTCTCAGAATGTGTTAAAAATTTCTTTTACAGGGTTCCCACTGTTTGAAAAGATTGAAAATTAAGGACTTTCAAGGACTTTTCAAGGACCTCCACAAAATTTTTCATGGACCGACCTTTTTTAAGAGACCCATATAAAAATCCTAATTCTTCTGAAGCAATCGCGATGTTTCCAGAAACAAGCTTACTCTTTAACTTTTTTTAAATTGATCAAGTGCCTCAATTTCTGACTATGCACACAGAATACAAGTTTTATAATAAGATTTTAAATAATATAAAAAGTAATCAAAGATGAATTTAAATATTTCATGCAAAAACCGGGAACTGCGAAAAGGAATCGTAGATGAATTTGAGATTGAGATTCAAGGACCTTTAAGGACCTGGACCATTTTTCAAGGACTTTCAAGGACCTAAATTTAGCGAAAAAAAACTCAAGGACTTTTAAGGACCGTGGGAACCCTGTTTTAAGGGTCAAATTTTAAAAATTTTCTTGGGGAGAGACCCCAAACTTTGGAATTAAGCTGAAATGCTACTTTTAACAGAGAAATTTCTAAAATTTTTCTGGGAGAGATCCCCCAGACCCCCATCTTATTTCGAGCTCGCAATAATTACACAAAACTTTTACATTAAATGCACCTCAAAATATTACACCTTGGCGATATTTAAAGGGACATGTAACGAAATTTAATCTATACATCTGATACAAAATTAGGTAATTAGGCACGTAAACTTAATGGTTGTTTCTTTTAATTTTATGTTTTTTAATGTCTTGTACTGGCCCTCCCCCCCCCCCCCAATATTTTATAAAAGTTGGCGCCTATGGATGTCAAAATATTAAAGGGGGGTTTGGGGGTTCTCCCCCAGAAAAGTTTTTGAATTTTAACATTAAGAAAGTGTTTTTTAAGCTATTTGTTAGGGTTTCTCGGGGGGGGCCATGGCCCCCAGGGCCCCCCCCCCTGGACCCGCCCCTGATACCCCAAAAGAAAAGTCTGGTTGTGGCTTTTCCCCCAACCAAAAACAAAACTGAAATTACACCCCTGGTGGCCCTCCACGTCATTAAAATCTTTGAGTTCGGCCCGCAGATTAAAAAAGGTTGCCCATACCTGATTTAAATGATTGTTCTGTTTCTATTGTAATTCGCACTTTACATCTGTCATGTCATACTATTTGTGGAGTTAAAGTGTTGCGTGTGTTGCAGGGGCCGTGCGCGCGCTGTGCACGTGGGGCGGCGTCATGTTCGTGAGCAGTGCGCAGGACCGGAGCGTGCGCTTCTGGGACATGCGCACGCGCGGCTGGCGTGCACCACATACCCCCGAGGCCCGCGGGACAAGACGCCACCACCGGTGAGCACTTTCATTTCAAAAATTCCGAGTAACTGTGTTTAATTGACTTTTATTCAATTGGTGTAAGTAATTCCAAATTTGTATATTGCTTCTTCTTATACAACAGGGGTTTCCAATTCCAACAGGCGGCCCGCCAAGTCAATTTGTGCGGAAACCACCGCAAAAAGTAGATTTCAAGAGAATTCAAAAATTCTTCGGGGGTATATTATGGAGTAGCTTTAGTTATGGATAAAAATTTTAAGTTTGAGGTTTCGAGGGTTGTTTACCCTTTATAATCCTGAGGGGTTATAAAGGCTTAGCCCAAGGAGGGACTTAATGGAGTATCCAAAAGTTAGATGAAAAACATTTTTTACAGCAGTTTTCTGGAGAAAGACCTCCTCCTTAATTAATATTCAACATTAAAATATGTTAAGGGTTAAAAATCCTCTGAAATTTTTGAAAATACAGTAGTATCTTCACAATATGTGAATAACCTTCGTCCCTCCCTCGCTGGAAAAGTTCCATACTAAAGTCATGGATAAAAATGAGGATCCAGATTACGCCCGCCACTTGACTTGTGATCGCGGCCCACGAGGACTTTGGAAACCCCTGTTATACAAGGAAACGTTCTCGGGCTAATTTTATTTTAATAACAATAGAAGTGATCACAATAAGCGGAGTGTATAACAAAAGAGATTTCTTTGTTGTTGCAGGAGAGGTGGGCGGAGTGGCCGGGTGTCTGGCGGCGGACCCGAGCGGCCGTCTTCTGGTGAGCGGCCACGAGGACGGGGGGTGTCGGCTGTACGACATGCGCGCCCGCCGCCCCCTCGCCTCTCTCACTCCTCACGGGGGGCGAGAGGTGCGAACGGCCGCCCTCTCCCCCAAAGCGCTCTATCTGCTGACGGGCGGCGCGGACGGGTCCCTCGCCATCACGGACCTGCAAGGTAACAGACTCTTTACTCCCTTACTCTTCCCCCCTTACTCTTACGAGGAATCCTATACTTTGGGGAGAAAATGTCTCAAAATGCCCTAGCCATCACGGACCTACAAGGTACTCCCTTAGAGACAAGCCACACCAGCCGCCACCAGTGGTAGGAGCAATAAAAAGCGATAAAGAAGGTTATCTCACTTCTATTAGATACCCCTTTCTTAGATAACCATCTTTATGGCTTTTTTAGTGCTCCTGCCACTGGTGACGGCTAGTGTGGCTTGTCTCTTACTCTTACTCTTCCCCCCTTAGTCTTACTCCCTTACTCTTACTCTCTTACTCTTACTATCTTACTCCCTTACTCTTACTCTCTTCCCCCCTTAGTCTTACTCCCTTACTCTTACTCTCTTACTCTTACTTCCTTACTCTTACTTCCTTACTCTTACTCCCTTACTCTTACTCCCTTACTCTTACTCCCTTACTCTTCCCCTCTTAGTCTTACTCTCTTACTCTTACTATCTTACTCCCTTACTCTTACTCTTCCCCCCTTAGTCTTACTCCCTTACTCTTACTATCTTACTCCCTTAATCTTACTCTCTTCCCCCCTTAGTCTTACTCCCTTACTCTTACTTCCTTACTCTTAC
Organism: Tetragnatha montana; assembly: GCA_963680715.1. NCBI lineage: Eukaryota > Metazoa > Arthropoda > Arachnida > Araneae > Tetragnathidae > Tetragnatha > Tetragnatha montana. Next base: position 2,974,826 of record OY796674.1, on the reverse strand, counting down.
TCTCTTACTCTTCCCCTCTTAGTCTTACTCTCTTACTCTTACTCCCTTACTCTTACTCCCTTACTCTTACTCCCTTACTCTTACTCTTACTCCCTCACTCTTACTCCCTTACTCTTACAAGGAATCCTACTCTGGGGAGAAAATGTCTCAAAATGATCTAAGGTCCGCATTCAGAAATTTTAACACGAAGATGAAACGATACGATAACGATCAACGATAATGATCACCTCCAGAGAAGTCGTTTCTCACTCGGCCAGCTCATCGGAAAGTTAGTTTAAAATCGATTAACTCTACATAAAAAAGTTGAAAAAGTTTTAAGCCAATCAGAGTTGACAGTGTGCGTTTTGTTGCAGGGGACCTGACGCAAGCGCCCGCGTGCGTGCGCGTGGCCTCCCATTCGGACCAAGTGGTGCAAGGGCGCTGGCACCCCGAGCACTTCGCCTTCGCATCCGCATCCGCAGACAAGACCGCAGTCGTCTGGGCACTCCCCACCCACTAGTTCAACACTTCTTCACTTCAATAATACAGCAGAGAAAAGAGATTTATACTAGACAGCAACTTAAGTTGACCCTACGACGTCACTAACAAACAAGGTAGTTCCCATTGCGGAATTTTGAGTGACCGTCAATTTAAAAATATGATTAGTTTGTTAAACCCATGTATATATAGCGTCTTTTTTATCACGTACCGAAACTCCTCCTAGCAACCCAACAGGCTTTTTGTTTACGCACTTTCTCCTTCCGCGTAGCGAAGACTGGGTTCAAGAAACGTTGCTGTCGAGTATAGTTAAAATCATGTTTGTATTCATTTTACTTCAAAGAATTCTTTCAAATCTGTCTTTTCAATAATTGGATTTTTAATGTAATTTTCACTCCTGCTGTCCTCTTTCATCACACATGTCACCTCTCTTCTTGTAACCAAGACTACTTACCCTGTGTACATAATAAAAGTGTTCTTTTCAGAATATAGATTCTTCAATAATTCAATACACATTTCTGAAGCAATAATTAGGAATATTGTTTTAAAAACTTTATTTTTAGTTTTTGAGCGAGACCGAAAATTTGCTGAATGTGTGTTCAAGGGGGGTTGACTCAACATTTCGAGCGAGAGCAAAATTTCGAGGGGTGTTTGAAAATTTCCACTCTTTTCAATTGAACTCCAGAAAAATTTAGGAATTTTTACCCTTAAAAGTAGTGTTTTAACTCATTTTGAAACTTTTTAGGATACATTTAAAAGGACCACTCCATGAGAGTCAAACAATTTTCAAGGAAAAACAGTGCATAATAGTATTAAAATTTCAAGGGGTTTGGAAATTTTCCCAGAAATTTTTTGGAATTTTTAGCCTGAAAAGTTTAATTTTACAGGAAAAAACAGTATAAAAATGTCTGTCATAATTTCGGGAGGGGTTTGAACCCTTAAAAAACCCTCACCTTGGATACGGCCCTCGGTCTGGGACACAAAAATCTCCAGATTTTCAATAAAAGTTTTTATGCTTTACCGTAACCCAGTTTCTTATGCTTAAATGATGTTTATATCCTAAATAGAACCAGATACAATCCTTTCTTACATTCGAAAATGTTTTTTAATGTTAATGCATTTTTAACTGTTTTTCAACTTTAAATTGATATGTTAAGAACTGTTCAAGATAAAAAATTGAAATATTCGAAAAACATACTTTTAAAACATTTACTTAAATCTAGATTCAGCAAATTTGAAAATTTATTTCTTAAATTTCAGGTATTTATAAAAATATATACACAACTATTTTAGCCCAAATGTAGAATTTAAAAATGTAAATTGTATTTGTTTAAAAAAAAAATGCACTACCCTTCAGTATTTACCACATAGTGTGTCGATATTTAATACTTAAAAATTTATTAATTCTGCAATAATGCAATAATATTTTTATATGATAAAATTTTAAAATTCATAGGAACACAATAATTTCACTCAAAAGCGGAGTAATTTTTGATGCTGCCATCTAGTGGGTGGCTGGGAAACTAATACTGCTAAACCCAATTATTTAAGTTTCAGATTTAGTATTAAGGTTGTGGTTTATGAAAACACAAATTTTTTTCGACTAAAAACGACTAGATATTATTCCAAAATTTTAAATTAGTCAATTATTTACTGGTTAATTTTGATCATTCAATATTTAATATTAATTAATTTTTTTATTCATTGTAGAAAATGCGATATTTTAGTGGCCTAATAACCAACCAATAATGGCGCTATACTTTTTAAATATTGTATTTAAATTTTATCAACTGTGTTAATTTTATGGGGCCGTTCAAATATTACGTAAGCATGTTTTTGGTAATTTTTGACACCCCTTGTCAGCAAGCAACCCCCCTCTTCATAATTACGTAAGAAAACTACCCGACCACCTTTTTTTTGTGAAATTTATTTTTTGGTTGAATTTTGAAATTATTTAGGTATACAAGAAACAAGAGATTTTCGAAAATGCATCTTCCGTAAGCACCACTCATAGCCCCTCCTTCCTTGTCATGAAATGTGATCAAAGAGTAAACCCCTCAAGTTGGGCCGTCCATAAATGATGTCACACTTTTTTTTGCTCATTTTTGACCCCCCCCCCCCTATGTCACACTTCCCCATACCCCCTCCCCCCTATGTCACATGTCACGCTTTCAATCAATCAATATGTCTAATACATAGAGTTGTAAAATTCTCGGTAATAATTTTTTGTAGAATATTCTCTCTCCTAGAAGCAACTAAAATTATTTTTCTTTTGGATTAAAAATCTTAGGGAAAAAAATTCTATTTTTGTTATTTTTGGTTGATTTTCAGTTTTGGGGAGGATGTGATGTCACAACTTTGAAACCCTCCCTCTTGTCACAAATTGATTAACCCCCTCTGAGCGTGACGTCATTTATGGACGGTCCATTTCCGAAAAAATATAGCGCACACTTTTATTACTTAACTTTCTTGCGTAAAAAACAACCAGCACATCCTAAATCTAATTAGCTCCGTTTTAAAGAGCTAACGCAAAACATCTGCTTTCCTTCATAAAGAGCAAACAGCCAAATTAGGATCACCATTTCCATGGAAACACTCTCTGCGAAAACAAGCATCCAATAGAAGCATTCGCACATGACGTCACTTGGACGAATAACAACGTTGCTAAGGCCGTTGTTAGGTCCGAGTCATGTGATTGAAAATGCCCTATTAGCGCATTAAAATGTTTTCAGAAGATTTTAAGTCATTCTGAATACATTAAGATTAAAAAAAAAACGACTGCAATTGTCCATTCTATTACACTTAAATTCCTTGCGTAAAATAAAAACATCCAACAATAAATACATCCTGCATCTAATTCAAACCGCGATCCACTAACTCCTTTTTTAACAGCTACCGCAGAAGTTACCGAAAAATATTCCTCTATTACTTAAATTTCTCGCGTAAAAAACAACCAACTCATCCTGAATCAATCTAATTAGCTCCGTTCCTAATAGCTGCCGTAAAACATCTGCTATCCTTCACAATGAATAAACCGCAGAGAACAGTTCAATTAAAAAGATCCCCTCTTACAATAACCCTACCGTTAAAGCTGCAGAAAGCGCAACAAGCCAGCGCGGCCGTTTTCCGCCAGAACTGGCGAAAATCGCCTTTCTGGCGCCTCGCGTTTTCCCCTCTCGCCTAGCACATCCACACGCTTTGATGAAATCAGCAGCGGGAGGTCTCGCCAAGACGAAACCGCCAAGCTTTTTTTCGCGACATCGCTCACTAAAACGTCGATTTCTCACCTAAATATCGGTTTAAATTAATCGGGAATGGTCCCAATAGATTCAGAAGGGTTTTTTCTACATAGTGTGATGTTTTTTTCTCGGAAATTTTTGCGATAACGGGTCGAAAATTGGCTCTAAAGTCGTTCCTTCCGAAATCCAGGTCCTTCCAGATCGAAGGCTTCTCCATCAAATCTGAGCCCTCCGATTCGCCGAGCGCAGTTGTCAGTCACTGAGAACACGCCCATAAAAAAAGGCGGAGTCTAAACTTTGCCGATGTTGATTAGTGGAGAGTTCGACGAATGGCGTTCTCGGGCGAATGAAGCGTAGGAGGTTGTGCTTGCATATAATTGAAATATTTTTTAACTACATGCAATTTAATTTTTTATAATTATTAATAATTTCTGTTGTTGTTAATGGTGAAAATGAGACAGAGAGAGCGAGAGAGAACGAGTGAGAGAGAGAACGATAGAGAGAGAGTGAAAGAGAATGAGAGACAGAGAACAAAAGGGAGAGAACGAGAGGGAGAGAAATAAAGAGAGAGATAGAGAGAGCGAGAAAGATCAGATCGAGAAAGATTGTGCTTTCCGCACAACTTTGCAATTTTTCTCTGTTTCTCCCATTGTGAAAAGATTTAATGTGTTGGAAAAAAGGAATAATGTTTTTAAGTAATGCCGTTTAATATGCTCAAAAAATTTATGAATCTTGGTGCAACTTGATTCGCGATTTTCTCAATAAGCAGTGAAAATGTTTTGTGGTTTATAAGTAGAAATGCACCTGGGCTATTGTCACATATTTCCGAGGGGGAGCCTGGGGAACTTTTGATTGAATAATTTGGGATTGTTGTTCTTTGAATATTTTGAAAATTAATTTGTGTACTAGGAAGGCAAACTCCCTGTTAACAAGGGGCTCATTTCTGACAACCAGTCATATACTCAAAAATTTGGTAATCAAGATTCTAAAATATTTATACCAGCGTTAGAAATTGAAAAAAATAACTTCTGGTCCTGCGGACAAGTCCTTTGCCAATCTTACTGGTCCGCCAAATTAAAAAGGACAGGTTTCAATTTTTTTAAAGTAGCTACTGCACTTAAAAGTAATTTTTAAAAAAACTAACTTACTAAACAAATATGTTTGAAAATATCTTATTTACTAAGTAGTACTTTTCTTGATTTAATGTAAATACTTCACTATAATTGACATAAACTTCTGATTAGTTTTGCTGCAAAAAATCACGGCTAGAACTGGAGAGTAGGGAATTTTTTCCCCCACCGGTCTGCCAGAAAGAGATTTTCTGAGCGTAGTGGTCAGAGCTGTTTTTCCAGTGGTCTTGTACCACCGCCAATTTCGAACACTGCTCTATAAAGTTTGTCTCTTCTATAGCATTATGTATCAAAGGCAGAGAAAACTTAGTTTTCACTGCCTAGCGACAGAAGACAAGCTATATTATTCACCCGAAACTATTTCAGCACTTTTTCTGGTTTGAAAACAAAAAATCTGCGGGCACCGCTTTGTTTAATTGGATTTTTACCGTTGAAATGATTTTTCATTTGTGTGAAATCGAGGACATTTCCAAATATGATGTCAAAGACGCGAGAAAATCTTCGTCCTGAAATTCATGCCGGGTTCTTTTTAAAGCGAATAATTGGTTCCTCTTTTAGAATGGTGTCTATTTGGTAGTCAGGAAGAGTTATTACGTTTAAGGTTTAATATATGGTTACTTTGATGAAAGGCACAGTTAAGCTGTACCTTTTGTTGCATGTTCAAGAGCGATGTTTGAAAGAAAGCCTAATAAATGTATGGTTTCTTTGATGAAAGGCACAGTTGAGCTGTACATTTTGTTGCACGCTCAAAGCAATGTTTTTGATGCAAAATGTTGTGGTCCAAAGGCACGATGGAACTATCAGGTGGTTCTGGGGCACTGATTCCCAAATGTTGCACAGGGGCTTTCAAATGGGAATGCACAGAAAAGCACAATAGACAAAACAGAAGGAGATAATTTGGTTGTGGACACAGTCCCTAATAGTGTCTGATAGTTCCATCGTCAAAGTTCATCGCAAGCGATTTTTTCTTCAGTATTCTTCCACTGTGTTACAGATCAGTGTGTTAAAACGATTCATCGATGTTTGTAGGTACATATGTGTGTGTGTGGGGGGCGTCCAATTCTTTTTTGAAGGCTTTTCAAGAAAACCAGGAACAGGCCTTTTGTCCAGAATTTCACCCTTTGTCAAGATTTGTCCAGAAACTCAAAATCCTGAACGGACCTTTTATCAAGGGACAGACCTTTCGTCTGAAATCCGGAATGGATTTTTTCGTTCCAGAGTAGCTGTTTCATCAGTGTATTTTCTTGACCCGGATAAGAGACCTGTATTATATCGAAGTGCTGCTATGCAAACCTGTAAATAGTTGTGACAATTTTTTTCCGTTGTGGGTATTTAATTTATTGATTGTTGTATGTTGGCAATCGAATCTATTGGCTGGAGCAAACCAGTTTTGTTTTTCCATTCGAAATGGTCTTCCGGTCTGTTTTGGGATCATTCCATCCGTGATCAAAGCTGTTGTTGTGCCAAATATATAGATTGTAATTTAATTCGACTTGTGATAATAAACTTCACTGAGAAAAAAATTGACTTTTTTTCCCTGTGATTCCATTCCGTAAGTTAGAAAACGAAATTTCACCGTGAAATTTTTACCACTTGTCCAGTGTACTCTTACTTGCCTCTGTGTCCTGGGGGGGGGGGGGCTGTATTCTGAAGAACAAACACGTAGATGATACGAGAACGGTACGGAAATGGTGAAAAGGTCTCGACACGAGAGATTTCAAACTTTGCAGCTCTCGTTCGCCATATTGTTCAGAGATTCAAACCGCATTCCGATTGCTTTTACACTTTTTGTGGTCCGTTAAATAGTTCCAAAAAATCTGGAACAGATACTCAGACATTAATATATTACGAAAGTAATGGACATCTAGTGTTTGTTTAAATTTGTATTATCAGTGTATGATTACTTGTAAGGTTTTCCCGACAGGTGGAGCGCACGAGAGGGAAATGGCGGGTGTGGGTCAAAATCCCGACACTCAGAATCCCGACAGATCAGGTTCCCGACGGTCGAAATCCCGACAGTTCATAATCCCGACAGGGTCAGAATCCCGACAGTTCAAAATCCCGACAGGGTCAAAATCCCGACAGGGTCATAATCCCGACAGGTCGAAATCCCGACAGGTCAAAATCCCGACAGGGTCATAATCCCGACAGGTCAAAATCCCGACAGGGTCAGAATCCCGACAGGTCATAATCCCGACAGGGTCAAAATCCCGACAGGGTCAGAATCCCGACAGGTCGAAATCCCGACAGGGTCAAAATCCCGACAGGTCAGAATCCCGACAGGTCAGAATCCCGACAGGGTCAGAATCCCGACAGGTCGAAATCCCGACAGGGTCAAAATCCCGACAGGTCAAAATCCCGACAGTGTAATGTCACTCTTAGCCGTGAGAGCATGAATTATTGAATTTTTTTGAAATTTTAAATTTTTTAAAATTGATTAAAAACTGGTTTAATACTACACTCCTGCGCGTGCAAGACTTTTTTCTAGGCAGCTTTTCAGTGCTGACTACAGATGTTTCTTCAATACTGTGGTTAGAAAGATTTTAAAATTTTAAATTTTTTAAAATTGATTAAAAAATGGTTTAATACTACACTCCTGCGCGTGCAAGACTTTTTTCTAGGCAGCTTTTCAGTGCTGACTACAGATGTTTCTTCAATACTGTGGTTTGAAAGATTTTAAAATTTTAAATATTTTAAAATTGATTAAAAAATGGTTTAATACTACACTCCTGCGCGTGCAAGACTTTTTTCTAGGCAGCTTTTCAGTGCTGACTACAGATGTTTCTTCAATACTGTGGTTTGAAAGATTTTAAAATTTTAAATATTTTAAAATTGATTAAAAAATGGTTTAATACTACACTCCTGCGCTTGCAAGACTTTTTTCTGGGCTTTTTTTCAGTGTTGATTACAGATATTTCATCAAAACGGACGTTTGAAAGATTTTAAAATTTTAAATTTTTTAAAATTGATTAAAAATTGGTTTAAAATTTTAAAATCTTTCAATCGTCAGTTTTGATGAAATATCTGTAATCAACACTGAAAAAAAGCCCAGAAAAAAGTCTTGCAAGCGCAGGAGTGTAGTATTAAACCATTTTTTAATCAATTTTAAAAAATTTAAAATTTTAAAATCTTTCAAACCACAGTATTGAAGAAACATCTGTAGTCAGCACTGAAAAGCTGCCTAGAAAAAAGTCTTGCACGCGCAGGAGTGTAGTATTAAACCATTTTTTAATCAATTTTAAAAAATTTAAAATTTTAAAATCTTTCAAACGTCCGTTTTGATGAAATATCTGTAATCAACACTGAAAAAAAGCCCAGAAAAAAGTCTTGCACGCGCAGGAGTGTAGTATTAAACCATTTTTTAATCAATTTTAAAAAATTTAAAATTTTAAAATCTTTCGAACGTCCGTTTTGATGAAATATCTGTAATCAACACTGAAAAAAAGCCCAGAAAAAAGTCTTGCACGCGCAGGAGTGTAATATTAAACCATTTTTTAATCAATTTTAAAAAATTTAAAATTTTAAAATCTTTCAAACCACAGTATTGAAGAAATATCTGTAGTCAGCACTGAAAAGCTGCCTAGAAAAAAGTCTTGCACGCGCAGGAGTGTAGTATTAAACCATTTTTTAATCAATTTTAAAAAATTTAAATTTTAAAATCTTTCAAACCACAGTATTGAAGAAATATCTGTAGTCAGCACTGAAAAGCTACCTAGAAAAAAGTCTTGCACGCGCAGGAGTGTAGTATTAAACCATTTTTTAATCAATTTTAAAAAATTTAAAATCTTTCAAACGTCCGTTTTGATGAAATATCTGTAATCAGCACTGAAAAAACCCCCAGAAAAAAGTCTTGCACGCGCAGGAGTGTAGTATTAAACCAGTTTTTAATCAATTTTAAAAAATTTAAAATTTCAAAAAAATTCAATAATTCATGCTCTCACGGCTCAAGAGTGACATTACACTGTCGGGATTTTGACCTGTCGGGATTTTGACCCTGTCGGGAATCTGACCATGTCGGGATTCTGACCCTGTCGGGATTTTGACCTGTCGGGATTCTGACCCTGTCGGGATTTTGACCTGTCGGGATTCTGACCCTGTCGGGATTTCGACCTGTCGGGATTTTGACCTGTCGGGATTCTGACCCTGTCGGGATTTTGACTTGTCGGGATTCTGACCCTGTCGGGATTTTGACCTGTCGGGATTTTGACCCTGTCGGGATTCTGACCCAGTCGGGATTCTGACCTGTCGGGATTTTGACCTGTCGGGATTTTGACCCAGTCGGGATTTTGATCTGTCGGGATTCTGACCCTGTCGGGATTTCGTCGTCGGGAACCTGATCTGTCGGGATTCTGACTGTCGGGATTTTGAACGGAACCCGGAAATGGCAACCAGAGACCTACCATTTCCTATTTGCTCGTTTCTTCTATGTGTTATAGTTTCTGAATGCGGCCCTAAGTTCCATCAAACGAGAAAAATGTAAAGAAAAAATAAATTTTTCAATGTGGGCTTTCCAAAATACTTAATTGTTAGCATGGGGGGGTTAGGGGTTCAACCCTCCCCCGAAATGTTGACATCTGTTTTTATGCTGTTTTTCTCCTTGAAAATTCGGCAACTTACGAGGACTTACCCTTACGATTTCCCTCCCCTTCAGAGACATGGCAAAATTGTTGAGGTGGAGGCTCAAGTCGAACTCCTGAGCCTCACTTTTTCAGGAGCCCTTTGCCTTAAATCCTGTACGCTTTGCGGATGGAGCTTGGATATTCCATGTGGCATAAAACACTACTTTTGAGAGTCAAATTTAGAAAAACAATTCTGGGGGAGAACCCCTTTCCAAAATAGCTCTTTATTCTTTTCTAAATTATTAATTAAAGCAATAGTGTATTTTCCTAAAGCTTGGTGTTTTCACACAGTAGCATAAAATAGAAGTTAGTTTGTGAACTCGATGAGATTCGATGAATACTTTTAGTCATTAGAAGCGGTTCTGTTCGGGCCAAAGAGTCTCAAAATGAGCTAAAACACTACTTTGGGGGTGCAAATTTTCTGGGGGGAGGACTCCCATTTCTACTTAGAGCAAATTTTTACGTTAAGAGTGCAAAAGTTCAAATCTTTCAAATAAGCACTCTGAAATATAACGTGTAAGCGTACTCGCCTTGGGGTACCTGGGAAATAATGTTGAGTCAACCAACCCCTAGTCACTAGTATTCGCAACATCAAGAGCAAAGGTAAGGCTTTGTCCCCTCTTAACTTGTGAAAATAGCACTCAAGAATAGCTTATCAAAAAAGGGATAGTTCACGAATTTGCAAGTTTCTTTGATTTTTTTAGTTACATTTGTCTTTATTTAACTAAAATACTGAACAATTGGCAAATTTACGAATTATTTCCTTTTTTGAGGCCTAAAAAAATGCTATTTTCACATTCTAACATTTCCTGGCTAAGATTCCATAATCGGGGATGGTCGCCAAATTGGCGATTTTTTCAAAATCGCGCCAATTGTGGCACCCGGCGCAAAAAAATTTCGTCTTCGACTTTCATTCACGGCAACCCTGGGTGGACCAGTTTCAGCGTCATCTCCGAAGTACTGTCCCCGTTGTTATCTTCTTCTCGCGTTTGGTTCTTAGCTCCGCCTACCAGTTTTTCCTTGGCCAATGAGAATTTAAATCACGCGTGTTTCTGTAACTGTACTGGGTAAAGTATTATGAAGCGGTTTGTGGCAACGAGGTGAATCGGGTTTTTTTTCTTTTGCGAAATTTCGGCGGGAGAAGACGTTTAAGCACGTGAGCAAACAATTTTAACTTGATTTATTAATTTTACATAATTTTTTAAAAATATAATAATTTATTAAAATCACTTCTTTAAAGAATGAGTATTAAATACTTAAAATTTATTAAAAAAACGCGGTACTTACGATGGATGTGGATACAAAATCATTGGATACCTTAATGATATGTGAAATGTGAGTTCTTTTTCTGCTATTTTATTCTCTTTTTTAAATCAAATACAAAATTATTAATAGTAATTCGATATTTTCCGTTGTGTGCTTTTTTACTTTCTACGTGCTTTTTTTACTTAATACTTTTCTGGTGTTTTCCTGTTTTTGGATTTATTTGCTTCTTAATCCTTTAATTTTTTCCCCGATTTCTTCAGTTTAATTGTCGTTAATCCTATGTTTCCCTTTTAATTTTCTTTAATTTTTTTATTTTCGTTTAATATTTTCAATCTCTGAATTTCTGACGTTTTTTCTTTTCTTAATTTTTTACCATTTCTGACCATTAAACGGTATGAACCTACTCGAATATTAAATTATTGTTAATTTTTTATTGGGGGGGACACCCCCCCAACCCCCCGTTATTGTTTAATAATATTTATTATTTTACGATTAAATATTTTCGATCTCTGAATTTATGACTTTTGGGGATTTTTCGATACTTCGTTTTGGCAACAAACTGCTCGATTATTAAATTATTGTTAATTTGTTATTGGGGGGGACACCCCCCCAACCCCCCGTTATTATTTAATTATATTTATTATTTTACGATTAAATATTTTCGATCTCTGAATTTATGACTTTTGGCGATTTTTCGATACTTCGTTTTGGCAACAAATCGGTCGCCAAGATGGTCGCCAACATTTGGCGACCATCTTGGCGACCATCCCCGATTATGGAACATCAACCCATTTCCTCAAATATTGAAGTTATTGTTCTTTCTCCTATATTTTTTAATCCAAAATTATTTGTTTAACAAAGTAATTCATTCGACTTGGAGTTAAAGCTTTATCTAGCCTTTGGTAGATAGCAGCACCACCGTCCTATAGAAAGAGCTAAAATCACAGGAAGTCTGGTGAAACTCGTCGTCAGTCGGTGTTTCTTCGGAAAATGAATTTTCAGAATTGAAAAATTTATGTTAAAGTAATGAATAAAAATCAATGTATACAAGTAGTTGCTATGAGCACCAACTAAATAATGACAGTTAAATTTTTATGAAGATCAGAAATTTCTGGTTTATGAAGAGAAAGCACCTACTACATGAAATTCAAAATCCTTAAAATAGCGTGCATTTTTAGTTTATTAATATTCGTCCTCGTCTTATTTTGATACCCATAGTATAAAAAAAAAACCTTGTTTAAAAAAAATAATTCATTCAGCTTGGAGTTAAAGCTTCTACTAGCATTTTCTAGATGGCAGCACTACCGTAGATAAATGGCACCGCCTCTTCTAGAGGGATTTAACAACTTCATTTAATCAAAGGAAGGTGAAACTATTTTAAAATTAACGAGTTTTTCTGTTATATTAATGAAAAGTAAAAATTTACATCTTTGTTTGGTAATACTTATGAATTTGTGTAAGGCTGTTAATTCTCCTTACGAAGACAGAAAGATTAAACTAAAGCTTTTTCTGCATTCCTATAGATGGCAGCACCACTGTGCGAGGCTGGAAAGTTTTGGCTCGGAACAGGGAGGCGGTGGATAAAATACAAGGGAAGTAAGAGTTGAACTTTATGAATTTTTTGGTGCTCTTTTAATGAAAAAATTCTATCACGTCCAGTTTTTTTTTTAAATTCAAATTTTTTTTATTTCTATGAGAAATTACCATAAAAGTATTTTTCTACGTGAATTTCTTTCCTGCTTGCCTGACCATTATTCTACCGATGTGTAACTTTCGTGAAGTCATGTAAAAGGGTCGGCAACTGGTGGACCGCCAAAACATTTTGAAAATCAGTAATATATGTATTCTTACACAATGAAAATTAACTCTTTTCAATCGTCTAAAAAAATTCTGGAAAGAACTTTTTGGGAGGGTGATCAGGTTATTGGCATGCTGTTAGCCAAACTATCAATCAACATCAACAAGAGTCTACTCGCGGCCGTTCTGATTGAAATTTCTTTATGAGTTTTTCTTAAATAAAGTAACCCCCAGGAACCATCCGGGATTCTTGTGTAACTTTACTTTATGGAGCAATCACGTGACTCGGACCTAGCAACAGGTTCCTCCAGCAGTTGAAAGAATGACGTGAAGTGCGAATGTTGGGTTGACGCAAAAGTGAAATGCTCAATTTCATCAGACAGCTGCAAATGAAACGATCTTCTTCTGCAGGCAACTCAACTCGTTTCTAGCGAGAATAGATATTGGTCGGCTGTTTATGCATATCTGATGATGGGGGGGGGGCGGTTGTCATCAGAATAATCAAAGGCTATAACTAGTAGTCCATCGCACCTCCACAATTTCGCCATGTGTCTAGCAGAGTGATAGACTGCGCCGTGACTGAATAAGTGATCGGATGTTAGGTTGGAACCCCTCAAGTCCCGTGGCGAAGATTTCATTCCTGGGGGACCCATCCATCATTTCCGGCTGAAAGTAACTGAACCCCCTCCTCAAGTCCTGGTTCAGATTTCATTCCGGCTGCCCTCCTCCTGACTTGGACCTCTCCTTTGTGATGGACAACCCTCTTGTGTCAGACTTCTTGTTCCTACCTCAAATCCGTAATTAATGAATGTTTCTCCTCCTAGCAGGCTTTCTGTGTACGCAGTTTCGGTCAGGAAACGTTGTCGAGTGTATAGATAAATTTTAGGACCGTATTCAGAAACTTTTACACGAGTATGAAACGAGTCGATAACAATTCGAGACCGAGGACGACATCGAAACGATCATTTTCAAACGAGTACTTCAGCTCTCTCGTTTCCTCAAAAACGAGTAATATAGCGGACTCTGATTGGTTGAAAAGAAATTCGCGAGGTGGTTTGCAAACCTCCCAGCGATGACGCGAATTTCTTTTCAACCAATCAGAGTCCGCTATATTACTCGTTTGTGAGGAAACGAGAGAGCTGAATACTCGTTTGAAAATGATCGTTTCGATGTCGTCCTCGGTCTCGAATTGTTATCGACTCGTTTCATAATCGTGTAAAAGTTTCTTAATACGGCCCTTAATAATTGCTTCGCAGCTAGAGATCACGCTGTAAGCCGTCTCCCTTGGGTAGACCTTACTTCCCTAGGTGAGACGTTGTTTCTAAATAAGGAAGGAAAAATCAAAATCACTTTTCCCTATTAGCGGCTTTTTACGAACGATTCCTGCCTTTCCCCTTTTGCTTTTCACCTTTGACTCATTTTCACCACAAATCGAGAGCAACTGTTCTTTCCTCCCCATCAGCAAGAGGCTTGGATGCAGGTGTCCGATCAGCTACTCCATTTCGCCCGTCAGTTGATTTGCAGATGTTCTTTCGCCATTGTTCTATTGCCGTACGGAAAGCTGTCTCTATCTCTATGGTCTCTATCATGGGGCATACAAGAGGGAAGGTAATGAAATGACAGCTGGCGCATCAGCGACGGAAGAAAAAAAAGAATGATTTCGAGATCGCTCCTAAGTGTGTGCTCCCCTGTTAAGTTCATATAAATGTACATCCAAAATTTGGACTTATGTTAGTGTACCAAAACTAGTTAAAAACCTGTTTTTTTTTAGTCAAACTTCCAAAAATTTTCTGAGGGAGGACCCCCAGACCCCCCTTTCGTATTTGTATTTTTATTACTAACAACTTTTCCTTTATTAAGTTTTTAGGACCTAATTATCACCTAAAAAGATACATCGGACCTATTAACTATGTGGGGAAGGGACTGGGGAGTAATTTTGGGCCCCTCCCGAAATAAATTCCTATATACGCCACTGATTTCTTTGTTACTTATTTTTTCCGTTTTATTTAATAATTTAAAAGATAGTGAGAAAAATATTGTTACATGGACGCTAGGGTTCCGCGGAACTTGGGCATTGTCAAAAGGGTTCCGTGGGAGTAAAAAGGTTGGGAAACGCTGGTCTAGCGGTATCGCAACCTACCGGAATAATCCCCATGATGGGTGGTCATTTCGGAAACCGGGGTAGTTGGGCATAGTAGGAAGCGTTTATTTTTCACAGGGGAGGGAGTGTGATCACTTGAACACATAGAACACATGTATATCATAAGGAATCCTAAAACACTGTCGTTATTATTTTCATGCATTCTGTATTTATTTATCCGGAAAATAGGGTTTCTTCTGAACGACTTGGCATTGTTACAATTTAATTTTTGGATATTTTTTTAAAAAATGTTCTGTTGTTTTTATGGGGATCATGCGGTTAAATGTAGAAATCATTCAAAAATATTAATGCTCGACAAGTGGATGGATTTGTCAAATTTGTCACCGGAATTGTCAAAAAAAAAAAAAAAAAAAAAACGTGACGTCCGAGGAAAAAAATGGAGGTCATTTTCGGATTCAGCGCACTCAAAATGATTAAGATCAGGTTAAATAATCCAAACGTATTTCAAAAAGTTTTTATTTCAGACCAGTGGTAGATTGTCATCTTTTGCGATTAAGAAATACTTGTAAAACAGAAATAAAATGTTTTTTCTATAAAGACAAAATTTCAAAAACTGTTCTATCACAATTTAAATGATAAAAAAAAAAATTAAACATTTTTGAAAGAGAAAAAATCTTGAAGAATTTAACCTTTATTATTTTGATGTATTTATGAAGAATCGTATTCTACGGAAAATTTACTATAAGAATCACACACAACCATCAAACTTTCTTTTACTATTACTTCCTCGGTTAGCCCATTTTTGAGCCATCTTTCTAGCATAATACACATGAATCCATTCCATGACCCATTCCAATAAACGAAAACACAAAAAACCAACAGAAATCCTCCCCTTCGTTCAAAAAGGTAATAAAACACCCCTCTTCTCCCAGTCGCAGAGATAGAAGAAACCACGCAGCAGAAAAAAAATAGTTTTCGACTTTGACGTTAAATAACTCTAGAACTAATTATCTCATCAATTAGTTTTTAGAAGGAAAATACTCTCCAAACATTTCTCTGCAAGTGTTCAAAGTTTCATTCAATAATTTTTGTGTAGTAAGAGTTCAAAAATTTAAAATTTTCAAAATCAGCATCGGCGGCGGCGGAATATATAGAGGGATAGCGGCGGTGAAGCTTGTCTTACAACGAACACCACCGACCAGGGTTCGATGCCTTGAGGCTTCTGCTTGGGTAGCTGATGGTGATGGTATAATATAATTTTTTTTCAAAGAAACGTATCGGTATTTTCCAGTAACGTTCCTGGTATTTTTCAGGAAAACAAATTGTCAATCCAGCCGGCTATTTTTATTTCAGTATACCATTGTAAGAAATGTATGAAAGTATGGGAATTTTCTAAATAAAATAAGAATATTTTAGTTCTTAGGAGATGTGGTTTATCAAATGGGATTATTTATTTATTTATTATTAATTCATGAATTATACTTAAAATTGTATGAATATTTTCTATAGACAAGGTAAACAGCCAGAAAGTACCATTAGCATTTGATATGAGACGCAGACGCATTGGTAAACCAAGTCGAAATGTCATCAATTTTGGTGAAACCAACCCATTGTTATCCAGATTAATATTTTTATATAAATAATTTCTTAAAATGTTTAGAGCTAACCATGCTGTTTTGATTTGCCTTTCGGCGCAACAACAATCTAGCGGTCAACTCAATTTTGAGCCCATCGGTTTTACGGTTTCATATGATATCCAACTTTCAACCATCCAACAATAATTAAAATTAAAATAATGAATTTTTTAAAACTAATCATTTGAATTATCAGACTTATTCTGAAAACTTCAAACAGCTTCCTTAAATGTTCTCTCTAAAAGTTAAATAAATATTACCACATTTAAATCATAAAAATCGTTCAAAAGAAAATGTGTTTATTATTTTATAATTATTTTAAGTTGTTTCCAAATATAATTTGAAAAATGTAAGTTTTTCATGTATTTTTTAAGTTGTGAAGTAGTGAGGAATTATTATAAATTCTTCAATTGAATAAAGAGCAGAAATCTTCTCCCCGTGAGAGATACGAAAGCTTCCTATCCTGCCTCCTTCCAGTTCTCTCTCCAATCGTCCAAACTCAAAAGTCAGCGAAAGCAGCACATCTTACGACCCCTCATTTCATACCCCCGGTTGTTCTATGGAAAGGAGAAACACAAACACAACACCATCACCCCCTTTACGACTCTGTCCCCCTCTACACCCCTCTTCACCCAGTCGCAGAGATGTAGAACAGAGATAGAATATATAGGGTTGCTGTAATAGCCAGTTTTAAGCAAAGAAAAATTTCGTAAATACGCTTTTAAAAATAGAATTTTAAAATTTTTCACAAAAATATGGTTTTGAATCGGTTAAGAAAAACATAGGCTACCTGTAAGTTTAATTTTCAAGTCGTTTTTCCGAAAATATCTAGGTGAAATTAGCTGTTTAAAGGACGATCAAGCAATTCATGAACTTTCAAAAATTATTTAAAAATACTAATAATGCGAGTTTAACTACCAATTCAAAACTTACAGCTAGAGATTTAATGGCTCTTGCGTATAAAGCAAAAATTGAGCGTGTGCGATAAAAATTTGAGGCTAAAACATAGTACCACAGATTCTCCATTGGATAACATGGGAATCGGTGGAGGGGGGGAATTTGGAAGGAGGACTCTTAAGGGGCCCACAGACGAGCAACTTGGTCGTCAACCGGGTTGTCAATTTACGAAGTTTGCAACCAAGTTGGCCGTCTGTGGGGAAGTTGATGATTGAATTTCAGGTTGATGATCTGATCGTCAACTTGGTGGGCGGAGCTTAATCGGAACATGTTATTAGGAAAATAAAAGAAACTAAGCATTAAAAATTAAAAAAATATAATTCTAGCACGAGAAAATAATAACATAAAAAAATTTTGCATTTAAAGTACCAAAATATATTAATTTGTTACAATCTGATTAATTTTTTCTTCATTGTTTACATTCTGGTTGACGACCAGGTTGGCCGTCTGTGGGAAAAGCATCAACCTGGTTGAAGACCAAGTTGCTCGTCTGTGGGCCTCTTTACAAACGCTGCATTTTCGAAAATATCTTGTTTCTCGCATAAATCATTTCAAAATTCAACCAAAAATACATTTCGCAAAAAAAAAAAAAAAAAAAACTGAACGAAAGGGGGGGAAAAATTCAAGCATTTTTCACAAGGAAAGTTTTAACGATAGGTTAAATGTTCATGGAGAAAAATGAATTTTAGAAATCTAAGCATTGCTAAAGATTTAGAACAGAAAGAGACAGAAGAAGAAAAAAAGAACAAAGGGGGTCTGGCAGTTTTCTTACGTAATTATGAGAGGGGGGTTTGCGGTTTGCGTATTTTTGCAGCGCATTTAATTTGACGAAATTAAAGAGTGCAACGTATTACAACCTAAAAATATTTTATTGTTTCAAATTAAAGAATTTGCTAATTTACGGGAGATCTCACATAAATAATGAATAGATTAGAAAAATCGGTGTTTTAAGTATCACTAATTTAATGGGTTTTTTTTCATATCAAAACAGTTCAACTGCTTATCTTCCTTTTTTACCGACTTCAAAAATGCGCCTAAAAGTGAGAAATAATTTTTATCCAAAAAACAACAACACTACTTTTTAACATAATTTTTGAAGTCGAAACACTTTCACAATAAGTGACAAAACCACATGTTTGATAGTAATTCCAAATACAATACATATTACTAGTAGAGAGGTCTTAACTGCACTCTTTTCGTCATGTCATTCGTCAAACAGAAAATAATATATTGTGCCTTTAATTGTAAATCTTCTTTTATCTTATGTTATATGCTAATAACGTGTTCTTTTTTTAATGTTAGCGAGGAATGTTAATTTATTGTGAAAGTGTTTCGACTTCAAAAATTATGTTAAAAAGTAGTGTTGTTGTTTCTTGGATAAAAATTATTTCTCACTTTTAGGCGCATTTTTGAAGTCGGTCTCTTTTTTTAAAAAAAGCAAATCTCTCGCGCTTCATTCCTTCCCCAAAAGCGCGGCCACTGCTCCTTCGCTGCTGGTGCTGCCATCTAGCTTTGGGGAAAAAATCGCTTCTCTACGCGTAAGTGGGCTTTGCTGCACACTAATAACAATGAAGGAAAAGATAGTTTTACAGGAAGCTGCTGCATCGTAAGGAAAAACAAAACACCGAGTGGATATGCCTCGGTGATTGGCATGCTAAGCATTGCTCTATACGGGGAAAACGATTTTACAGATAAAATCTGTAGTGCAATGTCAAAACTAGCTTTAGTTCTCTCAAGCGTGAGTGAAGTGAAGCAGAATGATCTCAACTAAGTTTTCTTACTGTTTTTAACCTCTAGGCTGCTTTAGAAATTAATTCTTATAATTTCACCGAGCTTAATAATTATTGTCAGAATATTAAGGATCAGGGTATTGATTTGTCAATCTTCTTCTAGAGCAGTGGTTCCCTACTCAAAGAAGTCTAAAATTGGAATCTACACGGACCACCGTTTGAAGCTTAAAATCCTTATATCTTCACAAAATTTTAATACAAAAGTTTATCATCCCTAATTAAGCAT
Organism: Tetragnatha montana; assembly: GCA_963680715.1. Taxonomy (NCBI): domain Eukaryota; kingdom Metazoa; phylum Arthropoda; class Arachnida; order Araneae; family Tetragnathidae; genus Tetragnatha; species Tetragnatha montana. The sequence goes on along the minus strand of OY796674.1, from coordinate 2,955,590 downwards.
GGACATTTATTTATATAATGCTATGAAATTAAACTATATTTTCGAAAAATTTAATTACGTCCCACGAAAATAATTTTTGTGTCGAGATAAGTAAACTTTTCGGAACCTACAAAATTGTATCTAACTTTTTTTTCTTGAATCGCTCAGTGCTTCATGAATACAGTAGAGCCCCGATTATCCGCGGAATTGGGTGGCAAGGGTACCGCGGAGAGCGAAAATCGCGGATAACCCGAAAAAAGAAGACTAAAAATGAGGTGAAAACACGAAAAAAAATATTTAAGCATAAAAACTATGCTTTATTGTACAAAAAACATAGCATGTAAAACTTTTAAAATGTGTACAGTACAGCAGAAACCTTTGCTCTGCATCTAAATCACTAAAAATACATCTAAATCACTTATTTTTTTTCCGTGGCGCACTCGCAGATAATCCGCACCGCGGTTCATCCGCTCGCGGATAATCGGGGCTCTACTGTACTTATTAATGAAGTGTTGTCTCTAACACTTTCTTTCCAGGATGTCATGCTGATCGCTATTCTGGAATAAAGGTCAACTGATCTTTCCTCTGAAGGTCTCCTCTCCGAGCCTTCTTTCAGTATTTATCGCAGGGATTTCCGGAGTCCTTTCGTGTGGCCCTCTTGAGAACCCCCACATGTTGCCTCAGGATACTTTTTAGCGAGCTTAAAATTCAAAATTATCCCCACCCATTTCACTCTTTCTCATGTTAGGGAGTAGTCTGTTTGTCAAATTAATGGACCTGCCGGGGGTAAGTTTGTCGAGATCTTTAAATGTCGTCAAAAGAAGACATTTAAACAACAATGTTTTGTGACTCACCATTGGTATGTACCCGATAAGCCTGGATTTCTCGTGGACTCTGGCCTGAGTCGCCGTGAGTATTCTGCCCTATCGCGTCTTCGGACTGGGCAATTAAATTTGTTGACGGTGAAAAGGTATTCCCAACTGGCACCATCTGCAACATACAACAAGCTTCGCCCGAGCATCTACTTGCATACATGGGAGTTAGGGTGTATCGAAAAAAACTTTTTTTTGATGTTGATAAAGTCTTAGCAAAAAAAAAGTTGTCTAAGGTGGCAGAGAGTACCTGTGAATTTTTTCAGAATTTTCGGATAATATCTAGGGGTGCCGCAAAGCCCCCGAAGGTTCCCATGTTAATCCTATATGGAGCGCGCAAGCCAAAAAGGCCGAAAATCGGTTTTTCGCCCCTCATTTCTACCCTAATCACACGACGAATGTCTTAACTCGAGTTATGGACCCTACATGATCTAGGCTATCCGACAAAACTTGAATAATAGCCTAAATATCTATATTTCGTTGATTGTTGGCTCTTGGAAATACGCGATTTTCAACGAAATTTGAGCACACAAAAAAACGTAATATAGATATTTAAGCTGTTATTCAAGTTTTTTCGGGTAGCATACGACCCTATATGAAGTAATGAAGTTTCGATACACCCTAATAGGAGTGTCAAGAAGGGAACTTTTCTCTGCTAGCCCGTTGCAAATTCTGGACTTCGTGAATATTTTTGATTTGTATACTATAATTTAAAATTTTGTTGCATTTGTTGTGTCCATGGATTTGTGTATATACACTAGGGATAATAATAATAAAAAAAGTCTTGTCAGTTGGAAATCCCCGATCTCTCAGCTGACCTCCGTTTTAGGCTGTTTTTACCTCATGCTGCGCCTCCATAAAAGCGAGGCTGCAGACTTCTTCCTTGGTTTATTTAATTATAACTTTATTTGATATTAGTGTATTAACTTTATTCTGTTTCCAACTTCTTTAATCCCCACTCTAAACACTTAGAAAAAATATTAAATTGAAATCAGGGAGAACAAGAGGAACATACATTTCCTACAAAACAGCACCAATTCAGTCACCTCTCAAAGAATTAAGACACATTTAAGAAGGCCTTTGGGGTTGCCTTATACGAAGTGTCTATTTGGACGGTAAAACCGGCAGCAGTTGGCGCATGCGCTGTAGGTCTAGCGGTTAGGTTTGTCGGTTTAGCGGTTAGGTCCCGGCGCTCCAATCAGAACCGTTGCCGGGTAAAAAAGAGTTTAGTTGTATATTTGCCGGCTAAATAGACAGTGCCTTCATTATATTACTTTCTTAATTGAGATTCTTAAATTTATTTCAAAAATAGTTCCATATTCAGTTATTTTATAAAAAAAAAAAAAATATTTTCCAAAAGAAATTTCAACCAACCAACCAATCAACACAACTTTCTCAACCAACCAACCAATCAATGCAAATTTGCATAATTGTAAGTTCCAGTTATTCAGTCACCACTCAAAAAATTAAGAAAAATTCCACAAGGGAAAAGAAATCCGCAGGGCGGTAGGTGGGGCTTGGGATGGAAGGGTCATTATTGTAACTTTCTTAATTACTTTAGATTCTTAAAATTTATTTCAAAAGTAGTATATATTTTTTAAAGAATCTGATTGATGTTGTTAGAAATTAAGGGAAAAGTCTTCAAAAATAGTATAATTTTTAAAGAATCTGACTGATACGGTTACAGTTAACTTTGAAAATTAGAAAAATTAAGACCCCCCGTGAATTATGCAGGAAAATTTATAAATACCGATCAGTATTTATTTCCGAGTGCTATACCCGGGGAGAAGGCTCAGACTCGACCAGGGTTCGATCTGAGGGCCTTTCGGATGGCAGACTGGTGTGCTAACCACCAAGCCATCCGTTCCTGCAGCTGTGATAATCTTCTAATTAATATGAAGTTGATACTCCACCATGATTTTGAATATTTTATTTTACTTTTTATAACATAGATGGCGCCAGCATCACACCACCAAAAACTTATATAGGTGTGAATATTAATTTCATTGAATTTAAATAGAAAAAAAACCCGGGGATCGAACCCAGGTACGGAGCATGCAAGCCACACACGCATCCACTGAGCCATCGACTCACACAACACCACAAACATATAATTGATATGGATATTAATTTTTAAATTTAAATAAAAAAAAAACTGAGATAGAACCCAGGGGTACGGCGATGGCGATCGCAACCCACACACGCAATTACAAGTTTCTTTGATTTTTTAGGCTGAGCGCGCAAGAGTGACTAAAGTCACGGCGACCAGGATTACTAGTATCAATCAAAAATATCACTTGGAAATAATGGATCTCTATGAAGAAATTCTTGGCAATCGGCCAAGTGTCACGTCGCCTAGTGCGCGCACACTACCAATACTTGAACTTGTTTCAATAGGCAAGGAGCAAGGCAACAATTTTGTCTTTGTCACCGTGACGAAAGTCGCATAAGCGCGATCAGCCTTAGGGCGAGCGCGCACGGGTGACTTTTGTCACGGTGACAAAGAAAAAAACAACGTTGCTAAGGCTGTTGTTAGGGGCGGGACATAGCAGTATCCAATAGCAGCATTCGCACATGACATCACTGGAGGATAAAAACAACGTTGCTAATGCCGTTGTTAGGTAAAGTCATGTGATTGAAAATGCTCTATTGTTTTCTAATGATATTTTTGATACTAGTAATCCTGGTCGCCGTGACTTTAGTCGCCCGGCCTAACTATCATAGCTTTAGCGAGAGTATTTTCATGTTAAATGGACTTTTCTATGCACCCTGTCGTTGCAACAAATTAGTTTTGTTTTAATCCCACACAATATAAATTCGATCCAACTGGCTAACGGAGATTGCCTGAAACAACTATTTCATTACTTAAACAGTTTAAAACAAATGGCGAAAGACAAAAAAAGTAAAAAATATTTCAATAAAAATCACTTTGAATAAGAGAAAACAGCTTAAGAAGGAACACTCTTGAATAAATAGAAACAAATGGATAGAGCAAGCAACATTTATTATCCTGTAAAAAAAAAAATTAGACTTACTACATCAGCTAAGTGAATGAGTAATATTTGGTTGGTTGGTCTCCGCTCCAATGGTCCCTGCATCTTAACTGTTAACTGAGAAGTTTTTGAAGATGAATGTTGCCAAAAGCAAGCACCCAAAATTCAAGGACCACTCAGTCTTCTTCACTGATAAACCTCTGATGGAACTTCCTTCACTAGGAACACTGTGCCGTTACGGTGGGATACAAATCTGCTTAAAGGTTAAAAAAAGAAAGTACAATTGCATAATCTTAGCTGAAAGATTTCCAATTTTTAGTGAAATTTTCAATTTGTTAAGAAGTCTGAAATTCCAGAAACTGACACTAATCGGAAGATAAAAATCAAAAGGTAAAAGATTTGTTGGTAAAAAAACTAAAATCTTCCTGCTAAGAACATGCAATTGTTTTATTCATTAGTTTAAAGCAGCGTTAGAAATTAGGGGAAAAAAACACTAGTCCTGCGGACCAGTGCTTTGCCAATCTTACTGGTCCGCAACAAAAATCACTGGTCCGACAAATTAAAAAGGACCGGTTTAGATATGATTATAACGTAACTATTGGAATGAATGTGAGCACCAAATAGTAATGTTAAAAATTAACACATATTCAATAATATTTTTCTTTTTCGCCGGGGACACCCCTATCCCATATCAACACATTTCGGGTTCTGTCAAAAATATATACTTGCTCCACCAATCATCCAACTCTTAGCGAAAAAAAAAACGCTGCTAGAACTGGAGGGTGGGATATTTTTTCACCACACACCAGTGATTTTCTGATTCCACTGGTCCGAGCCGTTTTTTAGTTGTCCAGCAAACCGCCCCAATTTCGAACGAAAGCATTCCTCAAAGTTCCCAACTCGATTTTATTGGTAGTTAGAGCAAATGGATATGGAATGTTTTTAAACTTCCTCCTTTAACCCTTTCAAGTTAAGAGAATTTTCAAGGAAAAATTTATGCCAAAATTTTGGGATGGTTTGAACCCCTTAAACCCCCCTTGGATATGGCCCTGTAGCTGAATATATACTGAAGCTTCCGACTGAAAAAAAAAGAAAAATTTGATTACAGAAATGACAATAATTAGAAGTACAAAGTTCTTAAAAGATATTTAAAGCAATCTAAACAAGTTAAAGCAAGACACTTGATTGTTCAAGCAATAAGAACCACAAACACTCAAATAAAAAAAATTAAATTAAATTCTATGAAAGAAACTCAAGAAATTAAAGATACCGGTTGGTAAGAGTTGTCCTTCAATGTATCAAATATTGATTAATGTAGCATTGGATTGCGTGGATAACAACTGTAGAAGTCATGTGAAATCTCTTAACTGAAATAGCAGGAGAGATAAGTAAAGCTTAATTAAAAAAAATGCTAATAATAATGATAAGTGCAGACTGCAGAGTTGAAAACAGAATTAATTTAAAGCACTCGAAACAAGTTTCACAAGCAACAACAACCATAAGCACTTTAAATAACTTAAAGCAAAAAAAGTACTGAAAATAGAGAGAAATAGTGTTTTGTAAACAATATACGTCTCTCAGCATATAAAATATTATCTAGAGGAGGACCCCAGATCCCCTTTTGTACTTGGAACTACAAGTTCAAATCCTACCTAAAAAGCATTTAATTCAAGGATGTTGCACCACGTCTAGCATTTTTGCATCAGCTAAACTCAAAATTTGTGGCAGGTTAAAGCATTTATGTAGCAGCCAAATTTAATATTCGGAGCAGGGTTAAGTACTTTTGTTGCAATTACACTTAAATGTGACAGAGTTTATTATTTTCACTGAACTATCACTAACACTTCAACAAATATTTAACTTTCTCATTATCATGCAATTTTAAAAAATGTAGAAAAAAGGAAATGGCTCAGATGCCATTTGATTTCTCATCAAATTATTCTTAAAACCAATATAAGGAAATGTTTAATTCATGATTTAGGTGCCATAGTAAAAGTTAACTTAAAGGCTCCAAAAGTATAAAATTACTCAGATTTAACTGAGTAAATTAAAACTTCAATTTAGAGAGAAAAAAATATTCTATTTGTATAAAGACTACCTTGTAAAGAGAAATTGTACCATTTCTTGTTATAAAAAGCTAAGGCTAATGAGGTCATATTTTTTTGGAAAAAAAAACATCCATGAGCAAAATAGTTAATAATAATAATGTTTTAAGTAAACTAAAATGCTTATTAGATTATAAAATTCATAATATTTTATTTTATTCTGTCACTCATGATTTTATTTAGCATTAACAGGTTTTTAGTTTGCTTTGGTGTTTCATTTCTCGAAAGTTCTACTGGAACACTCGTTTTTATTTTCTTAAGATGGATTTATACAATATCAATAAGTTTTTCATTAAGTAAAACCATTTATATTGAAAAAAAAAGTGTATAAAAAGTATACTTTATACTTCCATTTTTTGGTTAATTAATATTTTTCTGTGAAAGAATAGAATCTTTCAAATTGCAAAATATATTTTCAATCTGGTGGGATTTTGGTGTTAGTTGGACAGTTTGAGATAAATAATTTTTTTTTTAACTTTCTATTTTGCATTGCTGAACTTGTCACAAATTAAACTACATCCAGCCTCTATGCGCTTGTCAAAACAATCTCATCTTTCTCATTAAGATACCAAAAAAATGTGTTATACGGATCAGTAATTAAAGTTTTTCTCTGGAGACCGTTCACCTAAAACTTTTTTAGAATAGACATATTTAACATCTATATATAACTAAAACCGTTTGTGGCTGTGTGGGTATGTGTTACATCTCCTCCCAAAATACGCCGCAGGCGTACACAAAACTCGGTATATAGACGTATTCTGAGGCGAGGATTATCAACACGAACTTTTCCAAGTTCGAAAATCGAATATTTACGAGTAATTAGCGATTTTATGGTCAAAAACGCTTATTTCTCCATTTCTCTACTAGAGTAGACCTGCTTGACTCACTATTGTAACAAATGAGATTAAAACATGAAAATTACATCTCCTCTCAAACTACGCCGCAGGCGTGGACAAAACTCGGTATATAGACGTATCTAGAGACGTGGGTTATAAATACAAAGTTTTCCGAGTTTGAAAATCGAATATTAACCTGTAATTAAAGTTTTTTATGGCTAAAAATGCTAATTTCTCTACTAGAGTAGATCTGCTTGACTCACTATTGTTAATGCTTATTTTTCTACTAGAGTAGATCTGCTTGACTCACTGTTGTCAATGTGATGAAAACCTTAAAATTAAATATTTTACTAGGGGAAATTATAAATGTGCAACACAGGAACTGGATGGGTTTGGGTAAATATAAACAGTTGGAACCGGGATGAAAAAGGCGCCGGGAACACCAACATGAAAAAAGACACCGGGAACGCCGGGATATTAAAAATTACCGTGAGTACCGAACATGAAAAAATACCGGGAACATCCGGATATGAAAAATTACTGGGAACACCGGGATAAGAAAAACTACCGGGAACACCGGGATATGAAAAACTACCGGGAACATCGGGATGATTGGTAATTGAGGTTACAGAAAAATTAGACATGTATAACTTGAGAAAACTTTTAAAAAATAAATTGATGCACTACACCCGTGCAAGGCCGGGCATATCAGCTAGTATGATATAAAACTGTTATAAACCAAAATAGCATCCTCATTTTTTCTATTTCATTTTGCCCAGTAAAAAGTAAGTGTATTATTTATAGAAAATTTGTTTCTGAATATGCAGTTTATGCTTATTTCTATATTTCACTCCTAAAAAATGCATGTATTTTTACTCCTCGAAAAAAAAAATCCTAGGAATAACACTGTAGCTATAGATATATGTTTTTATTTATTTCTATGTAGAACAACAGGCCCCTCATGAATTTCAATTCTTGAAATGGAGCTTTGTGAGCCATTTGCCCATCAAACAAAGCCCTAAATATAACTTAGCAATAAATGTACCAGGGCCGTATCCAAGGGGGGGGTTAGGCCCCACCGAAATTTTGACATCAATTTTTATGCTGCTATTTTTCTTGAAAATTATGTCTCACAAGGAGCGATATCCTCTTCGGGTATAACCCAAAGGGTCTCAAAATGAGTCAAAACCCTACTTTTAAGGGTAAAATTTCCAAAATTTTTCTGGGGGAGGAGCCCCAACCCCCCTCGAAATTTTGAAATCTATCAAGTATACGGTTTTTCCTTCAAACTTGTGTGATTTACAAGGATTGGTCCTCTTTAATGTAACCTAAAGTGTCTCAAAATGAGTTATAATGCCACTTTTAGGGGAAAAATTCAAAAAATTTTCTGGAGTAGGAACCTAAAAACCCCCTTAACATTTCGCCATTTATTACAATATACCTTCTTTTAACCTTGAAAATTCGGCCGCTTAAAATGAATGGTGCTCTATGTGTGTAATCTAAAGGGTCTCAGAAATGAGCTAAAACACTCTTTTGAGGGGCAAATTTCCAAAAATTTTTGGGGGGAGAACCCCCAGACCCCCCTTTTACTTCGAATTCATATTGTTTATACAATTTTGAAATTTAGTGCATCAAAATTTCAATCCAGTGTTGTCTTCTAAAACATAACATATAAGAGTACCCGTAAGGAGGTACCTCAGAAAATATTTGAGTCAACCCCCCCCCCCCCCCCCCGAAACAAAAGTCTGGTTACGGCCCTGAAATGTACTCATACCTTTTTATCCTTGATAATCCTTCCTTTCCGTCTCTGACAAATGAGAAATTTTCTACTTTCTTCCTATCATTTCTTAAGGCATTCGAATAAGCCATTTCAAAGATATTATCCCCCAGTTTATCAATAAGTTCAGTTCTCTTTGAATTGGATTTTTTAGTTTTGAAGATTTCTCTATGCCAAAAATAACAGCTTCAGATATCACTAACTTGGCACTTTCACGCAAATTCAAATTAACACATCTCATATTAACAATAGTTCAATAGAAGAACATTGTGTAAACTTAACACTTTGTTTAATTAATGCCCCAACCCTCATTGGAAGATTCTCCACTTTACCTTAAACCTTCCATTGGATTCCACTTATAATAATGAATTGCACTTTGTTTACTTTTTCTTAGCCTAAAATATCTGCAATAACCTAACAAAAAGTGTAGGATGTTTATTAAAAAATCCACCAAGATACCACCTTGAAAGTACTCCTTTTGAAAACACCCAAGCACTGTCCCTACGATATTAATAATGCCAGCTTATTTCGGGCAAAGTGATAAATGCCATTGAATTTATCACACTGCCCACCTCACTTTGGGCATTATTAATAATGCCTGGTTTGTCACTTTGCCCGTAACCTTTATATAGTCTACTATAAATAGTATTTCTAAAAAATACCAATTATTCTAATTTTTTTCTTAGGTATAATAACAATAAACATAAAAATAGCATATTTTTTTTAAAAATCAACATTGCAATGTGTAGAAAAAAAATTGCTAGGTTTCAAACATGTTATGATGCTTTTGATCACTGATACAGTTGTGTATGCACACAATATATTTTGTAAATATAACTAATTTTTTTTCTAAATTAGTAGTTCTATTTAGGAACCTAAATTTCCAACAAATAATAACAAAAATTCAAATCATAATAACTACAAAAATAAACTTATTCACTTAATACGCAATAAAAAAACTAATGAAAAGCTTCAAGAAGTTTATTTATTGAGAGGCGTGGGTTGACCAGAGTACTTGGAAAAAAGAAACTAAAGCGTAGCAAAAGTTTTTCCAAGACCTGAAAAACTAAACATTACAATTAGACATTATACATATTTATCCAATTCAGTGCAGTTTAAATCTAATAATTGATAGAAACGCAAGTAATCATGCTATGGGATACTTTGGGCACGGCTTACTAGATACTTATACAGGCTAGCCGAGTACGGAAATCATTGCAAATCCAGATGGGACCAACTGGCAAAGCATATCCACAGTGTTGAAGGCGGTGGGTGATATAAGTAGGTCTTGTAGCGCTCCAAGCGGGAAAAGTTGTCAAATGGTTTTCATTGTTAAAACTCGGCTAGCCTGTATAAGTATCTAGTAAGCCGTGTTTAGGGGCACTACTGACTCCAAAATCTTGGAAAACTATTGAAAGACTAACAGACATTTATCTGGAATCCCTAACTCCAGAATGATCCAAAGTTTACAGATTTAAAAAGATTACTTGTTCTGAAGGTATTTTTCGCACAAAACTTATGGTGCCCCCAATAAACCGACGAGAGAGAATGGCCGGGAACGTCTTAACTACAGCCGTAAGATATGAACTATCCCTATATAAAATGTATACATCCAAAATCCGGATTAAGTGTACCAAAACTAGTTAAAAACCTGCTTTTCGAATCAAATTTCCAAAACTTTCTGGGGGAGAACCCCCAGACCCTCCCTTTAGTCTTGTAATTTTGTTTCTCACAACGTTTCTTATAAGTTTTCAGGGCATAAATAATCACCTAAAAATTTATTAAATTTCTATTTCCCGAAATAAATTTCTATGTACGCCACTCTTAGCAGCCTTTAATGAAAAGGAGTTTCTACAATGCAATAGCTGCCAACTGAGTCTGTTCAAAAGACAGAAGATTTTGAATAGAAAAAAACTGCAAAATTTTTAATCAGGGTGGCTACAGAAAAAAACCGAGAAAAGAAAATTCCCAGTTTTCCCTGACTAAACTATGAGCATTTCCCTGCTTTATGGTAACTAGTTTTCTGACTTTCTCTGTACTTAGAACCATTAAATATGAACAAGATAATTTTTTTAAAACTCACTAATTTTTATTGAAAATGAAAAAATATATTTAATTTTAACCTTGAGTGATGCTCGAGACCAATTACAGCATGCATTGCAGAAAATGTTCCTCATTGAGATTAGAAAAGTTTGACATTAATATGGTTTCGGAGGAAGAAAAATAGTAGCCCAAAATGCTATCAAGAGATTGATTTTGACAAATTTTTAAGAATTTCCCCGACTTTTACAGATTCCCAGGTTCTGTAGCCATCCTGTTAGTCCGACAGGCATGAGTTTGTCCCAAGACTAAAAAAGAGGAAAATGGTTCCAGCTTAGTACATAATTTTTTTTAGAGAGATGGAATGCTGACCTGCTAGTTGGGTGGAGCTTCAATGCTGATTTGAGAAGGAAAGGCACTCGTTGAAGCCAAGAATCAGCTCAGGATGACCACGAAACAGACAACAAATGCGCTGGATAACTCCAGGAGTGTCTAACCTGAAAGAACATTGAGAAATTACACTTCCATCAATTTTAAAAGGTTTATTACCTCTATTGATACATAAAAAACATTAATAAAAAGCGGTTATGAACTGGACTGACCTTTGCTGCTTAAATTCCCGCATGATGTCCAAAAGATCATCGTAAACTTGGGGCTGATTTCGAAACTTGTTTTTCACTTGATCCAAGTAGGCTAAGGAACGCTCAATTTTTGAACGCAGTAATTGTCTTGCATGAGCCTGAAGGGCAAAAACCTCAGGTTAATTACGAGACTAAACAATACATAAAACTTATTCACATATCTTAAGACAGTTGAATAAACTTGTATTTAAAAAATAATAAACTCGTATTTAAAAAAATTAAGTTCCAGATAGTACAAAAATTAAGGCACCATGCTTGACATTTTTAATGCAAGCAATACATGGCAAATTCATAGTGAATGTAAAGATTTTACTTGAATTCTTAAAATAACTCAATACACAGCACCTTTAGTCAAACTGAAAATGTTTTAATTAATAAATTAACTATGACATTCAGGGTTTGACTCCCTAAACTACCATTGTATTTATTGACAGCTTAACTGTACCTCACTTTTAATCTGAAACACGTAATTAAAACAAAACATTTAATGCTTCAGAGTATCGTTTAAAAATGCAAGAAACTTGTCCAAGATTTGAGATTTTACAAACATACAATCTACTAAAATGCTTTTATAACTACGCTGTTAAAAATGCAGAAAAAAGTGTGAAAATAGGATTTTTTATTCCATTTAGACCTGCAATTTTTCATTTTCTAGTTTGATTTTTTCAGTTTAATTTCTTGGAACAGCTTTAGAAAAAGTCCGCTTGCTGCCATGTTTAACCACAACTCCAAAAACAACATGATTTAGTGTTGTCAGCAGTGGCGTGTATAAGGGGAAGCGGAGGCCCCCCCGAAATTCGGACCAAGTTAAAACGCTGTATTTAAGATTTCTGCCCAAACCCCCCTTTTGTACTGAGAATTTTATTAACAACTGCATTGGTAGGGAATAAGTTCATCCAGATCCTATCAAAAAATATATGTCCAAAATTCGGACCAAGTGTACCAAAAACAACATAAAACCCTGTTTTTAGAGGTCCCAAAAATTATCTGGGGAAGGACCCCGAGATCCTCTTTTGTACTTGGAACTCTATTTTAATAACTTTTTAAATATTAAGTTCATAAAAATGTACATCCAAAATTCAGGCTTAGTGTACCAAAACTGGTCAAACTTCCAAAAATTTTCTGGGGGAGGACCCCCAGACCCCCTTTGGTACCTGTATTTTTATTACTAACAACTATTCCTATATTAAGTGTTTCGGACCTAAATTATCATCTAAAAAGCTGCATTGGACCTATTAAATGTGTGGGGGAGGGTCTAGGGAGTAATTTTGGGCCCTCCCGAAATAAATTCCTATATACGCCACTGGTTGTCAGTATAGAGATCTAATCGTACTATCAGATCTCTTACAATATTATACTAATTACTATTATTTTAGGATCCAATAATAATATTAACAATTAGATCTCAATAGTTGTCGGTCATAAATTGAGTTGTGGTTAAACATGGTGGAAAGCAGTACTGCTGGTTTACTGGGACAGGACTGATCACTCACCTCGTTGGGTGCAGGAGTTGCTTCAGCAGAGGTTGAAGACGCAGTTGAGTGGTTTGCCTGCGTTGTCCCAAGGGGTGGGCCCCCGAGGGTAACAGACGGAACGCTGACCTGCTCATTGGGTTGAACTTCAATCCTGTCCTCAGGTGGAATGTAGTACTTTCGAAAGCCTTCAATCAGCTCAGGATGACCTCGAAACAGATAGGACACGCGCTGAATAACTGTAGGAGTGTCCATCCTGAAATAACATAAATTGACATTTTAAAACAAATGTAGTTTGATTTCCTCAATTGATACATAAAAAGTATCACGAACTGGACTGACCTTCCCGCCTGACCATTGCGAATGAGTTCCAAAACATCACGGTAAACTTGGGGCTGATTTGCAAACTTGCGTTTCACTTGAGCCATGTAGGAGGACATAGCATCCCGCTGCAGAAGAGATTACTACATGTTAGTACTCGTAAGGGGAAAAAATGTCGAATTAACCCTTGAAACAAAGTCAGCCTGGTATAACTTGCAACCTTTTTATCGAGGTACAGATTGACCACGAAGTTTTGTCGCTTGGGCAACCCCAAATAAAATGAAACCACTTCTTATTTTCAGGTGGGGATAGATTGCTCTTAGCGTGCCAAGCCCTTTTCACCTTGCCAAAGCTGACACGTTGGAGTCGCACCGAGTAACAAGCTTTAAGTTACTCTTGTTAAATAACGAAATTACCAAATGCAATGAGCATGATCTTCACAAAGCACATAGAGCACGAACAAAAGTGGTGAAAGAATTAATAAAATAGTAATATCTTTAGCATGAATAATTTGAGAATAAACATCAACAAACACACTGCGGTCAACCACCGATATCATGGCGTTCGATAACTAACAAAATAAAAGACATATTTGAAATTACAAGCAATAACAGCTAGAATAATCAATATTACCTCATTATTCATGAAGAAATAATGTAAAATCCAAGTATTCAACTCTTACTGGATCCTAACGAAACAACAGTCATCACATTCCCAGGGTTTCCACTGATTTTAAAGACCAAAATAGTTGTTTTAGTTGCCTAAAGTTAACAAAATAGTAGCAAAAATAGTTACCTAAAATTTACAAAACGGCAAAAATTGTCTTTAAGAAATATTTCATCTAGTAAGTCCAATAAATTATTTAGGATTACTACAGGGGTTCTACTGACTCCAACTAGAATCCCGGAAAAACGTAACGAACCTTTTATCCGGAATCCCAAATTCCATAACATTACAGATTTAAAAAATTTCTTGATCTGAAAAGGTATTTTTCTCAGAAAGCTTACGGTGCGCTGAAAAATGTCTTTCAGAATGAAACTATGTAATCGCGCTTAGAACCGATGGGGAGAACGGATTCTTCATAAAGATCTTGTTAATGCCTTTCACAAATTTTTTAATTGGACCAAATTTTGAGCTGTCTTGTTGAGCTCTAGATTTTCAAATCGCAAGGAAGGATTTCATCTTGACTCGATACTTAAAAAAATGTGGGTGATACAGATTTCCAAATACCAAAGGGGGTCTTGGTCTCCCCAATTTTTTTTTTTGCCTTTAAAAACAGGGTTTAACTCATTTTGGGAGGGACCTGAACCTTGGCATGTGTAAAATTTACCCGCCGCCGGAGGCACGAAAACAGTTTTGTTTTCAACGACGGAGGGGAAAATGAATGGATAAATTCTGGAGCAGACATAGGTAGGTTAGCACCGAAATGAACACTGATCTCGTGATTGAGGGGAAAATAGTCGCTAAATTTAAGAAATAGTTGCAGAAATGCCTAAATTAGTCGCTTTTGGATACTTTTTCATGAAAATAGTAGTCACAGTCGGCAAGCCCTTTAAAATAGTCTCTTTTAGTTGCAACCCTGCATTCCATCGTATATACTGGCATGGGCCGGGAAGCTACTGACTAGCAGAATTGAGCTCAAAGATAAAGGAACTGACCCCAAATTCAAATTATTTTAGTGAATTCCTCCCATCATAATTTTTTTTGGCAATTCTTGAACTAATATAATATTTTCCTACTCAAGCAGCATAGGGATACATGACAATGACGAAAACATGTTCACGCTTAAGTGAGTTACATTAAACTACATCAATATATGATAACTGACATAGGATCACTAAAGTCTAATGCCGAAAGCAGGGTTACCACTGATTGTAAAGACCAAAATAGTTGTTTTAGTTGCCTAAAATTAACAAAATAGTAGCAAAAGCAGTTGCCTAAAATCAACAAAATAGTTACCTAAAATTTACAAAACAGCAAAAATTGTCTTGAAGAAATATTATGGATCTAGTAAGTCCAGTAAATTATTTAGGATCTATAGGGGTGCTACTGACTTCAATTAGAAATCGCGGAGAAACGTAACGAAACCTTTTATCCGGAATCCCAAACTTCAGAATATTCCAAATTCCATAACGTTACAGATTTAAAAAATTTCTTGATCTGAAAAGGGTTTTTTTCAGAAAGCTTACGGTGCGCCGAAACATTTCTTTCAGAATGATGTACTATGTAATGATACTATGTAATCGCCCTTAGAACCAATGGGGGAGACCGGATTCTTCATAAAGATGCTGCAGCCTTTCACGAATTTTTTAATTGGACCTAATTTTGAGCTGTCTAGATGAAATAGAGATTTTCAAATTGTAAGATAGGATTTCATCTTGACTTATTAATTAAAAAAATGTGGGTAATACAGATTTTCAAATACCAAGGGGGTCCTCCCCAAAAAAGTTTTGAAAATATGCCTTTAAAAACAGGGTTTAACTCTTCTGTCCATTCAGTCCAAATTTTGGGAGGGACCTGGACAGTTTGAGAACCACTGAAATAGTGGAATCTAATGTTATGAAATCCATTCCAACATTCGCGAAATCCGGAACATTGAAAATGAAAGTACCCGGCACGAAAACAGTTTCGTTTCAACGACGGACATGAATGGAGAAATTCGCGAGCAGACACGAAACAGCCGAAATGAACACTGATTGAGGGGAATTTAGTAGCTAAATGTAAGAAATGGTTGCAGAATTGCCTAAATTAGTCGCTTTTTCATGAAAATGGTAGGCATAGTCGGCAAGCCCTTTAAAATAGGCGCTTTTAGTGTCATTTTAGTAGCCAGTTGCGTTGCAGCCCTGCGAAAGCTTCGTTTGAAAGCTATTAAGAATTGAAGTAACTCACTAAAAATTCAATACATGAGAGTAGCCAATAGAACTTTTACTTACTCTTTCCGAGGACTCCGTCATTTTAAAATTTGCCAGAGAAGCTCTCTAGGTCTGGACAAAAGAATGTTTACCAATACCAACGGCGTCGGCTATGATTCCAACGTGCTCCGCGCTCTATTTATTATTATATTTGATTGAAGTTGAAGTAGTTGCTCATGTCATTCTTGTTGCCAAAAATGAGGTATTTGCATAAGTAAGGGATTTGCTTAATTTTACACTTTTTTGATACGTAGTTTAAAACTATCAAATAATTTGACGTCACAGCGCACTGGAAACTAATGTATTTGGGGGACGGATGGCCTGTTTGGTTTGCTCTCTGCCTTTCACGCCAGCAGTTTGCACACTGCTCCGTCGTGAGTTCGATTCTCACCTCGCCCCTGGGTGTATTTTCCCTACTCTATGGTATTTTCCTTTTTTGTGTCAGTAAAAATTCTGTTGTGTCTGTCTTACTTGACGTTTGACGAAGGTGTATAAGCGGATCCTTGAGATCAAGCACACATACCGGAAAATATATGTAACCCAAAACCCAACCCAACTAAAATGCACTCAGAAACTATAGGCTACGCGAAAATGAAAATACTTCATTTCTACTGAAATACTTGAGCAATATTTCGATGAGTAAAAGAGAAGAATTCATTAGCGTGGAAGTTTCGAAATGAGTATAAACTCTACAAAATTATTATTATTCTCTAAAAAATTATACGACTCACAAGAAGCAGTGGGGGGACGGATGGCCTGTTCGGTTTGCTCTTTGCCTTTCACGCCAGCAGTCTGCGCACTGCTCCGTCGTGAGTTCGATTCTCACCTCGCCCCTGGGTGTATTTCCTTGTGTCAGTCCAACCAACCAACCAAGAAGCAGTGTAACCTAAAAGGTCTAAAAACGACTAAAAAAAACTAATTTTTCCAAAAATTTTTTGGGGGAGGACCTCCAAAACTCCCTCAAACTTTTGAAATCTATTATGTTCTGTTTTTCCTTGAAAATTCTGTGACTTACGAGGAGAGATCCTTATTCTGTCTTACGTAGAGTGTCTAAAAAATTAATTGAAACTACTTTTAGGGGCAAATTTCCAAAATTTTTCTGAAGTAGCACCACCAACCTCACCTGAAATTTTGCTGTTTTCCTAGAAAATTTTGGTGTAATCCAAAAAGGCCAAACTGAGCTAAAACGCTGTTGTGAGGGGTAACTTTCCGATTCTATTTGGAATTCAATTGTTTACAAAATTTAGGAATTAAGTTTACCAAAACGTTGATTCCATCCGTGATTGGATCCGTACGGATTTACTTACAATCACGGAACCAATCACATTGAAATCAACACGTTTCCAAACAAGCAAGTGACGTCACACTAATGTCGTCTAAAGAGAAAAATCCAGGCTATATTGGAGGATCAAGCTTTTTTCTCCGCCTCTCGTGACGTGCGCGATCCCAGCGCCAAATTAGCCCCTAACTTGTGCAATATTCCAAGATTTCCATTATCGCTCGCCTATGGCCGTGGACCCTCTGTTCTAGTACTCTGTGGTGTAAGTTATCTAACTTGATGAAAAAAAGTACCCGTATATGAAGGTACCTCAGAAAAAATGTTGGGTCAAAACTCCTCCCGAAACAAAAGTCTAGTGAAAAACACCTTTTTCGAAATTGTGTTCGAAATCTGCCCATGGGCGTAGCCAGGTTTCATGTTAGGGGGGGCAGGATATTTACCTTTGATGTTGCGAATATTAGTGAAAATTTTTGAGCTGAACTAGTGGGGTTCTGGGTTCTCCCCCCGAAAATTTTTGCAAATTTGCCCCTCAAAGTAGCGTTTTAACTCATTTTGAGACTCTTTGGTCCAAACAGAACCGCTTCGTTGTAAGCCACATAATTTTGAAAATTAGTATAAAAATAGGTTCAAAAAACATTTCCCCTAATAATTTTTTTTGAAATGAGCCTCCGAAAAGTAGTGTTTTATCTAATTTCGTGACTTTTTTTTTTGGCTCTCCCGGATTGTCCTTTGAAAGGGGCAGGATTTTCATGGAAATTAACACAAAGTTAAAGAAAAGAAATTAACAAGTTGAGAATTTAGGGGGGGGGCAGCTGCCTCTCCCTGGCTACGCCCATGAATCTGCCTACGAGTCGTAGTAGTACGGATTTTTGGCCAAATGGATTCAATAAAACATTTTCAGCTTGATATGAAAAATCCTTCTGTTGCAGTATTTCGTCCTGAAAATAACTTTACTTTCCGAATTTGAAGTAAATTAGAGGACAAAATAAAAAACAGTGCTGATGTAAAATGTCCATAATATACAAATAAGCTATTAGGGGGCCAAGTGGCCTGGTTGTGTTAGGTGCAGACAACCACGCTAGCAGTGTGTGCACTGTATTGGCCGTCGGTTCGATTCCGGCCTTTGCCCTGGGTGTATTTTCTCTCTCTTGTGTCAGTAAAAATATTCTGTTGTGTCTGTCTTACTTGACGAAGGTTTATAAGCGGATCCTAGAGATCAAGCACACAGACCGGAAAATATATGTATACCAAAAACCAAACCAAACCATAAGCTATTAAAATATAAATAAAATGCAAAACCGGAATATGAGAGTCGCTAGATCAGTAGATGAAATGCTGTGTATTTTCCCTTGTCTTGTTTTTGATGGTTTCTAAGCCAAAGTAATAAAAAGAATTCAAGGCTATCCCAGAAGAGAAAAGCAGAATTTTATTAAAAACCTTGGGGGTCTGATTGGTCAAAATCATTATTTTTTTTTCAAAAATCTCCATTTTTACAATAACCAAATTTGATTCTTGGTCTACTGCGAAACAATATTTGATTATATTAACAACTTTGCTTTGTTGGCCAACCAGTTCTTTTCAGATCGGAATTTTTCTTAAAAACTGTTTCTTCCTGTACTACAGCTATATTTGTGTGCAGCGAAGTTATACTATTAGACTGCAACGTTGCTCCACCCTGGAGAAACAAAACAAAGAAAGCAGTTCCGTGTCTGAATTTGGAGCGAACTCACGAAATAGGATTAGTTTGTCCATAGCGTTCTTTTATCACGATTTTTTGCGTACCGAAACTCCTCCTAGCAACCCAAAAGGCTTTCTGAATACGCAGTTTTTCCTTCCATGTAGTGACGTCATAGGGCCTAGAAATAGTAAGCTTGCCGCGGCATCACCTGAAGTACTGTTTTTTTTACCTAAGCAGCCTCTTCTCTGTGAAACTAACTTTTCCTTTTGGATAGTTAGTGTGCAGCAAAGCTAGCTTGCCGATACGCATCAGAGTAATTTGTATCTGTTTTTCTTACGATGCAGCATCTTTCCCTGTAAAACGATCTTTTCCTGTAGGGTAGTCAGAGGGCAGCAAAGCCAATCCCTGATTTACGGGAGGTAATTTTATTAATTCTCTGTAATTAGGAACCATTATGTGTGTACATTAAATCACTACTTGTTGGAAAAAAACATACATAAATCAATACAATTTAATTTTAACCTTGAGTGATGCACGAGTTTAAACATAGCATGCGTCACAGAACATGTTCCCGATTGAGATTAGAAAAGTAAAAAAGTATCGGAGAAAGAATAATAGTAGTACAAAATGCTCTCATCAGGAAATTTCCCTGATTTTGACGTATTTTTAAGAAATTCCCCGACTTTTCCCTGAAATCCCTGGTTCTGAATAGCCTCCCTGTGGAAGAACACTTTCCTGCAGCAGAACTCGATTGGACTTAAAAACTCAGCAAATCAACTTTCCCAATGCCAGTTTTTTCTCGCACAACTATTCGACAACAACAACGGAAGACTCAACACTAATTGGTCATGCCATACCCACTAAATATGGCATCGCATCCTAAAGGGGTTTTAAAGAGAAATCTAGAAAGAGGACACCTAAAGAAAGGACAAGTATTCTTTCCCAAAAATACACACTAACTTCTTTTCAAAGTGAGCACGGTTTTCCCACTCAGGGTGTCCACTTAATTCTAAGCTAAAAACTACCCGAGTTTTCCAGGACAGTTTTTTTTTCTTTATTTTCCAGGTTCGGTCAAACTAAAACTTTAAAAGGCATTTTTATATTTTAATAACCTTTGGTGACATGATGAAAAGCTCACACATGCTAGCATGTATAATGGGCAATTCCCGCATTTTTTTTATAGTGTTTTCAGGTGACGTCACAACCGGTTATTTTCTATTAACTGTGTACCTTCTGTAGGGCTTTTAACTGTTGCTAAGGCAGTTTTTAGGTATGGGATCAAATGATTGCAAATGGTCCAATTGAAGAATTCCACGGTTAGTCATTTTTTGTAACTGTTAACCTCTGTAGGGCAAAAAACTGTAACTTTTCTGTTGCTAAGGCCGTTGTTAGGTCCGAGTCATGTGATTGAAAATGCTCTATTTGATAGGCATGGTTGAAAAAGAAAATTTGTCGCAAAAATTTTTTGATTCTGATGCTTAGTTATTTTTTATTTATTTAATTTCAAAGTTCGACTTTTAAAAAGGGCGCGAAAACGGCTGCTACGTCACAAATAGTTTTGTGACGTCAAGTGGTATGAAAAGCCAATCAAGAAAATTCATTATTGGCTGTTACTAGTGTTTTTCATACATTTCATACCACAGAGTACTAGAACAGAGAGTCCACGGCCATAGGCCATAATGGAAATCGAAAATCATGACATCTTGTTACAGGTTGGGAGAATTGTGGCGCTGGGATCGCACTAAACTCACTAGCGTCTGGATCCAGTCTGAATCGTTCGCCGGCTGCCTATGGGAGATCGAAAACACCTTTTTGCGCAGGCGCTAAGTTCTAATAGAGCATTTTCAATCACGTGTCTCCGATCACGTGATCAAGCTGGCTTGGAGGACAGACAACTTTCCTTTAACATTAGGCTCCCATCATAGAGAATACGCGCTGCATTTAGTTTTTATAAAAAAAGTTCATTTAAAAAGATTCTTTAGGCTCGGTTAAAGACCGGAACGAAAGAATAATAGTTATTGAAGGTAAGTGCATATGTTTTTGTGTTTTAGTGGTAAGCTAAATTTAGAAAAAGACTTATTACGAGGTGACATGTTTTTGTTTACATTTGTTAGAACAATATGCGAGTCCGATACATCTGTAAAATACTTATAATATGCTACTGAAACTAAATATTGAATAATTAATAAATAATTAAGAATTTTAAAATATGTTAGTAGCATTGCGAATGGTACTTGCAATTAGAACACTGGCAGAAATGGTTTCAGCAATTAGAACACTGCTAAATATAAAATGTAGTATTATTGAATGACTTATAATATGCAGAGATGCCATTTTAGAGTAAACAAAGGTTACTTTAAAGTAAACTTTGAAGAAAAACATAAAACATCCTTATTTTTCAAAATTCACATCAAAAGTAAACAAATAAACGATGTGCATCCTATAGTTTTCCATCATACTGTCTGTCATCCAAGCCTCTGACGTCACAAGCCCGTGACGTCAAGCGCGAATGCTCTATTTGGCGAGAGATTTAAGCGGCCGGCATACGTTCCAGACTCTAGTGTGGCACCCTCACATCAGTAACGCATTTGAAAATAGCCTCGTGGACCCTCTGTTAGGATATTTCTCTGTGTTTCATACCACTTGATGTCATGAGCGTTTCGAGGTCAACTCAAATTTGGCCATTTTTATATTCCAATATCTAAATTTAATAATTTTTTTTTGAAACTTTTAATACTGATTTTTGAAATTAGAACAGTTTGTTTTGCAGGAAAAAGGGCTTTACTTCTATTTTTAAAAAATACGCGAACTGTCCATTACTAATAGAAATGTAATTTCAATGCATAAAGCAACAAATAATACAAACACTGACTAAATTTGAGAAAGGAAACTTTATTAAAGACACTTAAAATATTTCAACTAAGATTTCCAGAAGCTAAGAATCATTTTTTTATCGATTAAATAAAACTTCCTTGACACCCCCAGCTGCTATTATAGTATCATGCACAACTCGCTGCCCAACAAGCGAGTCTTGCATTAAATTCTCCGAAAAAAAAATAACAGAAAAACCTCTCTCTAAACTGGCATTGCCGTGGAACAAAATGCAAATCAATTTAATAAAAAATAATAAATTCTGATTTATCTGTAATTGGTAGTTCCAACCAGAAATGATCTAATCTCTTACTTTTATTAAATTCTTTTAGTCGATTTTTCACAGAACTTTGAGAAATTAAGTTTTGTTATTCCATGGCAATAATGGCATCTGCTTTCTCCCCACTGACTCTATTCAACTCACTCAGTGAGGTGAGTTAAAGCCGAAGCCAGGCGCTTATATTTGCTAAATGTTCATTCCCAGTAAGGGCGAGCGCGCACGGGCGACTTTTGTCACGGTGACAAAGACAAAAACAACGTTGCTAAGGCTGTTGTTAGGGGCGGGACATATAAGCATCCAATAGAAGCATTCGCACATGACATCACTGGAGGATAAAAACAACGTTGCTAAGGCCGTTGTTAGGTAAAGTCATGTGATTGAAAATGCTCTATTGTTTTCTTGTGATATTTTTGATACTAGTAATCCTGGTCGCCGTGACTTTAGTCACTCGTGCGCGCCCAGCCTAATCTGTGGATCCTAACAGGACATACGACTCCTTTTAAAAGAGTATGCCAATGGACCAGTGGCGTAAATAAGGGGGGGGGGGCGAGGCCGAAATTCCGACTAAATGTACTAAAATGAATTAAAACCGTTTTTTTAGGGTCAAATTTACAAAAATTTTCTGGGGGAGGGCCCCCAGACCCCCTTTTGTGCTTGGAACTCTATAATTCACAATTTTTTTCAATATTCACTTCCTCAAGATGCAAATCATACCAGGAAATATACTAAAAAAACTACAATGACATCCATATTCATAGCCATCAGCGTCTGTGTTAACCAGCTGCTATAGGTAGAAAAATTAGCATTTCACGGAATCTGATTGGTGGAATCCTTCTTTGACCAAGGAATAAACACCGACGCTGATGGCTGTGAATATGGCTGTAAATCTATTAAATGCGCATGGCGGGAGGGTTTAGGAATATTTTTGGGCCCTCTCCCCCGGTACGAAATTCTAGCTTTCGGCTTTTTAAAAGCTAAATTCTATTTTTTTTTTTTATCCTACGCCAGACCTTGGCTTTTCCGCCATTAGTCTATCACGGGCAGCCCAATACAGTTCAGAGACACACACAAAGTTACAATGAGCAGCATTAACTTCTGCTACGTCTAGAAGTCCAATACAGGAGTGCAAGTGGTCCCCACTCATGTCAGCAGTCATGCAAAGTGGGCAAGACCAAATCTGTGGAGGTGCTTCCTAAGGTAGTCATGACCAAAAAGCTAAATTCTTTTTAGGATATTTTGGGTCCCTCTCGAAATAATTTTATACATACGCCACTGGTCTATTATCATTCAGCTTCATGACAATACCTTTCATGAACATGAGGCATTGAGTTCTAAACAGATGAATCAATATCTTCAACTTTCATAAGGTTCTTTTTATTAATTTTGTGAATAAATAGGGATGGGTTTCCAAACACTAGTAGTATGTACAAACCTTAGCATTAGATTTTTTACTAAGAAATGCAACAAAGAATGCAAAAAGGGGAGAAAGTGGGGAGTTTCCCTGAAACTCAGTCAAGAAAAGGTTCAACGTAGAAGGCCATATACTGAAAAAAAAGCAATTCTCAAAAGCAACTAAAAGATCAGTTGCAGCAGATTTACCTAAAAACACTGAAGTCAAGTACATACTTCATTTTTTTCTGAATTCCAAAAACGAACAACTAGGTCAATTTACTGGCTCTGACTGACCTTATTTAGGCTTTCATCAAACCCACATATCACATTGAAGAAGTCACTCTGCTAGTTTCTTTTCAAAAAATGGTGCCAACCCATAAAGTGATGCTGTAGATATTCTAAATTTATTAATTTGTTTATTAGTTACAAATTCTATAATGAAGTACACAATACATCATTAAAAGGGGAAGTGTCAAATCAGGACATGCTAGGAGTTGTTAAAGTTATTTTCACCAGTGGGTCATTCCATGTCAAATCAACCAATGGTCCGAACCGTTGGGTCTTAGATTTTCGCAATTTTTTGTATGCTTGTTGTACTCATCCGTAGGAGTATAACAAGACCAATTTCAGATTTTTAGGGCCGGTAGTTTTTGAGAAATCGACTTTTAAAGAGGCAAAAATCGAGCGATTTTGAAAAAACATGACATTTTTAAACAGCTGATGCTCAAAACCTATTTGACCCAAAATCATGAACAAGGGGTTGTTTTCTTCTGTTTTAAACAAGCTTTCAAATTATGTAAAGCATGATAATTAAAAAAAATTTTTTGAATATTTTTTTTTAATTTGAAAAATATTTTTTTTGCTAGCAAAAATACATCCCCCTTCGATTTTTTTTAAAAAAATATATGTTATAAAGAAGCTATCCAACTACACCTGTGCAAAATTTCAGAATGGGACCGCCATGGGTTCTTGAGAAAAAAAATATTTTGTAAGACGGGAATTTGAAAAAAATCGTTTTTCGTGTTGAAACCCTATAAAAACTCGAAATTTTTCTGTTATCATATTAAACTAACTGGTTGAGACGCTTAAAAACTACATATATATTTAATTTACAATAATTATGAAACAATATTTCGCTATCTATAGCAATATTGGGTGGTAAAATATCTACAGGGTGTTTCAAAAGACCATGTCACTGCTTTTATTTGGAACCAAAATATCTCCTAGGGTCATGGAAGTAAGGTGTACCCCTAGGTAATTGACCATGTTGAATCCATTGAAATTGATTACAGCGCCCCTAGCGGTGAAACACTAAAGTTTAAAAAATTAATTAAAAAACTAAAAGAGATAGAAGAAATACTTCAATGAGAAAATATTTGCCAATATAAAGAGCAAAGTTTTATAAAAATATTTCAAATATTCGAAGAGATGTTGAAACCCTATAGAAAATTGACATTATTTTGCAATATTATTAAGCTATCTGATTGAGACACTTAAAAACTGCTAATATATTTAATTTGCAATCAATATGAAACATACGTTACAATCGATATGAAAACTGACCAATACAATCAAAACTAAAAAATTAAAAAGCACATTTCAGAAAGAACAGATATATTTAAAAATAAAAGTCTTTGTATTGAATTCACTTTCAATCATGATCATTAAGTTTTTCTAAGAGGAGATCTGGCACCTGTTAAGAGATGTAGCCTTGCTTAAGATATAAATGTTTTATTTTATTTAGCTTTAATATTCAATAAACAGTTATTTTTAAAGAGTCAGTTTAGTTATTTTAGTAGTTTCAAAAATTGAAAGAGAGATAGAGAGAAAACATGTCTTAACTTTGTAAATTTTAAATAGTACTTGCAATACACATTTAATTTGTAACACGTCATAAAAAATTGTTATATACTTACGATACCACGGCGATTACAGGCTTTTAATACTGATGGAGTCCTTTCCCATTAAAGAGGAGTGTATATATTAGAGTTCATGGGCCCAACTGGCCGTAGTTTGGACTCAAGTGAATTTCAGAAAGAAGCCTCCTTCTTTGGGCCCGAGGTTTTTCGGAAAAACAAAAAAATTCTGTGGTTCCTGGTATCTGATTGGTAGACTGGGGGGTGTGGCTGGGATTGTTTGTTTATATAAAGTGTGAGGGTCCCTCCCCCTCCACAGTTTTCAACCCGATGCCCGAAGAACAAGATCTTGAAAGTGACAGGGCAATGATCATGACCGCATTAATAAAAAACGATGAGACAGCTCGCTTAAGGGGTGAGAAAAACAATAATTTTTACTAGGAAAAACAAGAAAACTCCTATAAATTTTATATGAAACTGGGCTAAAATTTTCCAAAGATTCAGAATCCGTTTGAAGTATTCTGCTATCTTAATTAGTTAAAATTTTGCATCTTTTGAACCCACAGGGTCTAGTACCCGGTAGGGGAGAAGGATAGATATTCTCATCATGTGGCGGAGTGTGCCGGCCCCCACTGTTTGGATTCAGTGGTTGATGGTTTCCTACTGAATCATCCAGAAATCGTGAACTATAAATGGGACCTGATTATCACCAAACACTTCCAAAAAAGGATTGTAATCGCGCCGAAAGCGAATTTTGAGGAGTAGGGAATCTAATGGAGACAAAGGCATGATAATATCTCTTCGAATATTAAAGATATTTTTGCGAAACCTTTTTCTATGCATTTGTCATGATATTGGCAAATATTTTCTCATTGAAGTATTTGTTCTATCTCTTTTAGTTTTTTAATTAAACTTTTAAACTTTAGTTTTCACCTCTAGGGGCGCTGTAATCCATTTCAATGGATTCAGCATGGTCAATTACCTAGGGGTACACCTTACTTCCATGACCCTAGGAGATATTGGTTCCAAATAAAAGCACAGACATGGACTTTTGAAACACCCTGTAGATATTTTACCACCCAATATTGCTAAAGATAGTGAAATATTGTTTCATAATTAATGTAAATTAAATATATATGTAGTTTTTAAGCGTCTCAACCAGTTAGTTTAATATGATAACAGAAAAATTTCGAGTTTTTATAGGGTTTCAACACGAAAAACGATTTTTTTCAAATTCCCGTCTTACAAAATATTTTTTTTCTCAAGAACCCATGGCGGTCCCATTCTGAAATTTTGCACAGGTGTAGTTGGATAGCTTCTTTATAACATATATTTTTAAAAAAAAAATCGAAGGGGGATGTATTTTTGCTAGCAAAAAAAATATTTTTCAAATTAAAAAAAAATATTCAAAAATATTTTTTTAATTATCATGCTTTACATAATTTGAAAGCTTGTTTAAAACAGAAGAAAACAACACCTTGTTCATGATTTTGGGTCAAATAGGTTTTGAGCATCAGCTGTTTAAAAATGTCATGTTTTTTCAAAATCGCTCGATTTTTGCCTCTTTAAAAGTCGATTTCTCAAAAACTACCGGCCCTAAAAATCTGAAATTGGTCTTGTTATACTCCTACGGATGAGTACAACAAGCATACAAAAAATTGCGAAAATCTAAGACCCAAAGGTCCAAAATTGTACTTTTTTTGGTTGATTTGACGTGGAATGACCCCAGTGGTAATTTCAAAACTGTTTGCCACAAGAGTACAATTATGTCTACGACGTAAAACCCAAATTTTAAGAGCATCATTTGTTCCTAAACTATACTTGAAAAAAAGACCCCTACCTCCTTTTATTATATGAACTGATTTAAACAGCTGCTTAAGAAGGAAAACTCTAGAACAAATAGAAACAAATGGATTAGACTTACTACATCAGCTAAGTGAATGAGTAGTATTTGGTAGGTTGGTCTCCACTCCACTGGTCCCTGCATCTCTCAACTGAGAAGTGATTGAAAATGAATGTTGCCAACAGCAAGCATCCAAATTCAACCACCACTCGGTCTTATAAATCTGATGGAGTGCTTTACTTTAACACTATGCCATTACATAGGGATACAAATCTGCTCAAAGGTTTAAAAAAAATTGCATATCCATTGCGTAGATTTCTATTTTTCAATTAGTTAAGAAGTCTGAAATTCGAAACACCAGAAACTGACAATAATCGGAAGATAAGAAACAACAGGTAAAAGATTTGTCGATAAAAAACTGAAATCTTTCAGCTAATAAGAACATGCAATTGTTTTAAATTTTTTCTCATTAGTTTAAAGCATGAAAATGAATGATGAGCAACTACGCTCATAAAGTTTTTACGACAAACCTGCTTCATGGTGGCAATCCCGTGACCTCCATCCACCTTCCATTTTCTGGGACGATGTCTTCCGTCCCTAGAAACAAATTATTTGGGCTTCCCTACATTAGCTTCGATCAATCCCTTCTTTACAAAGGGCTTTCTGGCATGGCATTATGGGGTTCCTAATGTACACAAAACATCTCCAGGTAAGGTGAATTAACCACGAGCAGCGAAACGCCCCGAGTCCTTTTTTCGATAAAAGAATCTATGCAGGGAATTCCCTTTCACAGCAATGTTTTGGTTTACATAAATATAGACATCAATGCTATATTGACTACCTGTATTACAGCGAAAATTCCCCTCTCCCTACAACTTACCATCGCACCCTTGCTTTGGGGCCTTCCATAAATGATGTCACACTTTTTTTGCCCATTTTTGACCCCCTCCACCCCCTATGTCACAAACTGTCACACTTCCCCATTACCCCTCCCCCCCTATGTCACATGTCACGCTTTCAATCGGTCAATATGTCTAATACATAGAGTTGTAAAATTTCAATTATAAGGTTTGAATTGGTTTGTTTAAACAAATATCTTGGAAAAAAATTCTGTTTTTGTTATTTTTGGTTAATTTTCAGTTTTGGAGGATATGATGTCACAACTTTTGAAACCCCCTCCTCCCCCTTGTCACAAATTGATAAACCCCCTCTGAGCATTTATGGACGGCCCCTTTGCCAAGAGTTGGCGTATGGTGGTTTAAGAGATCAACTTACAATTGTGATGCTTTAACGACCTCGATCAACCCCCTGAATCTGGGATCTTTTACTAATATTATATAGTTAGTGGCAGTTTGGGATCCCACCTTTTTTACCTCACAAAGGCATTGCCATTTTAAACTTTCAGTTTTCGTTGATTTAAACGGCGGTAGAGCAATGGGCCCCAAGCTCTTTTCCTTCTACCCTGAAGAAGAAGGAAGCGTCACCTTTTATTATGTTATATCATCCGCCAATTGCCAGATTCTATCATTTCTTCCTGCGTGGGACTGAAATTCATGACGGTACAAACAGACACGAATGAAAAAACTAAACCGTTTACTTGAACACACATAGAATACAGTTAGTTATTAATAATACCATCAATGGAGAGTAACCATTTCAATAAATTAAGAAACAAAATCCAAAATTTCAGTTTTTACAGGGTGAAATATTTGTATCAGAATTCCACTGTCTTCCTAAGATAATTAAACATGATTAAATTAACTAAAAATGTCACATCACATTTTTTAAAATTTTTACATCATAATGCCAACTATTTCAAACTCAAACCTCACAATCCATTTTTTATAACTTTGCAAACAAGTTAATAACATAATGAAAAATTTTAATCACATATTAATATTTCATACTTAGGTTCAATCAGATGCTTTTTTTTTGTTTTCAAAGGTTTGATGATATTTAAAAGGAAAATATGACAGCTGTACTCTTTCCCAAATTACTTTTTACCATGTCTACCTACAATCCTCATTTTTGAAAGTAAAAAATACTTCCATAAACTTATAATATTCATAATGAACAATTGAAAAGTTCTTGGCCTGATGATGGAAAAAGATAACTTATATGGTTTGGATTTCATATAAACAGTTTATTTTTTGCCTCCTTTCAGACTGCCTCACTTCGTAGAGTGACATTCCTGTGTAATTTTATCCTCTTTACAGACCATCCTTTATAACTTAAAATTCTTCATTATCATCCTCACAAAATTTAAAGATTAAAAAAGAAAATCACATTTTCCCTCATCAAGGATGAGTATATGGTGTTCTACCATGCAAATTTTTTGCTATTTGAATTGCTCCCTTGGCCTTGTAACAGTTCAGAAGAAAAAAAAATCAAGAAAAATTCAAAACAATCGCAAACTTCAACACATTAAACAACTCCTAATTTAATTAATTACTCCAAGAAAAAAGTTTTTAAAAAAGCCTGCAAATGTTTAAGATTACATAAGAATGTATGAAATCAATCAGTTGTAGTAAAGGTAAGTTTTAAATGTATTGAAAAAAGTAAAGTAAATTGCTTTTCATGAATGTTTCAAACGCATCATATCAAGTTTTCGCACCTTTAAGTCTAATATAATTTGCTGTATTTAAACTTATGCTTCTATAACTGAAAAAGAATGAAAGGTAAGAAAAATCTGATTACAGAAATGACAGTAATTAAAAAAGTACAAAGTTCTTGAAAGATATTTAAAGCACTCGAAACAAGACACTCGAGTTCTTACAAATACAAAACTGACGACCAGCTACAGGCTCATAGCCCAACAAGGCTGGTCCTATGATTATGAATTCCCCAATTCCAAGTTCTTCAAGCAATAAGAACCACAAAAACCTTAATAAAGCAATTAAATAATCTTCCTATAAAGGAAAATGAAGAAAGTAGAGATAACAGTAAATAAGAGTTATGTCTGTCAGTGTATCAATACAGAAATCAACATTTTTAAAACAATTATGAAGATATTGATTAATGAAGCATTGGATTGCATTGATAACAACTGTAGAAGTTATATGAAATCTCTTAACTGAAATAGCAGGAGAGATAAGTAAAGTTTAATTAAAGAGATGCTACTAATAATGGAGGACTTCAAATCCCCTTTTGTACTTGGAACTCTATTATTCATAACCTTATGATGTGTCAAGTTATTTCTCAGGGTAGGGGAAAATTTCAAAATGAAAAAGCTGCCCCTGCTCTCAAAAGTTTGGGAACTGCTGGCATAAGTAGCAATAGAAACCCATGAACTTCAGTTTAAAAACTGAAATTTAGAAATGCTAGTATAGTATTGAAAATCATAAAAGTATTCAATGTCACTCAACTGCATGTGTTTTCCCCACATGTTAAACACATCAAAGCAAAATACACATTCTCAAAATAAACTAATGAAAAAATAAGTTATTAAACAGAAGGAGACAAAAACGAGTACTACGGAAACTTCAACTAACTGTTGTTTTCTCAATGATAGGATGGAGAACAGCAATAAATAAATCCCAAAATAAAAAACTTATAGCAATGAATACTAAAAACATACTTGACATTGGCCGCTATATTACACAGCAGGCTGATGCACTGCCAGATCTTGCAGCTCTGTGCAAAGCCTATTGAGGCCTGAAACAAAACCAATCATTTAGAAAGGGCACAAACACCAACTTTTGTTTGGAATTAGTTATACAGGCATCATTACACAGTACACTACTGAGCAAATTAATAAAGGTGTGGCATATTCCAGTGAAGTTTCTATGGTGAATTTTTTTCCTTTGGTAAAAAAAAGTTTAAATTGAATTTTTTTTTGTTTCATGAGAAGATTGACTTTTGGAATTAAAAGCTGAATACATTCAAAGGGTTTAGTTTAAGTTGCATTTATGCAAGTTAGTTCCAGTTAATATAAACTATTTCATCAGTAGAAACATTTGAGATGAATTGAAGAGTTTTAAAATTATGCAATGATTATAAAATACTCTGGTTTGATATCTATAATAAACATTGGAATAACCTTATTTTTTACCTTGAGGAAGAAATTCAATAAGAATTTTAACACACCATAGTTTTAGATTAAAAAATTCAGCAATTTATTTATTATAGGCCTTTGAAATTAAAAGGGCACATTCATAAATGTTTTCAGAAGAAAAGTCAAGACAAGTAAAAAAAAGCTGTTATTAGATCATTTTTTTAGAGCAAAAACCAGCCTTTACTGATTTTAACTTTTCAAATGAAGTTGATGTAATAAGAATTTATCTGTATAAAAAACACCTGATTCTTTAAAGTTCAGGATTGGCATACTTTCACTAGCATCATGTAGTGTTTTAGGGATGTAATTATAACTGTGGGTTTTTATTATCATACCACTAAAATTTTTATTCTATAATTACCCATGTAGCATTTAAATTTTAAAGGTTACAATGCAATAGTTTATTAAGAGCACCTGAGGCCTTATGGGCCCTCCATCTCCAGTATGTTATTGTTATTATTAAAGTTGATAAGAAAATTGTGTTTTTTCATAATTATTATTGTTGACCTAAGAGGCCTCTATTGCACTTCCTTTCAATAGTTAAAATTTGCATTTGAAAGAATCAAGTTAAGTTGTATTAATTTAAATAAAAGTTTTAATCAGAAAAACTACAGTTAAAAACACCCCCTCCCCCATTAAAACAAAACTTACCAGAATGTTCTACACGAGAAGTAGAAGCGAAAAATATTAAATTCAAAATTGTCATGGGATAAATATAAAATTCAGAAGAAGTTCACAAACTTGATTTTCTAATTTCCCTCATAGCCTCATTAAGCTGACAATTTCAGGTTTACAAATTCAACTTAAATTAATAAGGATTAGCTACACAGGATAAAGTAATAAAGCCCAATTCTAAACAGCAACAATGCTAAATTATTGCTAACAAGCAAAGTCTTAAACAGCCCATCCAAAGATTTTCATTGTAAATCACGAGTTACAAGTGAATTTACTTATTTAAAATTAAGATCAAAATACCTAGAACTTTCAATCACAACTTGCCTCAAATAGACAAAACATGAGGAAAGGATAAAGAAGTTATGCTTTTGCATGTCTAGGCATTATTATACAATTAAAATATCTTATTTACTGGACATAAATTAATAACAGAAAATTGGGTCACTCTTTTAGGACTGCACCAGAGTGTACTTCATTTAAAAGTTATATACATAAATTTTTATATAGCTAAACAACTCAATGAACTTTTTTGTGAAAGAACATATTACCAGGAAACAAATTTTGATAAATGTACAACAGCTAGTTCTGAAACGCATGTTTAATGTTACAAACAACTTTTCAGAAATGACAAACTGAATAAAATTAGGGGAAGAGTAAAACCTTCAGTTAGTTTTGATAAGACTTTTAGGTTAATTTCAAGTTAAATTGAGTTATGATGCTAAGCTTGCATGAATAAGGTTATATTAATTCAAAGAATATAAAATGGCAACAAAGGTTAATATTTCTAAGTTTGTGAACTTCTTTCAAGTAAAATAAATTCAACTTTGATTTTAAAAATGGGAATGTGACTTGGATATAATGTAACACTATGATACAACTATACCAGAAAGTTAGTACTTTATAGTTTTTCTATACAAAACAGGTCTTAAATAAAAAAAATGAAATTTTGAATCACACTTCAGTTTTACTATGGAGAAATACCAAAGAAGTTTGGCCAAATTGGGGATGAAACACACTTTTCTGTGAAAGGGATTTTAAGGGGGATAATTTTCATTCAATTCTTGTGAGTGAATTTTTCTTTAAGTAAGAAGTAGTAACTTTTCTAATGCTTAACTAAACTTAGCTTAACACAATAAAGGGTACATCAATATGGACCTACAATGCCTGTGGTGTATTTCATTGCAAGATTTTTTATAGTCTGCAACAAGTACATGCCTCTAAATATTACATCAATTTAAAAATGTGTTTAATGTTTAACGTTAGCTTAGAAAATACTTATTCAAATCTATGTAAGATTTTACCAAGCAACAGATTCTGCAATAAAGTGGAATACTCTTTAGACCAGTGCAAAGAGTTTCATTTGATTTGAAATCATTTGTGAAGTGCAAATCAATAAACCAAATCAAAGCTTAGTAAATTAAATTGTTTGAGTATGAATGTGAACAGAAAAAAGGGAACACATCTTGAAGAAAAAGAATCACAATATCAACGGGAGTGTGGGATGAGATGAAATTACACACTTTTGAGATAAAGAAACATGCACTTACCAGAGGAAGCTTCCAAACTCAAGCCTAATTATAATCTAATCCCTATAGCCATAACAGAGTAGAAGTTTAGGCTGCAACAAATGCTTCAAATTTGCACCTGGAAATCAAGGCAGTGGTTTAATGCACAAGAAAGGGAACCAGCACTCTCTAAGAATAGGTCTTTTAAGAACCTGTAAGGTATTTATAAGTACTCTAACCAACTTCCTTAAAGATAATTTTTAATTTCTTTTTGTAAACCAACTTTCTGAAAGGACGCTGTTTCAATTAATTTTTCAGATATTTATTTATTTTTCAGATTATTTTAAGTTGGCAATAGTTAGTTATTCATGTTCTAGAAGGGAATTGTTTTGTGTTGTTGATTACTCGAGATTAATGAAGTCAACTCGTATATATTTGAGAGATAAGTTTGAAATGAGTTTAGAATGTTTTAAAGTGTAAACAGATTGCAAATAAATGTAATTTTTATGTACTGGCATCCTTGATTGAGTAGAGTAGTGACAAAAGGGTTTCTTTTTGCTGCTACAGAACCAAAATGTTTTACATACTTTTGGAAGAACAACCAAAAATGAATAAAATGAAGAGAAGAACAAGTTTGCCCATAAACAAACATCCCATAAAGATTTCATGCATCATTTTCAACCCACATAGATTCCCCAGTTTAGTGCTTCTCAGCTTTGTTTGACCCTCCTTACCCATATTTCTGAGGTTTTGTTCAATAGATGAAACTTAATTAAGTAAGGTACAGTAATTAAACTAAGGTAAAAAGTTTTGAGAGTTTGTATTAAATGCACTGACTTACTTGACTTGACTTATTCAAGTGACTTTATTCTATTGGTGGCAAGATGCTTTATACCTTCCAGTTCTGTCTCAAGGCATTCATTGCAACTGCAAAAATAACACAGATTTGTAACACAGTAATACAATTCAAGAAAAGGGTTCTTAAAATCTTAATGTTATGCTTATCAGAGTAAAACAATTTCTATATTGGTATAGCTACTAAAAGAATCGGTAAAGATTTGAATGATTGTGCTTTGGTTTGTTACAGAAACGATAAAAGCTTCATCAAAATTCAAACTGTAATTTTAAAAAATATGAAAATCAGATAATACTAACTCTTAGTGTTTTCTTTGAAGAAGAAATAATATGGTTCTTTCATGGTTTCTCTTGTTTTTGGGTTTGTTAGAGTAATGGTTTAATTTCAAAATTATGGAATAAAAATCTATTGAAAATTATTTAGTAAAAATAGTCTTTTAAAAGGGTAGGTCAGTAAGTGAGTATGAGAAGTTTTAATGGCATAGAGTTCTAGATAGTTGCAAATAAGAAGTAAAGAGTCTTTATTATTTTACAATTTGTCTTTAAATAGCCATTGGTCTATTGTCCAGACATTGCAGTCTCAAAAGACACCACAATGTTATTGGTATTGCACACAATGTGTAAAAGGACATAAAAATTTCAAAGTTATATCAAGTTTGGTAAAGAATCTGATAGGATACACACATGGAATCTTGCAGACCAAAACTATTGCTTGTACAAAGAATATTAGAATGGTGTTAAAAGTATAGTGTGTAAAATAATGTGGAAATTTCAGAAAGCATTAGGTTAAGGGAAGAAATTGGTGATTGGACAATTTCAGGGAATCAGGTGTCTTTGCCTCAGCTGACTGTGATTTTCAGTCACTTGTTCTGTATTAACAGCTCTGCTCATGGCCTCACCAAGTGAGCTTGGTTGTACTAGAGTTTGAAAGGACCCAGGTACTCCCTCAACTATCCCCCTTCATTTTTTTAACAAATCAGAATTTATAATGGAGAGTATTTGAGTTTCTGTAATAATAACAATTATTGTTACTGTTTAAAGTGTATTGTGCTATTATGCTTAATTAATTCTGCACTTTATATACCTCAGTAATGGAGTAGTACTGTGTTAAGAACGGCAAGGCAAAATGAATTCACAAAGAATCTTCTATATCACAAAATAAACTTAGAAAATACATGTAAGTAGTACAAGTAAACAAGTGTGTACAAAGAATTAAGCCTTCATAACCCTATCAAGTGTAACAATATGTAAGTGTGTGGTTGAATACACAAGGAAAAATGTAAGTTATTTTTTTGAAGTTTGCCAGTAAACTTACAGCTAATGCAACATGATAATTGAATCGTTTATTTCAGAAACAAGTTAAACGCTGTGTTAAACCAATGGGCTCTAACTTGTTTCTGAAATAAACGATTCAATTGAGCAAAACCACAGATGGACTTAAAAACTTCTTAAAAGACAAAACATTCAAAAACTTACACATCTAGTTGAGAAGATTAAACCAACCAGATAACAAAAAAAAAGTTAAACATTGAGAATCATTTTAAAAGGAAATAACAGAACATTAAAACCAAGAGAACACCAAATGATCATTTACATGCAGCAGTTTTATGAATTTAGGGTGAAATAAGTTTCATTGGAATCTGTCATTTAAACAAAGTGCTTAGCTTATCAATCAAAACCATGGAACAGTTCAAGATAATAGAAGTTTGAAACAACTTCAATGCATTCTTGCTGGAGCTGACTTATGTTGAGCAGAAAATGTGCTCAGTTAATTCAAACAAATAGAATCTGAATAAATTTGTAACTTTGTTCTTTAATAGGACACATTACTTATTGTGGATTGCCATAATAAGTAATGTTTTCACAATCATTCAAACATGTTATAAAAGTAGCATAGGTAAATTAAACAATAGATTAATATACATCTTTGTGTTTGCTAGTAAGCAACAATGGAAAATATTGATGATTGATTTACAATTTAAGAATCCATTGTTAAAAATCTTTTTGTTTCGTGTTTCTAAATTTCATTTTTAAACACTGATCAATCAGTGTTATATCCATTGTTGCTTTTTATCAGTTTAGATATATTTAATTATTGCATAATTTCATTTGTTACTGCTAATTTAAAAAGTGAAACAGTATTTCAGTAAGTTTCCCATTTTTATGGGGATTGCACTTACCTTTCTTTGAAATGATACAGACACAATTTCAAAGAAATATAAGTATTTATGAGATGATATAGCCGGTGATGTAAGTCAGAGACCAATACTGGGACAAAGTACAGTAAGATTAATATTTTTCAGTTAGTTGGAAAATGTTATATGAACCTGTGAAACCAAAAACTGGACTATTTTCTACTGCATCTCTATTTGAATTGATGGTACAACTCTGTTAGAGTTCCTGCTAAATATCGCCTGGTTCTTTTAGACACATTATATCCAAATATCCATAAACTGAATAGTTATTGATTTAATTAAACATTTTAATTCAGGAGTTTGAAATTATTTATGAGTATTTCTAATAACTGCTCTTTCTAATAACTGCTCTTTCATAAACTGAATAGTTATTGATTTAATTAAACATTTTAATTCAGGAGTTTGAAATTATTTATGAGTATTTCTAAATTCTATATTGTCTAAAAGAATGGTGATATTATGGGAACTCTTAACAGAGTTGTACCAAACATTCCAAAATGATTAAAATCCAACTTCTCTTCAAATTGCACAAGTTTTTTTTTCCAAACCAAGAGTGTATATAAATCTTAGAAAAAATAACTTTAGTGGATATACATTGTGTTTTCCTTAGTTGAGGTGAAAGTGTTTTAAATATAAAAACAATTTTCTATTGAAATATAGTTGTTTGTTTAACTATAATAGTTTTTGTATTCCAAATTTTCAACTCCAGTATAATGCAAATAAATTAATGCAGGTTGAGAATAAAAAACATAAAAGCTTAATATTATCAAACTTACAAATCACTCAGTTTTGCAGGTATTCCCCTTAAGACAGATTCAAGGTGGGCTCTTCCCCCCTCTGTGACACAGTGTAGAGGGGTCTGGAACACTTCAGAAGACTGGAAATTGAAGGGCAGAGGGTTCCACAATGCCACTTGGGGCACACATTCAAGCTGGAAGGGTAACAAAGAGGCCATAAGGATCGGGTGATGATTAGCAGAACTTTTTTGAAAATAAATTCCAGTTAAATTCTCTCTTAATTAAAGGTTTCAATTAAAAATAATCATTATAAAACTTATTCAAAATAGGTAAAAACTCATATATAATTTTGAGTATCCTTGGTTAAAATTACAATAACTTTCAAGAATTTAAATTTCACTGATTAACATTTTTTTTTTCTCCAAAACTTAATAGTCATCTTAAAATCAAGTTAAATTTAAACTATTAAAAAGTTATTTGAAACATTAATTGAAAATGTGTCAGCACTAAAAACTAAAACTAAATAGTCAACTTAAAAGTAACAATTTACAAGAACATGACAAGATGATTTTAAGGTTTTTTTTAGTTAAAATTCTTATAAAAATAAGGTTTGTTAACTGAAAAGAAATGGTGATTATAATTATTTTCATCAGAAGAGCTGCAATAAACAATCAATGCATTAATTTAACACCTTCAATTCATGAAGACACTAAATCTAGTAGGTTAGACGGTTTCTCAAAGAAAGTCTTGGAACCTGTTGAAGAATTTTTAATTCCATGTTTTCATAATGAAAGAGTTTTTAATGATAATCTAAATCTGAGGGGGAAAATTTGTTAAGCATTAAACACAGTTACATATGAGATAAACTTAATAATCTTAAAATCAAGTTAAATTTAAACTATTAAAAAGTTATTTGAAACATTAATTGAAAATGTGTCAGCACTAAAACTAAATAGTCAACTTAAAAGTAACAATTTACAAGAACATGACAAGATGATTTTAAGGTTTTTTTTAGTTAAAATTCTTATAAAAATAAGGTTTGTTAACTGAAAAGAAATGGTGATTATAATTATTTTCATCAGAAGAGCTGCAATAAACAATCAATGCATTAATTTAACACCTTCAATTCATGAAGACACTAAATCTAGTAGGTTAGACGGTTTCTCAAAGAAAGTCTTGGAACCTGTTGAAGAATTTTTAATTCCATGTTTTCATAATGAAAGAGTTTTTAATGATAATCTAAATCTGAGGGGGAAAATTTGTTAAGCATTAAACACAGTTACATATGAGATAAACTGGATAATATTAAATAGAAAATTATTTAAAATTCTAAGAAAGTTAGAATGTATTTCAGAAGAACTGCATTTGAATGAAATAAATATTACATTAAAAATAATTAATTATTAATTAAGGCAATTTTACTACCGTTTACTACCTTCACAAATTCGTCATTTGATAAATAGGTACTTTCACCAATTCAGTTTTAGTAAAAAGGTACCTTCACAAAATACATTTTTGAAAGAAAGTCCTCTAGTAAGCTATATTCTCTCATGCAGTTCGATTTTAAGCCATTTTAGACAATTTTGTTTCTTTTTAATGTTTAAAATATTATCTACAGGTTTGCACATTAAATATCTAAAAACGTAAAAAGGTTCCATTGTTTCGGCAGACTTGGATATTATAGAAGCACACGTACAGAACTCCCAATTTGAAAAGAGCCATTTTTAAAACTATAAATTAACTAATTATCAAGAAGAATATATAAATTTATAATTCTTAAAATAAATTCGGGTTATTTTCTTAACCTCTTTTCGAAATCATGCCGACACGAAACAACAACATGGAAGCAAAACATAACGTAACGAACGAAAATAAAAACATTTTTGTAATTTTTAGAGCGCGTTGCCACTCAAATCTTTCTAAGATTATATATAAATAGTATAAAGTACAATTACAAATATTTCAGTGTAAAACTTTGGGGATTTTTAAATTTAAATAAAAAAAATGTATTTTTAAATTAATTTTAATTAATAAATTTATTTTTAAGAATTTAAAATTATTAATATAAATTTTAATGGACTCTAACCGCCTATCTGGTTCGAGACTTCACGGAACCAACACGTGACCTACAACTGAGCTAGCGATTGGTTACCACAGATACTACACTAGTAGATCTACTAGTGTAGTATCTGTGGTAACCAATCGCAAGCTCAGTAGGTCACGTGTTGGTTCCGTGTGACGTCAGACGGTTAGAGTCCATTAATAAAATTTGTTTTTAAATTAATTTTTAAAAATTTAAAATTATTAATAACAATTTTAATTAATAAAATTTATTTTTAAATTAATTTTTAAAAAATTAAAATTATAAATAATAATTTTAATTAATAAAATTTATTTTAAAATTAATTTTAAAAAATTTAAAATTAAAAAATAATAATTTTAATGATAAAATAAAATAAATAAAATTTGAATAAAGATTAATTAAAAAATGATGCCGTGTTTGATATTAAAATAACCCGCCATGATGTGCGGCAGAGTAACTCATAAATTGCATTAAAAAGAAATTAAATACGTTGAAAACATCCTTTACTTTAAAGAAAAATGAACTATCCTGAAAAAAAATTCCCCACGACCCCCCCCCCTCCTTAAAAGAGTCCTTTATCTGTGTATCCCTATTCCGAAACAAAAGGTTAATGAGTGTGCTTCATGCAAAATTTATTCACATGTGAGATTTAAAATCTTCCGTTTCATAGAAATATTGAACATCTGAAAAAGATCATAACCTCTCCACGTCAGTAAAATGCCCCGCTTTTTCAAAATCTGGTCACATTTGGTATGGGGAAGGTTTGAAATAC
The DNA here is from genome assembly GCA_963680715.1 of Tetragnatha montana. Taxonomy (NCBI): domain Eukaryota; kingdom Metazoa; phylum Arthropoda; class Arachnida; order Araneae; family Tetragnathidae; genus Tetragnatha; species Tetragnatha montana. The sequence continues at coordinate 2,915,567 of OY796674.1, read as the reverse complement.
GAGTCAAAACATTACCCACTGATATATGGAGGGCTCAGAATAAAAGTGGACCAAGTCCACTTTTTGTCATTTTTGAGTTGGCAACGCTATAACATGCTCCAACTATGTAAAGTTTCAGTGCAATAAAGAACCACGTCCTAATTCTGATAATATCCGCAAAAAAACGTTAATTTTAAAAACTGTTAACATTAATTTTCCTATGTAGCTTGAACTTTAAACCTCTGTAGCTCAAAAGTAGCTAAACTGGACTTGGTTCACTTCTATTCTGAGCCCTCCATATCTCTAATGCTTGTTTTTCTAAGTTATCGTAAATCCCAGTGGCCCACTTTAAAGCTAAAGTAATCGAAATAATAAAGAATTTACATAGGAATCTACGCGCAAGGAGCGTTGAGGGTCGAAATATCCGAAATATCCAACGGACAGATGATTTTATCCATAGCCGCAGATGTTTTCCAACTAACTTCACGGGTTCTTTTTATTATTATTCCTTTTTTTTTTGTTCTTTCGAAAAGTAAGAAAAATAGAGAGAATTTAACAGAGAATTCATTCTTTTCTTAATAGCGATAACCATACTGTTATCCTTGACACTTTTCGATTGAGAAAAATGTCAATAAACTTAATCTCATAAAGTAATATTAATAAGTATGACACGCTTGATAGAAAAAAAAGCGGTTTTTAAATAAAGTTTATTAATTATTATTTGATAATCTTTTATCTCATCGAAAATATTTCCCAATGGAAGCGTCTCGCGTTAAAGATTTTTTTGGCGACATATAAATTTCGCAAAATGGAAACCCGTTTCCATTCACACTTTCTAGTTGAAAAATAAAAAGTTAAATTAATTTGATGAAAAGTAATAAAATCCTACGAATATACGGAGTAGTTTTTTCATGTTTCGGAAAGGGGAAAATTCGCACGATTTCCCGTTTAGAGAGTGGCAAGGGCAACGCGTAAAAAGTTTATTCCAAGAGCGAAATTCAAAACAGCTTTTCGGAATTAAAATAAATTATCCCGGAATAATTGTAAGTCGTACTAATTATTTTGCTTAAAATTTTTCGCTCAACTTGTTTTCATTTTTTTTTTTATTTCCAATGGCAGGGAATACATAAAGATAACATAGAACATAAAACACCAAAAGGTGAATTAAACAAAGAGACCGAGGTCATCTTCCCATAAGCTCTCTCGCACGCCAATATCTTGCGGTCTCGGACTTAAGAGTGTGGAGCATCTTGCAGCGATGAAGATGCTTTCTGTTCATTGGTTCCTTTGCGTCACATATTCTACAGTCAGGATGGTCATAAATGTGTAGTCGATACAAGTGTTCGCCCAGGCAGTCGTGGCCTACCAGGAGACGAAAGAGGGTTACAGCATCTCGACGAGGCTTATCTGGTATAACTTGTTTTCATAAAGTTCAGTTAAATGGAATCCTTCAAATAAGTCTCATGTTATTTTTATTGAGAAAATTCAAAAGAGGTTTTTTGTTTTATTTCTTTTAAGACTATTAATTTGTTATCACTTATAGTATTACCCTGGAAAAACGAAGATTTTATCTATTTTTAATTTTTTTTTCAAATTACTTAATTAATAACATTGATTACCCTTCAATATTGGAAGAACTAAATTTTCATGTACCTAAATACACTACCAGAAATAAAATTGTTCAGTACAATCCAATAATAAAAATTATATTTTAAATCAAACAATATTTCAATTCTCTAAAATGTAAACAACATGCCATTACATAGTGATTGTTAATCTTGTTCTTTAATGTGTGATGTTACTCTTTTTTTCCGTACTTTTATTCTTTTATCTTGGGATATGTTTGTAATTGGATATGTTTCTGTTTGGCAAATAAAGAGTACATTAAAAGTACATTAAAGTTCATTCATGTATAATTTAACTACGAGATAGGATCAAAAAGTTCCCAGAATTGGTCTATATCACAAATTAATTTAAAAAGTAGAACAATAATTTTTCTTTTTTGGCCTTGAAAGTACTTTCCTCCTGTATCAACAAACTTATTCCAGCGTTCGTACGTTTATATCGCTCGTGTTTTTCACGCCATCGTGTTTCCGTATATGCTTTCTTTAGCATCGTCTCAGAAGGTCATTGTTCAAACACAAAGCGCAGAATTTTATGTTTTCATGCTGCTCCAAAGACGACATTTCAAAATACGACGAATGAAACATTCGCTTCTTTTTGCTAAAAAAAAGCTACTTTTTGGGGGTTTTCAGGCAGTTTCAGGGGCCGCACAAAATGATCCTGTGTGGGCCGCCAGTTGGGAACTCCTGAGCTAGGATATTTCATTAAACATAATCGATTATTCTACACAGCAACTTAAGTTGACCCTACGACGTCACTAATAAACCAAGTATGTAGTTCCCATCGCGGTGTCTGAATTTTGAGTGAAATGAAGAACGTCAATTTAAAAATCTGATTATTTTCTTAAACCCATGTATTTTTAGTGCTTTTCAAACACGATTTGCGTACCGAAACTCCTCCTAGAAACCCAGCAGGCTTTGTGTTTAACCGATTTCTCCTTCCGCATTTGTGACGTACTGGGTTCAAGAAGCGTTGCTGTCGAGTATAGAGTGTTTTCAGGTGACGTCACAACCGGTTATTTTCTTTTAACTGTGTTACTGTGTACCTTCTGTAGGGCTTTTAACTGTTGCTAAGGCCGTTGTTTATCTGTTGCTAAGGCGGTTTTTAAGTATGGGGTCACGTGATTGCAAATGCTCCAATAGAAGAATTCCACGGCCAGTCATTTTCTGTAACTGTTAACCTCTGTAGGGCAAAAAAACTGTAACATTTTTGTTGCTAAGGCCGTTGTTAGGTCCGAGTCATGTGATTGAAAATACTCTATAGAGTGTTTTCAGGTGACGTCACAACCGGTTATTTTCTTTTAACTGTGTACCTTCTGTAGGGCTTTTAACTGTTGCTAAGGCCGTTGTTTATCTGTTGCTAAGGCGGTTTTTAAGTATGGGGTCACGTGATTGCAAATGCTCCAATAGAAGAATTCCACGGCCAGTCATTTTCTGTAACTGTTAACCTCTGTAGGGCAAAAAAACTGTAACATTTTTGTTGCTAAGGCCGTTGTTAGGTCCGAGTCATGTGATTGAAAATGCTCTATAGTCATGTCATTTAAACATAAGTTTTTTAAGAAGCTTTTTAAAGTCACCATTAAAGGTATTAAGAGAAAGAGTATATGAAAATATAGTACTGTAAGGATGGGCAATATTCAGAAAATGTATTTTGAAACCATTTATAGGATAATAATTCAACTCTACCTTTTATTAAAATTTCGTTTAAGGAGATAAGTCTTTACCTAATTCTGGATATCTGATACAGTAACCCTTTGTGTGATGCCTAGTGCACCCTCCTTCTTGCTACGTCCCAAATAGATATCTGGTATCCCCACCTAAAAATTTCCAGTTTAAAAAACTACTTTTAACTATTCATACCTCAATCCATGTGGAATTTCCACAATCTTTGGGAAAAAACCTTAAAAAACACCATAAAAGTAGCTTAAAATCGATTTAGCATGTTAAAATTCAAAAATTTGAAGGAGGAACCCCGGACACCTCTTTCCACATCGATTTAAAGCTACTTATATGGTGTTTTTGAATGGTATTCCTACATAAAAATTGACATTAAGCATTAATTTAAAAGTAGTCAACGCCCCCCCCCCAATTTGTCTATCAATTCATCAAGGAAAGCTTCAATGCCCCCTGGGGGGTACAGTCCACTTTGGGAACCACTGATGTAAACAAACGAGAGCTAGTGACGTCAGAACTCCTCGATTTTGTAATTAAAATTTAAAATTGATGACATTTGAAACTTCAGCTTGATTTTCGGTATTAGAGGGTGCTATCAAGAAGACTTTGATTTCAATGGATACCTGACGTGTGCAAGTTCCTTATTCGAAACTTGAGTTATCGTCGTAGGCAAAGTGCCGCATCAGGGGACAATGTCCAACGGCGGCGGGAGGCTCTGAATAATTGGTTGATTTGCGCTTTCACCGTAATCTCCATTCAACACAATGCGGGGAAATTATTAAAAAAATGCAAGGATATGTATGAGGAAATCTACTCTTTGATCAATTACATTTCGCAATAAAAGATGGAAAATGGAGATTTTTTTAATGACCTTAGAATACGAATTCAAGTGCCACCTCCCTGGGCTGAAACAGAAAGGGAAAGAAGGGAAAAAAGTGAAAGTGAAAAAAAAATAAGCAAATAGCAAACCCCCTCCCCCTTAGGTGCTTACGTAATATTTGAAATATTGAATTAATTCAAAAATTAAAATAATATACGTATTAATAAGATAAATATTCCCTAATTAGCAAATTTACATGAAATTTATTCTGAGAACTAAAGCTTTGAAAAATAAGGTCTCACCCCGGAAGGAATTTAGCCACCGTTAGGTAGAGCCTGATTTATGGAAGGGCATTCGGGGCCCAGCGCCCAGGGCCCCCGAAATGCTTAAAAAGCTATAAGAAAATATGAAATAAGTGTAAAATAAACTTATAAAACTTTCGAAAAAAATAATTTTTTCTCAATATTTACATTTGGTTTAAAGATAATTGATTTTGTTATTTTATCTCAAATAAATTTAAGTTTTATTTTAAGACATGTCGGGGGCCCCCAAAGAGAATTTTGCCATGGGCCCATGGGAGTAGCCAGGACCTTCAACCTTTGATGGTGCGAATACTAGTGAAAATTATTGAGCTGAACTAGTGGGGTTCTGGGTTCTCCCCAAGAAATTTTTTGAAAATTTGTCCCTCAAAGTAGCGTTTTAACTCATTTTGAGACTCTTTGGTCCGAACAGAACCGCTTCGTTGTAAGCCACATAATTTTGAAAATTAGTATAAAAATAGGTTCAAAAAACATTTCCCCTGATAATTTTTTTGAAATGAGCCTCCGGAAAGTAGTGTTTTATCTAATTTTGTGACTTTTTTTGGCTATCCCGGATCGTCCATTGAAAGGGGCAGGATTTTCATGGAAATTAACAAAGTTAAAGTTAAAAGAGTAAAAATTAACAAGTTGGGAATTTAGGGGGGCAGCTGCCCCTCCCTGGGCCCCCAAACTTGCTATTCTCTACAGCAACGATTCTTGAACCCAGTACGTCACAAATGCGGAAAGAGATATTGGTAAACACAAAGCCTGATATTGGGGGTTGCTAGGAGGAGTTTCGGAACGCAAATCGTGATTGAAAAGCACTATATATACATGTGTTTAACAAAATAATCATATTTTTAAATTGACGTTCTTGATTTCACTCAAAATTCAGACACCGCAATGGGAGCTACTTTGTTTATTAGTGACGTAGTAGGCTCAACTTAAGTTGCTGTCTATAGTATAATCGGGCCCTGCCGCTATGTTAAAAAAAAATGGAAAATTGGGTCATGGTGGGGGCCTCTCTATGGAAAGGGGCACCGCAGCGACCTCTGGAACTGGTTTCGTCCTCGATAACGAACGATACGACGAGCGGCAAACAGAAAGAGAGAGACAGCATTCAGTTCACATTCTGCCGTCATGCTGTCCCGATCGCGCGTGTTGCTGCTGTGTCGCGGTCCCGTGGCGGTGTGGAAGAGGGGCCTCTGCTCCTCCCACCCACCCCCCTACAGACATGACCCCCCAGTCCCCTTGGATGCGCAGTCCGTTCTGCTGCCGGTAAGTCTCACCCCCCTGTGTTTCCCGCCTAATTTGTTTAGAAACCGAGAGAATGTAGTTTCCTTCCGAAAATTTTTGCCTTGATTTTTTTTTTGCTCTGGAGAAAAACTTCTAACAAACTTCAACTTAAAACTTTAATTTCTAAGCTCAACCAAAACGACTGGTCCGCCAAATTCAAAAGGACGGATTTCCACGGCCGCCGAGCCGGGCTCCGGGGACAAAGTTGAGAAGCGGGCCCCGTACTTCTTATTTCGAGGGGGGCAAAACTTTTCTTAAGTATCTCCACACATGCATATGTTAATTGAATGGGGGGCTGGAAAAACGTTGCATGTCGCTTTTTTCACAAAGTCGGTTTTTGATGGAAAAACTCTCTGTGTGTCACTTGCTTGATCGAATCAAACCTTGAAGCAGTTTGTTTTCAAACCGCTAGATAATCCTATAATGCGCTAGAAAAGTGGGAATCATGCTTGGGTTTGGTGGAAAAACGTTTCATGATGTGGAGTGCGCTGTGGAAAGCGCTGAGTTTGCAACTGAGTGTTATTTAGTGGAAAAACGTTGTATGTTGCTCTTTAGTTTGTCAGCTGCCATTTTAATTACTTTTTGAACATAATTCACTCTCCTGAAAATTGAACTTTCGCTACATGCAACGTTTTTCCAGCCAGGAATTCAATCGTAGTTTTAGAACATTTCTACGCAAGATTTGAATCTTGATAAACTTAAAAATTTCGTTTTCTTGATAATATATGATGAGTAACAAGCACTAAAGGGGGTCTGGGGTAATCCCGAGAAAATTTTTGGAAATTCGACCCTTAAGAAAGAAGTTTTTAACTCATTTTTGGATATTGTTCACAATTTAGTGCCCCCCCCAGGGATGTTTTTTTTTCTGAAATAAAGTTAAGCCTGGGATCCTTTGAAATAATGATTTATTTGTGTGGGAAATATTATTTTCTCCTTCTCGTAATGAATTCTTTTAGGGGTCTGGGGGTACCCCCCAGAAAATTTTAGAAAATATGCCTCTTAAAAATTAGGAAGGAATTTACTCATTTTCGGCCTTTTGGATGAACAAATTAAGTTCCAAAATAATCAAAATTATATCCCTCTAAGTACCCAATATGAAAATCTCTGGGTCCCGGGGATTGTACCCCCCTGCCCCCCCTTTCGTCAGGCCTGCGGATTTCATGTGTAGAGCAAAGCTCGGAGATATTTTTGAGTACAAAAAGTCAATTTGACATTTTTTTGACTTATTCCTTTTTTTAAACTTGGCGACTTAATTATATTCTTGGTACACCACCGGGGGCTAACCCTTTCAGTCCTTCTATATTTCTATTTTTGGATTTTGGAATTTCTATAGGAAAGTTTGGCGCGACACTGAAACTGAGGAGTTCGCCCATTTTTACGAGCCTGTCAAAATGAGTCTTAAGTGTTATTGCTCCATTATGATGTGTCTGCCATCAGTCCCATTTACTCTTGTTCTTTTCCTCTTCTATGATATTTTTACACTTTTCACAACGTTATTATCGACTTGCTTTCAATTTTGTCTGTCTGTTCGGGTGAAATTTAGAAATCGATTTTTAAAATAACTTCCTGAAGAGCTAGACTTGAAATTTCGGAATAATTTAAATCTGGACGATAATGGGATATTATCTCGTTGTTTCGGTTAAATTGGCTTTCACGAACTCATAGGGAAAAATTTAACGATTAACTGTAACCATCTTATCAAGATGGCTTTAGAGGTGTTGTTTAAAATATTAGTAAAATGAAAATTTGCAAGAATAAAAGTAGCACACAGTACGTTACTTTATGCAAGTTTTGTCTCTGTTATATTCTTAGAACATATCCATGAACTTATTTTAATTAATTAAATATCGAGTTTGTCATCAATACTAGATATTTTTTTAAATTCTTATTATTAGTCATCCGTATTAATGAGAGGCAAAATCCGTATAACAAGGATTTTTAACAAATACAGCCATAGGGCGGGCCAACTTGGTCTGCAAATTGTTTCTAAACGGTTCTACAGGGTGTCTCAAATAAAGGTTGGTGCCAAACTTAGGTCTGTGTAACTCCTTGTAAAACTAAAAACGCGGGGATCATGCAATAACATTCATTAGATAGAGCTACTACTCTTGGCACTACTATCTATCCACGATATACCTTTTAGTGCAAAAACATCGGATAAGGGAGACCACAGTTCATTGTATTGCACTTGACATTCAAAACGGTTTTATCGAACCTTTTCCTCAACATGCACACCTCCCCGCCAAAGATATTACATCACATCTCTCTCGGCTCAAGATATCTTTCCTCCATTCAATAACATCCGCAATTAAATAATCGCACAACGTGGTTGTAAAAGGGTGTAACAACCGGTGTTAAGGGGGTGCTGCCCTACTCATGGGCGCCCATGCATAAGGGTAAAATCTTCCTTTGACCATTATAAATCGGTTTATATTAACCTTTTTTTTTTTCATTTTAAATTTTGAACTGTACTTATCTTTTTATTAGTATCGTAAGCTAATTTCTTACTTGAATTTTTGCGGTTTGATGTCGTTGTTGGAGCGATCCTATTTAGAAGTCACCTAAATGAGCTAAAACACTATACTTTTAAGAATAAAGTTTTAAAACTTTTTTCTGGGGAGGACTCAGCTTGAAACTTCAGTATTTTATACAAACTTTTTTTGCGTTAAGTACTTGTGAGGTTGAAATAATTATGAACAACCCCCTCTTAAAAAAAGAAGTCTAAGTTACGGGCTTGACTGGCTAACTCGCAAAAAATTTTCTAGAGCCCCCTCCTGAATAGACGACATTAGTCATTACGTCACTTGCTTGTTTGGAAACGTTGATTCCATCCGTGATTGGTTCCGTACGGATTTACTTCCAATCACGGATAGAATCAACGTTTCCAAACAACTCTCAGGACTCAGGAAGGACTCAGCTTGAAACTTCAGTATTTTATACAAACTTTTTTTGCGTTAAGTACTTGTGAGGTTTGAAATAATTATGAACAACCCCCTCTTAAAAAAAGAAGTCTAAGTTACGGGCTTGACTGGCTAACTCGCAAAAAATTTTCTAGAGCCCCCTCCTGAATAGACGACATTAGTCATTACGTCACTTGCTTGTTTGGAAACGTTGATTCCATCCGTGATTGGTTCCGTACGGATTTACTTCCAATCACGGATAGAATCAACGTTTCCAAACAACTCTCAGGACTCAGGAAGGACTCAGCTTGAAACTTCAGTATTTTATACAAACTTTTTTTGCGTTAAGTACTTGTGAGGTTTGAAATAATTATGAACAACCCCCTCTTAAAAAAAGAAGTCTAAGTTACGGGCTTGACTGGCTAACTCGCAAAAAATTTTCTAGAGCCCCCTCCTGAATAGACGACATTAGTCATTACGTCACTTGCTTGTTTGGAAACGTTGATTCCATCCGTGATTGGTTCCGTACGGATTTACTTCCAATCACGGATAGAATCAACGTTTCCAAACAACTCTCAGGACTCAGGAAGGACTCAGCTTGAAACTTCAGTATTTTATACAAACTTTTTTTGCGTTAAGTACTTGTGAGGTTTGAAATAATTATGAACAACCCCCTCTTAAAAAAAGAAGTCTAAGTTACGGGCTTGACTGGCTAACTCGCAAAAAATTTTCTAGAGCCCCCTCCTGAATAGACGACATTAGTCATTACGTCACTTGCTTGTTTGGAAACGTTGATTCCATCCGTGATTGGTTCCGTACGGATTTACTTCCAATCACGGATAGAATCAACGTTTCCAAACAACTCTCAGGACTCAGGAAGGACTCAGCTTGAAACTTCAGTATTTTATACAAACTTTTTTTGCGTTAAGTACTTGTGAGGTTTGAAATAATTATGAACAACCCCCTCTTAAAAAAAGAAGTCTAAGTTACGGGCTTGACTGGCTAACTCGCAAAAAATTTTCTAGAGCCCCCTCCTGAATAGACGACATTAGTCATTACGTCACTTGCTTGTTTGGAAACGTTGATTCCATCCGTGATTGGTTCCGTACGGATTTACTTCCAATCACGGATAGAATCAACGTTTCCAAACAACTCTCAGGACTCAGGAAGGACTCAGCTTGAAACTTCAGTATTTTATACAAACTTTTTTTGCGTTAAGTACTTGTGAGGTTTGAAATAATTATGAACAACCCCCTCTTAAAAAAAGAAGTCTAAGTTACGGGCTTGACTGGCTAACTCGCAAAAAATTTTCTAGAGCCCCCTCCTGAATAGACGACATTAGTCATTACGTCACTTGCTTGTTTGGAAACGTTGATTCCATCCGTGATTGGTTCCGTACGGATTTACTTCCAATCACGGATAGAATCAACGTTTCCAAACAACTCTCAGGACTCAGGAAGGACTCAGCTTGAAACTTCAGTATTTTATACAAACTTTTTTTGCGTTAAGTACTTGTGAGGTTTGAAATAATTATGAACAACCCCCTCTTAAAAAAAGAAGTCTAAGTTACGGGCTTGACTGGCTAACTCGCAAAAAATTTTCTAGAGCCCCCTCCTGAATAGACGACATTAGTCATTACGTCACTTGCTTGTTTGGAAACGTTGATTCCATCCGTGATTGGTTCCGTACGGATTTACTTCCAATCACGGATAGAATCAACGTTTCCAAACAACTCTCAGGACTCAGGAAGGACTCAGCTTGAAACTTCAGTATTTTATACAAACTTTTTTTGCGTTAAGTACTTGTGAGGTTTGAAATAATTATGAACAACCCCCTCTTAAAAAAAGAAGTCTAAGTTACGGGCTTGACTGGCTAACTCGCAAAAAATTTTCTAGAGCCCCCTCCTGAATAGACGACATTAGTCATTACGTCACTTGCTTGTTTGGAAACGTTGATTCCATCCGTGATTGGTTCCGTACGGATTTACTTCCAATCACGGATAGAATCAACGTTTCCAAACAACTCTCAGGACTCAGGAAGGACTCAGCTTGAAACTTCAGTATTTTATACAAACTTTTTTTGCGTTAAGTACTTGTGAGGTTTGAAATAATTATGAACAACCCCCTCTTAAAAAAAGAAGTCTAAGTTACGGGCTTGACTGGCTAACTCGCAAAAAATTTTCTAGAGCCCCCTCCTGAATAGACGACATTAGTCATTACGTCACTTGCTTGTTTGGAAACGTTGATTCCATCCGTGATTGGTTCCGTACGGATTTACTTCCAATCACGGATAGAATCAACGTTTCCAAACAACTCTCAGGACTCAGGAAGGACTCAGCTTGAAACTTCAGTATTTTATACAAACTTTTTTTGCGTTAAGTACTTGTGAGGTTTGAAATAATTATGAACAACCCCCTCTTAAAAAAAGAAGTCTAAGTTACGGGCTTGACTGGCTAACTCGCAAAAAATTTTCTAGAGCCCCCTCCTGAATAGACGACATTAGTCATTACGTCACTTGCTTGTTTGGAAACGTTGATTCCATCCGTGATTGGTTCCGTACGGATTTACTTCCAATCACGGATAGAATCAACGTTTCCAAACAACTCTCAGGACTCAGGAAGGACTCAGCTTGAAACTTCAGTATTTTATACAAACTTTTTTTGCGTTAAGTACTTGTGAGGTTTGAAATAATTATGAACAACCCCCTCTTAAAAAAAGAAGTCTAAGTTACGGGCTTGACTGGCTAACTCGCAAAAAATTTTCTAGAGCCCCCTCCTGAATAGACGACATTAGTCATTACGTCACTTGCTTGTTTGGAAACGTTGATTCCATCCGTGATTGGTTCCGTACGGATTTACTTCCAATCACGGATAGAATCAACGTTTCCAAACAACTCTCAGGACTCAGGAAGGACTCAGCTTGAAACTTCAGTATTTTATACAAACTTTTTTTGCGTTAAGTACTTGTGAGGTTTGAAATAATTATGAACAACCCCCTCTTAAAAAAAGAAGTCTAAGTTACGGGCTTGACTGGCTAACTCGCAAAAAATTTTCTAGAGCCCCCTCCTGAATAGACGACATTAGTCATTACGTCACTTGCTTGTTTGGAAACGTTGATTCCATCCGTGATTGGTTCCGTACGGATTTACTTCCAATCACGGATAGAATCAACGTTTCCAAACAACTCTCAGGACTCAGGAAGGACTCAGCTTGAAACTTCAGTATTTTATACAAACTTTTTTTGCGTTAAGTACTTGTGAGGTTTGAAATAATTATGAACAACCCCCTCTTAAAAAAAGAAGTCTAAGTTACGGGCTTGACTGGCTAACTCGCAAAAAATTTTCTAGAGCCCCCTCCTGAATAGACGACATTAGTCATTACGTCACTTGCTTGTTTGGAAACGTTGATTCCATCCGTGATTGGTTCCGTACGGATTTACTTCCAATCACGGATAGAATCAACGTTTCCAAACAACTCTCAGGACTCAGGAAGGACTCAGCTTGAAACTTCAGTATTTTATACAAACTTTTTTTGCGTTAAGTACTTGTGAGGTTTGAAATAATTATGAACAACCCCCTCTTAAAAAAAGAAGTCTAAGTTACGGGCTTGACTGGCTAACTCGCAAAAAATTTTCTAGAGCCCCCTCCTGAATAGACGACATTAGTCATTACGTCACTTGCTTGTTTGGAAACGTTGATTCCATCCGTGATTGGTTCCGTACGGATTTACTTCCAATCACGGATAGAATCAACGTTTCCAAACAAGCAAGTGACGTCACACTAATGTCGTCTATTCAAACATATGGGCACCCCCACTGCCTCTTAATTCGCCGATTCAAAAAATCTAGAATGTGCAGAAAATGTTTTCGTTGACTTCGCCCTTTGTACCCGGAACACTTCGAACTTCTTTTTTTTATCGTGTTTACATAAATTTTATTTTTAGAGCGAATGTTTGTCTAAAAACTACCAAAACAATCAACAATCGGTGTAAACAAGAACCACTGATTGTGTGAAGTGCTTTTCTCGTGACGGTTTCAATGATTCCTAAAGTGCTCTCAGGGGTTTATACGGGGTCCTAAATAGGGATGCGAGAGGTTTATGAGGATACCAGTGTTGAAGCCTGGTTGACACTACCCTAAACCAGTGTTTCCCAACCTTTCACCCTCACTGAACCCTTATTACAAAGTTCAAGTTTTACGAAACCCCTGTATCGTATTATTATAATATTTTAAGATTTTTACAACATAAAATAGCGGTTATAAGTCGTTCGTTTTAAAACAAATTCAATTAGTGTATAAAATAAAATGTACCTGCTTGATAAAAAAAATTAAACTATTTTTTATTAATTACTACCCATAAAATTCAACAAAATTTATAGAAATGGGGGGAAAAAATCCTAAAAGAAAATTTCAAAACTGAATGAATTATAAAAATTTTGGACCTTGGTAAAGGATTTTTGCAAAGGATTTTTCAATTTTGTGGAGAAATATATACCTAGTTTTCTGTTTTGTGATACTCTACCAAAAAATATTTGGGGATTCAATTTTAAAAATATAATAATGTTTCAACTCTACCCCCTGATTTCAGAAAGTTCCTTTTGAACTTTTAAAAAGACATTTTCAACTACACCATATCATAAGCCCTACGTAAATGAGGGGATGGGGGTCATCCCCTAGAAAAAAATTTTAATTAACCCTGTTGGGAAACGCTGCCCTAAACCGACCCTTACAACACTTATGGGACACGATGAAAAAAAAATGACAATGATGAAAGACAAACGAAGAAAAGGGGCGGGGAGCTCTTTTGGGGGTTTCCCCATCAACACCGTGGAAAAAGGGTTAGCTATACAATTGACCCAGACATCCCTCGGACGTGCTTATTTAAACAATGAAATCAAAGTCCCCAAACCGACCCTTGGACTGCATAATCGAGATAGATAAGGAGTGATAAGACGCATCACACCTCCGCATCATCGGATAAGAGCAGGAAGGGCAAGGTTTGCCCCTTATCGCACATACCCCTTGACTGCAGTCGGTTATTCACCTGACTTTTTGCCGCCGACGATTAGATCAGGGGGCTCGCGCATATCAAGTAGTCGGCCAAATAATGGTTAATTGATAATAGATACCTACTGTGTTATCTCTTGAGTTGTTCTGTATACCTCATCATCAGTGCTGCAATAATATTGAATTTTTTACGGGGGGAGGGACCCGGATATCCTTTAATAAAGAAAATTGAATCGTCAGTTAGAAGAAGGGAAAAAAGTCCAAAAACCAAGTTTTCAGAAAATCGAGAAAAAAACCACTGTTGAAGTAATAGAATTTTTGTGGTATAGCCACCAAATTTTTACTGGGAATTCAGGAACTTATTTAGAAAAAAGGGCAATCTTCGGGAAAAAAATATAAGTACACTGGAAAATATTTTACAGTTGAAAAAAGTAGATGGACTTTCAACCTGGTGAAGGAAAATCTTAAAAACCTCTTACGTCAATTCATCGTTTAAATGATATTTCTGCTTAGTTCCCTGCACAAAAGTCCCACTTTTTTTTTTCTCTTTCTTATTCAGCCCAAGGGGGGACACTTTCCTTACGGAGTGTTCCCCTTGAAGCTCTAGACCTTGGCAGTGGTTCCATAATTTTCTTATAAATATTTTAATACATAATTTGTACATATTTTATATTATAAATATTTTCTTATAAATATTAATATTTGAAAGTATTTTGAAAAGTGTTATTTTTTTTTTTGAAGAAATAATGACTCTCAATGCGTCGTTTGCAGGGTCCTGAGCGCGTGCGGGCGTCTGCCCTGCTGTCCGACCCCAAAGAGGTGGTGTGGCGGATCCCCGGCGCAGAGCACATCGAATCCTGCTTCCACCTGCTAGAGCACGGGTTCCAGGTCTCAGGTAACACTCTTTCTTCCATTCTACATACACAGTCACTCCAAAAAACCTCCTATTACGGCTGAATTCCACGGGCAAAATCCAAACAAATATTATCCCAACATAGTATGTTATTCTTCATTATAATCTACCAAAAAAAATATCAGAACAGGTAGAAAAAAATTATATTTAAAAAATGAAGCGATTTGAAAACCCAAACAAATATTCATACAGCAGCCATAAAATTAACATAATTCATTGCATAGAACATTTTCAATCACATGACTCGGACCTAACAACGGCCTTAGCAACAGAAGGTGTTACAGTTTTTTGCCCTACAGAGGTTAACAGTTACAAAAAATGACTAGCCGTGGAATTCTTCTATTGGAGCATTTGCAATCACGTGATCCCATACCTAAAAACCGCCTTAGCAACAGATAAACAATGGCCTTTAGCTTCAGTTAAAAGCCCTACAGAAGGTACACAGTTAAAAGAAAATAACCGGTTGTGACGTCACCTGAAAACACTCTATTGCTGAAAAACATACATTGTTTCTAATTTAAAAGCACGTGCATGCAATTTTTTCTTCTTGAGGTTCATAATACCAATAGCTTTCAAATAATTTCATATTTTAAATTGCATAGCTGTAAGGCTGAGCGCGCACGAGTGACTAAAGTCACGGCGACCAGTATCACTAGTATCAAAAATATCACTAGAAAACAATGGATCTCTATGAAGAAATTCTTGGCAATCGGCCAAGTGTCACGTCGCCTAGTGCGCGCACTCTAACTTGTTTCAATAGCCATGGCGACAATTTTGTCTTTGTCACCGTGACAAAAGTCGCTCGTGCGCGCTCAGCCCAAGCCTTACCCCCCGATAAATCTTTCCAACACCTCGCGAACCCCGAGTTTAGGTTTCGGTTAGCTGTAACGCTCCCTCTTTTTTTTTTTTTTGTCTGGGGTGAAGGAGACGCGCTCCCTCCATCAGACGCCATGTCTCTCGTCCAGGCGCCGATCCAAGGGGTGGCATTCTAGACCAGGGGTTCTCAAATTTTTTTCCGCCACGGCACCCTTGGCAGGCTAAAAAAATTTCGGGGCACCCCTAAAAAGCTTTTGGTGGTACAGCTATTTAAAATTCTTTTATAGAAGTACCTCCTTACGAAGACTTTTAGATGGGGGGTTTGGGGGCCCTCCCCAACAAAACTTTTAGAATTTTTCCCCTAGAAGTGGTAATTAACTCATTTTGAAACCTTTTAGTTTACATCAAAGTGAATATTACTCGTAGTAAGTTACAAAACTTTTCAAGGAATACCACATAAAAAAGATTTATAAATTTTTGGAGGGGCTTGGGGATCCTCCCCCAGAATTTTTTTGGAATTTTTACCCTTAAAAGTAGTGTTTTGACGCATTTGAGATCCTTTGGGTTTCAATCGAAGAAGTTTTGCCCTGTAAGTCAAATTTCAAGGAAAAAACAGTATAAAAAATTATGTCAAAATTACGAAATTCTAAAAAAAAAGATGCCCTTATACACTTTTCCAATATATTTCTATGGAACTGAAAGTTTCGCCAAATGGAAAAGAAAATTAGCCTTATTTCTGTCCCTTTTTCTGTGAAAATAAGTGTAAGTAACAGATATTTGGATTTCCTATTCCTAATTTTGAATAGAGGAAAAACTGAACTTTTATTGACTATTCGCGCGGCACCCCTGGCATACGATCGCGGCACCCAATTTGAGAACCTCTGTTCTAGACAGTGCCCCCCCCTTTGGACCCAAAATATCACTCAAAAGTACGAAAAAAAAATACTCAAAATGAGTTAAACCCTACTTTTACAGGTCAAAATTCAAAATTTTTTCTGGGGAAGGACCCCCCCCCCCCAGCGGTACCAAAAGGGGATCTTGAGTGATACTTTTTAGAAAATCCTCAACATTTTGACATTTTTCTCAAAAGGTAAAGGTCTGGAAAAGTGCCCCCCTTGGAGCCGTGCTGGCTGGATCCGCGCCTGCTCTCGTCTCAAATAAACGATTTTATTAAGTTTTTAATTTTACTTTCAATTTCGGGTCTCACTATTCACCACATTATTTCCTAAAGGTCCATAAAAACAATTTTTTGTGTACCCCCGCAAAAAAAAATCTAGTAAAGGTATACTGAAGCGGGGGCAGAATCCAAATCGAGCGTCGGGATCCGCCACTGCACTTTCAACTTACATCAGGGTAGCTAGCTCCCTCCCAGAAAAGCGGAGTAAAATTTCTCTCTCGAAAAATTGGAAAGCATTCCTGTGGCTGGCAAGGGAAATTTCGAAAAGAATCACTTTTACGCAAATGAAAGCGGTGTTGTTGCGCCACTTTAAACAAGTGATTAACATTCCCTCCACCACACTTGCATGACCTAACTTTTAACTTTTCGAACGGCCTTCACAAATCAACATCCCAAACAGGTGCAAAATGTGAAGCATTCAATGCGAACATTTTCCGAAACCTTAAGAACGTGAGGTAATTTAGCTATCACAAGTTTTTCCCATTATCCCTTCTCTTCTGATGTTCGTCGCTTCTCTTAATGTTAATAAGCAGATTGTTACGAATTGCGAGTGAAATTTTATACTACATAATATTTATTAAAAAACAAAACGCCAATCTTTTTATAAAAAATATTTGTATGTGTCTTTAAAATATCATAGTTTTTTAGTTAAAACTTTGTGAAGAATAGCAGAATGAAGCAAGCTAAGCATACAATAACAAAGCAGGTCCAAGCGCTGTGACGTCACACAGCAGCCATAACGAAATTACTGTATTTTCCGCCAATACTGGAAACGACATTTTAAAAATTAATATCTTGGGGAATAGTTTTCCGATTTCAATAATTTTTACGTCATTTTTCATGGATTTTCATCCTCTATCATAATAAAATTTAAAAAAAAACGTGCAATTCCCTCATTGCTGGGTCGCTATAACGAAAAACTCATGTGATTCTAATTATTTTCTGAGCTATATACCTTCGCTGCTGGGGCGGATCCAGGGACTGGATTTATGAGGGCCGATTCTATATCCTACTTCTAAACTTTTTTAGGGGGGAAGATTAAACTCAAAATTATTTCTATATGGTCCCCCATATATACGCATTATACGTTTTTGGAACACCTACAGAAATGCAGTAGCGTATACAAAAATTTGTTTCGGCGGTGTGTAAGGGCACAAAAGGGGGTCCAATCCCAGAATTTTTTTGGAATACGCCTTACTTAGAATTCACACTTTTTTCGTTCAAATTTTGGGGACACTTAAAAATCATAATCAATGAAAATGAAACAATCGATCTTCAACAATGTTTTAAATCTTTTTGCATGAAAAACTGTAGAAGTTTTGAAGTTTCCATCAGCAAAAATGGGGGTTGATCCCTTCTGTTCTTTTTATCCCCGGTCTTTTTTGAAATTTGTTCTTTAAAATAATTGCTTTAATGCATTCAAAGTTTAAAGCTGTATATTTGATACCATATTCCTAAAATCATGAGTCTCAGAAACCTTTTGCCTCTCTGTAGCAATTTCAACCGGTGATAGTTTATAATAATGATTTTACCGTTTCTATTCTTTTCAGGGGACGGTGACTGCATCGGAAGTCGGTCTTCGAACACAGAGGAGTACAAGTGGCTCAAGTACTCAGAGGTACTCATTTCTTCCTCTCTCTTCTTAAAAACTTATTCACTCATATTCGTGTCCAAAAATAAAGGATAACTTGATATTTTGGGGGGAAATGACGCAAATATTAAAGTTCTTGTAATGCCAGTGTTTCCCAACGTGGGGCCCACGCCCAATATGATTTTCTAGGGGAGCAATTTGAAAATTTTCAACCAAATTTCCTCCCAGGTGGGGCATGGACCACCAGGTTTTATTAACTTTCCAAAAAGGATTTTTGAAAAAAAAAATAGACATGGGGACAAGGAAAATTTAGAAAGGCTTTGGTGGGGCATGGACCGAAAAAGGTTGGGAAAAACTGTTGTAATGTAATTAATTTTCTGGACGCACTGCGACAAAAGTTGAAACACATACTATGAGAGCTTCAAAATTATGGTTATGGTTATTATATACCACCCGCCAATAAAGGTTCCAAGAGCTAAAATCCGCCCAAAATGAAGACTTAGGAGGTGATACTCTAAAAATCCTAATTAAGGTAAAATTAAATGTAAGAAATTCTGGCAGCAATTCCTCTTGCTATTACTGATGATTGATTTTTAAGTGTTATTTTCTAATTGGTATAAATGGAGTACATTAAAGATAGAGTGACTTTATTTTGTGTTACAGTAATATTAAAATCATTATTTTTTAAAGCGTTAAGAAGATAGATAATACAAGGTCTGTCCCAAAAGCAATTTTAATTCGACAAATTTTTAACGCGAAGCAGAAACACAATGGGGCAGATGGTTTCAGGGCCGGGGCCTTCCAAAAGTGAGCTCCAAAAGCAGATGCATATATGTTTTCGGAACTGAGCGAGCGGCTGTATAGATCATGTATAGATAGATCATAATAATAATTCCATAACAACTAAACAAATTGGCTTCCGAGACTAATGCCTGGTTGTTATGGGAAGGATTTTGTGTGTCCAAGGCTCAAGGTTCTTTAAAGACGAAACAAAAGACTATCCAATCCATGATCCAATCTCGTCAAAGTAAAACTGAAGTGCATACTCATTGAGTTTTTTTCACACCAAGGGAAAAGTGCACATAGAG
Source organism: Tetragnatha montana (assembly GCA_963680715.1). Lineage (NCBI taxonomy): Eukaryota > Metazoa > Arthropoda > Arachnida > Araneae > Tetragnathidae > Tetragnatha > Tetragnatha montana. The sequence continues at coordinate 2,896,389 of OY796674.1, read as the reverse complement.
TTTGTGTCCAGAGATAGACACATCAATTAATCTAATTTTTTTTATAGAAACAGTTCAAAGATTAACGAAACAAATCGTGCTCGTCCTCCCTGAGTTAAATAAGTTCCTGGTAGCATCGAAATGCTTACCCAACCACCCTATACAACCCTGATGTGTTCTTTCCGGACATTTCCCTCTGTTAAAATTCAGCTTAAAAAATTGTCGTTTTGACATCTAAGAGACCTTGAAAAAAAACCTAGCGCGCGTTCTGAACTTCATTTCTTTCAGAAAAGGATAAATGGGGGAGGGGGGAGAGATCCTTTGGCAACGGTTTATTAGTGCAGAAGAAGGCTATTTTAAAGAATATAAGCTATTCTTGCAGTGTTCTATTATATACCAGTTTAGTTAGCTGGATTAAGGGTAAATGGTGACACCGCAACTGATGTATTTTTTAATTCACGTGTTTTTGGAATAATTAGGAATCATAATTTAGGAATATTTGATTCAAAAACATCAGTTGCGGTGTAGCCATTTACCCTGAATCCAGTTAACTAAACTGGCATAGATAGCATACTGAAAGAATACCTAATATCAAGTGTTTGTATTTCATTCAAATAAGTCAGTTTTATGGAATTGGTCTCATTACTTTTTGGGACAGACCTTTCAAATTTTCCATTTGTTCCTACTTCCTATTTCACGAACTATACTTGAACCCCTACGAGTTCGTTGAAACGAGTGTGATTAGCACTCCTTCTTCGGGGGACAAATGATGAGTCGGAAAAAAAAACACCGAGTGTCAATCACTGAGGAAATACGAGATCATTGAGGAGAACGATCGAATATTGGGGCCATTCACAAATTATCTATATTAAACATTTTTAGGGTTGAGAGGAAGAATAATTAATTTAAGGGTCAATTCTATGTTTTTAAGGGTCGATTTGGGAAATTCAAATTCATATGCAAATTTAAGTACAGGGAGCCATGGAAATACTTTTGTGAGGTAACCCCTCCCCCTCCAAAAAAGGAGTAAAAGGAGAAAGGAGTAAAGGACTATACGGGGTGATTTAGATAAGTGTTTCATAACTTCTAGGGGAGGTAGGGTACATCAAGACGAACAAGAATCGGTATAGGTTAGAGGGTCGCAAGTGGGTCTAAGGGGTTAAAATCACAGGTGAAAATTGGCAATAAAACTCGCATATCTGGGCAGAAAGAGATACAATTGTTCGATTCCGGCATTTTTTACATTCAACCAATTCAAATTTTTCATGTAAAAACGAGATGCAAGTGTTTATTCTAATCAAAAACAGACCAATAAATGAAACAGGCATCCGTTGTAAGTTGATAGACTGCAGTATAAAGTGTCACGACAAAAACATCTTAATACTAGAGTTTTGTTGGTTGTTTGGTTGGTTGGAGTTATATGGCGTAAAGAACTAAAGTCTGACCAAAGGACGATTGTAACTTTAATCTACCTACAACCCATGCCTCATTCAATTGTTGGTCTGTTTTGATTAGAATAAACACTTGCATCTCGTTTTTACATGAAAAATTTGAATTAGTTGAATGTAAAAAAATGCCGGAATCGAACAATTGTATCTCTTTCTGCCCAGATATGCGAGGTTTTTTGCTAATTTTCACCCGTGATTTTTACCCCTTAGACCCCACTTGCGACCCCCTAACCGACATCGATTCTTGTTCGTCTTGATGTACCCTACCTCCCCTAGAAGTTATGAAACACTTATCTGAATCACCCTGTATAGTAATTATCGCATCGCAAAAAGCGATTGAAGAGCGATCGCATCAGAGGCGCTTTTGATAATAATAGGCGGAAACGGGTGATAAGAGGACATCCTGAATTCCATTGATACGATTCAAGTGGTGTCGTCAGAGGCTGGGACTAGTTAACTGTTTAAATCAGTGGTTCTTAAACTTTTGATCACCGCGGTCCCCTTTATGTAACAGCCAGACATCGCGGCCCCCCAAGATTTTGAACACCCAGAGCAGTAACCAGACTTGTTTCAGGTGGTTGACTCAATGTTATTCCACGTTTATATTCCACACAATAATATACCACGTTCATGCTAAAATTTTACAATTAGTTCAAAATAATAGGGGGTCTGGGTGTCTCCCCCAGAAAAACTTTGAGAATTTGCCCCATAAAGGGTATTTTGTTTTAGTTCATTTTGAGACATTTTTAGTTGCACCCAAAAAACAGCTCCTTGTAAACCACATAATTTTCAAAGAAAAAATAGTATAAGTAGCAGTCAAAATTTAGAGGGGTCGGGGTTTTGAAAGTTTTGAAATTTGCCCCTTTAAACTTTTTATCTCATTTTGAAAATCTTTGAAAAACTCAAGGTAACTAGAGTGTTCCCCAAAATTACTCGCGGACCACAGTTTAAGAATCGCTGGTTTAAATAATAAACAAAGAGGACTAGTGATTCAATGTATACTATACTAGACAGCAACTTAACTTGACCCTACGACGTCACTAACAAACAAAGTACGTACTAGTTCCCATCGCGGTGTCTGAATTTTGAGTGAAATGGAGAACTTCAATTTAAAAATATGATTATTTTGTTAAACCCATGTATATATGGTGCTTTTCAATCACGCGATTTGCGTACCAAAACTCCTCCTATCAACCCAACAGGCTTCGTGTTTACCGATTTCTCCTTCCGCATTTGTGACGTACTGGGTTCAAGAAACGTTGCAACCAAGTATAGTGAACTGATTTTAACAAATAGTAATTAATTTAAGTTTCTCAGTAAATCCACATTGATTATAATTGTATCATAATACTAATTAAAAATAGATGAGCAGATAGATGCAGAGTCTTGCAAGGGGTCCTCGGATATAGGGTTCATCAGTGTGAAAACGTATTTGAAATAATAACAGTTGCATTTGAGGTGAAATTTTTTAGCTTTCAATTTTTTATTTATTATAGACATCCCAAAGAGTTTTAAGTGTTACTTAATTTGTTTTTCGTGGACGTTAATAGTAAGTGTTGGTTCATCAGGAATGTTTCTCCACTGTAGGTGATCGAGCGCTCCAAGTGGGTGGGGTCTGGACTGCTGGAGCTGGGACTCAGCCCCTCTTCCCTGGTGGGCATCTTCGCCTGCAACCGACAGGAGGTGAGTGCATTTACTTGAGTCGTTTAGTTTCAAAACCAGATAAGTCATTCCCCCCCTAATTTTTCAGGAACAACAAAAAACTAAATATTCAAACAAATATGATGCACTTAACAAAACCTTTATTTTTTATTTAAGATGGTAGGAGCATTATCAACATGTATAAGCTTATAGATTTAGTTGGAGCACTTTACAGCGTTTTGAGACACTGTTTTTTTTTGTCACAAAATTAGTGTTTGTCATGAAATATTATATCTATATTTTTTTTGAAGCTTAAAACTTGGCTATTTGCTAGATCTGTATCTTAACAATCAGAACATAACATGAACTGAAAAAAAATTGATCCATCTGGTTTTCAAACTAGACGATTTACTTCTCCTTAGACATTGTATTAATGTAAGCATATTGTATAATGATGAGAGAGGTTTTGTGTAGTTCCTGCTGAGCATGTGCGGTTGCGCGGCCTACTCGCTGGTGTCTGTGCCCATCTACCTGCAGATCGGCCTACCCTCCATCCTCTTCATCACACAGCAGGGTGAGTCATGTCACCATTATTATTAAGCCTGTATGGTTTTGTAGTGTAGTTTCATGGTTTTCATAACATATTTACTGATTGCCATGCTTGACATTCCCATCTTTTCACTGACGAAGAGGATCCCCGAAACAAATTTGTATCTTTCTTAAAGTTTTAATGAGGTATTACGTTTTGTATTTTTGTATTTGTATGTTTCTTAAAGTTTTAATGAGTATTATTACACTTTTTTGATACGTTATAGTTTAAAACTCTCAAATATCAGATTTTTAAGTGCAAAAATACGTTTTAAATAACTTAAAATTCAATTTTAGTTTTGCCAAAACACTATAGTAAAGTCACGTGATCAAAAAACGGGATGCGACATCACAGCGCCCTGGAAACTAGTGTTTTACTGTTTTTCAATGATCGGAAAACGGGATGCTATTGGATGTGACGTCGCAGCGCTTGTAAACAACACTGTTTCTGTTTTCGCGTCAAAACGAAATTTCAAAAAATTATTTCTCAGAAACTAGGAAACTCAGAAACTTCATTTAAAAGTCATTCTTCATGGTTTTTTATCTACTATTTTAATAAAATTTTATCTCAAAACGTGCAAATACCTCATTTTGTGTGCAAATTAAACGTTGTTTTGTCCTTGCTTATAAATTACATTGTCACTCCTCCTCCAATTCCTCCAAGATGATGTCTATAAAGCGAGACTCTGTGTGTCGTTGCAGGCGAGCTGCAGGTGGTGATCGTGGAGAGCTGCCGCAGCGCCCTCCGCCTGCTCGAGAAGGCGCAGGAGCTGCCCCACCTGCGCACCCTCGTCTGCACCGAGCCGCTCTCCCAGGAGGTCTCCCTCGCCGCCACAAACGCCGACGTGCGCCTCATCTCCTTCGATCAACTCCTAGTAAGCTTCATCTCTTTTCATTCATTCTTTGGGTCGGTGGTTTAGATCAGTGGTTTCCGTGAAGTCATTTTGTGCGACCCGCGAAGCTCCCTGAACCCCCCCCCCCCAAAAGTAGCTTTAGAATACTTTTTAGCATACTAAAATTTTTAATAAATTTCGGGGGAGGACACCGGACCCCCCTATCTACCTCTTATATTATGGAGTATCTTTAGTTGGGTGTTTTCCATGGATTAAAGTTTGGGTTTTCGAGATGGAGATTGATACCCTGAAATTACCCCCTGTGAGCACATAGCAAGGGGTTACAAAGGCTTAGGTGAACTTTTATCCCGAGGAGGGCTAAATGGAGTATACAAAAGTTAAATGAAACTTTTTTTTAAGAAAATTTACAACAGTTTTCTGAAGGAAGACCCCTCTTTAATTAATATTCACTGATGTTTAGGGTTAAAAACTTACATATCCTCTGAAATTTTGTACCTTCACAATATGTTAACAACCTTCTCCCCTCTCTTGCTGGAAAAGTTCCATATTAAAGACTCTACCCTCGAAATTTGAGATCAAGCACACATACCTGAAAATATATGTAACACCAATCAACCAACCAACCCTCGAAAAATATACCATGGATAAAAGGAGTATTAAACGGCTCTCTCTCTATGGGGTTAGAAGTAAAATTCCAATGCCAATTTATCATCCCTTAAATTCATTTCTGAAAATTGGGGAAAAGTCACGGGGTTGTCTTTAAAGTGCGACTATTACTGAGTTTTCATTTTCACATGTTTGATTGTCTTTGGGTAGTACCTTTCATTTTTGCCCACGAGTTTTGAATTATTTTTTCACTCCTTCTTTCTCATTGTGAATGATTTTCGTTTTGTCTTTCAGGAGTTGGGCCGCTCAAAACTCAAACCTCTGCAGGTGAGTCTCGGTTATATTGAACACACATCATACTGGACATTTTTAAAACCAAATGTTCTGTACTTTTACATTGTTAATGTATAAAATTTTATTTTAGTAGTTTTTGTATTGTGTTTTTTTCTGTTCATTACTCATTATTAATGAAAAAAAGAAAGAAAAAAAAATATTTCGAGCGAAAGGCCTCTGATGAAGGCGACAAAATTGACAATTTTCTTCTCGTTTCAGCTGCCTGGACCCGATGACCTGTTCTCCATTCCTTACACGAGTGGGACCACAGGTGAGCTCTCTCCTCCATCAACAAGGCCTCGAAATTGTGACGTAAGATAGAGACCACATGGGCTTAGCCAGGGTTCCGCTTAGGGGGGCAAGCAGACATTTTGGTGTTAAAGGGGATCGATTTTTGACACGCGGAGTTTTGGACCTTTCATGCAATTAATTTAGAGTTTCGTGGATAATTACTTAGCTCCAAGCCAAGCAAAGAGAGGATCTGGGGGTCCTCTCCCGATATTTGACCCTAAAATGTAGTGTTTTGACTTAATTTTAGACGACCCTTTAGGTGACACTTGAAGTAGATCGCTCCTTGAACTCTTCAGAATTTTCAAATGTACATCAGGGTGTTCCAATAAGAGACTCTCTAACTTTAAAAATCTGTAATAAACAAACGAAAACTTTTCGTTCTTTGAACAAAGTTTTCAAACAAATTCAAATTTGTGTGATCCAAGTTAGTCACTTTTCGTCGAAAAATGACTAACTTGGATCGCACAAATTTGAATTTGAATTTTAAGAATTTGAGATAAGCATAGCTGTTGTGATTTATAACTGTTTGATGCCGAATGCATGATATATTTTTTTCACTTCCCACAGGTCTTCCCAAAGGAGTGATGCTGACGCACAAGAATCTGGTCGCCTGCGCATGCGGTCTGCGCATGGGATATGGGGTGAGACTCAATTTTTTTTTCTCTCTATTATTATATTTATTATTATATGTTATCTATGTCTTCTATGGTCATGATCGATTCTATGTTATCAAGCATCTTTTCAACCTTTTTTGTGTGTATTTTTGTATTTTTTTCTTTTCTTTATGTTATTTGCCCCATTGAATTTATAAATAATTAATTTCTATTACACCTGAACGGGAGTTTTTTTTCCTTGGCTTATCATGTATTTATTTTAATTTTATTTTGTGTACTTTCCATTTTGTAATTTTTTTGTTATTAAAATCTTAAGTCTTAAAATGCTGAAATGTAATTTATCAATACTCCATAACCGATGTCATATTCCGCAGCCCGCCGGCAACTTCGGCGGAACGATCATCTCGTACCTTCCTCCCGCCCACATCTACGAAATAGCCAACCAGGTGAGAGGATTTATTTTTTACATCCTATTTTTCTCATACACTTGAAAAGGTTTTGAAACATATTGATATGTTATCGACCCAGCCGTGTCAAGCATTTTTTTGTAATTTCCTAATGCACCCCCCTCATGTTGTTACAAATACTGAAACATTATTCCCTGCAAATTTTCAGGTCTCTAGGCCAATTTTTGACCCCCGCGCACCTCAAAAATAGTTTTCCCCATGCTTATACAAATATACAAATACAAATACAAAGACTGACGACCAGCTACAGGCTGAAAGCCCAACAAGGCTGGTCCTATGATTATGAATTCCCCAATTCCCACAGCCTATCCAATTGCCTCTTACAAGGAGAGGATCCCAACGTGTCCTCACCGATTTGGTTAATTTTTGGTGTGTAAGTAGTGCATGACTAGGACATCAATTTGTGAAAATATTAAGAAGCAACTTTCAGAAATTTTAGAGAAAATCACGATTAAAAATTTTAACATGTACTTATAAATTTAATAAGATTCTCATCTTGCAAGCGCATCGTGGTGTAGCGGTAAGAGCTACGATTCCCAACCCAAAGGTCCCGGGATCGAGTCTCGCTGCATACCATATTTTTAATTTCAATTTTCCACGCAATTAAGAACACTGATTTGAAATAAAGTAGTACATTTATAATTATCAATTTTAAAATATTTTTTAAATATTCTTTTGTGGGAAAAATCAATATAACTGGATAATATGGAATCATATTTATAAATATATTATTATTATATTGTTTTGAAAAAATCTTTTCATTCCTTGTTTCCCCAAAAAATAATTAAGAAATCCAATTTTTTATGATCCTATCCTATTGTAAATGTTATATATTTACCCCAATTTTTTTTTATTTTAACTATCAAATCAGACACATACCAAACCCTTTTAGCATAACAAAATTGCGTACTTTCTTTTGGATATTTAGGGATAAATTAAGGTGAAACTTCATCTATAAAAATAATTTTTTTTTGTTTATAAAAAAAATCTTTTCATTCCTTGTTTCCCAAAAAAATGATTATTAAATCCAATTTTCTATGATCCTATTGTAAATATTATATATTTACCAAAAAAAATTACACAAGAAAAAATGTTTTAAAATTGATAATTATAAATGTACTACTTTATTTCATATCTGTGTTCTTAATTGCGAGGAAAATTAAAATTATTGTAAGCAGCGAGACTCGATCCCGGGACCTTTGGGTTGGGAATCGTACCTCTTACCGCTACACCACGATCCGCTTGCAAGGTGAGAATCTTATTAAATGTTAAGTACATGTTAAAATTTTTAATCGCGATTTTCTCCAAAATTTCTTAAAGTTGCTTCTTAATATTTTCACAAATTGATGTCCTAGTCATGCACTACTTACACACCAAAAATGAACCAAATCGGTGATGACACGTTGGGATCCTCTCCTTGTTAAACTCAAACACTCCCTTTGAATATACTATATTTTCTGGCAACGCGTTCCATATGTCAATTACCCTATTGAAGTAGTAGTACTTCCTTAAATCCCGATTGACCTGTGTCTTATTTAGTTTATACCCATGGCCCCTTGTTCTGTTATCCTTGCTGAAACTTAAGCCCTCCGTATCCCCTTGCTTTACCAACTTGAATAGCTGAATCAAATCCCCCCTCTCTCTTCTTTTTTCCAATGAATACATATTGAGCCTGCTCAAACGTTCATTATAATCCAGATGTGTTATCCCCTTAATTATTTTTGTAGCTCTGTGCTGTACCTTTTCAATTACCTCTATATCCTTCCTCATGTATGGAGCCCAGAATTGTACTGCATATTCAAGATGAGGTCTTACTAATCCCTTGTATAAAGGCAATATTATATTCTTATCCCTTGAAGTTACAGTCCTTTTTATATAACCCAATAACCTATTTGCCTTTTTACCCGCAGCTGTACATTGATGACCCATTTTAAAGTCCCTATGTATTAATACCCCTAGATCCTTGACTGATTCTCCCTTCTTTACCTTTACTCCTTGTAGACAGTACTCAGCTTCACTATTCCTGTAACCCATATGCAGTACTTGGCATTTTCCCAAATTGAAAGACATGCCCCATTTTACAGCCTTCAGATATCATATCTAGATCACCTTGTAAATTCTCTATCTGTATCTTGGTATCCACCTTCCCCCATATTTTTAAGTCATCCGCAAATATGCTTATTCTATTCCTGATCCCCTGCCCTATATCATCTATGAATATTATAAATAATATTGGTCCCAGTACTGATCCCTGAGGAACCCCACTTGTTACTTCTGTCCATTGTGAGTAATGTCCCTTTACCTGCACTCTCTGTTTCCTACCCAATAGCCAGTTCTTTATCCAAATCAACGTTTTCCCTTGAATCCCCAGCCTTTCCAATTTAAACAGTAATGCCTCATGAGGTACTTTATCAAAAGCTTTCTGGAAATCTAGGTACATGATATCAACCCTACTCTTATTGTCCAGCTCCTCAGTAATTTTCCCGTAGAACTTTAATAGATTTGTGGCACATGACCTTCCCTTCCTAAATCCATACTGATTGTCTGATAGCAGTCCCCCCTCCTCCAAGAATAACATTATATGCTTTTTTAGCAAGGATTCATATATTTTACATATTGCTTATGTATAGGGATAATATATTGAAAATATCTTTTTAATTGTTTTCGATTTTATAAGCCTGAACGCTGTCAATATGGAGTTAAAACCTATATATCACCTTTGGGATATCATTGTCCCAAGATCCTAATGGAAAAACATTCAATAGTACTACCAATTACTGGGGGGGGGGTTCCTCGAGGATTAAAAACAAAACGTACTCTCACTGAGAAAAGAGGAGGCCACTTGAATGTTTCATTGAATAACCTTTTTCCTAAGATACCCCCTTCTATCCTGTTCCTATTGGTAAAAATGAATGTATGTTAAATTTCAGCTCATTTGTTTTGACCTCCACCCATTCCAATTAACTGATTTCCCATACTAGCCATTGCATACTTTAACCCTCTGGGAACTGCTCTAATTAATTAACTTGTGTGTTCAGCTGATCAGCCTGTACTTCGCTCGGCGCGTGGCCTTCTACGCTGGGGACATCAAGGCGCTGATGGACGAAGTGCGACACGTCAAGCCCACCATCCTGCCCCTCGTGCCCAGGCTCATGAACCCCCTCTACGCACAGGTAACATTCGAATAATAATCAGAACAGAGAGTCCACGGCCATCAGGAGGCCTCTCTCTACCTCGAGATGGCGTTTTGGACCCTTTGTTTTTTGCTCTGTGGTTTTCCATTAAAGACGAATAATCTATAAGCGTGTGATTGTTGTTTATAGGCGGTGGGTGGCATCAAGAAGAACCCGCTGAAGGCGCTCTTCCTCGAAAGAGCTCTCAAGAAGAAGGAGCAGCTCGTCTTGAAGTATACGAATTTCACATTTTTTATGGTGGCAAGGCTCAGTTAGAGACCCTTTAAATACGGAGACTGGACATTGAACGATTCACCGACGTCATTCTATTTACAATTTGTATGGATCTCCACAGGGTCGGATCCAGGATTTCCTTCTGGGGGGGGGGCACCACTAAGCTTCTTAGCCCTACATGGGACAGCCCGTAACCCAGACTTGTATCGGGGGGTTGACTTAACGTACCCCCTAACGAGTACATTTATGAGTTAAGGTTTAGATCACTTAAAAGTATGTAGTATCGAATTAAGTTACACACAATAATGTGGGCTCCAAGTAAAAATGGGGGTTCCTCAGAAAAATTTTGAAAATTTGTCCCTAAAAGTCGTGTTTCTGCTCATTTTGAGACCCTTTGGGTTACATAGAAAGAAAACAACTATTTGTTAACCACATAATTTTCAAGGGAAAAAAACTAAATAGACATCTAAATTTCTAGGGGATTGGGGCACAGAGGGGACTAGTGTTTTCATATCATTTTGAATCTCTTTGGGAAACATCCGAATAAGGGAACCCCTTCTTGTTAATTCCAGAATTTTTTTTGAAATTTGACCCCTTTGAGCTGTTTTACGCAGTGTGTTCTTTATAGTAGGGGAGCCCAGAGTGTTTTTGGGTAGTAACTCGAGCGCGTCAGATAATCATAAGGGGGATACCTTTCATGCTTTTGAGTAACTCCACCAAATATAAGCTCTCTATGTAGGGGGTTTGTCTAGAACAGCCCGTCAGATTTGTAAAAAAAAATTAGTTAAATGGACATACTCGAGCGCGTCAGATAATGATAAGGTAGGTTAGTTACCAGCTAAAAAGTGTACATTTTCTAAAATCTGCCGATTTGAGCGGTGGGTAAGGGAGCGGGAGGGTTACAAAGTAAAGCCAAGACCGGTAAGACGCTATCGCTCTTTTTGAGAATAATGTACGAAACAAAATGTTTATAGACTAGTAGCCAGGAAACTAGGCTCAACTAGTTGTAAACTGTCTTGGTAGCCAATCTGACGCGCTCGAGTATGTCCATGTAACTAGTTTTCTTTCAAATTTTGACGGGCTGTTCTAAACAAACCCACCAACATGGAGAGCTTATATTTGGTGGAGTTACTCAAAAGCATGCAAGGTATCTCCCCTATGATTATCTGACGCGCTCGAGTAAATCCACATTTAGCAACATGGGCTCCCCTACGTCTGGATCTTCATAGACTGTAATGCTAATCCATCCGGTTGAAACTTTTTTTTGTCGATCGATTCATTGATAGCACCTGTTGTTTCAGGGGTGATCAGCTGAAGAGGACTGCCTGGGACAAGATGCTGTTCGCTCCCTTCCGCGCCTCCATGGGCGGCAACATGCACATGGTGGTCACCACCTCCGCCCCCGTCCCTCCCCACGTCATGCGATTCTTCAGGAGAGCCTCCGGAGCGTACGTGAGTACAAAATGATCAAAGTTCTTTTTAAACAAAAAAAACATTTGATAATGACAGTGGGAACCTGTTGTGGAAAAAACTGGCGTTCCATTTGAATTCTGGTTTTACTAAATAAGCTTTTTTCTCTCTCAAATTATTGTATATAGAGCATTTTCAATCACATGTCTCGGACCTAACAACGGCCTTAGCAACAGAAGATGTTACAGTTTTTTGCCCTACAGAGGTTAACAGTTACAGAAAATGACTAGCCGTGGAATTCTTCTATTGGAGCATTTGCAATCATGTGATCCCATACCTAAAAACCGCTTTAGCAACAGATAAACAACGACCTTAGCAACAGTTAAAAGCCCTACAGAAGGTACACAGTTAAAAGAAAATAACCGGTTGTGACGTCACCTGAAAACACTCTATTAAAAATGTATATTTTAGCAGAGTGATTCATAACACAGGGGAATTTTAATATATTTTAATATAAAACCATAAACAACTTCATTCAGATAATTAACAGCTATATAATACAAATTTTGAATACATAACAAGATGAGATTACATGCACGAGACGTGATGCATAGTGTTTTTAGGTGACGTCACAACCGGTTATTTTCTTTTAACTGTGTACCTTCTGTAGGGCTTTTAACTGTTGCTAAGGCCTTTGTTTATCTGTTGCTAAGGTAGATTTTAGGTATGGGATCACGTGATTGCAAATGCTCCAATAGAAGAATTCCACGGCCAGTCATTTTTTGTAACTGTTAACCTCTGTAGGGCCAAGGCTAAACTGGATCGGTTAACTGTGTTATATCAGGCTTGGACAATGAGTGAAAAGCGATGTTACGGATTATGTCTCTAGTGAGCCATACGTGGCCAGAGCCATCTATCTGTCATTCATGGCATTTTTTAATAAAATTGCCGACTCGTCACGCTTGAATTGTGACTCGCGCATGACCAACGATGTGGCAGTGCATTATGACTAGTGGAAAATGACTAGTAGTGAACCTCCAATTTTATTTACACAGACTATAGATATAACACAGTTAACCGATCCAGTTTAGCCTTGGTAGGGCAAAAAACTGTAACCCTTCTGTTGCTAAGGCCGTTGTTAGGTCCGAGTCATGTGATTGAAAATGCTCTATTTAATAAAGCTAAGACACTAGTCGTGACACTAGTCATTAGCTGTGGACTAGTATGACTATATTTTAACAGTATACAAGAATTTCTCACTATTTAAAATCTTTTTCGCAGCTGATGGAGTGCTACGGCCAGACGGAGATGCTGGGGGCCACACTCACACTGCCCAACGAGATAGACGGAGGTCAGTACACCCCCCTCTACTATTCTTATATTCACTAATTTTAGACACTAAACGCATGTGCTGACAGGTCAATTACGCAATGAAGAATTTTAACTGTGAAGAACTTTATTGTTCGAGAGTTTTGGGTGGAGGTATTGACCATTCAATTGATTGGAAGACGCAGCTGTTCCAGGCTTTGGCCTTGGCATTTTTCGCGTCCCAAAATTTGAAAAAAAAAAAAAATGTCCGGGCACAAATTTGGTGCCCCCCTGAACACGTTCATCGTAGTTCCTTTCGAAAGTATCGAAGAATCTACCAATACTTCCAATAAGAAGTCCAATACTAAAATAATTTTGATTGCAAAAAAATGTCCGGGCACAAATTTGGCGCCCCCTGAACAAGTTCATCGTAGTTCCGTTCGAATTCTTATTCACTAATGTTAGGTCAGGAGCATGGGCGCCCATACATAAAGGGGGCCCTTGTACCGGGAAAAATTTACGTAAAGTCTTCCTTCGCCCAGAATAAATCGTTTTTTATTGAACGCGTTTTCTAAATTTTAAATTGTGAACTGTGTTAATCCTTTAATTATGATTGTAAACTAATTCAAAATCAAAATGTAAATAGTTTCTAATAAATAATGTTGACCATTTTCTATACATACTAGTTCCTTACTTGAAATTTTGCGGCTCGGTGTAGGAGAGATCACTTTAAGATGTCACCCAAAGGGTTGGTTGGTATTTTATGGCGCATGGTTCATATCAGGACATTAAGCCCTAGACAAGACAAATTAAAACTATTTTAGAAATCACAGTTTTAAGAATAAAATTTTAAAAGTTTTTTCTGGGGAGGACACTTAGACACCCCCTTTTTTGCTTGAAATTCCAGTATTTTATGTAACACCTTAAGGGCCCCTTAGGAATAATTATGAACCAACACCACTTTAAAAAAACTTTAAGCGGGCTTGTCTGGCTAACTTGCAAAAATGTTTCTTGGCCCCCTCCTCAATTCAAACATGTATGGCTGCCCAAGCATTATACTGACAGGTCATTTTAACTGTGTAGAAATATTATTCGAGAGTTTTGGGTGGAGATATTGACCATTCGATTCTTGCGAAGATTGCTAGACACGGCTGTTCGCGACTAACTGTTCAAGGAATATATTCAGTCCTATTATTAGTTTTTTTTGCATATAGATGGCAGCACCACAAATGCTCCGCGGGTCCATTTCCTCTTTGCTCAAGTTCGGAGGCGGTATGGTCAATTCAAGTGAATGATCGCTTAAAAAATGATCTCTTGCAACATATTTTTCTGTAGGAATGAGGGAGAATTCCTAGGAGGGAGTTTTTTAAAGGAGAATTTCTGAAATTTTTCGGGGGAGTAATCTTTATACTAACTCCACTACTCACTTACATGAGAAACAGTGGCGGCTCGTGGGTTTCATAACAGGGGGTTCACATGGAATAAATTTAAATTAAATCTTAAAGAGAAGAAATGTTGCACCAATGCAAAAGTCAAGTATCTTTTAGCTGAATTTTATCTTTTCCAGAGGTCTTAATGATCACTGCATGCAGTTTCCTTTTTTAATTAAACTATGCAAATTATGCTATTAAATAGAAATAAAAAGCTCCTATGTCGAGTACTTATAAAAAAATAAGCAATTCGTTTTCTAAAATGTAAGAAAAAAAACTGTGTTCACATAAAATTTTTTCTCGAATATAAATAATTTTACTAAGAACCATTTTAAAATGTTTTACATCCAAAGCAGTAGAACTTGTAGTTTTAAAATATTGATAGATTTTTTTTAAAAAAATACTTAGCCTCTAATACTTACCTTCTAAAAAAATATCGTCGGCTTACAATCGAAAGGCACTAAGTCACTTATGGAAGATATTTTGAATGCGGTGGAACAACACCAACGAACGAGCGGAGTGTTGGCGTATCTCTAAAATCTCATCAAACTGGAAAGCTAGTAACCTAGCATAGATGGTTGGTTTGCTGATGTTGACAGAGTTGCTTGTCGTAAATAAAGTAGATAGCGATTTTGTTTTAAACCAGAAAGAATTCATACAGTAAAAAGCTTAAATGTTGGTTCACGATTAATGATTTATTAAACTGAAATTTGATCATGTAATTGAATTATTTTAGGGATTATGAAGGTTTTATAATTCAATTTTTCAAAGGTTTTATAATAATTTCTTTTTCCTACACTATAACTACTAGAATGGCAATGGTAAAATGATCGCCAAATTTGGCATAACCTCGTACGGAGTAGTTGTGCAAAAAGTGACTTAGTGCCTTTCGACTGTAAGCCTACGATATTTACCTTCTGGAAAAATGAGAAGACTAATAATGGCTATATAAGCCACAAAAAAATCATACTTTGGCAAACAACACTTATTTTAGGCTGAAAACGTTCTCTTACTTACTTGCTTGGAGAAGTTGGCTCCAAATGAATGTCTGAATGCCACTGAATAATGAGCCTTTTCTTGTCCCATGTACTTTTCAATATATAGGGTGTTTCTAAATTCCGTTTCACGGATTTTATTTAGAACCAACGTTTCCTGGGGAAGTAAGGTGCACCCTTAGGTAAGTGATGACCATGTACATACAGCGCCCTTAGCGGAAAAATAAGAAAGTTAAAAAAATTAATTAAAAAAAGCAAAGGAGACATAGAACACACAACTTCAATGAGAAAATTGTTAGCAACATCATAAAAAACGCATAAAAAAAGTTTCATGAAAATATCTTCAGTATTCAAGGAGATATTAACATGTGAAAATAGCATTTTTTCAGGCCTAAAAAAAATTCTTAAAATTGGAGGTTTCTTTGATTTTTTTAGATAAAGTTTGTCTTTTTTTAGCTAAACAATGCAACAACTACATGATAGCACTGAAAATTTCCTTTTTTGAGGCCTGAAAGAGTGCTATTTTACATGTTAATATCTACTCGAATATTGAAGATATTTTCATGAAATATTTTCCAATGCGTTTATCATGATAACAATTTTCTAATTGGAGTTATCTCCTTTAGTTTTATAATTAATTTTTGACGCATCTCAATGGACTCTCCATGGACCTAGGGGTCTTCCATGGCCCTAAGAGACGTTGGCTCCAAATAATAGCTCCAATAAAATAAATTTTTGTTTTCTTGTCTTGGCATTATAGGCATGGTGGGACCACCGCTGCCCAGCAACCACATCAAGCTAGTGGACGTCCCCGAGATGGGCTACTTCGCAAGAGAAGACGTCGGAGAGGTAATGTTATTATTTCCATTTTATAAAAACCAACGCACTCACTTAAAAATGTATTCATCAAGGAACAGAAAAATAGAAAGATTAACTTATGCTCAGTTAACTACCATGTACATTTGCGGAAAAAATATTAACTTTAAATCATCATCATCATATAACTCAAGGAAACGTTATCATTTCAGAGACCCTTTGAGGAATGACGGTGGTTCAAATGATGACCATAGCTTAATTTACGACTGACTTAAATCTATCTTTTAAAAGGTGTTATGTTTCATTTTAATGAAATATAGATGCTAAAAATGAAAGCAGTTTATTCTAAAGTCATAAAAATGTCTATACATGAAAAAGAAAAGCAAGGACTCTGTAGTCTAGGAGGACTCCGGGATACAACTTCGTTCTGATGTTACATCACTCAACAGTCGTCTTCTTACTGCAATTTATCTCAGATTACTAAAAAACAGAGTTAAAACCTTGTTTTTAAGAGTAAATTAAATTTCAAAAATCTCTGGCGGAGGGCCCCAGAAAACCGCCTTTTTATTACGGAGCTTATTGTTGCTCCCACAATTAAACAATTTGATTGGCAATTCGAACAATTTTATGTAATTTATCATTGTAACAAAATAGTAGGGGACCAACTAAATCCCATAAGAAGAAGTCTTGCTGGGGAGCATGGGAAAATTAACTATAGGTGGGTCACGCTGGATTTTGTTTATAAAAAGTGGGTCGCAATGCTCAAAAGTTTGAGAACCCCTGTATTATCCGATTGATAACATAAACTGTGATCACAATGAGTCGACTGTGTTATTATTTTTTAATCGAAAAAAAAAATAGAAATTCGTATGCTCGCCTCAATGTTAAAACGGCCGCTTTCGGTATCCCGACAGCTGCATTCCTCCCCGTGACCGAGATAGAAAAATTCTCCTCTCGGTTTGTTCGAAAAGGAATCGCCATGGCAACCGATCATTGCTTAGAAAGTTCGGCGACTTCCGCACCTAAGCCATGCGGAGTAAGCACCCTTCCAACTTCCAAAGGGCCGCCAAGTAATCTGGCTTCTATTTATCCATGATATATTTTTCAAGGGGAAAGTCTTTAATGTAGAACTTTTCCGGCGAGAGAGGGACGAAAGGTTTATAAATGTTTTTACCTCAACATCTTTAAATACTGAATATTAATTAAAAAGGGGTCATCCTCCAGAAAATGTTTGTAAATTTCCTTAAAAATGGTGTTTTACCTAATTTTTGGATACCTACTTTATTTTGCCCCTCCCATGCTCGGATCCAGGGGGGGGGGCAAGTGGTCAATTGCCTCCCCCCTTGGGCTCTGACCAAAACGAGTTAAAACTCTGCTTTTCCAAAATTTTCCGGGGGAGGACCTCCATACCTCCCTTTTGCCTTTGTAACAATTTTATTTACTACTTTTTATATTAAGTTCTTAAAAATGCAAATAGTATCTAATGAACCTATTAGGGGCCGTACATAAATGATATCGCGCTCGGAGGTATTCAATTTGTGACAACGGGGAGGAGGGCAGAAGTTAAACCCTTGACCATCTAGGGCAACAGAGATGGCCGCTCATTTCTGGGATATCTCTCGGAAGATGGGACCTTAAATCCCGTCTTAAAAGTTCAAAAATGAGTCGAGAGACTACATTTTAAGGTCTAATTTTTTAAAAAATCTGGAGGACGACCCCCAGACCCCCTTCCTTCCCTGGGGCGTCATATGAGCATCGTCAATGAAACTTAGATATTTTTGCACGAAGGGTCGCATTTGATCTGTAAAATACTCGGGTTGAGAGACATTAATAACAAAATTGGGCGTCAAAACCCTTCCAGAAAAACAAAAGACTGGTTGTACGGCCCTGTAGGTATGGTACCTAAAATTGGTTTTTCATGACAAAGGGTGATCTAACCCCTTTGCTCAGGGGGAATTTCAGGGTGTATACAGCCTCCCTCTCGAAACCTCAAACTTTTTATTTTATGTTTATTTTCACACACTCAGTTTCACACAAATTTGTGTTTCAGATCTGCATCAAAGGGACGAACGTGTTCCAGGGCTACTTCAAGAACGAGGAGGCGACGCGCGAGAGCCTCGTGGACGGTTGGCAGCACACGGGCGACATCGGACGGTGGCTGCCGGTAACCACACCCTCTTTTCTTTATATACAAGTTTAACTACGCTTGACACAAGGGGACGTGTTTATTTTGGGATTTTTTATGTTTCGACTGGCCAGCTTTAAGTTAAAGGAGTTGGGAGAAACCCTGAATAACAGCAGTAATTCAGTTCTCAATTTATTTTAAGTTAAAATAAATGTATTCTTATGGAATTTTCGGCAATAAGAGGTATTTTAACATGAACTATATCGCGTGTATATTTGAATGCGTTATACTCTAAAAAACATGTAGGATATAGCAAAGAAAGTATGCAAAATTAGGAAAACACAGAATTCCCGTAAATCCGCCAATGTAACCAGGGTGAGATACTAGCTTAAAAAGTGTAGTTTTACCTAGCTTAAAGTTATTTCTGTTACTGCCCAAAAAGGAACTTCACACCAAAATCAGGGAATTAAAAAAAGACGAAATTTATTCAAATATGTTTAGAATTCATTTGATAAATTAGAAGATGTCACATCAAATATTTTAATAGATCTAACTGCATTACTGCTGTTATTCAGGATTTCTCCTTTAACTTAAAGCTCACCAGTCGAAATATAAAAGATCCCAAAATAATCCCCCCTCCCAGAGGCCTCCAAATAATCCAGGCCCCCTGGCCAGCACGGGCCTGGTTGACACTCCATGATGAATTCGTTCAATTTTTTACACTTAAATAAGTGCATGAAATGAAACATAATGCTTTAGGGGGCTCATTCCATCAATCTGCCTTAAATGATTCAGTTTCATAATAATTTTTCATTTCATTCGTCTCACTTTTGTGCAAAAAACTAAGCAAAAATATATTTATTTTGGTTGTCAATTAAAATTATCAACTGTAAAATACTTTTAAATATTACTAGCTGGTTTGACCCGGCAAAGCCGCGTCTTACCAGCTAGATTACGCGCCTTTGGCGCTGATGCGAGCTTCGCTCGTTACTACCACACGCTTGCAGCGCAGTTAAATTTTTTACAATTTGTTACTTTTTTAAAGCTGCATCGTCAGCGCTAAACTGTTCAATATTTTCAATCAAATTATAGGTTTTTCTAACCACAACTAATTTATTCTTATGCGTCATCTGAAGAGAAAGAAGTAATACTTCAGGTAAACCTGTACCAGTATTTTTTTTATAAATCCAATATGCCTAGTATCCCTGTTGCGACAAATCTAGTAAAACGTCAAAACATTGAAGTTTGATAATTTTAAAGTAGATTTTCTTCACGCTCTCTAAAAGACGTTTTGCCTGTGTTGGTAAAAATATTTACTGAAAACAATGGGGCAGATATACTGGTATATTTTTTTTTTAGTATTCTGTACTCTAAATGAATCACTTATTTCAGAAACATGTCAAACGCCACTTTTCTTGTTCTGAGATAAACGAGAAAAACTGTATATAATCTCACTACATTTTTATGAAGATGTTAAGTAATTTTTTTCTTAAAGTAGACCTCATTTGGGTATTTTACAGACAAAAAGAATTTTTTAAATATTTTTATTCTTTGCGTAAAAAATTATTGAAATTTTTGCATTTGACAGGTTTCTGCAATAAACAGAGTATTCAGGCCAATTTTCATAGTTTAACTCTAATTATTTTAAGGATTTGGCAATAAAAGTGGGAATATTAGTTGAAAATAGCATTCCCATATTAAATACTAACCCATAAAATTATTATAGAGTTCTTATTTTTTTCTCTTTTGGTTATTAGATGTACAAATACTTAGTTTTATAAATGATTTCAACTCTAGACTCAAAAATAGTGGTCAACCAATTCAAAATGTTAATATAGACATCTTTGAAGTCAATTAGATAGTTGTTTAGAAGTAACTTTGTGGACAGTAAAACAATTTTGCTTTAAAAGCCTTCAAAATTAATTAATTAGTTCAATATTATGATCTGGGGTATAGATTTGATGTCCACTTTTAATGAAGTGATTCATGAATCCAAAATATCAATCACATGGATGTAATAAATGGCCACAAGCATGGAAATTTTAAATATATAGGTACCAAAACGTCCAGTCTTGAGATTCGTACAAAAGCTTTAAAAATATGGGTTTTACTATGGCTTGATGGACCTAACCTCTAAAGAATGACTTTTCCAATAGCATATAGTTTTTGTATGCGATTAAATAACAAACTGCTGCCCCAAACAAGCGGTAGATGAGACGGCATGAACGAAATTCCCCGCAATTTAAGTGCAGAAACCAGTCAAGCGACGTCGTTTGACATGTTTCTGCACTAAAGCGGAAATTTAACATGCTAAAAAACTATTTTAAAATTCCGTTATTTTCATTATTCTTACACTAGAATGTGCGTTTACCCCTACAGAATCATATGACACCAATAACTCATTTTTGAAAAATTGGCGTTTGACATGTTTCTGAAATAAGTGATTCAAATAGGGTCCTGGATTTCCAGCACAAATTTGGTGGTTATACAACGAAAATTCCATTACTAATACAGTTTTTTTTCCCGATTTTCTCAAAACTTGGTTTTTGGACTAGTCAAACTGTCAATTTAATTAGAACCGTTTGGTCTTTTTAATTTATAAACGCTTTGCTCTAATTCTAAACCCGTAAACCTTTTCTATGACGATCAAGTATAGTCAAACATTTGAAATATTGTTCATTGAAAGTACTATTTATAACCTGTTGAAGTTTCTCCCTTAGAACGGCACGCTCCAGATCATCGACCGGAAGAAGCACCTCTTCAAGCTCTCTCAGGTGGGTGAAACTGAATTCCATTAATTTTTGGATTTTTGAACATTTGACTGCATTTGTTTCTTTTTAATTTTGGTCCACTAAATTTCAAAAATGTGTAAACAATGTAAATCCGTAGTAAAATTCCGTAAATAATCTGTTGTAAAGGGGCTCCCACATAAAAAGTTTGGAAATTTACCTCTCAGAATAAGAGTTTTAGCTTATTTTAAACATAAGCAGAAAAAAATAAGTAGCAGTTAGAAAATAGCTGCTACAGGAAAAAAATTGATGTAGCTGCTAAATGTGTTAAAAATAGCTGCTGAAAATTAGCAGCATTTGTAGGCTCTCGATTGGTCACAAAATCGCATCTAATACAAATACAAAACTGACGACCAGCTACAGGCTCATAGCCCAACAATGCTGGTCCTATGATTATGAACTCCCCAATTCCCACAGCCTATCCAGACACTCCCTTTGAATAAACTATATTTTCTGGCAACGCGTTCCATATGTCAATTACCCTATTGAAGTAGTAGTACTTCCTTAAATCCCGATTGACATGTGTCTTATTTAGTTTATACCCATGGCCCCTTGTTCTGTTATCCTTGCTGAAGCCCTCCGTATCCCCTTGCTTTACCAACTTGAATAGCTGAATCAAATCCCCCCTCTCTCTTCTTTTTTCCAGTGAATACATGTTGAGCCTGCTCAAACGTTCATTATAATCCAGGTGTGTTATCCCCTTAATTATTTTTAGCTCGGTGCTGTACCTTTTCAATTACCTCTATATCCTTCCTCATGTATGGAGCCCAGAATTGTACTGCATATTCAAGATGAGGTCTTACTAATCCCTTGTATAAAGGCAATATTATATTCTTATCCCTTGAAGTTACAGTCCTTTTTATATACCCCAATAACCTATTTGCCTTTTTACCCGCAGCTGTACATTGATGACCCATTTTAAAGTCCCTATGTATTAATACCCCTAGATCCTGGACTGATTCTCCCTTCTTTACTGCCACGCGCTGACCAATGAGAATCGTCTAAATTTAGCATAGTAACAGAGTTAATGAAGGAAACGAAAGGAAAACGCGATCATGTCCCGTAGCAGTAGAAGCTTTTGTAAGCTGTTAAAAATAGCGCTCTGCTAATTTTTAGCCCAGCTACTTTTAGCTGCTATTTTTCCTTAACGAACGTAACTGCTACGTTTTCAAAAAGTAGCAGACTTGGCCACCTCTACTTATTTTGAGACTTTTAGATTACACCAAAAAGAGTATCATTGCAAGTGGCAGAATTTTCTAAGAAAAAACAGTACAGTATAATAAAAGGCGAAATTTTGAGAGGGGTTTCTAGTCCTACTCTAGAAAAACTGGAAATATGCCTTTAAGGTAGAGTTTTTAATTCCTTTTGAGACTTTAGTTATACCCAAAGAGGACTGCTCCTTGTAAGTCCTCTAAGTAAAAAGCGGTACATAATAAAAGTTTAAATTTCGAGGGTGGTAGAAAATGTTTGGGGTTTTTACCCTTAAAAGTAGTGTTTTGGCAGACTCATTTTAAGACCCTTTGGGTAAACACCCGAAGAGGACCCCTCCGTGTGAGTCATATAATTTTCAAAAGAGAAGACAGTAGAAAAAATTATGTCAAAAATTTCGGGGGGGGGGAGGTTGAACCCCTTAAATATGGCCCTGTTTGACACTTTACAATCCAAATGTTCTGTTTCCAGGGTGAATACATCGCTCCCGAAAAGGTAGAGGGTGCCTACAGCCACTCGGAGCTCGTGGCTCAGGTCTTCGTGGATGGACAACCGCACGAGGTAGGTTCCAGTTCTTCAATTTTATAATTTTAATTCGGGAATGGAATAATACAGAGGTGTGCATCTGGAGTTCAACAAGAACCCAGTTTCATAATAATTTTGAATTTTATTTGCCTTGGTCTGTCTATTTCTCACTTCTGTGCTGTGAACTAAGCAGAAATATAATTTAAACGATGAATTTAGTTTTTAAGATTTTCTATCACAAGGTTGAAAAAGTCCCATCAACTCTAAATACAACTGCTAAATACTTTTGAATGAAAAAAGGCGTTTAATGGAGTTGCCTGGAGTAGATTGGTGCAGCAGGCCAAGGCCCATCAAGGGCTGTAGAACCGAAGAAGAAATACTTTTGAATGCACCTATATTTTTACCGAAGATAGCCTTTTTTTTCTAAATAAGTTCGTGAATTTCCAGTAAAAAATTGGTCGTTATACAACAAAAATTCCATTATTTATACAGGTTTTTTTTCTCAAAACTTGATTTTTGGACTTATTCCCTTTTTCAAATTTACGATTCATTTATCGTGAATAATATTTTATTGGATGTGTTGTAAAGATGTCCCTTATATTTCAGAACTACGTGGTGGCTCTGGTGGTGGCCGATCCCAACGGTCTGCAGAGGTGGCTCCAGGCCAGGGGACCCTCCTCCCCTGATGCTGACCCCCGTCAGCTGCTGCAGCAAAAGGTTTGGATCATTCTAATATACTATGCTGATGACAAAATGAACCGAAAGGGGGATGACAGAAGCACTGACGGATTAATGCAATTTTGTGGGCGGTTAGATGGAATATTCAATTTACAGTAGATCCTCCCTGGGAGATAATTTTTTTTTTAAAATAATATCTTTAAAAATAGTACTGTTAAGCTGTTTTGAGACTTAAAACTGATATAAAATAAGCTTAAAGGGGGGGGGGGGAAAGTGGCGCAATAATTTTAAAAGTAGAGGGCAGTATAGAAATCCAAGGGGTTTGGGTGGTCCTCCCCAAGAAATGTTTTGGAAATTTGACCCTTAAATACAGCATTTTAACTATTTTTTATCCACTTAGTCGACTTTCGGAGGGGAGGCCAGGCCCCTTTAACTCCTCTTATACGCCTCTGGCCTATGGTACTGGCGATTTCCCCCTAAATATTTTTAGAGTTTAACAAGAAAAAAAGTTTTTCAGACACTTTTAGAGGGTGCAGCGTCCTCTGTTGAGTGGCTAATCATAACTATAACACTTAAAATAGGGTCTAAAAAGTTTTAGGTCAGGCCCAATGGGTCTAAAAGATCCGGACCGGACCTGGATCATCTTCCGGAAAGATGGGAAGATGATCCAGACCCGGATATCAGGGGATGGTGGACCTTCAAATACAAATAGGCAAAATCGAACAATTTTTTTTTCCAAATTTTATTTTAAAATACTCAAAACTAAACCAAATAAGTATCTGAAAACGAAATTCAATAAAGGGAACAACAAATAAAATAAGTTACAGCATAGTATGTTTTTGTAATGTTTCCTGTCTTTGAAACGTTCCTTGCTACAGAGTTCACATGGAAAGTAAACCAAACCTAAGGGGCCGTCCATAAATGACGTCACGCTCAGAGGGGGAGGGGGTTAATCAATTTGTGACAGTTTTTGACAAGGGGGGGGGGTTCAAAAGTTGTGACATCACATCCTCCAAAACTGAAAATCAACCAAAAATAACAAAAATAGATTTTTTTTTCTAAGATTTTTTATCCAAAAAAATTAATTTTAGTTGCTTCTAAGAGAATATTCTACAAAAAATTATTACCGAGAAATTTACAACTCTATGTATTAGACATATTGATCGATTGAAAGCGTGACATGTGATATAGGGGGGGAGGGGGAAATGTGACAGTTTGTGACATAGGGGGGAGGGGGTCAAAAATTGGCAAAAAAAGTGTGACATCATTTATGGACGGCCCCTAACGATTAATTGAAATAAAATTGGTATTTTTTTAAGTAATTGATCAACATTAAGTTTGTCGAATTCTGGATTTAGTTCCAGAAAAAGTGAAATTTTTTACAAAAATTTAAGTAAAAGAGTAAAAAATAACAAAAAAACCCTACTGAATCAAATACCTAATTATATAATACCAATTTTTGTTACTCATGTTTATTTGAACAATTATTTATTGAAAGCAAGAAGAAATGTTAAAAAAAGCTACATGTCGCAATAGAGAGATTTTAAAAATGTTTCTTTAATCTAAAAAAAAAATGTAAAAATTGTTTTTGCAGGAGGTGAGGACGGACTTCTTGAAAGCTCTGCGGCAAGTGGGAGAGAGACAGAATCTCAACAAGCTGGAACAGGTGAGACTCCCTCCCCTATACTAGTCCCCCAAAGACGTTACTACGCGGAAGGAAAAACTGAGTAGACAGAAAGCCTTTTGGGTTGCTAGGAGGATACGCAAATCGTAATAAAAAGACGCTATATATACACATGGGTTTAACAAACTAATCCTATTTCCAGAGATATTTTTAACTCCTCTGAGAGAGTATTTCACTCCCTGAAAATCGGAAATACTCTTTAAAAAACTAGCCAGGAGTATTTTCACTCTTTGAATTTTTCACAAAGGTTTAGCTTAAAAAGTGCACCTTGCTCCACTGAATTTTTTTTTTGCAGTGATTCCAATCAATTAGACTTTGCAAATGCCTATGAAATTAAACTTTCTATAGATGATTTGTGGCCATAATGGTGCAGCCGGAAAAAATTTGGAAAGATTGGATCTACATTTGGTCGTTTTAGGAGAGGAATAGATTATATTGTTTTCACTTATTGTTCTGATGCTTAGGGAGTTTTATTACGGTTTTCGTGTCTCTGAATATGTATGTTTATGCTATTTCCGTATTTCACTCCTCATAATTCTATTTCACTCCTCCTAAAAAAGTCAAGGATTATTTTTACTCCTCCAAACAAATCCTAGGAATAACACTGCCTACTTCTAAATTGAAGTCCACTCAAAATTCAGACGCCGCGCTGGGAACTATTTGTTTGGTTTCCCCAGGGTAAGTAACGTTGCAGTCTGTACTAGACTCTTAGAATATGATTAGTTTGGTATCTTAGAATAGGATTAGTTTGGTATAAATATGGTCACAATTTGCGTACTCCTCCTAGCAACCCAACAGGCTTTCTGTTTACGCAGTTTCTGCTTCCGCGTAGTGACGTTCAGGAAACGTTGCTGTCTAGTATAAAAATGAGCTGAAACCCTGATACAACAATATCGTTTGCATTGTTCTGTCCTCTTTCAGGCGCGCAACGTGTGCTTCCTGAGTGAGCCGTTCAGCGTCGCCAACGACCTGTTGACGCCCACCCTCAAGCTGAAGCGACACGAGGCCAGGAGGCGACACCTGCATCTTATCGACGCCCTCTACCGGGAGGGACCCCTACTCTAATATCCAAACGATAATCATGGTGCCATAGCGAAAAATGCCTTCTGGTCAATGGACAATTCTCGCATTTTTAAAAATTAGAAAAAAAGCCATTTTTTCGGAAAAACAAACTGTTCTAATTTCAAAAATCAGCAAAAAAAATTAATTAGATACTTGAAAATATAAATAGCTAAATTTGAGTTGACCTCGAAACGCTCGTGACGTAATGTGATACAAACAAACATAACATAAACTAGTAACAGCCGATTAAGAATGTTCTTGATTGACTGTTACTAGTGTTTTTTGTACCAACTGACGTCACAAAACTATTGGTGACGTCACTGCTGTTTTCGCGCCGCATTTAAAAGACGAATTTTGAAATTAAATAGAAAAATAATTAAGCGTCGGAATCAAAAAATTTTTGAGACAAAATTTCTTTTTCAACCATCTTTATAGAATAAAAAATTATAATAAAATGTGGGAATTGTCCATTAACATGATCCTGCCAAATAATGAAATTTGAAACTGTGTTAAATTTTTTTTAAAAAGGGAGACAGTATAATCTCCTTTTTTTGTACTTTCCTATTAGCCCATCGACAGTGCCGCTGAAACCGAAAATGTATAGTTACGGTTTACTAAATCAATACCATGTCAATGACGTATAATATAGTATCCTTGGTATAGTCAAAAAGCCCATTAAACATGCCGCTGAAACTTAACGGGCTGATATTTTATACGAAAGAACTGTTTTTTTTTTTCTAGGGGATATCTTGTTCGTATTTTTGGTTAAAAAGATTCTTACTTAGTTGACAATTGGATAACTATCTCCCTTAAAGGTTGTAGCCAAAGGTCTAAAACCGAATAAAGTTTTATCGTGTGTGAAACAGAAAATGAACTATTTTGTAGATTGAAGCTTTGTAACTCGATCTCAGTGGAGCATGAAAGAAAAAATTTCGGTATGGCATTTAAACGTATTTGGAGAAGGTGGTCGAATATCAAAAATCGTTAAACATTTTAAACTCTATTTTCGGAAGATTTTAAAAATTCTTTGGGGTAATACAGTTAAATGAAAAAAATTGTAGAACCTTGATAGAGCGACCCCATCTGATACCAAAATATACGGTCGTGTTAACGAAAGACGTTATAACAAATAAAATTACTACTATGATAAAACAAACGGTGCTAGAGGTTCTACTTATACTGTAACTAAAAGACTTGAAGCCCAGCAAGGTGGCTTATACTATGTAATAAAATATATTTAAGAATGTAATCTGTTACCTTCTTCTTCGAAAGATAATTTAGAGAATTGGTTTGAATGACCAAAAAATTTGAGATATAAATTACTTTACTATAATAATAATTATTATAACTATTATAAATTACTTTAAAAGTGTTTTTAATGCTTAAAAATAGATTCAAACTCTGATATTGTACATATTTCGGGCAATGATTTTATTTTCAGCTATAATTTAAAGCAAATACGTAGTCTTAAACTCTTCTTTGATCAAAGGCAATTTTGTTCAACGCAATATGATCACATTTTTCGCGTCCATTGCACCATTTCATTTTCAGAATCAACGGTACATTTTTATGTTGCTAGTCATTCAAGAACGATGTGACATGTGTCAAGTTTTATCTGTGAAGACTCGATGATTTTGAGAACATTGACAGCAGTGATTATTTTTTAAATGTATGTTTTGATGTGCATTGTTTATTTATGTTTTATAAAAGTTTTATAGAAAAAAAGAAAGATTTTGTGTTTATTGAGGCTTTGTTTTCACCAAAACAATAAAAAACTTACAAAGTTCTTTACTTTTCTAAAAACTAATAAATTGTTTTTTTAAAAAAGTCAGTTTGCCTTTGTGTCTATTCAAAAGTAGATTAAACTGCTTAAAAGGAGATTTTAATGTTAAAATACACTAAAAATATTAAAAATTTGATAATTTATAAAAGACTTGTTTTAAAATGTAAAAAAAAAAGTTCAGAAAGAGTGGAAGAGTGCAAAGAAATACTGTTTTTAGAAAAACAAAATAATATCTTACTTGTCTTGGATTTATTTTTTATTAATGTAGAGGAATTAGGTAATGTAGGTTTTGGGTAAAAAAAACTTGAAATAGATTCTGAAGAAACCAAGACCAAGGTGATTTTTTTCCTCAATAATTTTGGATTTCATTTTATTTATGAGTTCATTTTAATGATTTAATGTGAATTTTCTATTTAATTTGTATAGTAAAAAAATCTTTATAGAAATTAAGCAACTTTTAACAAAAAAATATTTAATGGTTCAATCGAAAAAAAATTATCTTCCCCAGCTTTCATCACAAAACTAGGTTTAGTTCAGCTAATGTTTACAGAGGACGCTACTGTCTATATTGATGGAAACGCCTACTCTGTTTTTTAACATCTTTGATTTCGTACGGTGGCCACGGTATTTTTCAGAAAGGAAAACAAATGTGAAATGTTGATAAACACTAGAAAGAAGAGTGCGCAGATTCTAAATTAGAAAAAAAATACTGGCAAAACTTTTAAAAAATGGAATTTGTGTAACTAAATTGTCAGAAAGTATTTAAAAGATCCTTGCTTTGTACTAGTTGAAATGTAAATATGCGTTTTAAGTACTATTCTAATTTCTAAAACTCAATTGATAACCTTAAAAGTTAAAACCAATTGTACCTTTCATTTTGCCTTAATATATATCTTAACCTCACGCTTACTATGAAAATTCAACTAGACACTTTTAAGATAGAAATTATATGTATTCACTTGCAGTGGTGTAAATTTCAAAGGTCACTCTTTAATTTGTTTCTGAAACCATTAAATTTAAAACCTACTTCCTTTTACCTAAGTTAACATTAAGCCTATATCTCTATGCCCTTTTAGCAATATTTGTTTACTAATTCTAGTTTACTTTACTGCAAGTATATGTTAAAATCTCATTGTTCTTTAAGTAGTAGTTAAGTATGTACCCTTACATGGTACTTACATTACCCCCCTTACATGGTACCCTTACATTATACTTATGTACCCTTACATGGGGGTAGGGGGGGTTAAAAATTGCCAAAATCATCCTTACGTAATTAATGAATGGCCCCAAACTAGTGATTGAGAAAATCTCACGTGAGAATTTGAGGTGGAAGGGGGTCTTGCAAAATCTCACCAAGAGGGAGGGGTTCAAAATTTGGAAAAAACATCTCACGTAATTTATGAACGTCCCCCTAACAGATTTGCTCCTTTCTTTGCAGATGGCGGAAGAGGATGAGCCTCCGAAGAAGAAGCTTGAGTTCCGGCGCCTGAAGCGTCCTCTGGAGCAGCTGACGGAGGTCGCTCTGCCTTTCCACACGCAGCTGCTGGGGCAGCAGAGCGCTGCGCTGGAGCGGCTGAGGGAGGGGGGAGGAGGGCAGCTGCTGCGGCTGGAGCAGACCAAGGCCTGCAAGACGGTGCAGCTGCTCAAGGCCGACCTGTTCGAGCTGGAGCAGCTCAACCTGCAAGTGAGGGACGAGGACCAGGATGCATTCCACCAGAAGGTGAGGGTCTTTCTGGATCAACTCATACCACCACTTAGTGAACATACCATGGGCGCCATTTAGGGGGGCAATTGACCCCCCCCCCAAGGTTTCTATTGTTATGTGAAAAATAGCTGTAAGTCCCTTGAAAATTCTGTAACTTACATGGAGCATCAGGTGTAACCCCAAAAGACTGAAAATGAGTTAAAACACTACTTTTGAGGGTCAAATTTCAAAAATTTTCTGGGGGAGAATCAAATTTCATACAGTGTATTTCCATTGAAAATTCTACCAGTTACAAGAAGCAGTTACCCTTTGTGTGTTCCCCAAAGTAGTTTCAAATTAGATAAAACACAAGTTTAAAGTGACAAATTTCACAAAAAATTTCTGGGGAAGGACCCCCAGCCCCCCTCAAAATTTTGATGTCTATTTATTTTTTTCCTTGAAAATTATGTGGTATACAAGGAACCGTTTTCTTCGGATTTCACCCAAAGGGTCTCAAAATGAACTAAAACACTACTTTAATTGGCAAATTTTCAAACTTTTTCATTCATACTATACTACACCTTTAAACAGACACTTGACAAAATGTTTCGCTTCTGACATTCCCACTGAGCTGGTCCTGTTCTCTCTGAAAAACTTGTTTTGACAGTTTGAAGTTGTGAAAACAGTTTTTGTGATGCTTCACAATACTACAAATATGGGACCCTACTTTCACTAATTCACAAAAACAGGCTCCTGGCTGAAAAAAACTAGTGTAATGCCAACTTCAAATTCACAAAATTATGAGTAAAAACAGGACCCTTCACAAATAGTCTGGACAGACCCCTGACTACTCCTCAGGTCCATGAAGGCCTCCTTTACACACAGTTCCACTTTTTCCTATCCTTTTTCTTCCCGTTTTTGATCTTCTTTAAATCTCTTTCCCTCTAGTCTTCCCCTATTCTCTCTCATCACTCATTCCCTCTAGATGTCCGAGTTATTGTATTTTCTTTGTTTTTATTATATTTATGTGGAGTTCAGCACTGTCATAAACCTTTATAAATAACAGGGAATTTTTCACTAAGATTGATGTATAACAAAAAAAATAAAACAGCCCCACATCTCGTTCAATTGTTTATTATCTTGATAGTACTATTTGCCAATTTATCAGAGCACTTGGCACTGGCACCCTTCTTATACTAAAGTATCAACTTTTGTTATAGTATGTATCATTAAAAATCAGCTAATTTACTAAATAAGTGTTAATTGTGCTTCTGAACCAATATGGGGTTTTTATGAAAATCTTTTTTCACTACCATTTGATATTTTAATTTTTCTACCAAACAACAGCCGTTTTCACAATTAACCTCACCTAGGCTTAACCTGGAATCATAAAGCCTCCAATTGGTAGTTTAAGAAGGGAAACAAGTTTTAAGCCAATCTGAGTTGTCGAAAAAGCTTGATTCCAGGTTAACCTTAGGTCGGTTAAGTGGTTAATGCAGCCATAAGTGTCGTATCTATTTGCTTGGAATTTTTAAAACAAAATAAAGAAGCCGTATTGTTATCAAGCATGCTATTTTATTTTGAGGATAACACAGAAAAGATCAAACTGGCCCCCCCCCCCCCCAGCACAGAGTCTGATTACAAATCGCAGTGGTGTAGGAATCTCCACTTCCAGACCTTGCTTGTGGTGGGAAGAACTATTGGGCTATTGGCTGATTAAAGAAAGCTAAATTCATTCTAACTGCCCCGAGCTTCACCCAAAGGGAGCTTTTCACAGGTAGAGAGATCAGATGGAGGAAATTTCCACTTATTAGTTGCACTTTGGCAATCTTCATCCTTTGAATCGTATGCAGATTCCCTCCACTCTATTTAAGATGAACAGAACAGAGCGATTGTGCAGAAGACCTGAGCTAGATTCACTCGCCCCCAAAGTGAAACACATCCCAAATGGGACTTTTGCAATGATCACTTCAACTATTTTTTAAGATGTCTATTTGAACCTACTTAACTTCAATCTCTCAAGTTGAAGGTTTTTCAATCGATGACAAAACACTTTCAATCAAAAAACTCTCGTAACCCAAACACAAAGGCGTGGTTATGGTATAATTTTACGTTGGACCCCACCTGGCTTCGTTGACATAGGAAATGAGATGGCAGGTTTGGCAGCGGGGAAAAGGGCTGTATCTCCTCTTAGAATCAGAATTCCATACAGCGACATTAAAACGTTCATTGAAGAAACTGTATTGAAAGAATGGACTGGGATGCAAATACGTATTGATAACAAACTTTTATCTTCGTCCAATAAACTCTCCCATTGCGTCACATTCATCTCGAATTCTGATACGACTCAGAATAGGCCCTCCAAGAGCCACAACCGTTTTCTTCTGTTTGGGGAACTGCCACCAACCTGCCCTCCATATTGTGAAATTTAAATTGTGAAACACATTCGAACTTCTTGCTTTCATTTTAAGTAACTCATCATCACCTGATCTTTTAAAACATCCAACTCATCCTGCACTCTTTGTTTTTTTAAACTCAATAATGGATTGCTTCTGAGTAGCAAGACATTTTATTTCATCGTCATTTTATCAAATTGTTTTCAATGGAACTTTAAAATTGGTGTGTAGAGTACACCTGACAGTGGCTTACATGCCTGCTTGAATTTTTAAACAATGTCCTGGCACTTTTTTCTGCTATTGGGCCCATGAAATGCATCATTGCATTGTCGCAATCATTGTGATGTTCATTTTTCTGTTTTACATATCATTGTGAATATCCTATTTTTAATGACCGGAGAAATCATGTTCTTAAACACTCAAAATTTATTCTATCAGAAATTATATCCAATTCATCGCAACTTAGACTTGTCCTTAACTTTATCCTTCTTATTGGTTTTATTCATCCTGTTTAAGTTTTAACTATGTCTGTTTCGTCAGCTTTTATCCCACATATATTTTGTTAATTTTTTTTTAAACGACGACATTTTAACAATTTTACATAACATCCATCATTATTTCAGTTTTTAAATACTATTAGAATAATTCACGACATTCAATCACATATACAATTGAAAAGATGCTGGCATCTCTGAAATTGTTTTTAACCTAATAAACTTTTTAATAATGGCGTATAGACTACGCTCGACTACAGGCTTCACGCCCACATCTTGTATAAACCTTTTTAATAAACTTCATCTTTTAATATTGGTTGGAAACAGACATGACTTTTAATTTTAAATATATTTTTAACTATTAATCTTGTGTTTGGCGCGGAATGTCCGGTATATGGACCTTGCGCCACAAAACAACCAACCAACAATTTTCATGCCGATGTATAGAGTACATCAGACAAAGGCTTCTGCCCCCTTAAAATGATTTTAAGTGTGGCTCACTATGTCCTGCTATGGGCCTTGTGCCAAAAGAAGTCAACTAACCAACCATCCAACATTTTTTCGATGATTGTGTTGTATTCTAAATAGGGTCCTGGATTTCCAATATAAATTTAATGGTTGTACAGCCAAAATTTCATTACTTATTCAATTTTTTTTTTCAATTTTCTCAAAATTTGGTTGTTATTTTTTGGACTTATTACCTTTTTTTAAACTGACAATTGCAAATGGATGGTTTGTTTAGCAAGCACGAGTATATGCGGAGTACGTGCTCGTTAAATCTGTGGGTCCGAAAGTTCTGTCCAGGTGTCTGGAGACTCTTTCCCTCCCCTTCAGAGACATGGCAAAATTGTGGCGGTGGCGATAGATAGTGGCAGCATCTATCATATCACATGAGACAGAAGTCGGACTCCTGCCATTTATAGGCCTCACTTTCTCAGGAGCCCTTTGCCTTGAATCCTTATGGAGCTTGAGTATTTCAAGTGGCACACAACATCAACAACAAGGAGGGGGTCTGCGGACATCCCTAATCGAAGTGCTTGAGCTGCCCCAGGTTTCTCTGGGCTATCCTGTAGGACGGCAGCAGCTGGGAGAACTCCCTGAAGGCCAGAGACACACCCTCCTGCCAGTTGCGCCTCAAGAGCTGCTCTCGGAGCCAGGGCTCTTTTCTCTTGCTCTTCTTCTCGGCCAGGAAGAGCCCCTTGGAGAGCACCAGGAGGTCCTCCTCCCACCCCAGGTACTTCCAACGGGTGGTCCAGGCCCTCACCTCGTTCAGGCGCACCATCTCCTCGTATCGCTCCGTCACGGACTGGGTCCAGTTGTTCTTGACCGCGAACTTGCGCAGCTGGTCGACCGAACCCTTGGACATCTTTGGTCTGCGCCGGGTCACTGACCGTTGGGGCTGATCCGAGGGGACTTCGTTGACTGAGGAACTCGGCTGAGCCACTACTACCGATTCGTCCGGTGGCTTGGAGGCAATTGCTTCAGGAGGATTCCCCACCTCTCGAGGGAGCTCCTCACCGCCATCAGGTGTTGGCCGGACATCCTTGTCCCCCTTGCAACAGCAGCAGCAAAGCCAAGAGACCAGTCTGGAGAATCTGGATCTCTGGCGTCCGGCAGCCGGAACCGTTTGCTCCGCTGAGGAGACTGCTCTGTTCTGATCAGAGCGTCCATCCCGCAAAGGCTCTTTTACGTCTTCCTTAGGGATCGGTTGGACAGGACCTTCAGTATTCCTTGGATCCCTTCTGGATCCTCCACCACAACAACACAAAGAGATCCATCTTGAGGATCTCTTTCCTCTACCCATCTTTCTAATAATCAAAACAATTATCAGAAAAAAAAAACTTTAAATAAGATTTTTCACTTAGTTTTATATGCGCAGTGAAGTTTAACTCTCACCAAATTAATAAAACTTAGCAACTGAAACCAATTTTTCTTTGTTGGAGATTTTAAGAAATAAGTGCATTGTTGTAATTTTTTTAGGAAATTATTTGCATTGTTGCAATTCTTTTGGGGAAATTATTTGCATTGTTGTAAAACTTTTGGGAAAGGATTGCATTGTTATAGCAAAGTTCCAAGAATGGTTCCACACTGGTGAAGAGCAACAGTGCTTTATTTACTAACTGTAAACTGTAACTGGAATTTCGCAAAAAATTAAAATTAAATATGTAACTACAGAGTTAATGGATTCCAAGACTAAAAATCAGAATGCAAACAAGGTTCATACTCTATCTGAGATAATAAAATTTGGTAGTTTTTCAAAATATACTATAAAGAAAGAGATTGGAACATAACAATATTAATGGGGGGGGGGAATCAAGTATATAACAACATAAAAGAACAAAAAAAAAAAAAAAGCGAATATAGCTTATTAGAGAACTTTCTTTCAAAAATGTATTCTGTGAAAGTACCTATTATCAAAAGGTAAATTTATGATGGTACTGCTAAAAGGGTAGTAAAAATTGCCCTGGACAGGCCACTGATGAATATCTTTTTAGTCAGTTGGTAATGACTGTCTTTCCATTTTAATAAAAAAAAAAATCTTTATTT
The DNA here is from genome assembly GCA_963680715.1 of Tetragnatha montana. Classification (NCBI taxonomy): domain Eukaryota; kingdom Metazoa; phylum Arthropoda; class Arachnida; order Araneae; family Tetragnathidae; genus Tetragnatha; species Tetragnatha montana. Next base: position 2,861,226 of record OY796674.1, on the reverse strand, counting down.
ATTTTAACTTATTATTTATTTTTTATTATCTGTGAGACTGTGACTGAGTGCCAATATGTCTGGCCTTTTTTCTTCTGTAGTATAGGTGCAGCTCCCACATAATAACATTGACAGAAATTTTTTTAACTCCATCTACTTTCTTATTATGATTTAATAAGGTTGATCTGGATGACAACTAGTGATTGGTCGGCTACTGATGCACTTACCCAACATAAAGTAGCTTAGAGTGTTTTTTTAAGTAACATAAATTGATTATCTCATATAAAAATTCTAATGTTCATATCTTCTGTGATAAGTTTTAGAAACTATGCGTACTCTCATTTAATGAAAAAAAAATCAGGTTTTTAATTGAAGGAAGTGGTTATTTCCACGACAGTTGAATCACGCACAGTAATAGGTTTTATAACATTGAACTTATGTTATTGATGAACAATTCTGGCATCAGCACCGATGGCCTAGCGGTAGAGTGTGCGGCTAGTAACCCAATGGTCCCCGGTTCGATTCCAGGCTGCTACTTTTGATTATTATGCTTTAATTTAACTTTTCAGAAATAGCGAGATTAGAGTAGAGTTGAGTTGTTACTTTCGTGGAAATAACCATCAGTGCCTTTAATGTAATGTCTCTGTGTTTAGGTTCGTCTCCCGCTGAAGAACGCGGTGGAGACGCTGAGCAGCTTCATGAGCCTCCATTCGGACGTGCTGGGCCCCTGCCTCAGCATCGATTCAGACTCCATGTCCGCCCCGGCCCCCTTCCCCGAGATCGTCTGCGACACCAATGCCCCCCCGGCAGAGGAGGAGGAAAACCTCGCACAGCTGCAGCTCCAACAAGAACCAGGTGCTCCTTCCTTTCAATTTTGTTCCTTTTTCCTCTTCTAAACGTTCCCCAGGCTAAACTCACAGAAATGGACAAAAATTTTACATGCGTAAGCAGAGACTCCCAAGTACTACGGATTCTCCGTAATTCTGCGGGTGTTGTTTTCATATTACGGATTACGAGCATGATTACGAGAGACGAGGGGGGACGCATCGATGAGGTACCTAGCCCGGAGGGCTTCAAACATCTGTCGACTCGGGCCGCCTCATATTCTTGGCTGTTTTGACGCAGGTGGCTGTAGCCACTATAAACTGTCCGGAGACTTGAGAAAATCATTCAATCCCTCCCAACACCGAAGCGGCAGGAGGAAAAAATGCAGATTTAACGTAGCTCTGCATAATAAACAACCACATCGCGGCTAATGACTGGGTCTTCTTAAAATCCTTTAAAATTAAAAGCTTTCTCTCCCAACTCCCGTTCTCGAAAATTTATGTAATAAACAATACCTTTTCTGTTCGTATTGCACGCGGTACACGGAACTTGCGCCGTTGCGAACTCAAGGGGCGCGGTATACAACCTCACCTGTGAGAAAAAAAAATATTTTCAAGACAAAAATTAAGCTCTATAAAAATTAGGAAACCTGCCAAATGTGGGGGGGGGATTTTAGATTTCCGGATACAGGATTCATTTCGGAAAGTTTTCATTGGAGGTTGGAGTCTCTGCTTTAGAGAGAAAATGGGTCCGTTTAAGGACTCTTCACAAAATTCCAATTCCCAAAAACGGACTCTTCACAAAAGTCTAAAGATCAAAAGTGGTTTGAAAATTGTTTTCAAAATGAGTTTCTATTACTTTAGAATGGAATTTGCCAGCTTTGGGCCCATTTTAAAAATTTATGAAAGCTATACTTGTACTATAAGCCCTTCGTCTTCACAAAACTCGATTTGATTTTTCACAAAATTCCATTTAACTTTTCACAAAATTCCTAAAACAGGACCCTGGCAGAAAAACCTGGATGAACCCCTGGCTTAAGAAGATGACTCAAAACACTTTGTGAAAAATTAGCTGCGGAATTACCATAGAAAAACTGTACAAAATTCTAAAAAAATCGTAATTTTTAACGCCAAATCCAACCCTTCTGGGCGAGAAATGCAGAGAACCCACCAAATGGACTGTCCGCGTTTTCTCTGAAGCATCAGTTTAAATCGGCCAATCAAAAAAGTTCATCAAATGCACGCCAAGTGATACTAACTGAATGGATTCGGCAACTGAGAACCCAATGTTCAATATTACTTCACTCCTCTCCTTATGAAATTCCGCATCTAATTTTTTCACAGTAAGTGTTTTGTGTGAGTCATCTTCTTATGCCTGTAAAATTTTCGTCCCTTTTCGTGAGTTTAGTCTGGGAACGTTTCCAGAAACAGGAGTGCAGAAAATGTTCCAGGGCCCAATAATTCCCCTAAACACGCTGTCTTGACAGGGTTAAGACTGTCCTTAAAAACTCCCTGAACACAATTTTCATTCTCAAACAGTATAAAAACTCCTTGATTTTTTTAAAACTTTAATTAGAAAACAAATTTCTAAAGTTACAAAATAAAATAAGATGCCCCACACAAATGCCCCACTCCAAAACTTTGTACCAACAGCTATTGTTATGAATTTGAAATAGGACTTTTACAATTACAAAAATGCAGATTTTGAAGCACAGCACTTGCTTTATACTGATTTTTTAATCAGAATCATGTTCCATTATTATGTTATGAATTTTCATTCCAGTTTATGTTACTACTAAAGTACAGAGAGTTTTTACCATAAAATAGTTTACTTAATTACTTGATCTGCAATAAGATCTACCAAATAATCCATGTGTTTTAATTTTTACAAACTTAATTCCTTCTTTTATTCTTCCTTATATACATGTCGCCTTGGCTCAACAATGTCTCTAGTGTTAAAATACAAATTATAAACTGTTTTTCTAAAATTTGAGCTACAGTAAAACTCTCCTCTCCCAACTTAACTTTACAAGTCAAAAACATGATTGTGATTAAACAAAAGTATTGTCGTTATTCTAGGCAGTATGTCCAAAAGTATTTGTCGAGTTAGTTACTGCGACTTCTCCCTCGGTTTTCTGTTATGTGTGATGATATAGTGGTCAGCGTGCCTGGGCTACGAGCATTACCGACCCAGGTTCGATGCCTTCTGCTTGGGTCATGGGTCAACTCAGCCCTTCATCCTTCCGGGGTCGATAAAATGAGCACCAAGCTCGCTTGGGGTCCAGCGTCGGGTTAGCCACTCGGCCTGGACACAAGCTAAGTAATTAGCACCCCAGTCCCTAATGAAACGGAGATGGGCACCGCGTGATGGGCCGCTAGGCCCGGGCAGAATTTGATTGATTATTCTGTTTGCAGGGTTCCCACGGGTCAGGGAAAAGTCAGGGAATTTCAATTTCACCTAAAAAGTCAGGGAAGGTTGCTCATTTTGGACAAAAACCTGGATAATCATACTGAATACCTGGAAAATGAACAATATTTAATGTTTGCGTGTCAATTTTGGCTCTAGAAAGTGAAAAAAATAGTCCATTTATTGAAAAAATAGGTTTAAAAAATCAAGAAATATCCTAAAAGTGTCGTGAACTGCTAGTTTTTTGACCGAAAAGTCAGGGAATTTTATTTCTGAAATTGAGTGGGAACCCTGTGTTTGCTGGGATGAACAGTTCGTTTCCGTGACTAACATCGCCGAAATTTTTTCTGGGATGTTTTTACGTATGTGTACCGATTTTGATGTAGATCGGAAGGAAACTGTAGATTTGTGTAAAAGACAAACACACACACATTGACTTTTATTATATTATTATATTATATTATAGAGCGCCATTCTGTTTGCTGTGATCGTTTCCGTGACTATAACCAGACCCTTCTTTTTGCAGACGAACAACAACAAGCGCAACAGGCGGCGGGTGCGTGGTCCCGCCTGCGCTCCGAGCTGCTCGAGATCCACTCGCTGGTGCTCAAGTTCTCGGCGCTGGTGTTCTCGCAGCAAGGGGCGGTGGACACGGTGCAGGACAACCTGCAGCAGACGGCGCAGAACGTGGCCGAGGGGACGGCGCAGCTGCGCCGCGCCTCGCTGCTGCGCGCCGCCACCTTCCCCGTGGTGGGCGCCCTCGTGGGCGGCCTGCTGCTGGGGCCGGTGGGTGCCGTGGCCGGGCTCAAGATGGCGGGCTGCGCCGCCTGCGCCGCGGGCGGCACCGCCCTCGGCTACACCGCGGGCGCTAAGCTCAAGCAGCGGCAGCAGCACCAGTTGGCGATTACATACCCTTCAAGGACCAAGTCGGAATCGGACCTGCTGTCGGCGACGGAGAGCTAGTTGACCGAGTGACGATTTTTGTACATGCTTGTTATAAACGTAAAAGGAGGCTGACTAAATTCTTCCGAAAGACCAAACAGTGATGTTGTCAGTTCTTGGAATGAATGAATGAATCTTCTTGCCTCTCGGGGTGTCCCTGGATTCGTGAGTCAAACCACGGCTTACTAGATACTACACAGGCTAGCCGAGTTTTGAATAATGAAAACCATTTGACAACTTTTCCTGCCACAAGTCCTACCATTACCACAAAACCAGTAGGATAACACTGACAAACAAGGAAAAATAAAGGCACGTTTTTATGACGTAAACTGCTGATTGTTGGCCATCAGTGCCTGAGTTAAATTTTTGAGCCATTAAGCCCCGCCTTCAACTCTGTGGATTTACTTTGCCAGTTTGTCAGCTATTGCCATCTGGATTTTTAATGATTTCCGTAACTCAGCTAGCCTGTATAGTATCTAGTAAGCCGTGGTCAAACCTTGACAGTATAATGCCTGACGTTTCTCTAGGTTTTTATGTGAATTTTTACCCCCTGAACCTATTGATTTGTTTAAATGTGTTTTATTGTTGATTTTACTGCCATTGACTTCTGTTAACTGCCCCGTTAAATATCACCAAGCTGAAATATTAGAAATGTTGCCAAAAATAGCAAACCAACCAAATGATAAGCATACACATAAAGCTTGTCTTTCTTTGGAAGGCGGCTGAGAACTGCAGAATCTTGTTTTGTGGAAGGCAGGTTTTAGGGTTGCGCCTCCAGAATGAAGCCAAGTCAACGACAACCATCAAAAGTTGAAAAACATTTAACTAAAACCGCTTGGTGATAATTAACTGGACAGATAACCAGAATTGAACCCGTTATACTCAAACCCTGAAGTGTCGGTTATCTACTCTCCAGAGAGTGACCCTAATTGTTGCCTTGCAAAGAACTCAATTTGATCTTTACAAACTATGTCATCTCGAGTAAAGCTGCGTATCTGGATTCGCTCAGCCCTGTTGATTTTCACGAGCTGATCTAAATTTATTCTCTTCTGACAGTCGACTCATGAAGGAGTCAATTCTCGGACTAAATATCCCTGGTAGTTTGGGATTAGCCTGGTGCAAATAATCTCACTAATTAGCTTTTGTTGGTAACAAACTACAGAAATCTTATGAAAGCAATCAAAAGCAACACACTGTAGTTGAGATATTTTATTGTTTTTTATTTTGATATTAAATTTTTTAGGGTGATTTATCATAACACTTGATACTTAGCAAACAAATTAAATGAAGCATACAGATATATGTCAGTGACAACCATAAAAATTTGGCTATGCTTGAATATTTGGCAACCGAAACTGCTTGGTGATAGCCAGCCAACTGGACATAGCCCTGAATCTATGGTCTCGAACCTCAACCCTCTAACAACTGACCGTGCGTTTTAACAACATTTTAAATTTTATCTCTAACATATTTTACTGTTGTTTTAACTCTCTAAATACATTTTACTGTTGATTATACTCCAACCAGGAGATTTTGGCATCCGAGAGGAGCTGTTAGTTGTTAAGCCAGTTGCCAAATTGAGTGATTCTAGTTTTTTTTGTCTGGAGCAGCAGCTCGTGTTGATTTTTAGTACGAGCAAAATGAAATTCTTCTGAGAGTCAACCCTCAGACTCTTCTCTCCACATATTTATCCCTGTGAATCCTTTGTGAAAATAATTTTTAACACCAATTCGAAACTAAGATACTTTATCCAGTGGTTCATTCTCGACATCTGCTTTCACTTTTCGTCAGGCGGGGAGAGAACAAACCATTAAAGTTACAGTTATTGTTCTACAGATAATATTCCACACTTTGGGAACCCCCCAAAGATCACTAAGGGTTGCAAAAAATGAACTCCAAAACCAGATGCTCTTGAGCACCATCACATTTACCCATTTAACAACGCTATAACATGCACCAACTATGTAAAATTTCAGTGCAATAATGAACCAAGTCCTAGTTCTGATAATATCCGCTAAACATGCTAATTTTAAAAAATGTTAACAGGTGATTTTGCTATGTAGCTATAACTTTAAACCTCTGTAGCTCAAAAGTAGCTAAAGTGGACTTGGTTCACTTCTATTCTGAACCCTCCATATATAAAGAATTGTGTATTTTTTGTACAGTGGAGACAGTTATCAAAAGTTTTCGACGCACATTAGAAAGGGTACTTGCTAGACGACTCTGTGCCTGTGAAGATGTGGTTGGTGCCTCATTTGAACAAATGCTGTTAGTATTAACAAGATTTGTTTTTTTTTTCCTTTTCTCAACATTTCCGACCCACATTGCTTGCAGTAAATGTACTTGGCCCCTGAGTTAGTTTGAACCGTCAGTGTGAAAACGGGAATATCAGGTAAAAAACCTGTAAAAGTAATATAATTTTTGTTGTATAAGCACCAATTGTTTACTGGAAATTCAGGAGACCCTATTTAGAATACAGAATAATCATCGAAAAAAAAAAATGGAACTATGTTCACAAAAATATACACTAGAAAATTATGTTTAAAGTTGAAAAATCTTAAAAACCACTTAAATTGACGATTAAATTATATTTCTGCTTAGTTCACAGCAAAAACAGTGGAAATTTGAAAGGATAAAACAAATGAAATAAAAAATTATTATGTGAAACTGAGTCCTTAAGGCAATTTAATGAATAACAATAAAACATGCAAAGGTAAAAACACTTTTGAATTTAAAGCAAATTTTGTTACAGCACAAAGAATAAGAAAGGAAATAGAAATTAATTTTAAATTAAATCAAACAATACAATGAATGGACATCATCGATTTCTCCAAATTGAAACGTACGGCGAAGCTTTTTAAGTCATAATTTGTCAGTTTTTGGACTTATTTCAATTCCCTTTTTCAAACTGACGATTCAAATGTGTGCATGCAATCAGGAAGCACATTTGCTTGATTTTAAATTATTTGAATGACTGTAAATCCGTCAAGATGCACAAATCTCCACACAATCGAATGAACTATGAGGGTTACAGAACTGGACTGTTACAGAACTCTATCTTAGCGTGTGGTTAACCAGCCGGTATCACTGAGCTATAAACGAACTGTGGCCGAAACCGTATCACACCTTATCGAAGTTTGTGTCTGCGCGGAAAAGATTTCCATCTTCTTTTAGTTTTCCCCATCTGTTGGCACAGCTGTATGCACAGCATGATACGACCATTCTAAATGTTGCTCAAAATATTTTTAAAAAAGGGGGTTTTCTAGAAATAGTTCAACTCACACAATGTTAGTCTATGGAGAAATTCGTGTTTTGCCCGGTTCGCTCAAGCGAACAGGGCAATTGTGACCTTCCGCGCCGCACACAGGCGGGAATTGCGAAATTCCTGGCCAAAACCTCTTACATGCATGAAACGTGATAAATAACAAAATAAATGTTTTTGAAACAGTACAAATCTTGTGAATTCAGTATTTCTAATAGTCTTCTAAAATATTATTTAAGGAAAGTATTCTTAAAGAAAATTATGTGGTTGTTTAATGTTTCCTTACTAGTGCCTTTTAGTTACGATGCGTTTTATTTCCTTTATTTTGAGATATTCTGAAAATTTCTAAGAAACAAAGAAAAGAAAGTAAACAGTTTTAAAATGTAATTAATTTTATTATTATTCCATTAAATCCTTTAAGTCTTGTGGGTACTCTAAAAAGTGACAATTTTTATTTTTATGATTTTTTGACAAATTCACTATATATGGATCAGATGAAACCAGCAAGTTGTGTACAATATCTTCCATGGTTTGTTTTCTAGAAAACTTTCTAGAGAAATTTTCTCTGAAGTTGCGTATATCCTTGTTCCTCGACTCCTGTGCTTCTTCTGATAAGACTCCTAAAGGGGTAATCGCGTGCTGCATTATTTCTGATCCATGAAAAATAATTTTATGGATGGTTGTTGACATAGGATACCAAGGGTAGAACTTGATAAACAACACACCTGTCTTTAAACAATATTTTTTGAATTTTTTTGGATTAATTTTGAAGGAGCAATTAAGGGCCATGAGTATAATGTAGAATCGAAATATTAAGCTTTCATTAATTCCAGTTATCTTGGCTGAGGTGGCAAAATTTTGAAAAAACTTTCTTGCTGTATTTCCATCATTCGAGCTTCCGAAATTTGGTTTAGGTTTGTCGATTATAAGACCTGTCTCTTCTCTAAAATTTTTTTGGATTATTTTTTTCTGATCTCCCAGGATTTTCTTTTCGTTTGTGTTCCTAATTTGCCACTTGCAAATTTTAAGTCGGTAACTAATATGGAGAAGGCATTCAAATATTCTTATCCAGGCATGTAGAGGAGATATTCCAAATTCCAAATTATTTTCATTAATTTTTTGTGATATACATAGAGATATGTTGTTGAAACTTTTGCTGGTCAATCCACATAAATAACAACATTGATTAGATTTTGTTTCAGTTATTGCATTTACTATTTTCCCATCCACCATACTTAAAATCAAATGATGCTTTATATTTATGATTGTGTTGTTAAGACTTATTTTACTTGGTGTCAAGTTTTCTATTTCGTCATTTATACTATTTACTTCTCTATTAATCAGCTCCACGGTTTCTTTTTGAAACATCAGCTTTATTGGCCTGCAACTTCTGGAAGATGATGGTGTAGGATTCCTCCATAAAATTGATTTCCTTGCATTTTTTTCTGTTTCTATTTCAATAGGGACAGCTGATGTAACGAACATGCTAGCATCTGAAATTGTACTGTCCAGAAAAGGTTGCTTATATTCTGCTTGTCCAGATGTTCCATCACATCCCCACATTTCGTAACCATTTTAATATCTAACTCATTTTCAAATAGGGAATTTTTAATGGTATCAGGAAATGAAAGACAGAGTCTCCTTGCTGTGTGGTCTAGTAAATCCTGCAATGGAATTTTGGCAGATGATTCATCCACGAAAATATTCTTCGGGTAGCATTCCTTTTTTGCAGATGTTATTGATTCATAAGGAGGGTATAGATTACAAAAATGGTCCATCGCTGTTTGTCTCATTACATTATATTGAAATTTTGTGCTGCAACAACAAGGGATAAAGCTTCATCTTGGGTGTTGTGTGTTGGTTTTGCAATTTTATCTTGAGAGGGATTCAGTGAATTTTTCAACTGTCGGGCAGCTTTTAAATCTCCATCAGCTCTTAATTTCATCTCAGCTGCATGCAAAAGTTCATTTTTGGTTGTATTCTTTCTCAAATCTTCAGTTTTCCTGCGCTTTGATCTATCGCTGCAGTTCTCGAATGGAGTAAGGGGCCTGCCACCTCTTTGCTTCGTAGATACATCAAGGGGAAACTGAATAAAGCTGTTTATCCAAGAAGCTTCTTTCTTTTCAAAATATGTTTTACACCTGCTAGCAGCAGCCCATTTGCTATTAAAAGACCAAGCAAACTGATGCAACAGCTGTTTAGACTCAGCAGATAAACTATTTTGTCCAGTCAAAGTTTGGACTTTCGTAATTATATTATTCAGTTTTTCACGTCTATTAGATGCGTTAGCTTCATTGTAATATTTGATTAATTCCCTTCGAGATATGTTTATGCAATCAGAACAAGAAGCTAAAATAAAGACAAAAGAATTGGTCACTAAATCGAGTATTACCAACATTTGGTTTATTGACTTCAATTTTAAGAATTGCAAATAATTGCAGCTAATTTTTATCAAAACTTAAAGTTAACATGTGTATGTATAAAAAAAATCTAAAAACACCGCGTGATATGATTAAATATGATACTTTTTGGTTACTTGAACATTCTGATATAAAATATTGAGTAATACAAAATCATGTTCTGTTAGAATTCTTATAAATCTATTTAATCACTAAAATAATAAATAAAAAAAGATGTGTAGGAGTTGTAATTACCTCCAGGTTCAGAATCCATCCGAAAAAAGTTATTTAATTATTATTTTAATAACATTAAATTTAGTTTCAATTAGAAGGCGAATTTTTTTCTTAGCAAAAATACAAATCAATTGTTTGAAAACGTGAACTTTGAGCTTTCAAAACAAACAATAATAATAAATTAGATTAAAAACAAAATTGGCGTAAGATTCCAGATACTAATAAGATTCATGCAAACGATTTTTTAATTGTACAGATTAATTTTCACTTTTTGGGTTTTGGCCAGGAATTTCGCGATTTCCGCCTGTGTGGCGCCGGCACGTTCGGTCGCATGTTATATCATCAGAGGTTGTCACTCCAGTTTGTTTATAGCTCAGTGGCCGGTATGTGATAAATTTATTTCCTGTGAAAAGTATTGAATCTTTTTTTTAGTGATATTAAATTTGTGACCAAAGATATGTTGTGTATTTGATGTTTTTATTCCCTTGAAGTTAGTATTTTTTACCTTCAGACTTTTTTATTTATTTTTACACATAGCGAGCTTACAGGGGAGGAAATAGCTATGTATGCAAGTGAGAATAGTATGCCCGACCTAATGCAAACGACAGCAGCTCCCCCAGTGGCGCAATTTGGATGATAGCCATTACAAATCGAAAAAGGGTAGAGCAAAAAGTTCAGTGAGAAAATTGTTGGCAGTATGATAAAAAAAACTTCAGAAAAAAAATGAATTAAATATCTTCCATATTCCAGGAGATTTAGCAAGTGAAAATGGCACAGGCCTCAAGAAAAAAAAAATTAGCTAGACAAATTTTTCACTAAAAAATAACAAAAGAAACTTTACGTGTGTGGCTTGCAAGCTCCGTGCCTGGGTTCGATCCCCGGGGTTTTTTTTATTTAAATTTAAAAATTAATATTCACACCTATTGTAAGTTTCTGGTGGTCTGTGAGTCGATGGCTCAGTGGATGCGTGTGTGGCTTGCATGCTCCGTACCTGGGTTCGATACCCGGGTTTTTTTTTTCTATTTAAATTCAATGAAATTAATATTCACACCTATTGTAAGTTTCTGGTGGTGTGATGCTGGCGCCATCTATGTTAGAAAAAGTAAAATAAAATATTCAAAATCATGGTGGAGTATCAACTTCATATTAATTAGAAGATTATCACAGCTGCAGGAACGGATGGCTTGGTGGTTAGCACACCAGTCTGCCATCCGAAAGGCCCTCAGATCGAACCCTGGTCGAGTCTGAGCCTTCTCCCCGGGTATAGCACTCGGAAATAAATACTGATCGGTATTTATAAATTTTCCTGCATAATTCACGGGGGGTCTTAATTTTTCTAATTTTCAAAGTTAACTGTAACCGTATCAGTCAGATTCTTTAAAAATTATACTATTTTTGAAGACTTTCCCTTAATTTCTAACAATATCAGTCAGATCTTTAAAAAAAAAAATATACTACTTTTGAAATAAATTTTAAGAATCTAAAGTAATTAAGAAAGTTAACATAATGATACTTCCATCCCAAACCCCACCTGCCGCCCTGCGGATTTCTTTTCCCTTGTGGAATTTTTCTTAATTTTTTGAGTGGTGACTGAATAACTGGAACTTACAATTATGCAAATTTGCATTGATTGGTTGGTTGGTTGAGAAAGTTGTGTTGATTGGTTGGTCTAAATTTCTATTGGAAAATATTTTTTTATAAAATAATAACTGGGTATGGAATTATTTTTGAATTAATTTTAAGGAAGTGTCTATTTGGACGGCAAAACGGCAGTAGGTCTCACGGTTACGTAGCAGTCCTGGCGCTCCAATCAGAACCGTTACCGTGTAAATAAGAGTAGAGTTTAGTTGTATATTTACCGTCCAAATAGACATTGTCTAATTATAATACTATTTTTGAAATAAATTTAAGAATTTTAATTAAGATACAATGGGTACATTCGTAAAATCGAACTCGTTTAACCAGTTAAACGGTGAAAACCGAAAAAAATTAGGTCACGTGACCTCCGTTTCATGAGTTAAACTGAGATTATACGAACGACCATAACTTTTTACTTTTAAGTTGCATTGGCTTGGCGGGCTTTTCCCTTCAGCTTAAAAGCCAAATGAAAATTTCGAAGCCAAATGAGTTTGAAAAAAGCCAAATTTCTCGAATTTGGCCTTAAAAAAGCCAAATTGGCAACCCTCTGAGAAATTTTTGAGTTATTTGAGTGACGAACTTTTTTCAGTTACAGCGAATTTAGGAACGGCGAGTTATCCTCATGGAAATAACCGGTTGACTTTAGGAACGCTCAATTCGCATAATTCGTTTAACTGGTTAAACGTGTTCGATTTTACGAATGTACCCAATGAAACTTCCATCCCAAACCCCGGCCTCCGCCTTACCTTTTCTTAGGGGGACGGATGGCCTGTTCGGTTTGCTCCTCTGCCTTTCACGCCAGCAGTCAGCGCACTGCTCCGTCGTGAGTTCGATTCTCACCTCGCCCCTGGGTGTATTTTCCTTCTCTGTGTCAGTAAAAATTCTGTTGTCTGTCTTACTTGACGAAGGTGTATAAGCGGATCCTTGAGATCAAGCACACATACCGGAAAATATATGTAACCCAAAACCCAACCTTTTCTTAAATTTGTCATAATTCTTTGAGAGGTGACTGAATCGGTGCTGTTGTATTAATAAGAAAAATATGTTCCTCTTGTTCTCCCTGATTTCAATTTAATTATTTGACATAGTTTAGAGTGGGGATTAAAGAAGTCTAACCTCAGAATAAAGTCAATACACTAATATCAAATAAAGTTATCGTTGAATACACCAAGGAAGAAGTCTGCAGCCTCGCTTTTATGGAGGCGCAGCATGAGGTAAAAACAGCCTAAAACGGATGTGTGCAGCTGAGGGATTTACAAGACTTACCCCCGGCAAGTCCGTTAAGTTAGACTACTCCATAATAACATGAGAAAGAGGGAAATTGGTGGGGATAATTTTGAATTTTAAGCTCGCTAAAAAGTATCCTGAAGCTACATTTGGGGGTTCTCGAGAGGGCCAGAAATCCTTGCAATAAATAGTGACAGAAGGCTCGGAGGAAAGATCAGTTGGCCTTTATTCAAGAATAACGATCAGCATGACATCCTGAAAAGAAGGTATTAGAGAGGCATTAACAAGTATTCCTTAAGCCCTGAGCGATTCAGATAGTCTATACTAGACAGCAGCTTAAGTTGACCCTATGACGTCACTCACAAACATAGTTCCCATCCGCTTTTAAATCACGCGATTTGCGTACCGAAACTCCTCCTAGCAACCCAGCAGGCTCTCCTGTGTTTACCCATTTTCTCCTTCCGCATTTGTGACGGGTTCAAGAAACGTTGCTGTCGAGTATAGTCATAACGTGAAAAGGAAGATTATTAATCTCCCTGAAAGAAAACATGTCAGGAGAGTTACCCAACGGAAGTCAATGTACAAAAAAGAACAGTTTCTTTCCCATCAGGTACGGTTAGGTCAGATGTTTCACTTAAAACCTCGTTCCTAATATCTTTAGTGAATTTCCTCAGTAAAAATCTTTTGAAGATTCGCAAGTAGGAAACAATCTCACGATCGTCATTTAGCTAGCAAATTAACTTATCATTGACTGCAGCAGCAGGAGTACTAATGACTTTTTTAATAAAAAGAGGTATCCCGACAAAAGCCTATCAATCGGTGGTCCGTGAGAGTCTTGGAAGTGGTCAGTGAAAAGCACACACAAAAAAATTTCCTATAAATAATAGAAATTTGAATGAATTGAACAAGAAAAGATTGAATAATACTTTCGGCTGCGTGTGGATAACACAGTCACCACTAAATTAATAACAATTATTTTTTCTACAATAAAAATATTTACGAGCTAAGGAAAAAAAAGTTAGATACAATTTTGTGGGTTCCGAAAAATTGCTAATTTTCCTGAGACATAATTAAATTTTTCTTAAAATACAGTTTTATTTCACAGCATTATAATAAAATCATGCTTAATTAGGGACGATAAACTTTCATATTGAAATTTTGTGAAGATAAGGATTTTAAGCTTCAAAGGGTGGTCCTTGAAGATTCTAATTTTAGACTTAGTTAGTGGTCCGCGGACTTCTTTGAGTAGGGAACCACTGCTCTAGAAGAAGATTGACAAAGCAATACCCCGATCCTTAATATTCTGACAATAATTATATTAAGCTCGGTGAAATAATAAGAATTAATTTCTAAGGCAGTCAAGAAGTTAATAACAATTGTAAGAAAACTTAGTTGAGGTCATTCTGCTTCACTTCACTCACGCTTGAGAACTTAAGCTAGCTTGTGACAGTAGCACTACAGATTTTATCTGTAAAATAGTTTTCCCTGTATTACAATGCTAGCTTGTCAATCGCCGAGGAGGCATATTTATTTGGCCTGTTTGTTGTTTTCCTTACGATGCAGCAGCTTCCTGTAAAACTATCTTTTCCGTCATTATTGTTGGGGTGCAGCAAAGCCCACTTACGCGTAGAGAAGCGATTTTTTCCCCAAAGCTAGATGGCAGCACCAGCAGCGAAGGAGCAGTGGCCGCGCTTTTGGGGAAGGAATGAAGCGCGAGAGATTTGCTTTTTTCAAATAAAAAAGGAAGATACGCAGTCGAACTGTTTTGATATGAAAAAAGCCACCTAAGTAGTGATACTTAAAACACCGATTTTTCTGTTTATTATTTATGTGATATCCCGTAAATTATCAAATTCTTTTTATAAGGCTTTGATTGAGGCTAAAAAGGGTGGTTTAACTGAGGTAAGCAGGCAGGAGAAGGTTAACTTTACTTGTAGTAGCTGTAAGGAGGTGGGTGTTTTGCGAGAGGAGTTGGAGACTTTGAGGTTAAAGTTAGCTGGGGAAGTGATGTTCAGGGTGTGGAGCATGTAGATCAGAGGGAGGAGGTTGACATGGTTACTAAAGGGCTGGTACTTGGAGATTCAATGGTTAGGGTTTTGGGGGACATGGTTGGGAGGAAGAAGCGCAATTTTGCACGATGTTGCTTGCCAAGGGCAAAAAATTTAGTTGAGGCAGTTAAGGGAGGGGTGGTTAAGGGGGAGGAAAAGGCAGTTGTGTGGGCGGGAACTAACGACGTTGGGAGGACATCTAATGAAGAGTTTGAGATGGAGGTGGGTACCCTTTTAGGGGACATTAAGTCCCAAGGGGCAGAGGTTACAGTTTTGGGGTTACTACCCAGGTATGGGTTAAATAATGGGCGGTCAAATCAAAGGGCAAAAGAGATGAACGGGTTGTTAAGGGATTTGTGTAAGAGGGAGGAGGTTAAATTCTTGGATGTGTGGAAGGTTTGTAGGAGGGAATGGTTGGGCAGGGACAGTGTGCATTTGAGCCGTATAGGTAACAGGGAGGTTGGGAAGCTGGTTTTGGAAACTTTAAACTCAAAAAACTGATTAAAGAGCGGGTAAGGGCAAAACCTGGTGGGTTAAGAAAATATTTAAATATTTCTTTGGTAAATATTAGGCCATTCAAAAACGACAGGAAAACTAATAGGAAAATATTATGTAATCATGGTAAAAACTATTTAAAAGTATATTATTGTAATGCTCGTAGCATAAGGAATAAAATGGATGAGTTAAGAGGCATTGCAGAATATGAGGCTTTGGATATCATTGGAATTACAGAAAGCTGGGCAAACAGTGAGGATTCATTAATTTTAGCGTTAAATGGGTTCACAATTTTCAGGGATGATAGAGAAAATAAAAAAGGAGGAGGGGTGTTAATCTATGTTAGGGATTCTTTAATTTTTTCGGAAATTAAGTTAAACTGTAAACCTGAGGGTATCGAATCAGTCTGGGTAAAACTAATGAACGATAAGGGAAAATGCTTAATTATAGGAAATATATATAAACCTCCGAATAGCAGTGAACAACAGGAAAATGACATGTGTAAGCTAATTCAAGAAGCTTCTCAAAAGGGAGAATTGGTATTAATGGGTGACTTTAACTATCCGAACATTGACTGGGAGAACAACCATGTAGTTTCCGGCAAAGGCTCAGAGTTTTTGGAGGGGATTCAAGATTGTTTTCTACACCAGATGGTAAATGAAGGGACTAGGGACAGTGCTATTTTAGATCTAGTTTTTACCAATGAAGAGGAAAGGGTCAGGGATTTAACTACGGGGGAACATTTAGGAGAAAGCGACCATAGAAGTATTAGGTTTAGTATCAATTTTCAGTCTACAATAGTATGTAACACAAGAATTATTCCAAATTTTAAAAGGGCAAACTTTCAAAATATCAGGGTTGAATTAAAGGAGACATTTAGTAGGGGTTTGAAAGAAAAGCAATCAGGTCGACAATGGGAAGAATTTAAGGGTATTTTAAACAAGGTGATAAAAAATCATATAATATTTAAGCAAAAAGGGAAATTGCGTAAAATGACACCCATGTGGTTTTCATGGGAAACGAGAAAGGCATTGAAGTTGAAACAAAAATCGTTTAAATTATACAAACGCACTGGTAATGATAGTGATAGGGAGGCTTATTCAAAGGCTAGAAAAGATTTCAAATACATCAGTAGGAGGCAGAAAATGGCTTTAGAGGAAAAACTTGCTAGGGACATCATTCGAAACCCAAAGGAATTTTATGCGTATGCGGGAGAGAAGGTTAAAGTAAATTCTACCTTGGGGCCATTAAAGTCAGGAGAGGGCATATTTGTTCAGGATGATGTTCGTATGGCAAATTTGTTAAATGATTTTTTCACAGGGGTTTTTAATAAGAACTTTAAATTTACGGGTGACTATACAGTAGTTAGTAATGGAGGTGGGGTAATTCCGGATTGTAGTTTTAATAGGGAGGAAATTATTCATCTACTAAAAGGCATTAAGCCATCTAAAGCACCAGGGCCAGATGATATTTATCCTAAAGTTCTGGTTGAATGCGCAGAAAAATTGGGGGACATAATTCTGACAATCTTTAAATCAACATACGATTCGGGTTTGGTACCAAATGATTGGAAAATAGCGAACGTAACACCAATATTTAAAAAGGGACCCAAATGCGATCCGGGCAATTATAGACCAGTGAGTTTAACTTCAGTCATCTGTAAGATTTTCGAGACCGTACTAAAAAAACACTTAATGCTGTACTTAGAAGGGGTTAACATACTTTCAGACTACCAGTTTGGATTCAGAAAGGGAAAGTCGTGTCAAACAAACCTGTTAAAGTTCTATGACGAAGTAACAAAGGAGTTGGATAAGAAAAATAGTGTAGATATATTTTACATAGATTTTCAAAAGGCCTTCGATAAAGTTCCACATGAGGCACTGCTCTTTAAATTGGAAAAAATGGGTATCAGGGGTAAAACATTATTGTGGATTAGGAACTGGTTGATAGGTAGGAAGCAGAGGGTGCAAGTCAAGGGTAATTATTCTCAGTGGGCAGAGGTCAAGAGTGGTGTACCTCAGGGGTCAGTATTGGGACCGATTCTCTTTATAATTTTCATCAACGATATTAGTCAGGATATCAAGAACAAAATTAGCATCTTTGCTGATGACTTAAAAATTTGGGGGAGGGTAGATACTCAGGAGCAAATTCAAAATTTACAAAGCGATCTAGATATTTTATCGGTATGGGCAGAAAAATGGGGTATGTCCTTTAACATAGGTAAATGTCAGGTATTGCACATGGGTTGTAGCAATAGTAGGGCTGAATTTTATCTGCAAGGGGATAAAATAAAAGAGGGTGATAGTATAAGAGATCTAGGGGTGATAGTAAATGAAGACTTTAAAATGAAACATCAGTGTTCAGCTGCAAGTAAAAAAGCTAATAGGATGTTGGGATACATTAAAAAAACTGTTTCTTCAAGGTCCGGAAACATTATTTTGCCATTATATAGAGGCTTGGTAAGGCCTCATCTCGAATATGCTGTTCAGTTCTGGTCTCCATACTTAAAAAAAGATATAGATTTAGTTGAAAGGGTTCAGCATAGGGCAACTAAATTGGTCAAGGGTATATCTAGTTTTAGTTACGAGGAAAGACTTAAGAAGTTAAATATGTTCACTTTAGAGAAAAGAAGGGCTAGAGGGGATTTGATTCAACTTTTTAAAATGTTAAAACAAGGGGACACAGAGGGACTAGATTTCTGTACGGGTAATAGAACGAGGGGTCACAGTTTAAAATTGAATAAGGCAAGTTTTAAACGGGATTTTAGGAAGCATTATTTTTTTAATAGAGTAGTGGATAAATGGAATGCATTACCTGAATCGATAGTTAACTCAAGTGGGGTGGACGAGTTTAAAAGAAAAGTAGACGAATACTGGAAATCGGGGGGAGGTTGAATTGAATAGACTGGATCAACCTTGCTGGGCTTTTAGCCTGTAGTTGATCGACTATATTTGTATTTGTATTTGTATAATAAAACTTTTACAATAAAACATTTTAGGTTGTAATATGTTACACTCTTTATCGAATTAAATACACTGCTCAAAATAATTTAAAGACATTGGTGGATTTGATACATACTGGCAAGCAATCGAAAAATTCGAATTGGTTGAAGCCTTTTCATAACCACAGGGTCATTTAAAAGCTAAATACATCCGGCTATTAAAAGAAAAAACTTTATTTTTACTCGTTTGATCGAAATTGGAAAATGCACATTTCGTTGCGGTAAGGAAAAAAAGTGAAAAATCTATCAATACTTAAATCCATTTCGATCGGGGTATGGTTGATTTTTATATACCTAG
Source organism: Tetragnatha montana (assembly GCA_963680715.1). Taxonomy (NCBI): domain Eukaryota; kingdom Metazoa; phylum Arthropoda; class Arachnida; order Araneae; family Tetragnathidae; genus Tetragnatha; species Tetragnatha montana. Next base: position 2,842,472 of record OY796674.1, on the reverse strand, counting down.
AGGGAGCAAGAAACACGAAATATTCCAAATTTTGAGAGTCGGATTTGGAGGGGGTAAAGTGAGGGTATAGAGAAAAAATTCCAGGAAAGAATTAGATTAAAGAATTAAGAATTAGATGCTTTTGGTTATTAGTAGCTGTTCTAGGTTTTTCGGAACTATTTAACGGACCACAAAGAGTGTAAAAGCAATTGGAAATCGGTTCGAATTCGTTCGTTCCAATGAGGGCAGCCACCTCATTGGAACGAACCATGGAGGAACGAACCAAGCCACCATTTTCCTCACCTCCCACCTGCGACGGAATCCACTGAAAACATGTTGTGTGATGAGCTCTGCCCAACGATATTAACAGCTGCCCTACCACCATGCTTCCACCATTCAGCCAGATGCTGAACACGCACTCTTTGGGGACGTCCACACATTACGTAAGCAAGTTTTGTGCCATTTTTGACCCTCCCCCTTGTCAGCAAAAAAAAGCAAACCCTCCTCTCATAATTACGTAAGTAAACTGCCAGACCCCCCCTTTGTTCAAAATCTTTAGTAATGCTTAGATTTCTAAAATTCATTGTTCTCCATGAACATTTGACTGTATAATTAAAAAAAAAGAAATATAAATGAGATTATTTCCAGACTTTTATCACAAAGGAACCCTTGTTTGAACATTTGCTTTGCAACCACTCTAATTTATATGCATTCGAGATTTTATTCTGTATGGAAGGAGAACAGAAATGAACATTTAAAGATTTAAACAGGCTTCCCACTCAATTTCAGAAATAAAATTCCCTAACTTTTCCAGGTCAATTACCTGAGTTTTCCAGGCTATTTACGGCATTTTCAGATATTTCTTGCTCTTATGAACACATATTTTCAATAAATGGTCTATAATTGACGCCCAAACATTAAAATTTTTTCATTTTCCAGGTATTCTGTATGATTTTCCAGGTTTTTGGCCAAAATGAGCAACTTTTCCCTGACTTGAAATTAAAATTCCGTGACTTTTCCAGGTATTCCCTGACCAGTGGGAACCGTGTTTAAAAATCAGGGGAAAATGTTGATTACATTTTTAAAACTAGGGCAATTTTCAAAATTTCCCCCATTTTCCCCTGACAATTCCATATTTTTAAGGTTTTCCAGGGTTGTGGCCACCCTGTTTTACCTTGTTGAAATATGAAGGGGCTTAATATTTTAGATTCGGGTGGATTGTATAAACCAGCATCCTAGGATTCCCAGGCCATATCACAAAACGGGGCTATACCCCCAAAAAAATCGTTAAAAAAGTGGTATGTCATTTCAGGTAGTGGATCCCTTAGGAATGGCATTTGCGGGAAGATCAAAGACACTTGCCGCCAATGCTAATCCTATGGGATCCTGCCTGAAATTATATGCCACTTTTTTAACCAGGGTGGCTACAGAATCTGTGGAAAAAATTTCCCTGACTTTTCCCCGACTATAATTTTAAAATTTCCCTGATATACCTACATCAAATTTTTTTAACGATAAATATTAATAAACTGTAATTTGTAAACTAGAAGTTATATAAACTAAGAAATACTTGAACGTAATAAGCATATTAAAATATTAATTACAATGATATATAATATTTCTTATGTAGAAATAATACATAGAATATTTTAAAATTTTAATCAAAAGACATATTGATTAAATATGAATATTCTTTTTATTCAAATCTTCAGCTACATACAAGTAGGAAATATAATGTATTATTTTCAATTATTCTATGTATTTAATGCTTATAATATCAGGGTTCATACAATTTTTAAGGAAAAAAAAACTCAACAAGGATTTTCAAGGACTTTTCCAGGCTACCAGATGAAAATTTCAAGGCTGACCGATATTGCTTGCAATAATTTTTTTTAAGGAACATGTGTTTCATTTCGTACAACTATATCTATTAAATAGTAAAAAAAAGAAAATTTTCATATAAGTTCCTAGCTACAAAAAAGGGTTTGATTAAAAATGTAATTACGCTATAGATATAAAATATTTTCATGTAATTTTGAAATAAATGAACCTATTTAGACAGCAGTGGCATATACAGGAATTTATTTCGGGAGGGTCCCAAAAATACTATTCAGCCCCTCCCAAACATACTTAATAGGTCCAATGTAGCTTTTTAATACATTTTTAGGTGATTATCTAGGCTCTAAAAAATTTAATATAAGAAAAGTTGTGAGGAGCATAATTACAAGTACCAAAGGGGGGGGGTCTGGGGGTCCTCCCCCAAAAAATTTTGGAAATTTGACTCAAAAAACAGGTTTTTAACTAGTTTTGGTACATCTCTTAGCCCAAATTTTAGATATACATTTTTATATAGGATTTGAATTTTGATGAACTTAATATTAAAAAAGTTATGAATAACAGAGTTTCAAGTACTAAAAGAGATCTGGGGGCCCTCCCCAGAAAAATTTAGTTCGAATTTTGGACACACATTTTTAGGTAGGATTTGGATGAACTTATTATAATAAAGTCGTTAATAATACGTTCCAAGTACAAAAGGGGGGGTTGGGGGTCCTCCCCCAGAAATTTTTTGTAATTTGACCCTAAAAGCAGGATTTTAACTTGTTTGGTGCACCTAGTTTGAATTTCGGGGGGGGGGAGGCAAGGCCCCCCTTATATACGCCACTGTTAGACAGATTTAATTTCAAAAAATTAAAAACTATCTTATACTTTTAATATAACTATAAATAATGATCAATAGTTATTCTAATGCATTGACTCAAAATGTATAAATTGCAGAAAATGAAAAACTAAAACAATCTGAAAGGAATAAAAAAAACTTAAGTCCAAAAAGTTTAATTTCAACCCCAAAAAATTACCCATATGGAAGATTTTGTAAGATTTCCTTTGTGATACTTTAAAATATTCATATATCCTATTATCAATACACCTTGTAATTCTTTGATATTAAAACTCTTAAAGTTCAAACTACAAATTTCTATTTGCCTTCTTGCAAACAACAGGAAATTCCTCTAAAAAACCTCTTAATTTGCCAGCTAAATATTCTTCACATTTGAACTACCAATCTCCAAAATTTCTCCAAAAACAAGCATTTAAAGCCAAGGATATTGACGCGAAGTTTGAAAAACGCGATCGCGAACCTACCGTAAAGTTGTTTTTTCCGCCCGCGTTCACGCCGTAAAAATGCCAACTTTACAGGCAAACGTCCGGAAGCATCCGAATTTCCGGCAGAAATCCGGAATTTTTCATTGAAATTCCAGATTTTTATAGGAATTCCAGACTTTCCCAGCCACTGAAATGAGTGAAGGATGCGATCGCGCGTATTTGCGGCGTGAATTACTAAAATCTTCCCTGATTTTTTAACTTTTTTCTGAATTTCCCTGACTTTTCCAGATGAATGAAATTCCCTGACTTTTCCCTGATCTGTCGCCACCCTGTTAACGATTTTTTGGGGGGTATAGCCCCTTTTTTCTGACTGTTCACTAGGTAAACAGACAAGTTTCATACTTTAAATTTCTTAACAGCATCTTATTTCTCCCAGTTGGTTAATGATAGTTATTAAGTAGATAATTTTTTGCACAATCTGGATCAAATTGTTGATGAATGAATAGTATTCCAGAAACAGTTTTATTTTGTTACTTTGGGGGGAATGATCCAGATTAAATTATTCATAAGCAAGAAAGAGCTCCAGTATTAATGGAGCATTAATTCTAAAATATGTGTTTTAACCTAAAAACTAGGGGGGGGAAGTGAAAAAACAAATTTTGCCCCAAATAAGTATTTTTTTTTCTAATTACAGCACATGATTTTTGTTTTGAGACATTATAAAAATCCATCATATAGTTATGTAGATGTATGCTTTGTTTATTTCATTTCAAGGATTACGATGACAATAAAAAAGCAATATGAAGCATGTAAAAATAATCCATACCTCATTCAAAACTTTTGAAGCATAAAGCTAGTTATCACCCCCCCCCCCAATGAGTTTTAAACACTACATCTTCAACAATTTTAAACATGGGTGAAAATAAGAAAGTTTTACAGGGTGGATTATCCTTTATATCGAATGTAATGTTTTTTAATTACCTGTGAGTTCATCTTTTCCACCCCATTTTGTCTTGAAGAAAAAGATGGCTAGAACAGTACATTGGGAAAAAAAAAGACAAGGTTGGTCGATACAAGTATAAGCAGAAAGAAATAAAGAATTTTAACAGCCTTAATTACTAAATAGCTCATGTAATAATACATTTTACTAAACCATGAAAATTTATTTCAGATTTCAGCAGTGCAACAAGTTTTAACAGATTAGAATGGAGGTGTAATTTTTTCCATGATGAGCTCACAAAGGACTAACTTAAAAAACTAAAGTTAAATCTACTTTAGAAATAAAATAAACTAGTACTTCATCACAGATAAGCCTTCTAAAAATAAAGGTAGAATAGAACACTTAGAAATGGAAAAGCGAGCAACAATTACATATCACAAGATGAGCAGCAGGGATCACAGCTTCAGAGACGTTTGAACCGGAAAGTGTTTATAAATGATGTCATCAAGTGATCACGCATGAATAAACACCATCCAGTTAAGGACATTTCAACCAAACACAATTCACTTAATTAAATAAACTAATTAGTCACATGTCTTAAATATGCACATTGAGTGGACAATAAAGCAAGTTTTTAAAAATACACATTTCACACAGCAACATTTTATAGTTCAATGACTGGCACCAACCTTTCTCTTTGAACATCTCATGCAACACAAGTTGACAAAGATATTCTTTCCATCATTAAGGTATTGCCAAGAACTTTACCTCATTGATAAACTCCTCCTGTTTTTCTCCACAGTTTTGAAAAGTGGCTGATATTTCGGGAGGGGCCCAAAATCATCCCTCAGTCCTTCCCATGCATGTTTTCAATGTAGCTTTTTAATACATTTTTAGGTACAATTTGCATCTTAAAGAACTTGATATAAGAAAAGTTGTGACACATACCAAAGGGGGTCATACCACAGAAAACTTTCTTGATGGAAACAGTGGACAAGTTTTTAAAAATAGACATTTCATAGAGCAACCAACATCTTAGTGTTCAATGACTGGTATACCAACCTTTCCCTTTGAACATCTCATGCAAAACAAGTCGAGATTCTTTCCATCATTAAATTGGAAGTGATATTTTTTAGTGGCACTCTTCCCATCAGAAAGGTTGGTCACCCCTGCATTTAGAGTTGTTAGATAATAAAGGTACACAAGTCCCTTACTTACTTAAATGAATGAATACATTAAGAGTTCTCTGACAACACATTGTCCTTTGAAAGTCCCTCAGATCACCTCACTTGCGGTAGTCCTACTGAAACCAATCACTGCCATGTTTACTGTTTTTACTTGCTTGAGTGAAGTAAGCTGATGATGTCATCAGTAGACAACAGACATATGATTGGTTGATGTACAGTAAATAAATATGCCAGGCTGGGTCACTACCCTACCTTTCTTTTGATACCCCACCTGAGTGGTGGTCATCTGATGGTTTTTTTTTTTTGCTGCTGGTTCACCATGTGTCTTGTCTTTATGCCATGCTGTTAATGGCTTTGTCTTACACAGTTTAGTATACCATTGCATCTTCTGAAATGTTTACTGTTGTGGTTTTTTTTTAAATTTAGTGTTTTAAATGTTTTACTATAATGTTAAATAAACCTGTTTAGTTTTAACTTTTCCCAGTGTTTGATCCATCTTTGAATTTGATATCAAGGGAAGGGGAAGGGTGAAATAACCTCCAAGAGGGAGATCTTTTTTGGAAGAGATATGATTGATGTTGGTTAGTTAAAATTAGCTTTTTTAGAGATTGAGTGAATTAATTAGAAATCCATCCTCAAATATTTGTTTTGACTTGTATAAATAGCTATAAATTAATAAGTAATAAAATCCCTGTTTGAAATACCCTGAAAAATGGTCTCCAAGAGGTTAAGACATTTTTAATAAGAGGTGATCAATAATGAGGTTTACCAATCAATTTTTGGTAAACCAAGAGCTAAAAGTGGTTTTAAAGTAACTGAATACCAAAAAAAAAAAAGGTGCAGAACAACGAATAAATCTCTATATGCTTATTTATGTTAAATTTTTACATAAAGGTTGAAGCTTCTACAAAAATGCATTTAATTACATATTGCATCATTTATCTTAATTGTAATTAAAGTAAAACAAATTACATAGACCTATCATCAACCTTAAATTATAGTAATGTTAATTTAAAACTTTCAAAACAATCTTTTGAGGGAGAGGTATGTTGGTTAGTTAAAAAAAAAGATTTAGAGCTTAACTGAATAATTTTCATGGTTAGTATAAGGCAAAGAAATCCAGGTTCAGGTATGTATTCATATCAAAATACTTACAGATCATAGTGCATACAAGAATTTCACTAGTACTTTAACTTTTGTGTTTGTGGACTAGAAATAATCTTAATTACATTTTCTATGCTAATACTAAAAAGAGTAGCTATCAATCCGTATGAGGGTACACAACCTTTTTTTTTTGTGAATAGAAAGGCTACTCACAATGTTGATTGAGACATGTGGGCCACAAATGAAGTTACAGTAAGAACACGATAATAGAGCTCTAATACTATGTACAGCTGTTACTATACTCATTTTATGTTCAGTAAAAAAAATAATCACCCAAAACCATTTAAATAGTAAATGCTTTCTTTAAAAATCTAAGAAATAAATAATATTGGGGAAAGATTTGTAAAAATAATTGATGATAAATCATTAACACCAATTCGAAACTAAGCAACTACGGTGGTTCATTCTCTACTCCTGTTTTCACTTTCTGTTAAAAACAATTGAAGTTACAGTTAATGACAGATACAATAATCAAGTGAAATATGTTGTTAATGGTCATTTTGAGAATGTTTTAAGATTTCTCCTAAAAGCAGGTACCAAAGAACCCATGGAACCTCACTGGAAGAGGTGCATGGGGCTAAAAGAAGACTGTGTAGAGAAATAAGGATACTTTAAAAAAATATTTCCCTTTTCTTGCAGGTACTACCCACATAATACCAAAGATTTTAAGAATAATTTTAACTAGAAACCTCAGGGTGGGGAACAATCAATGAAACACTTACACACAGGGTACACAGTATTACAAAGAGTAGATCAAATGAGTACAAAGTTCACTTGGGAAAATCAAGAGGGGGTTAGCATCAAGTTATGACTCTGATATGCAGTCACACATTCTGTATAGCAGCTATGCTCATGGCCTCTCACCTAATGGTTTTGAAAGAAAAATTATTTTAGGAACACTAATTTTTTTTATTACTGTTGGGAAAAACACTTTTGGGTGAAAATACAAGTGACAAATCAAAGATTTCAAAAGGATATTTGAACTAGATTTCCAATTAATATGAACAATACAAATTGGGAGTTAATTGTTAGGTTGTTACAAAATTGTTCTTTTAGAACATAATTGTGAACCCCCATTAGAACTACCCATGAGCCACCACTGCTTGCATTGACAGGGAACTGACCCCAAGGAATAAAAAATTTTTTTTTTAGATACATTTAACTTCAAAGTTTGTGTAATTTAAAGACATCATTTTAGATTACCACTTTTACGGTAGTACTTTAGTACGGTAGTACACTTTACTGTTGGGAAAAACACTTTGGGTGAAAATACAAGTGACAAATCAAAGATTTCAAAAGGATATTTGAACTAGATTTCCAATTAATATGAACAATAAAAATTGGGAGTTAATTGTTAGGTTGTCACTAAATTGTTCTTATAAAACATAATTGTGAACACCCATTTGAACTACTCACTGCTTGCATTGACAGGGAACTGACCCCAAAGAATAATTTTTTTTTTTTTTTTTTTTAAAGATAACATTTAACTTCAAAGTTTGTGTGATTTACAGACACCATTTAGATTTCCACTTTTACGGTAGTAAGTAAATGCAGCACATTCAAATTTTCACAACAAAACCCCCCAATTATTACTTTGAGGTTGAAGAAAGTAACAAAAACATTCATGTTGGGGAACTGGGAAGGGCCTCTTATTGGAGAAGAAGTAAATATGCATTCCTTGAGATGCTTAGGTTGGAGAGGTTTACAAGACTAGACAGTACTAAAAATTAATTGTGAAACTTAAGTAATCAAGATACAAAACAGAAATATTGCTCTTTAACAAATAAAAACCTTAAAACTTATACTAATTTCAGATTTATACAAGTGTGACAAGAGGGCCTTCGAAATGATTTCCACCCCCCCCCCAAAAGCCTAGTTATGGTCCATCACCCTAAGGCCTAATATTCTGTCCCTGATGATTCCCACATGGCTACTATTTATCTGTGAAGATGCAATTAATGATCAGTTATCTAAAATTGATTAGTAGGAAATCTGAAGTGTTTTAAAAGGAAATATACAATTGATTTAAGAACTAGTTGATTCAAAACCCGAAAACTATTGATTACAGTTCAGTTTTGAAAAAATAACCCAATCCCATTTTGAATTTTTCTTCACAAGATTATCCTATTTAAAATTTCTCAGGTTTGTCCATAACATGGCCAACACATAACAGAAAAATTTCCGAGACAGCAACATTTCTTAAATTTTAAGATCACTCATCAGTTGCATTAAATGTACACCCAAATACCTAACTAATAATAGAGAAATATTCTAGTTTTGGATAAACATGAAAACTAATTACAAAAACTACCAGCAGAAATGTTACTTATTATTGTAAATAAGAAAATCAATCAATAAATAATTATTTTGAAAGCTTGGTAAGATTTCTAACATCTCATTTTAAAAAAAAAAATCATGGAGCACTGCATAACATTCTTTCAAGATTTATCAAAAACTATTCAACTTTTAAGAAAAGGGGGGTGCAACACAGTTTAGAAACTCCCAAACCATTGATCCATTAAAATGAACCAAGATATGTGGACTACAGGACTCCCAGCAGATTTTCAGATTGTCTTAAGAGAAAAAAAAGAGACAATATCTTGAGAAAAGAGCGACCAAAATTTTAAGTCAAAATTTAATAGTATCATGTGTCAATCAACAAAACAAAAAATTTAGAGTTTTAAACTTGTATACAGTTAACCCGTAACAGGGGAGGTGAAAAAATGGAACATACCAGGGGACGTGGGGTCTCTCAGACCGCGCAACATTATATTTTTTTAAAAAAAAATTCTAATTAAGATATGATTCTGATATTTCAGTACATTGTTCTTGGAACATTTATCTCTTCATAGAAAAATATTTGTTAACTTTATGATAAAATAAAAGTTTTCACAGACAATTTTCCAAGAGCCTTAAATTTTTCAAGAGAAACCACATGGTGCAGTAAATTCTTTATAATTTAAAATAAAACGCATCTATTATGAATTAACTGGGTTTTTTTATTATTTAATATGTAATGCAAGTTTTAATTAGAAAAAAATCATTGTAGAACAGTACAAAAAAATTTTGACACTACCTGAAGTATCAGTTTTTCACCAGTGTTTTAAAAGCAAAAAATTTAGAATTTTTCACAGAAATCTTATTCACAGTTACCTTTACCACTCTCACTCCCAACTTCATATAATGTTTTTCAACTCTTCCGCATACCCAGGATCAGAAGGATAAATTAATATCCGTGGACCGAGCTTCAAAGCCATGGGTACTAACTCTGGACAAAAACCGTTACACTGAGTGGGACCTGAGGTCTGCGCTGGACCGCATGGGAAAGAATTTGTGGAATTTTGAAGGCATGCACTTTGAAAAACTTGCTGATAAGAAGGGGTCAGTCTCAAGGTCACGTAAGGGGAAGGTAGGCGAAAATTCTATTCAATTCGACCCAGTATGTGGTAGGGGGAAGGGGAGGAAAATGTTGCGCGGTCTGTGAGACGTCACGTCCCCTGCTACGGGTTAATGTTATCAAATTAATGTAGCAATTGATTTCCAAAGTATACTTCCAAGGTAATTTTTTAATGTTGAAATGAAATATTGTGAGAATCCCAAAAAGAATTGGGGTAAAAAAAAAAGTTCACTTTCAACAACTTGATTCAAAAATTACAATAGAAAAACTATAAAGTTTAGATTACTCTTGAATAAAGACAGTGTTGTAGCCAAAGGGGGTAAATGTTTTAGATCCTATTTTTTTGGTGTTATAATAACCAGTTCAGGGTGCGAGCCCCCAAATCCTGGACAACAACTTGTAACACAACTTGATTCAAATTACAAATTGAAGGGTTAGGTGGATGAAGGGACTGTTACATTTTTTGAAAATACAATCTAATTCAATGGATGAAAGAGTTATGTGTTATGTAGCAAAATCTGAATAGTTCAAAACAGCTAGAAACAAAGATATGAAGGGGCTATGTAACAGTAAAACTTTGAACCTGAATTACTCTAAATTAGGGTTTTGTTACATCATCTCCCAAGCCCTTCAATTGAAAAACTATCAAGTTTTTAAAATTATTCTTGAATAAAGACAGTGTTGTTGCCAAAGGGAGGAGGGTGCCCGGGTAAATTTTTTAGACCTTATTTTTGGTGTTATAATAACCAGTTGCCCGTCTGTGGCCTCCAAATCCTTGAAAGTGCTTTAAAAAAGAGAAAGATCAGACCTTGATAATTAAAAAAAAAGACTTTTACAGACTTGAGATAAAAAAGGGATTTGCTGGCAGGCCTGGGACCATTTAGCATGGGGGTGCTTCTCTTCAAAAATTCCACTCTCAAAAAAATTCAAAATATCTCTATTATTTTAATCATTTTCCCCCAGTCTATCAGATTTTTCTTACTTCAGAAAACCTATAAAATATCCTATGAACAATTAAACAGGTCCTGAAATTTTGAGTTAAAGCTGTATCTGTGTAAAACAGGCTTACTTCTTGGCAAAATGTGTGAGGTTAGAACTGAAATTCAGTACGAATCACTGCCATTTGGTTGGCAGATTTTATGTCTAATATTTGAACCTGGGATTGAATTATGTTCCCAGAATTTTTAAGACGGAATTCCAGGCCCAGGACAGAAGGACCCATGTATTTAGAAACACCAACTCTTAAACCAACACAGAAGTAACAGAAAATTGCATTAATTCAGAGAATATCAAAACACACTCAAGAAACAACTAGAAACTTAATACTCACAGGGGGAAAAGTTGTTGGTTTCAACATTGAACTCTTTCAGGTGCAAGAATTGAGGCGAGCGGGTTGTACCTAGAGAAAAGAAAAAAAATACAACTATTCATTTAGCTTAATCTGGAAAGCAAAACCAATGCAGCAAAGGGAACTTCTAAGAAACGCAGCTTTGTTAAATCCAGGGGTCATTCCACTCTTTGTGAAGGGTCCGGTTTTCGTAAAAATTGTGAAAATCTCATAATTTTGTGAATTTGAAGTTAGCGTTAATTAGTTTTTTCAGCCAGGAGCCTGTTTTTGTGAAAATAGGGTCCAATATTTGAAGTATTATGAATAAAAGGGCCTGTTTAAAGGCAAAAATACTTTGTGAAGGGTCCGTTTTTAAGGTAAAATGTTTTTGTGAAGGGTACGTTTTCACAATGAAATATATTGTGAAGGGTCCGAAAACGGACCCAAATTTCTTCTAAACAGACCCCTGAAATCTGAATACATAAGTTTTTTTAATTAAATTATTGTTGGAAAGTAAAACTCAAGTAGAGAATGAAAATTTTAGCTTAGTGAGTCACATAAAAAAGGAATGTGTAATAGCTTTAGCAATTTTTACCATTGAGACACATAATTTATTAAACATTTTGTGTGATTACAATTGTTTTGGCTGATGAAAACCACTGTACCTATATTCTAAGCTTATTATGACCAGTTGGAAATGTGCAATCATTGAATGGATATGGACACTGTGTGAAAATATTCCTGTTAAACCTAAATTGTTTCTTAAACAAAGAATGAATAGCAGAAAAACAAATTTGCAAGACTTATAATTTCAGTAAACAAACAAATAGAAACTTAAAAGGTAGTGAGATGAAACTTCTTACAATTACTAATGGACTAGTTCCACATTTTATTTTTATTTTTTTTATTCTATTCAGCTTTTCAAGAAACCCCTAAAACCGAGATACTTTTTCATTCTGATAATTATTTATTTTTTTATTGCAACTCAAAGTTCGCGCTCTGAAAAGCGCGCGAAAAACGGCGCTTCAAGTTCGTGACGTCACTCGGCCCAAACTCGGTCTACTACGACTTGCAGACATCATTTGCACAACGACGCCATGATTTAGATTTTTTGAATTGTTAACACTGAATAAGGAACATTCGTGTTTTTGATATTAACATTAATGTTACGATATGAAAACAAACGCCTTGATGTTAATTTTTAATGGCTATCTCTATTCAAATCACAGTTTAATAAGTAGAAATCTGAAATAAGCATAAAGCATCAAAAATGTCTTTTAATTTAACAAAATTGATACAACAATAAACAAAAATGTGATGCCAGCGGCAAAAAATGTAAAAATACATACCAAAAGAAATAATGCTTGATTCTCATCAGTTTAATTTTATAATAAATTAAAGAATTTAATGTAGTTAAATATAAATTATTTACTGTTGGAAGAATTCGAATATTCAACGATTTGTTTTGATTTATAATTGATTTTACGTTTTTATTTTACTAGTGATTTTAGGTTCGTGATGTCACTCGGCCCCGATGGCTTCACAACCATTTCACAACTCGGGCGATTGCATCATTTGTTGACGACTTTTATTTCCTTAATATCTAAGTAAATAAATTTTTTAGATAAATTTCGATTGCAGATTTCAATTTGACACAACATATGCTGTAATAATAAACCACAAAATCGAAAGTTTAAAAAATATGGAACTACCTCATTCAACTCATCTTTGAAATAAATATGTATCATGAAAAATAAAGGTACAGCTGAGGAAAAAAAAAAACGTTACAGTAGACTTTGCGGGAGAACGGGTGGGGTTAGAAAGATGCTTTTGGTGTCATTTTTCAGGATTTAGTGTATGCTTGAAAAAATTAATTGACTATTTTTCTCTCAGAGGTCGTCTTCTGGTGCAGCGCAATAAAAACTGCATCTTTTTTCATGGCGACCCTCAATTTTTATTCGATTTTATGAAAGATCATAGTAATTTAACCCTCATCACCGAGTTTAATTTAATTTGGACGTTAAACAAACCCATGGCAAACCGTCAAAATCTGAAAAATTCATATTAAAAGCCTGAAATTAGTCGCCAACACCCGACTGCCAAACACGGATTTCTGACAACCTACCAGTACTAGTGAACCGATTTTCATTAATATTTCAGTTTTAAATTGTCGAAACATGAGATAATGTTATTTTTAAAATTTTTAAGCTTTAATAAGCATACAAATATTATGATTAAATTATTTTAATTTTGTTTATTTATATTAGTTTATTAGTAATTTCAAAGTCAAAAATCGCACTGAGCTAATTTTCGTGTTGTTTGAAAACGCGTAAATAAAAACAAAAACGCAAGAAGCGCCAAATCATCGATAAATTGCCAAGCCTAAAAAATAACTACGTTTTTTTTTCCTCAGCTGTACTATAAAATAATCTGTAGAAAACCTTGAATAATTGAGAGCATATAAATACAATTAACCCTTTCAACCTGCCTTAAATTCTCCACAGGATCCAATGGTAATCTCTGCCACCTTAGGATTGAAAGGGTTAAATAGATTTTGGATGCTCTATTTTGAAATATTCTTTAAAAGGTGTACAAGTGAGTTTATAACAAAGGAAATTGTGAAAAAGTTCCCATAAAATCAATAATGGATAAATTACCATTTGTACAACAACTAATTCAAAATGAACTAAAATGCATTTCTATAATATACTACAGTACAACATGAGAGTCCAACTTGACAATCAGGCACCACTTTGAAAACTTGTTGATGAAGGTGCAGAAATTACTAACATCAGCAAATATTCCAAGAACAAAAATACTTCTAACCCTTTCAGACCACCCCAAATTTGCCACAGTATTCACAGCTTTATAATATCAGTAAGTATGAATTTAAAGCAAGTAATAAAACAATAATGTAATAAGTAATAAGCAAGAGTTAAATAAATAAATGCAATCAGTAATTGATTCAATCAAACCTAAAATTAAAATGTTATTGAATTTTATTTTTGCAAAGAAGCAGCACTTACTCAACAATACTCAACAATAGTACCAATTACTCAACAATAGTACCAATTTTGAAGTCTGGAAATCCCGATGTTTTCTCAAATTATCGACCAATATCTTTGTTACCCGTATTTTCTAAGATAGTGGAAGAAGTCGTTTCTACTAGAGTAAAAAAATTTCTAAACACGAATAAATTCTTCGCTGATAATCAATTTGGTTTTCGTGACAAATTAAGTACTACTAATGCTCTTATTGAATTTTCAGCTTCCATTACTAATAATCTTAACAATAACCTAAAAACTGCGGCGATCTCTTTAGACATTAGCAAGGCATTTGATAGTGTCAATTTTGAAATTCTTCTTTATAAGTTAAATGCAGCTGGCATACGTGGTGTTTGTTTGGATTGGTTCCGTTCTTTTATATTAAACCGTAAACAAAGAGTTAGTGTAAATAACCTTTGTAGTCCGTTTATTTCCTCAAAGAAAGGAGTACCCCAGGGCTCTCGTCTGGGTCCTCTATTATTTAACATCTATATAAATGATTTTTGCAAACTGGACCTTTTGGGAAAAGTGATAACCTTTGCGGACGATACGATTATTATATATTCAGCTCGCTCATATAATCAGCTAGAAAGCATGATAAATCATGATCTAGATATAATATATAATTGGTTTGTATGCAATGAACTAAAGGTAGGGGAGACCGGGGTACAATGGACCACGGGGCACAGTGGACCACCCCCTGTTTTTTATATTTATTTTATGTATATGTGTTTCAAATTTTGTCATTTAGATGGCCACCCTATAGCAGTTAGAATAAACCAGAATTCATGTTCTTATTTGACTAATTAGTCATTTTATTCCTGATAGTCTATTTAAGGTATGCAAAAGTAATTTTTCCCTTCAAAGTTAACTGCGTTTTTTTACTGAAAATTTTGGATTTGAAAAATTTTGCTGAGCTCCAATCATAAGATAAGATACTAAACTATTATATTCAATTTAAGTTAAAAGGATACATTTACATTTTATATATTTTTAAGAATTATATTTGCTAAATCTCTAAGCGGGGTACAATGGACCACATAGGTGCAGGGTACAATGGACCACTTAGTTATGCATTCATTTTTAAGTGAACAAAATTAGTGGTATTAAGAGTTTACTTTTTTCTTGCATAATAACTAATTTATTCATTCTATAACATTTTCCTTTGTTTTTACACTTAATTTTATTTAAATGTAAGGGCTTCAGAAAGTTAGGTGCTGAACTGTTTTTCTTTACTGAACTGAGTGGTCATAAATTTAATCACATTTCATATTTAAAAAATAAATATAATCACAAAGTGAATATTTGTTAGATAATGTGGTTGGCAATTAATTCTGCTACTATTTTTATTTATTTACTAACTATTACTATATTTGAATAATGACATTTTTACTGTCCTTATTGAGTGTTTATTATTGATTGGTTGTTTAAACCTAACCAAAATGTTTTTGTTTTCCCTGAGAATGTTGATGAATATCATGTTAATGTTGAAGATATCATTATGCGTCTACCAGACCCAAAATAGAACAGTAGGCTATCAGTCACAAAAATCCTCCGGATTTTCATTTGCTGGGTTAACCATCCGTTAAAATTAGGATAATATGATTAAATAAATTATGTAACCAGAATAAATTAAATAATCAGAATAAACCAGATTATCATTTACTATATGTTTTGCATTATTAAAAAATGTATTTACTTCATTTATTGCAAAAAAAGTCCTAGTGGTCCATTGTGCCCCGTCCTGTGGTCCAATGTACCCCAGTACCGGGGTACAATGGACCACTTTGTCACTTTCCATTTAAAAATTTTTATAAAAAAAAGTAAGCATTACTTTTACTTTTCAGTGGATGTTTTATAAACTTGAATATATGGTTAATATGTATGCATGTTATCTAATTGAAAAAATAATTATTTTGCTCCTAAAGAGTCAAAAGTTTCAAAAGTGGTCCACCCTGCCCCGGTCTCCCCTAAATGTTAGCAAAACTAGTTATATTATTTTCTCTTTACGTTCAAACTCTTTGGAAAATCTTATATTATACTTATGCAATTGTAAAATAAAAACTTGTTCAAACCATCTAATAAATAACTCCTCATCTCTAAAATATTTAGGTATTCTATTCAATAAAAACTGGAAATTCAAAGATAACATTAATTCTATTTCCAGCAAACTAAGATATATCTTATTTATGTTCTATCACTTAAAAAAATATATCAACTCCGACCTACTTCTAAAATTATACTATGCTTGGGTGCAAGCTCGTATACAATATGGTATATTGATTTGGGGTGGGGACTATTTTTCTAACATCAAACCCTTATTGACTTTACAAAAAAAAAATTTACGCTACTTTCCTTCTAACAAATTCTTAAATGTGTGCCAGTTATTTATTCTTAATAGTCTCATGTTCTTGAAGAAATTCCCTGACTGGGCCATGAAAAACGAAAATCCTTCATACAATCTTCGTAATCATAAATATTATCACGTGCCTATCCCTCACAAAGAAATCTATAAAAAACACTTTCAGTATCTCTCCGTCACTTTTTTTAACAATCTGCCTAATGAAATACAATCAGAAACTAATATTAACCACTTTAAAAAGCTTTGCATTGCATTTATCTTGGATATTAATAATATCGAGTCTCTATTTTAAATTTGTCAGGTATACACATACTTTTATTATCTTAAACTAGTACTTAATTGCCAGCCAAGCCATTATTATTATTTTTTTTATTTAATATTAAAAAGTACTTATTTTTGTTTTTTTTTCTTCCACTATCTTTTTTTTTGTCCCATCTTATATTTTTATTATTTGATATTCTGTGACCCCATGGACGGGTGTTTGCCCCTTTGGGAAATAAAATTCATAAATAACTTGGGACATCTATTGTGTTGTATGTATTTATGTATTAGTTTTGTTTTGTTCTATTGTTTCTTGTTCTTGTTAATAAATTTGAATTTGAAATTTGAAACTTACCAAATCAGCTTGAATACTTTTTTTCTTAATAGTTGATTAGGAGGATGAACTGTCACAGGACAAGAGGGTTCAGGACATCCTAAACACAACCCGCACTCAACTCCTACAGGAAAAGTGTTCATAAGTAACTACCAATTCAACATAATGATCAGGACAATTACAATAAAATTAATTACAACACAAAAAGTCACTAAATATTGAGAAACTTTTCACCCTCCTACACTTCTTTTAAACTTTGATTGCATGTCCCTCGCCTGGAATAATACCAGATATATAATTGTGCTTTCAACCAAGAAAAGAAAAGGTCTCAAAGCACTGCTGTAAAGGTGCAGATTCATTTATTGGTCAAATGCTATTTTATAAATTGAGAAGAATGCATAGATAATAAAGGAAAAGCTTTGACACTCTGCTATTGAACTTTATTGGTTCAAATTACACTGAACAATTTAAAGCAAGCTCAGTGGTTGATAAAATGTGTACCAAGTTCACTTGGGGAAATCAAGCATCAAGCTAAGCCACTCAGCTGACTGTGATATGCAGTCACACATTCTGTATAACAGCTCTGCTCATAGCCTAGTTATACTGGAGTTTGAAAGGACTCCCTCAAGCATCCCCCTTTACTTTATTATTTGTGATCATTGTTAAGGATTGTCCTGCTTTAAGAGTAAACAAACAACCTGATCAAAGAAATACTAATAATAGACTTATAAACAACTCTTATACTTATTTAACTATTAATGCTTTTTTTAAAGTTATTGATCTTGGAGGTTTTAAGACAGCACAAAAATTTCAATGTAAAATAAAATCATCATCAGTATATAGCAACAAGGTAAAAAAACAAAACACTTTAAGTCAGGGCGCGAAATTTCCGCTCGCCAACTCGCCATTGGCGACCAAAAATTTAAGGCTGGCGAGAAAGTTTTTTCCCCTAAAAAAATGTTGAGTTTAAAATAAAAAATGTCCAAATCAAGGAACCTCAATCGAGCGGCTCTTGTTGTATAATGATAGTCTTGCATTGTGTAAAGTTTGTCAGCAAGTGCCATCCAGTAATGTGGACATAAAGTGGATTAATGGTTTTTCCGGACCTTTTAAAAAGGAAATGTTTTCTTGTCATAATCAAAGCAAAATCCGATGTGAAAATTTTGCCATTGTAAAGGCAGAAAAGCGCAGACTGAGACACTGGAGGATTTACTCAGAATATCCATTAATGGACCCTCTCTAAAAGATTTTGACCCAACAGCTGATATCGACAAGTGGCATTTTAGTGCTGGAAGGCAGCGACGGACCTGGAAAAAGTGCCCGAACCTACGAACCTGGTTCGGGGGAAGCTCCTGCCAGCTCCATAGGAGCAATGCATTAGGTTCGGGGGAAGGTTACAACTTTTTCCAGGTCCGGGCAGCGATACACAAACATAAGGGGATAAAACTAACAGAAACTTTTCATAGATGGTTAAGGGGGTATGTAACAACTTCTAAGACCTGATATCAAATATTGTTAGTTTGATTATTTTTTGCAGTGTACTTCAATTTTACATTCTTTTGAAGTTTTACTTTCCATAATATTTCTGCAAACACTATTTAAAAAAAAAATATGAATCCAAAGTAGTGGCGAGTAAAAATTTTAGTCTGGCTAGTACCTTTAGGGCTGACATTTCATGCCCTGCTTTAAGTAATGAAACTTAGATTTGATAGTGAAAATCACATAAGATTCTGCCAGAGTTGTTATGCTTGTAAATTTGATTACTAACAGAAAAATTGTTAGAATTTAACAAAAATTTCATGATTAAATCCCCTTTAAATTTAAAACAAAGCAGAGTCCAAAAAAATTTTTCTTTTAACAAAGTTTATTAATGTTTTCAAAACATTAATAAACTGTGTATTATGTTTAAAGACTTAACTGATAACATGTTTTAAAAAAGTCACTAGTTATTACTGCTTTACTAATAACATTCAACCAGTTTAAAAACACATAAGATGAAAAGAAAAACTTCTTCTAAGTAGGCAGTTCAGTTGAGAGTTCAGCCTAAAATAAAATATTAAAATACCTAAATTAAATTAGCAAAAACTGGAAATCAATAAGAATAAGTTTTCTCCTCTTTAGGATGTTTTAGTGTTGAAATGAATTATTGTTAAAAAAAAAAACCAGATTTACAACTCAAATTTGAAAATAAAATTTCCTGACTTTTCCAGGTTAATTTTAAAGTTTTCTGGGTAAAAAAAAAACTACCTATCCACAGATATTTTTCTCACATTTCTTGCTTTTCTAATACATATTTTTAATACACCGACAGCCAAAAGGAAGGGAGACACTTTAGGGCCTGAAATGCAATAAAAATTAAATAGTACAACGGAAATGAATCAAACACTGACAGTAATTCCGGAACAGCTTTAGAAAGAGTCCTCCAGTCGCCATGTGTAACCACGGCTCCCACAAAAAAAATTTTTGAACTGTGGGTAAAACAAGGCAGCTGGAAGATTCTTGTCTAAAGCTATTCCGTAATTCAAACGGCCTGAAATAAAAATTCAAAGATTTTTAAGTACATAAGTAAGTTAATATAAATAAATCCTTTTCCAACCTAATTATAAAAAATTGTACAAACTTTATTTTTTTTCAAGCTTAAATCTATCAGAAACTAGCTAACTTCAATATATTTATATTTCACCAAATTATAGGAAAATTAGTTCAAGTTGGATGGTTGATTATAAGAAAAATAATCTAAAAGGTTCAAAGAATTGATAAAATGCACCACAAACACAGGGATCACATTAAATAATCTAATAGTATTAATAGCAGTTCCACTCTTCATATTATTTGTAAAAAAATATAAAGTAGAGATAGTTAAGGCAACTTGGTCAGAGAATACCTATTTATTGCTTTTTCAGCGAAAAAAGTAAGACAGAAGAACCACAGAGGAAAGAACTGAAGCAGAATGCTAAATTAGCTAACAATTTGTGAATGAAAAGATTTCCCGCTTAAATTGTAACAATATAAAGACACCTGGCGCTTGTTTTTTTTTTCTCTACTCTCACACATTCAATTAAATTCTTTTTTATCCGAATGCTCCAAAGAAAATACCCATTAACGAACTTTAAATAGAACAGTTTTAATCTCCGCGACTGTTTCGTTAGCTTTATAAAACGGCGTTTTATCAGAAAATTAGAATTTCAAACTTACACAGAAATGGAAGAGTTTCTCTGAAAATAAAAGCATAACTCGATTTTCTGTGAAAATTTCCAATAATAATAATAATACAAAATAAACATCGCGATGCCACCAAAATTAATTTGAAAGGACGAAAAAGAAATAATTAAGAACTCGATTGTTTTTAATGAAAACATGCATGGATATTTATGAATGATAAATTTCGTTATTTCGAGAGTATTTTTGAATTAAAAAAAGTGGAAAATAGCTGATAAATTTTACAGAATGAATTCCGCTGGTTGGAAATGTTTTAATGGCGGTATAATATGAAAAACCAATTTGACACATGCAGGTGAAGATACCGTAAATGGCCGATATGAACACTTATTTTTAGAACGTTGTAATTTAACAAAATTGTTTAAAAAAAGAGAAGGGTTATTTTACAAAATGATTAACAAATAAAATAACAATTAAGAAAGACCCAAATCTGGGATTTAATAAAAAAAAGCTCGGAAATCATCAAAGAATTGCATTAAATCAATTTAATTCAAATACGCTCCAGAATTAAACGCTTTTGGCCTTAATTTGAATTAATTTAATTATTTTGCAATTATTAAAGGTCTGTAACACTTTTAAAAAATATTAGAAAAATATTTCGCTTATTTATTATTTTAGTTGAAAAACGACATTTTATTTTCCGCTCAAAAGATAAAGTCGTTTGAAAACTCATAAGCGACGGCGATTTATTTACATAGGTCGCCGTTGCGTTATTCTCTGTTAAATTCTATTCCTTTTAATGGATTTTTTTTTTCAGGAACCCCTCAATCAAAGAGGACTCGATGGTGATCCCCGAAAAGTCCCTCGGATGAGTGGCATAGAAGAAAAGAATGTATCTAAAATGCCAGAAGAATTCGATAAAGAGTATTGGATTATTCTCTGAAAAGGGTAAATAAAAAAAAACTTGAAGGAGGTGGTAAGTTAATACTTTTCAATAATGTTTTATTATCGTGTTGAATAAATGTATTTTAATAAAAAATTAAATGATTGTGTCTTTTTACAAATTATTTCACGTAATTGTTTGAAACTATGGAATAATAGCTATAAGAAGTCTATGTAATAGCCGGGGGAGAGAGCGAACCGAAAACGCGTTGTTTAGATTTACTGCGGCGCCAGGTGGTGAAAGATCTCTCTCACTGGCCTTGGAGATGGTGTGTGTTTATATGAAAAAAAAAAGTATCTCCTCAAATGCAGTTCACTCCATAGAAAAAGAAAGGATCTTCTTGGGTAAAAAATTACTAAGAGGATTTTTGAGAGACTTCAATTTATTTAACAAATTTGGTTCTTTTTGCTGTGCTTCGAAATTAAATTTCATTCATTTTATCATATTTTCCTACAGCTCCAAATTATTGTGCTCTGCCATTATTGTGTTTCTTTCTCATTGTTTATCATTCACAAGCTAAGTTTTATTTCGTTGCTTTAAATTCAAACACTGGTTTTACAACCCCTGCCAGCTTTGAATTGTTTAAATGCTTTTCAAATTTTTTTTTGAAATTAGAAATAGAAAATCTAAATGATCTGTCGGTAAATAACCTTATGGAGTAGATAGTGTGTGAGTTAGCATGGCACCAGTTGTATTTTCATATATAAAGACTTTCAGGATGGAACTACTGCAATATATAACAAGACTACTCAATTTTTCCACACTCTAGCAATTTTTCTTAGGGACATGGAAGTTGAACCCCAAGGTAAATAACAATAGCGAACACCCAAATTATTGTGTACTGTTATTTTTTTATTGTGAGAGGCTTATCTACCTGATATTTAATCAGTAGTAAAGAATACTTTTTTTCTAATTTTAAAAAATTAATTTAAATAATAAAAGGAGGGATAATTTGTATTTTACTAGATCTCTAGAATTAGTTTTTTATTACAGGTTATAGGTGTGTATGCTGAATGGAAAGATTTCAAATTGTTTTTTATGTACTGTGAGTTCAGGTAAATACATGACTGTCGACCTGGTCTGGTTCTCTGCTCTGAGGCAGCGGGGATGACCCATGTCCAAAGACTGCAGTTTGCAGTGATGCGGGTGAGCCCAGGTTGTGAGATCTCACCACTCGGTGGCGCAACCTGTCAGTCCTCTGGTTCCAGAGGCTAACAGACCGTCCGGGGGTCGTGGGACACCACAACTATGGTAGGGCCCGCATCCGGAGGATTCAGGTCGGCAGTCATAGGGGAGTTACACTCACGAATGACCGGGGGATGTTAGTTTTATTAGGCCCACATCAAAAAACCTAACGCTTTCCATGATAGCAGACACAGGTTCATTCAAAAGTTGAGTTTTATTTAATATTAAATGTATAACTTTTATCATTATACAGAACAAAAAGCAAATCAAGCAGAAAAGTAAAAAAATCTTTCATATCTTTTGCTATATTTAATTCATGAATATTTAAGAGTGTTTTAAACTTAGAGTGTAATTTCATGTGTTTACATTTCAAATGGGGGTTTATAAGAATTAAATTAAATAGAATGCTGAATGGAAAGATACTTTCAATAATTAAAATTTCTTTTTATGTACTGTGTTTTATCAGGTAAATGACTGTCGCCCTGGTCTGGTTCTCTGCTCTGAGGCAGCGGGGATGACCCATGTCCAGAGACTGCAGTTTGCAGTGATGCGGGTGAGCCCAGGTTGTGAGATCTCACCACTCGGTGGCGCAACCTGTCAGTCCTCTGGTTCCAGAGGCTAACAGACCGTCCGGGGGTCGTGGGACACCACAACTATGGTAGGGCCCGCATCCGGAGGATTCAGGTCGGCAGTCATAGGGGAGTTACACTCACGAATGACCGGGGGATGTTAGTTTTATTAGGCCCACATCAAAAAACCTAACGCTTTCCATGATAGCAGACACAGGTTCATTCAAAAGTTGAGTCATATTTAATATTAAATGTATAACTTTTATCATTATACAGAACAAAAAGCAAATCAAGCAGAAAAGTAAAAAAATCTTTCATGTCTTTTGCTATATTTAATTCATGAATATTTAAGAGTGTTTTAAACTTAGAGTGTAATTTCATGTGTTTACATTTCAAATGGGGGTTTATAAGAATTAAATTAAATAGAATGCTGAATGGAAAGATACTTTCAATAATTAAAATTTCTTTTTATGTACTGTGTTTTATCAGGTAAATGACTGTCGCCCTGGTCTGGTTCTCTGCTCTGAGGCAGCGGGGATGACCCATGTCCAAAGACTGCAGTTTGCAGTGATGCGGGTGAGCCCAGGTTGTGAGATCTCACCACTCGGTGGCGCAACCTGTCAGTCCTCTGGTTCCAGAGGCTAACAGACCGTCCGGGGGTCGTGGGACACCACAACTATGGTAGGGCCCGCATCCGGAGGATTCAGGTCGGCAGTCACAGGGGAGTTACACTCACGAATGACCGGGGGATGTTAGTTTTATTAGGCCCACATCAAAAAACCTAACGCTTTCCATGATAGCAGACACAGGTTCATTCAAAAGTTGAGTTTTATTTAATATTAAATGTATAACTTTTATCATTATACAGAACAAAAAGCAAATCAAGCAGAAAAGAAAAAAAATCTTTCATGTCTTTTGCTATATTTAATTCATGAATATTTAAGAGTGTTTTAAACTTAGAGTGTAATTTCATGTGTTTACATTTCAAATGGGGGTTTATAAGAATTAAATTAAATAGAATGCTGAATGGAAAGATACTTTCAATAATTAAAATTTCTTTTTATGTACTGTGTTTTATCAGGTAAATGACTGTCGCCCTGGTCTGGTTCTCTGCTCTGAGGCAGCGGGGATGACCCATGTCCAGAGACTGCAGTTTGCAGTGATGCGGGTGAGCCCAGGTTGTGAGATCTCACCACTCGGTGGCGCAACCTGTCAGTCCTCTGGTTCCAGAGGCTAACAGACCGTCCGGGGGTCGTGGGACACCACAACTATGGTAGGGCCCGCATCCGGAGGATTCAGGTCGGCAGTCATAGGGGAGTTACACTCACGAATGACCGGGGGATGTTAGTTTTATTAGGCCCACATCAAAAAACCTAACGCTTTCCATGATAGCAGACACAGGTTCATTCAAAAGTTGAGTCATATTTAATATTAAATGTATAACTTTTATCATTATACAGAACAAAAAGCAAATCAAGCAGAAAAGTAAAAAAATCTTTCATGTCTTTTGCTATATTTAATTCATGAATATTTAAGAGTGTTTTAAACTTAGAGTGTAATTTCATGTGTTTACATTTCAAATGGGGGTTTATAAGAATTAAATTAAATAGAATGCTGAATGGAAAGATACTTTCAATAATTAAAATTTCTTTTTATGTACTGTGTTTTATCAGGTAAATGACTGTCGCCCTGGTCTGGTTCTCTGCTCTGAGGCAGCGGGGATGACCCATGTCCAGAGACTGCAGTTTGCAGTGATGCGGGTGAGCCCAGGTTGTGAGATCTCACCACTCGGTGGCGCAACCTGTCAGTCCTCTGGTTCCAGAGGCTAACAGACCGTCCGGGGGTCGTGGGACACCACAACTATGGTAGGGCCCGCATCCGATGACCGGGGGATGTTAGTTTTATTAGGCCCACATCAAAAAACCTAACGCTTTCCATGATAGCAGACACAGGTTCATTCAAAAGTTGAGTTTTATTTAATATTAAATGTATAACTTTTATCATTATACAGAACAAAAAGCAAATCAAGCAGAAAAGTAAAAAAATCTTTCATGTCTTTTGCTATATTTAATTCATGAATATTTAAGAGTGTTTTAAACTTAGAGTGTAATTTCATGTGTTTACATTTCAAATGGGGGTTTACAAGAATTAAATTAAATAGAATGCTGAATGGAAAGATACTTTCAATAATTAAAATTTCTTTTTATGTACTGTGTTTTATCAGGTAAATGACTGTCGCCCTGGTCTGGTTCTCTGCTCTGAGGCAGCGGGGATGACCCATGTCCAAAGACTGCAGTTTGCAGTGATGCGGGTGAGCCCAGGTTGTGAGATCTCACCACTCGGTGGCGCAACCTGTCAGTCCTCTGGTTCCAGAGGCTAACAGACCGTCCGGGGGTCGTGGGACACCACAACTATGGTAGGGCCTGCATCCGGAGGATTCAGGTCGGCAGTCATAGGGGAGTTACACTCACGAATGACCGGGGGATGTTAGTTTTATTAGGCCCACATCAAAAAACCTAACGCTTTCCATGATAGCAGACACAGGTTCATTCAAAAGTTGAGTTTTATTTAATATTAAATGTATAACTTTTATCATTATACAGAACAAAAAGCAAATCAAGCAGAAAAGTAAAAAAATCTTTCATGTCTTTTGCTATATTTAATTCATGAATATTTAAGAGTGTTTTAAACTTAGAGTGTAATTTCATGTGTTTACATTTCAAATGGGGGTTTATAAGAATTAAATTAAATAGAATGCTGAATGGAAAGATACTTTCAATAATTAAAATTTCTTTTTATGTACTGTGTTTTATCAGGTAAATGACTGTCGCCCTGGTCTGGTTCTCTGCTCTGAGGCAGCGGGGATGACCCATGTCCAAAGACTGCAGTTTGCAGTGATGCGGGTGAGCCCAGGTTGTGAGATCTCACCACTCGGTGGCGCAACCTGTCAGTCCTCTGGTTCCAGAGGCTAACAGACCGTCCGGGGGTCGTGGGACACCACAACTATGGTAGGGCCTGCATCCGGAGGATTCAGGTCGGCAGTCATAGGGGAGTTACACTCACGAATGACCGGGGGATGTTAGTTTTATTAGGCCCACATCAAAAAACCTAACGCTTTCCATGATAGCAGACACAGGTTCATTCAAAAGTTGAGTCATATTTAATATTAAATGTATAACTTTTATCATTATACAGAACAAAAAGCAAATCAAGCAGAAAAGTAAAAAAATCTTTCATGTCTTTTGCTATATTTAATATACTTTCAATAATTAAAGATACTTTCAATAATTAAAATTTCTTTTTATGTACTGTGTTTTATCAGGTAAATGACTGTCGCCCTGGTCAGGTTCTCTGCTCTGAGGCAGCGGGGATGACCCATGTCCAGAGACTGCAGTTTGCAGTGATGCGGGTGAGCCCAGGTTGTGAGATCTCACCACTCGGTGGCGCAACCTGTCAGTCCTCTGGTTCCAGAGTAACCTAAAAGAGTTCCAGAGTAACCAGTAAACCTAACGCTTTCCATGATAGCAGACACAGGTTCATTCAAAAGTTGAGTCATATTTAATATTAAATGTATAACTTTTATCATTATACAGAACAAAAAGCAAATCAAGCAGAAAAGTAAAAAAATCTTTCATGTCTTTTGCTATATTTAATATACTTTCAATAATTAAAGATACTTTCAATAATTAAAATTTCTTTTTATGTACTGTGTTTTATCAGGTAAATGACTGTCGCCCTGGTCAGGTTCTCTGCTCTGAGGCAGCGGGGATGACCCATGTCCAGAGACTGCAGTTTGCAGTGATGCGGGTGAGCCCAGGTTGTGAGATCTCACCACTCGGTGGCGCAACCTGTCAGTCCTCTGGTTCCAGAGGCTAACAGACCGTCCGGGGGTCGTGGGACACCACAACTATGGTAGGGCCCGCATCCGGAGGATTCAGGTCGGCAGTCATAGGGGAGTTACACTCCCGAATGACCTGGGGATGTTAGTTTTATTAGGCCCACATCAAAAAACCTAACGCTTTCCATGATAGCAGACACAGGTTCATTCAAAAGTTGAGTCATATTTAATATTAAATGTATAACTTTTATCATTATACAGAACAAAAAGCAAATCAAGCAGAAAAGAAAAAAAATCTTTCATGTCTTTTGCTATATTTAATTCATGAATATTTAAGAGTGTTTTAAACTTAGAGTGTAATTTCATGTGTTTACATTTCAAATGGGGGTTTATAAGAATTAAATTAAATAGAATGCTGAATGGAAAGATACTTTCAATAATTAAAATTTCTTTTTATGTACTGTGTTTTATCAGGTAAATGACTGTCGCCCTGGTCTGGTTCTCTGCTCTGAGGCAGCGGGGATGACCCATGTCCAAAGACTGCAGTTTGCAGTGATGCGGGTGAGCCCAGGTTGTGAGATCTCACCACTCGGTGGCGCAACCTGTCAGTCCTCTGGTTCCAGAGGCTAACAGACCGTCCGGGGGTCGTGGGACACCACAACTATGGTAGGGCCCGCATCCGGAGGATTCAGGTCGGCAGTCATAGGGGAGTTACACTCACGAATGACCGGGGGATGTTAGTTTTATTAGGCCCACATCAAAAAACCTAACGCTTTCCATGATAGCAGACACAGGTTCATTCAAAAGTTGAGTTTTATTTCATGCTAT
The DNA here is from genome assembly GCA_963680715.1 of Tetragnatha montana. Taxonomy (NCBI): domain Eukaryota; kingdom Metazoa; phylum Arthropoda; class Arachnida; order Araneae; family Tetragnathidae; genus Tetragnatha; species Tetragnatha montana. The sequence goes on along the minus strand of OY796674.1, from coordinate 2,814,853 downwards.
GGTAGAAATGTGTGGTGATGTGTTTTAATTTTAAAAAAAATAACACCTAGTGGAGGTTTAAAAATAATTAAAAGTTATAGGTGTGTATGCTGAATGGAATTATTAATTTTTCTGTCACTTCTTTGTTATTACAGAATGAAGAGGAAAGGAAAGAAACAGAAAGGAGAAAATCTATTATGTCGATGTCTCTAGTTTATAAATCTTAAGTTCCCTATCTTAAACCTTAGGGTTTGATAATGTTTTATTTTTAAAGAATTTAATGGGGGTTACTATTACTGTTCGAATGTTTTTGAAAATATAAATAGTAATCTAGGTTCAGATACCATGAGGGCCCCGTGGTATCTGAACTAATAATTTAGCTTATGAAAATTAATATTTTTCATACATTTTGGTTTGTCTCATGAATTAGTTTTTTAATAGTTTAAAAATCAATTGTTTTATTCCATTGTTTACTAATCAGAATTTCAGGTCTCATCTTACTATTACTTTGTAAGTTACAAAAAAGTTTCCAAATAACCTAACATTTATGCATTTATTATAGATTTTTTAATAGGCATTGATGATTTTTGTAAGTATAAAACCAACTAGTAATTATCAGTTCTTTTCTTACTGTCCCTCTCTTTTTTGGTACACATTCTCATTCAATGTGTTTTTTTATTTCAGTTTGTGGTAAGTGTATGTAGGGTTTTAATTACAGTTTAGGGTTTTACTTGTCTTGTAGTTATCAAAGTGTTCACCTTTATTGTTGTTTCTTTTTAAATATTTTCTAACTGTACTATTCTTTCTTTTAGATGTCTAAATGTCTATATTTACCTCCAGGTGACAAGAGCACATTTTCTACTTATTGTAATACTTACTTATTGTAATGCTACTTATAATGTAAAAGCTTATTTATGTCAAACAAGCTACCATTATTGTTTAAACTCTGATAACTTGTGTAGAATAATTTTGTATAAATTACACAATTGATTCATATTTTATTGCTGAAAGTGTAGATATCCTTATAATTTG